>OX453089.1:28919308-30119308 GCA_949708635.1 Hirtodrosophila cameraria
CATTCTTCAAAAATGGTTGTAAATCATATTTCGATAACGCAAAACCATAAAATATAACAGCCTGAATCTACGGGCGTAACAATTATTATTTATAAGCAACACATTTCTGATAAGTAGTCCCCGATATTCGAAAATAACTTTTAAGCAATTTAAAATTGTCATTTTGTCGTATTTTAATAGAGTGCAATAAAATTTCTGCAATTTGCTTTGGAATGTTTAATTTGAATGGCTAAAAATAATATTTTGTTAATAATTATAAAATATTCATGCCTGTTCTCATTTAGGATTCCGATAAAAACGTTCGGAAACGGAGTTTTTAGCTGTTTAAATTACGAATGCTGATTGCAAGTTCGGCTTAAAAAGTTGCAATGCAATGTGAAGTATGCAAATTTTTCTTTAAAAGGAAATAACGATTGCTGTTTATATTTAAAATCTCACAATCGAAAACGATTCGAAATGGGCACGGACCTTATTATAATTGAAAATACATATACATCCATACATGATATTTATTATATATTTACTTATCATCGATTTCTTTGACTTTTTACCTGAGTTCCAAACTACAAAACTAACATCTATCAGCCCTGTTTCGAATTCAGTACGTTTTTGAAAAGTAAAAACGCATTAATTTCGAACGATTAACGAAATACTGTTCTGATTTTCGATCGAAATAGTTTTGAGATCTCTTTTTCGAAACAGAGTTTTCATAGTAAAAAGTCTATTTAGTTGTCATCTATTAGGAATTGCTGAATCGAGAACAGCTAAGTTTTCTTTCACGTTTTTGCTTCTGTTTTACAAACAGTTTTTTAATTTAATATTATAAATGTTATTTGACTTTAATCTAATAAACAAATGAACTAAGTCTTTTTCAAATATGGTGAAGAATATAAGAAAATTTAGTTTAAGAATTTGTGCTTTTGAATTCCTTGTATAATCTGGCAATTACTTTTCATTCCGCAGGCAAAAAAGTAAAACTTCAGAAAAGCAAGCAATTCCGTTTCCGCAAATTTCGAACGGAATACGAATTCGGAACAGATCTGTATATAAGTTTTAGAAAAAGTTTCAAAGGTTCGACACCATCGATAATTGTGTAGATCAGTGTAGTTTCTCATGCACTTTATCAACAGCCGAAATCTTTGCTAAGCGACGCATCAAAGCAAGTGCGTCAGAAAGCTACAAGTACTTAATTAAAAACTATGACCAGGATGCGATGTTCACATCTACATACGTACAACTTACATACTTACACAAATGCATACATACAAACATACATTATGGTTGCAGCTTGAGGATGAAGATGAATCTGCGGGCGTCAAAAATGCAGCAGCTGTCGGCATGCAACATGCACTTGTCACTGATCTGCTGGCAGCGCTGCTTGCAACCTGCCTGCCACAGGTCTAAGTTCCAGTTCCAGTTCCAGTTCCAGTTTCAGTTCCAATTCCAATTCCGATTCCAGTTCAAGTCTCAGTTTCAGCTGCAGTTGCATTCAAAGCCCTCATTCTCAATTCATTATCTGTGTGTCTGTCTGTCCGTCCGTCCGTCTGTCTGTCTGTCTGTCTGTCTGTCTTGTCTTTGGCAGAGCCATTGAAACCCTTTATTTGTTCGCTGCTTTTAAGCAAATTACAGCTCTTGCCGTCGATGTCGAGCAGTTTAATTTGCCCCGATCTCAGTTGGCGTTGTTATTGCCATTGCTCTGGGGCTACCTGCAACTTTGGAGCCTGCCCTTTGACGTTGAGTTCTGTCGCGACGCATCGCGTCGTATCGCAGACGTGGCATGCAACCTGAGTGAAAGCCGAAGGCGATGCGACTGCTTTTTCAGACTTGTCATAAGTCTGAGAAAACCGAATTTTTTTATTTTTATATACGAAAGCAACGCGAGCTAGTTAATTTTGTTGTCTGAGCAAACTGATTATTAGAATAATTTTAATAAAATCTTCAAAAATGTGTAAATTAGCATTCTTAAATTATGCGAGTATTTACGTTGGACTCAATAGAGACATAGCTCCACAAATATAAATACAAACTTTCAATTTAACTTGTTTGGACCTGTTGCTACCATTTGAATAAAACCGACTTTATTTTTCCATCAAATACATAGCATACATCAAAACTCACCAATTCACCTGAAAAACAAGATATGAATAGAAAAACTAATTTATTCAATGAGTCTACAGCTGCTGTGAATAATTTAAGAACTATTACAACTTTAAACACACGTAATCCATATTAAAACTCGTTCCATATCCATGCCGTCTTGTTTTAACCGAAATATAAAGTAGAGTGTTTGTATTTTCTCATTTTTATTCAACTATTATAAAACTTAAACTATTAGTCAAGAAGTGATTAAACATTTCAATTATTTTGTGATCATGTAGCTTATAAATATGTCCAGAAATAATTGTTAAGCTATTGAAATTTGTAAAATTCGAATTCAAAATGTAATTCAATTAAGTTTTGTTTAAAACAGACAATTTCAATAAATATAGAGCATAGAATGTGTTCGATTCGATACCATTAGTGCAACAATGGCTCTGACTTTACCAAGCTTTAACCAGACAAAGTCCAACAGGTTGGCAAGCCCAAGCCCCACTCAATTGGCAATTGGCCTGCCAACGCAGCCTAGCTGTGTTATCCCCCCCTGCCACTTACCTCTCTGCAGTCAGTCCCCCCTTTTTGCTGCACCGATCGCTTGACTCTGACTCCGACTCCGACTCTGACTTCGACTTCGACTCCGCCGACGTACAGTTAAACGCTTCACCTGTTCGCGCAAGGCGTGTGCTTGTCTTGCCATAACTCTAACATTGCCAGTCATGTGGCTTGTACCCCTCTTAGCACCAAGCCCCTTTCGCAGTGCACACCACTCAGCCGCATCTTAAGTTGGCCTGCCTTGGTTTGCTTAGCTTGACTTTTGCCAGCAAGAGGCGTTAGTTATTAAAGCAACAACAACGAAAACAACAACAGCAAACACTGAGACGTGGTCTCGAGTCTGAGGAATGGATCTGGGGGTCTGGGGTCTGGGTCTGGAACTGGGGTCCGCCATATAAGCAAACGCGCGTGCTTCCTTGGCTGGCTGGCTGCCGGTTGAAAACTCGTTTCGATTATGAAAATTCCAAGCATTAATAACTTTGTTGCTCCATTGCGCTGCGCAGCCGCTGCTCTGCTCTGCGCCGCGCTGCGCTGCGCTGCTCAGGACGGCAACAGGCGGCAAACTTGCTACAAAAATTTGTGCTTTAAATAAAGCAAAACAAAATCAGAAAACAAAAATAACGCAAAAAAAATAAATAAAAATAAGAGACAAGAAATTCAAAAATCGTATCTTAAAAGCCAAATGCATAAAATGGCCAACAGTAGCAGCCAAGTTGGCTAAAATAAAATTTAATCTTTGTTTTATTTTTTTTGTTTTCTCTTTTTCTTTTGTTGCACTTGCGAGTATTTTATGTCGTTTGTCAGCTGCGGGTTACAAAAACTAGCTAATAATTACAACAACTACAGAAAGTTTTCATGCAACATGCAACACTGTGCAACAAGATATGGCTTGAAAGCATGTTTGCATTTCTTTAACAATTTATAATTTTATATGTAGTTTATTTTATAATACTGCCCGAAATTCGTTAAAAACGTGAATTCGAAAGTTATATATGAATTCAGTCAATTCATAAAATATTAAGCTAAACTTTAGCAGGTCTGTTTTCGAGAACTTTACAAGCCGAATCGTTTTCGCTTGTGCACTATTTCTCTTTTCGAAATAAATGGCATTCGTTTTATTCTTTTTAAAGATTATGTTAATTAGCTTTCAGTTAACAGTCGATACTCGGAATTCATAACAGAATGTTTTGATCGGATTTGGAAATGGACACAGCTCTGAAAATATGTCTTTTATCAATTACAAAATTAGTCAATATTTGAACTCAAATGTAGCAACTTGAATTTCAATTCCAAATTTTAAACTTGCACCTTTGATAAACTTAATTCCGTTAGGTATACATTTTGGTCCTCAAGCAAAAGGAAATGTGTTGTGTTCCGTTTGAGCTTCAAAGCCAGACTAAAGTAACAGAAGCTTATTAAACATAAAATGTGGTAGTATGTACTTATTAGCTTACTTATTAAGTCGAAACACAAGCCCTTATTACAATATTTTCTTTCATAAGAATCTAAATGATATACATTTGCTTAAATTCGTAGGAACAAGCTAGAGGTTTTGACAAGTGCAACAACAGTTTTTCAATTGGGAATCGACTACCCTTCTTAATTTAATATAAAAGTCACACTAATTTGGAGAGGCAACACAGTTTAAATTTGTATATCGTTTGTGCACATTGAAACACTATGAAATACTTGTGTCAGTTATGTATAATATTGTATGTATTTGTATTATGCAGCAATGCATTGGTGCATTTCAAGGCACTAGAAAAAGGAGGCAAGTAACAAATTGGTTTTCGAATTGATTGAAACAAGTCTAATTTCGATCAGTTTAGCTGACGGATGCAAAATGTCAGCAGATGATGGAGGAGCGGAACTTACGGTGGGCCAGACTGCAAAGGATAAGAATGTTTGCGGAGTTTATGTGTGCCAGAATAAAGAGGGCCATGCATTGATTCATTAGTAAGTCAAACTATAATATAAAGTTGTGTTAAACTAGAATATTGATTTCATTTTCTAAACTCCAAAGTTGTCAGAAACCAGCGCCATTCGAAAACTGTCAAACCGATGGTGTATCGACAGAGACAGAATGGCCTCAATGCTGTTGGATGTGCGTAACGTATGTGGCTTGTGCACCAGGAGGAGGCGGAGCACCACCACCACCACCACCAGCAGGAGGTGGTGACACACCAGCAGGAGGTGGTGACACACCAGCAGGAGGTGGTGACACACCAGCAGGAGGTGGTGACAAACCAGCAGGAGGTGGTGACCCACCAGCAGGAGGTGGTGAAACAAAATAAGACAAATTTCATAGATACATTTTGTGTTTTGCTACCACTCAAAAATTGAGTTGGAAACTTTGATTTGCTTTTCGCTTTCATCTAGAAAACTTTCATACATTTTGTGATGATATTAAGTAATTACAGTGATATTTACAAAATAAGAACTATTTACATTTCTGTTCTCTATGATCGATGGAAAATTCAAGTCACTGGAATAAATTATCTAAAACTTTAAAAGTCATTCAAAATTTGCTTACAAATACATACCATATGTGCAAAAAGTTAGCGATTTGTAGCATAGTGTTAACCTGTTACTACTTGCTACCTTTTTATCGGTTGTTGTTGTTGTTCATCAACATCTTCCACCTTTGAGTTAAGATTCATTGCAATTTCTATGCAAATTTAACTAATTTTTTACGTGTTAAATTTATATGCACAGATACATTGTACATTGTACATACATACATATGCATACATATATAGTATTCATACCACGATAGTTAATACATAGTGCTATTGTCTATATGTACTCGTATGTATGTAAGCATGTGTAGGCACACATAGTTCTTGGTGTGTTTGCAGTTCGTTTATAAAAAATAATTCATACATATTCATAATGTAAGCAGATAGATTTCTTGACTGCTAATTTGTTCACTGAGCTTGTCGATTTGTTTGTGCTTTCACATGATCATTTCAAAGTTCATGGTAATTGTTATGAAGTTCAGTTTGTTAACTTTAACATAAAATATCCGTTTTTGACATCTTTAGTTTTATGAAATATTAAAAAATTGTCTGAAGTGATTAATACCTAGATGTTTTTGTTTGACAAATACAGCAATGCATTCTAGTTGAGCTATACACGATAACTTTTGCTGGGTAGATCAGCTAACATGAACATGAGAGACCGTAGCAGTTAGCTTGCGTCAGTTGATAAGTAGATGAACTACATGATAACTTTTGCTAGGTAGATCAGCTAACATTAATATGAGAGGCCGTAGTAGTCAGCAATTGTCAGCTGATGATAAGTAGATGAACTACATAACTTTTGCTAGGTAGATCAGCTAACATGAACATGAGAGACCGTAGCAGTTAGCTTGCGTCAGTTGACGATAAGTAGATGAACTGCATGATAACTTTTGACTAGGTAGATGACTATGACAAGCCGTAGTAGTCAGCTTGTGTCAGCTGATGATAAGTAGATGAACTATATGATAACTTTTGCTACATGATAACTTTTGGCTAGGTAGATCAACTAATATGAACATGAGAGGCCGTAGTAGTCAGCTTGTGTCAGCTGATGATAAGTAGATGAACTACATGATAACTTTTGCTAGGTAGATCAGCTAACATGAATATGAGAGGCCGTAGTAGTAAGCAATTGTCAGCTGATGATAAGTAGATGAACTACATAACTTTTGCTAGGTAGATCAGCTAACATGAACATGAGAGACCGTAGCAGTTAGCTTGCGTCAGTTGACGATAAGTAGATGAACTGCATGATAACTTTTGACTAGGTAGATGACTATGACAAGTCGTAGTAGTCAGCTTGTGTCAGCTGATGATAAGTAGATGAACTATATGATAACTTTTGCTACATGATAACTTTTGGCTAGGTAGATCAACTAATATGAACATGGGAGACCGTAGCAGTTCGATTGTGTCAGTTGATGATATGTAGATGATCTACACGATAACTATTGGCTAGGTAGATCAGCTAACATGAACATGAGTTACCATAGCACTCAGCTTTTGTCAGCTGATACTTTTAACGTATTATTTTTGTTATGTACTAAATTTGTTCAGCATCGTTTACGCTAGTTATGGCATTCGTTCAATTTAACGAAATACAAACAACAAATACCAAAATCAAATGGAACAATAGAAAACTAATACGTTAAGTTTTTAATTACGAGCATGGCCTAGGCTATTAGCCACAGATGCGTAGCCCACAGCCAGGTGTTTGCCATCGTGGCCCCAATCCATAAACATGTTTGTACAGTACTGTACTTTATTATATAGTTAAAACATTTATAGCATAACGACGAAAACAAATTGCAAGCCAAGTCATTAACTATATCCTACAATTATTCAAATTTTAGTTATACTCATAATATAGTTTGAAAGTAAAAGTTGAACAGTTTAAAGTAATTGCTTACAGCTGAAAATAAAACCATCCATAAGTAACACATTTCATTGAGAAACCATTAAAGTTTTAGTACTAGTCAACGATTAGTTTTAAACTATAGCTTAAAATGATTTCACAGTTAATCGGATAAAGGTTGATTGTGATTTATTATATAATAATTTAGTTAGTTAGTTGTATCGAATTGCATATATCTTGATAAATAGAGGAAGAATTTAAGATTTCCTAAGACAGTCCAGTTCAGATCGAGCTATAGGCATACCGATCGAAATTTAAATTCTCAACTAAGACAAGTACGAGTAAAGTAACTCGCTTGGTTCTTGAGATATTGGATTGCAGATGGGTAGACAAAATTTAATGAACTAGAGCTAAGTTTTTTATTTAATTTTATATTTTAAGTGGTCTTTTCAAAACGAGATGAAAAGTCAGTTTGTGGGTTTGTCTGGGTTTTATTCTATCAATGCTTTCTGAAATTTTGTGAACTTGTTTAGCAAGCTGAAAAATATTGGTTTTTGTAAAAAAAAAAACGCTAGTTAAGCGGGAAACGCCAAAAAAAACGCTAATATTGACACCCCCACATTATTAAAACCAAAGCAGCTACAGACAGGCTCTGTATATTGTAAAAAAGGCATATTTAAGGACTGTTAGGCTTAACTTTTCACTTTTTTCTAAAGCGCTTTTAGCTAAAAAGAAGCTAAAGCTTTTTAAGCAATGTGCGAAGTGCTAAATTAGTTAATTAATTAGAATAGTTCATGTATTAAATTTAATAAACTTTGCAACAAAAGTTTATGTCAAAAATCGTAATTCCTCTTTAATCTCTGGACATCCCAAAAAAAGCTTTTCTTTCCTGTTTTTTTTTTGTATGACACAGCACAGAGTTCAGCACTTTAATCAATTAGTAGTGCAGTACAGTTAACTCAAAAGCAAACATATTGTATTTGGTGCATTCCGCACAGTTCTGAAGTTTTTAGTGGCTCTACCATAATGCTAATTTGAAGCCACCACAGCAATAGCGATGATCAGTGGTGCAACGCTAAAGAGTAGGCGTGCCACAGAGTGGCGCATGTGAATGTCGAATCCCATTCCCAGTTGCATAGGGAATGGCTGGGAAAGGGGAATGGAAATGCCTGCCTTCAAATTGGACGTTCAATTATCTGTGGCTAAGAGAAGATTTAGTTGCGCTAGGCGAAGAAGGCCTTCCTTCCACATGCCATCGTTTTGGAATCCAATTGCCTGCGATGGTGCAGCACTTTTTAGCATTTGTAGTGTGGCACGAGTCATGTGGCATCGTCCGCTGTTTGCCACGTTGATAAATGGACGCTAATATGGCTCTGCTGCTGCTGCTGCTGCCTCTTCGGCACTTGGCTCAATACGTTACAGTTTGACCCATTACAGAAGCATTGCAATCAGTGCAGTCAAACAAGCAGGAAATGACTTCATTGGCTTTGCTTAAGAGCCATGAGCTTGTATCTACACTCAGAAAAGTAAATAGATGTAAAAATGATCAAAATAAGCTGGGATAGAATAGTAAATATTTACATATTTTTGTAAACAGTATAACTTTATAAAAACTTCGACTGTATTTTGTTTCTTATAAATATAAAATTTAGCAAATTTCAAAACTGTTGCTGCATTTTCCTCGAGTGTACTAGTATATATATACCCGTATTCAATAAACTTCCCACCTTCGATCTTTTAAGATTGTTTCATTCATTTGGCGATCAATTAAGATAACTTTTCATTAAGTGTTTACCTAAAATTAAACCATTCGTTAAAATAATTAAAATTCCAGCCTATAGATTCAATGAAAGTTATCAGCTCTTAATTTGTCTGGAAGCTGTCTTGTATGCTCTGTACACATAAAATAATTGACAAGTATATATCGGCTGTAACAATCAGAAGGAGACATTTCCACATCTTTAAACTATATACTATACATGGCTATATACCTGATCAGTACTAAAAGTTGATTAATTATTAAGCAAATCTCGTTATCAGGCAACTAAGTAGTATAAGAGCTTAAAACAATAAATATGATATTTGCATATTCATTAATTACAATCTGTACTATACATTTGCATATATATTTATATGAGGTTTTTATAACAGTCGTTTAATTAACTAAAGTTATAAAAGTTTTTCCGCTTTAAAGATGTGGGTATATGTGATTTGAGTTTTTTTTGTACACTTTTCTGAATGAAATGTGAATGTTAAATAAATACAAACACGATATTTAGCCTCATCATCAGTTTGTCTCAAACAAATCATTGGTAGTTCTAAGGTTTGGAAGAATAAGATCTGATTTATCATTTCTGCAATAACATTGAAGTTCTTGTAATTTAAAGTTAAATGTTAATTGGCGCTACCAACTTGTCAATAGAGGTGCTGCCAACTTGTTGACTTGATGTTGCCAACTTATTATCTTTGTGCTGCCAACTTATTGACTTGATGCTCCCAACATTTTGACTTGGTGCTTCCAATTTTAGTCTAGGTGCTGCCAACTTATTGACTTCGTTCAGCCAACTTGTTGAATTGGTGCTGCCAACTTGTTGACTTGGTGCTGCCAACTTATTGACTTCGTTCAGCCAACTTGTTGACTTTGTGTTGTCAACTTAATGACTTGGTGCTCCCAACATTTTGACTTGGTGCTGCCAATTTAAGTCTAGGTGCTGTCAACTTATTGACTTTGTGCTGCCAACTTATTGACTTGGTGCTGCCAACTGGTTGACTTGGTGCTGCCAACTGGTTGACTTGGTGCTGCCAACTTATTGACTTCGTTCAGCCAACTTGTTGACTTGGTATTGCCAACTTAATGACTTGGTGCTACCAACAATGTATAACATTTTGTTTCCATTAAGTTGAGAAAAAGAAAAACAATGAAATTTGTCAGGAGCACGTAAAGTTATGCTTAACTAATGGTTGATGTTTCACAGTTGATGCTGATCAGCAAATATATACAATATATATTGTTTCAAAGCTACCTCCTTCGAACAGTTTTTATTTTTACCCATTCACATGGATGCAGGGTATTTATAAAAGAGAATAAACTCTGATATGAGCTGAGAGGATCATTAATGCACAGTTAAAAGCCTCAAGCCACAGGGCTCTTAAGGTCTCGCATGACTGTCATAAGCAACTGTTGTATAGTTTGTTTTTTAAGTATCTATGAGATTTGTATGTGTGTGTGTATGTGTGTGTGTGTGCGTGTGTAATTTGTGCTAAGTAAGTAAGTTTGTTATAGGTTGCATATCTTTTACGAGTTTAGAGAACCCAAGACGATTACTGGAAGCAACTTGCTGCCTAGTTAAGTTCAAAATTGAACCTGTTCTTTTGGTTACAGTTTATCGCTGGGGTGGACGATCGTCGTCGTCGTTGTGGTCGTGCTCGGTATTATTAACGATCATTATGAAGTTTTAACTTAAGTGGTCAATTAACATTTGCATGACTGAAATCGGAATTGGAAATTAGTGTTTAACTAATTTATGCAAACAGAAGACAAAAAAAAAGAAACTTCTAGTTGGGCAAAGAGAACGGTCTTTTAGTCTTTTGGGTCTCCTTTCAGCAGCTTTTACTTAATTTGTTGTTGTTGCCTTCCATACCAAACATGGGTTCATTAGACTCTTGAAGACTGCATGACGACAAAACTTGTGCTGCATTTTGGAATTGAATTGAAATTATCAAATGGCAATTAAAGACCGGTATATTTCTTTTAAATCAGTTTAGCATGACTCCACAAAATATAACGTTAGCATTCAGTTTCAATTAAATGGTCTTGATCACTTTGTTAGCGTTTAATTGATTTACGCCCATTCATTGCCTTTCACTGACAGACCCCTTCCTTACGTTGCTCCTTCCCTTTGCAGCTGCAGCTAGACCTTTTCTTCCCTTTTATCGCTTTGAAATATTATACTCTATAATTTATAGCTCATGTTTAATATTTTGATTAGTGTTTGCTTGACAATTATATTTGATAACTCATTGAAATTTATAGCCAACAACTGAAGAGTGGCATAGTTTTTTTTTCCGAGGAGTTCGCAATTAGCTAAAGACGTACACAGTTTAACTAAAAATATCTTTTGAATCGTTGACTATTTCAAATCAATTTGGCTAGCATTAGTTAAACAGCTCTTGAGTTTAAGACGCCAACTAAAAATTTGGACTGTTTCTAATAAAACGTTATCAAAAGTTAAAATTGCGATTAGATACTTACCGTTCGGCACTCTCCAGCAGTTGATGATTAGATACACTTGCCTCTCTGATTAGATACTTCCCACGATGACCAGCTTATTTTGCATTTGATAGTATTTAAAGGCCTTCTCATAGATAAGATGTGATCCGCATTGCCACGTATAAGTCTTCATTTCAGCTGTCAATCTCAAGAGTGTACTGAATTCCGAAAACCGTTTGAAAAGAATTCGGAAATGGGCACAGACCAGATAAGCTATATTTCTCAAAACCAAATTCAACAGAAAGAAACCTTAAAAGATTACGATTAGACTAGCAAACGATATTCAAGTGTCACCAAATTAATATGAAACTATCATTTTTGCTCAGCTAACTGAGATATGAAATTAATTAGGGCTATTTAATTGTTTATATATAGCAAGTTTTAGTTAGTTGGTGGGATATATAGTATTATATTATGGTTGCCAGGCAACTGGGCATTATCTTTGACGTGTGGATATCAAGTGTTCTGGTCTCATTTTTGCTTTTTGATTAACAATACCTAATCGTTACAATCTAAACAGTTCAGTGGACATACTATATAGTATTTTGCTGAAGTGTTTTCATATCTGCACGTTTTTCTATTGCCCAAGTTAAGTTTTATTTTGATTGCCATCAGGAGGGGAAAACTTTGACTGTTCGATTGTGAAATTACGCGCTTTGATAGCATTTGCCCATTGTACTTGATATTAATCCATATATATATATATATAATTATATAACTCTGACTAAGAAATGAGTGTTGACAAATTTATAATCGAATTGTGAAATTTAACACATTTTTCTTCAACTAACATAATTTAAGTATAGAACATTAAATCTTATTTGTATACTAAGCTAAGTCTAACAAAGCCTAGTTTTTATAAATGCTCGTATGTTTCATATATAACTAATGTCTCGACATTAGTCGTAGTCTTAAACTCGTTGCAACCCTCAATTAACTACGGATCAAGATTAACTAATTACAAATGCAGTGCAAAGTTGAACGCATATAATATTCAGTCAGACTAGCATTTAATTGATTTCTAGCTTGGTTTATTGCAGTTTGTTTTTTTTTTTTTTCAAATGGGTTAAGGTTTTAGCATTGATACAGAACTTATTCTTATAGACTTTAACTAGTTTCTTCATTAGATTCGCTCCCAAATTCGTTAACAGGTGTTATATTCGTTCTGGTTACGCTCGGTTCTCGTTTCGACACATTGTAATTGTTATTTTTAAGGTATTTTTTTTGTTGATTCCTCTTGATTAGATTTCCCCGCTTTATTGACTAAAATGGGAAACCAGTGTGTTGGCAATTGTAAACATTTTAAAAGCCCTGTAAAATGGTTTACAACTTGTACTTTAACGTGTTAGTGTATGTATTATCAGAACAATACATATATACTACACTATGTACTATATATAGTTGATTCTCAACAGTTGGCTGTTTGTTATATATGTATGTTTATAAAAGTCAGAGAGACTCTTGACAATTGCTTTAGTTGTTCAGGAGTTATTTGCCGAGTGCCACTTTTATAGACACTTTTTACCTTGGTGTGAAATGTTTGACGAGCTCCGACACGACGCCCTCAATGTGATCTCGGTTCTTATCTTGGGATGAGCTGCCCGCTGCCCAAGCTGCACATGTGTACAGCTAACTGTTTGTGTTCTTTTTGATTAGCTAGACATACAAATATATTACACTGAACAAAAATGTAGCCAAGTAAATGCATAATTTGTATAAACTTTAGATAAAAGCAAGTTCTACTTTAAATCATTTTATGCTGAGTGTACTAAAGTCTTTTGATTGATTTTGTTTCCATATTCAAACTATAATGTGCGTAGGATGCATACATTTTTTTTTAAAGTGTATTTATCATTCGATTTACAATTATGTTTTCAAAAATGATTTACTATATTAATCAGTTAACATACATTATTTTAGCTATACACATTTTCCAAGTACGTAATCTGTGTCTTAACCTTGAAACAAAAACTTTCATGATTGCTCATAAATCTTAGGGTTATAAGCATTTAATTGTTGTCTCGTAATTGTGAAATTCTTGGTGACTGTTCAAAATAGTAATTTGTGTGTTGTTAGCTGCCTAAACAAATGTAAGAATATAAAAATAGTACTCAAATATCGTTAAAAATTTATAACCTAACCTCAACCTCAAAACCTAATGTTAATGCAAACTATAATCGTAAATTGGGTTTGGGCCAGATAGTATCATAAAAATTGTCACTAAACTACAACTGCAAAAGAAATTGAAGAAATACCGACGGCAAAAATTAAATAAAACGGAGACAGACAAAATTACAATAAAAATGAAGCGCAACCATAAAACATATATGTATATATGGGTTTTATATAGATATATATATTTTTATGGATTCTTTTACTTTTCCCTTTCCATAATGTTTACCTGCACACACAACGACGATCTCTCGAAACTGATGTCATCCAAAAAATGCGTTGCTGAGGCTGGAAAAAAAAAAAAAAAAATTTTTGCCAATTTTCTGCCGCTTGTCATCATTATGATCGTCATCATCATCATCTTAAGCAGGGAGGCAAATCTTGCCCAGCCGGATCTCCCTTTTCGAAACTTGCCAACTTTTTCCTGTATGCACAATTGAAAAACTTGTTTTTTTTTGGGGGTTTTTTTGTATGATGTATAAGGACACGGACGACATCTTTACCTGACAGTATTAGAATTATTTAAATTAAAAATCTAATGCTGCCCGGTAAGATGTGAACAGATGTCCTTGCAAATTTTGGTAATTGCAAGCAATATTTTCCCTTATTTTTTGTTCACGTTTTTTATTATATTTTTTTGTATATTTATCGTATGTTATAATTATAGCATTATTATTCATCATTGTCGTTTAGTTTAAAGACTTTTGAACCGGAACCTTGGCCTGCCGATAAGAACATTTTATGATACAATACAGTTTAGTTTATACGCTTTTTTTTAGTAATCTAAAAAAAACAAAAAGTGAGTATAATTTGTTAATATTATGTACTTGGGCTTAGCTCTGGCTATTCCTTTTAAAGATCTCTATATATGAATATGGCATTAGCTATTTACAGCTGTGTTTCCGACACCCAACGGCAAAGTTTAACTTTGTACCGGGGCGCGTGATGTTGGAATCGAAAGAAAGAAGAATATTGAGAGAGCAAGAAAGAAAAAGAAAAAAAGCAACGCCTACCAAACGATTTGAAATAGTGCACAATGTTTGTATGTTTGTATGTTTGTACCTTGTACTTGTGTTTGTAAGCGCTGTTATTGTTGATGTATTTATAATTAAATCGATGCTGGCGCCAGTCCGAACCGAACACGATTTACTATTATTATGCCAAACACACACACACACACACACACACACGATATACGTTTGTATGTGTCTGAATTAAAAAGACACATTGTAACATTAATTGAAACCATGCCTTTTTGACACTTGATACGCATAATTCCGTATTATGATTTTTTTTAGACACCGGAAATATGCGCTGCGCACACGTAACACACTTTATATTTTAAACATTGAGCATTGAGCAGCTGCTAGCAGCGTGCAACCGTCGCGATCGAGCACCAAATAAGAATTGAGAAAGAGAGAAAAACAAAATACGTTAAGCCGGCGGGCAAATCTTAAAATGTTGTTGTTGTTTTTTTAGTGTTAATTGTCTTAACAGCGCTGTTGTTTGACACAGCGTGTTAATGTTAACTCAGAATGGCAATGTTGCGCGCGCAGTCGAACAGACAGTCCAACCAAAGCGTGCAACATCGAACCAATTTAACATAATCGTAATGTATTTAACAGCGACAACATGCATGCTTTTTTTGGGTTTGTTGCGTTAATTTTGTATTTTAATAATGATTTTATTTACTTGTGCGATTTCGTTTGTGTTAACCTTACTTATTATGTCTGTATGTATGTATGTATGTATGGCGCCCTGCAATTCGACTTCCCTTTGCTCAAGCTTCTGACGCTATATAACACGTCACACAAACAATGTGTGTACGGTTGACATTTGAAATAAATAAAATACCCTGTAATTCGTGTGTGTTAATTTGCAGTGAAAACTTATATTTTGAATTAAAATATATATGTAGTTACTGCATTTGACTATTTTTCCGCCTCGATATATGTGTCTATAAAATATAACCTTTTTTTTATTTTCTTTTTTGCTAGTTCTGGTTTTACAAAATCTAATGTACAAAAAGCTGTCGCTGTTAAAGGAGCTCAATTTGAAGATATGAATGTTTCTTAAATACCTTACTCTGAAAATGTGTGTACTATTAAAGGTCGAAAACTTTAAAGTTTAAGCTACAGAATTCTTGTTGTTTAAAAAAATATAAAAATTGGGCGAAGAGATCTGCTCTCTGTGCATAGAATCTTATTATTTTTTCAAATCATATACATTTTTGGATATCTGACAAATTTTGGCGGGCTTTTATAAGCTTGACAAAATTTAAAACAAAATTTACTCAATCAGTTTTTAGAACCATTAATTTGTCTTCTTTTTAACATAAGGCTAAATGACATTTTATTAATGTTTGCTAAAATATTACCTGCTAACTCATCGTTATTTTATAATTTTCATATGACGCGATGTTTATTTCCATTTGTTAGCGTGTATTTTAATCATTTTTTTTTTTTTTATGTTACTGGGAAAAACACTTATTGGTAATTTTTTGGTATTCATGTTAATTATAATTTGATAAATGTGCTTAAATTCCAATTAAATTGTTCATCACATAAATCTCAGAACCTGTCTGTTGATTTGATGCATCTGGCCGAGCGCTAAAAAGTTTCAAGTTAACGAAACACGTGTAAAGTGTCAAAGTCCGGAGCCCATCACAAATCCGTAGCGAAATTTTAATACATATCGCGTAAACTTTTTAAAAAATGTGTGAAACACGCTTCGGCGCAGTGTCAAGGTGTTAAAATCCTGAACACACACAACACACACCACTCGAGACACATAGAAAACACAGTAACAACAAAAATGCGAATTCATTGAAAGTTGTATGCATTTTTAATATTTTACTGTAAGTTTTGTTCAGTTTTTATTATGAGTTAAATATATATTTTTTGTTGGCTTTTGTTTAAAGACACTTTGCGTTAGCAATTGACCGATTTTTTTAAGTTTTCAAAGCACGCACTTGTTATTTTCGAAGAATACTTTCAAGTTTAGGTGATTTTGTATATATTTGTTTTTTTATTTTGTCAAGATGGTAAACTTGACATGGCCCTTGAAGACCTCTAAAACAATTGTGCATCCTTCGCTTGATTGAAGATTTAGGGCTATGATGATCCGTTTTTCAGCCCTCCTGTGGTACCTCCTCCTAAGTAAGTTGGAATCTCTTGCTCTACCGCCAGCAGCACGTGTTCTGTATAATGCGGCAACCAAACATTCTATGTCTTTTTACTCTTAACACATTTGAAGTTGCTGCGCTCGTGGCGTCTTTTTAGTTTTTTCCACCCGGGTGGCAACAAAGTGTTAAAGTTCTAACTAAGTGCGAGCATACGTCCAACAGCGCACGCGGCACACGATCAACTGTAACGGTAAAAAGTGAAACAAGTATAAAAATAAGGTTTAACAGACGTTGACAACGCTGTCTGTTAAGTTGGACATGTTAGCGTCTCTGTTGGCGGCTCTCTGTTCACTGCTAATAGAGAGCGAGAGAGAAGTTATACTCTTTCCCTCTCCCTCTCTCAATTATACCCGTTGTGCGTTTATTTGTTGTCGCATTTCTATTAGCTTGACATTTGTGCTGTGCTGTTGTTGTTGCTTGAAACTAGCACCATCTCGCTTTGACGCACATTTTGTGGTCGGCTGTGCTTCTCGGTGTAGTCGTCTTGCTCGCAGCACACATGTTGCAACCGCATGGTTTTTGTTTTACGTTCGATCCTCTGTAGGTCGAGTTTGCTTTAATACGTTATTCCACCGCTTACGTTAACATAAATGAGCATGTGCGTTTCTCGTACATAAATATATATTTACATATGTATGTAATTATGTATATACTATATATGTACATCAAATGCTGCGTTAACACGATTTTAATTTCGACATCGCTAACAGCTTATTAAAATGTTATTAACAGCAAGTAGTATGGTTAGACAACAGACAGTTAACAGTTTGTCATAAATCCAGTATTGATGAATTTTGAAATTTTAGTTTGCCTGGCTGATTTCCGAATAATGGTTTTTTGAATAACGATTGGCAACGCTCGACTTAGTTTCAATTTAATTAAAAATCAAAAAACGACTGCTCTTGCGGTGGTACAGCGCACTTTTTAACTTTTTTTAATAAACTAAACTTTCATTTTTCGAACAATTTTTTGAAAAATTTCTTCTGCCGAAATTTTATTATTTAATGCTGTTTAATGTGTTCTTAATTTATTATTACTTTTCTTGTAATTTTTATTTAGCTTTTGACATAAAAATACAAAATAATAATAATAAGACAAGCAATAAAAAACATATATTGTACATATGCAGTAATGTATGTATCTTAATTAAAATATATACGATTAGCACGTATTATAATTTTGTCTTTAAGCTTAAACTTATTTCATATTTTGTTTTAAGTTAATTCTATTATGCAATTTGAATTTTACGTCTAAGAATTTTGATATGATGAAGCAGAATTTGAATCCCAAATCGTTTTTGGCTTTTAATTTAAAATTCGCCTTGTCGCGAATCTTGCCTCTCCATTTTTGGACATGTTCGCACCCTACTCGCTTGGGTTTGGTTTGAAGTACTATTGATTGTCTGAGGGGCAGAATAAATGTTTTGCTTATACAAAATTACCATAACAAATAATCTAATTTGCATGGTGCTTAATAATTTAACAAATTTTGGCAACAACCTTCGAGACTTGCAGCTCTAGTTCTAACTCTCTCGACCTGTTCTGACAACAATTCAAATATTTTGAATAGTCCAATTTTTGAGGAGTGAAATATATACTACCATATTGTAGTTATATTTGTCTGCGTTAATGTTCGAATGTATTCATTAGAATCTCGTTTTGAAAAGTTTTCTTTCAAGATTAACAAAAATACAGACTCGTTTCCCCATGTGAGTGGTAGGTAGGGTCTCACACTGTCATTATAAGCCGCAATTCAGAAATTGTTGTTTGGGCTCGAGAAATATTCTTTTCTTTTCGGCTGCCTTTATTTTGTGCAGAGATCATTTTCAGGTCCGGTTTTCAATTTTTCTTATAACACTCATCGTACGAGTAAGTCTTATGTAGTTTTTTTTTTTTAAATTTTAATTTTTCGCTTGCCTCATTTTCGGGTTGAAGGACCACGGTTACGGCCCCTACTCAACTTAAGTATGTTGTCCGTTGCTCTTTGCTGACCTGCTTGGAAGACTGAAAGCAGACTGGAAAGGGATGAGTCTGGAATTGGAAGTGGAAGGCTAAAACCTGTACGACATATGTATCAGTAATGATCCTAACGGTCCTCAATTTGCACTCCGTTAAATTCATTTGCATATGGCTTTGATTTTGGGTCAGCTTTGCCAACATATACAAATTTTTTTTATTTGTATTTTAGCATAATTTGAGAGTCCAAAGAATACTAGTATTTTGCCAAAATAGTAAAAAGAAAAAATATAAAAATATTTAAAAATTAATTTTCAGTTTTGGTTCCCGTTCTGTTCCTTAACTGAAATCTACAATTTTTAAACTTTGCATATAGAGTGGTCGCTCGGAAATTTGAAATGAATGATTTCATTACTATTAAAGATATCTCAAATCAAATGATTTAATGAGCTGGTATATGAAACCGAACACTCAATCGTTTTTCGGTATTGCGAACAGCTAACGAATTGCCTAATCAAAATCGCAAATGCAACCAGCTGTAACAGTGAAAGAAACCATTTTGGCAATGTCTTGGAATAACTTTAAGCTTTCTATAATTTCTTAAAATAAAAAATATATTTAATTATTTATAATGTTGTTTGTATAACCGATTCACTTGGCCACTAATCTCATGGTTGGAAAGCGATTTCGTTGGCGTCGTCGCTTTCGATAGCTATTTGTATTGGCCGCCTTCTGCTTGGCCTCAACTGCGGCACATGCTGCCTTATATGCAGCCTGTTTGGTCTTGTCGTAATCTTCTCGTGCAGCTTCGAATTGGCTTTGCAGCGAGGCCAAGCGGTTCTTGGCCGCCTCGAGCAACTGCACCTTGCTGGACATTTCCTCCTGCGCGCCCATTGCCACAGCCTGAATGTTGGCCAGGCTGTCTTTGAACGTCTTTTGCAGCTCGGTGATCGAATCGAAGTGCTGAGTGGCCGCGCGAGCAGCCTCTACGGCTGCATTCATATTACTCTCCGTGTTCTGCAGCAAGTTGGATTCCTCTTCGACCACAGCATGGGCTTCATGCATTTCCTGCTCCAGCTGTTGTAGTACCATTTGCTTGCCGCTGAGCGCCGCCTCGGCGGCCTTGGCTGACTGGAATGCCTTCTCGGCCAGCTCCTGCTTGATGTGCTGTGCAGCCAGTTGGCCAGCTGCATGCTGCGCCTCGTTGGCTGCTTTGGCATCCTCAGCCGCCTTAACTGCTATGCAGGAGGTCTTTTGCTTTGGATCACCGGGCTTAAAGATTTGACTAGTATCGCATTCCTTTTTACCGCCATTGCCACAACTTTGCTGTGGATTAAAGGAGCTGCCAGCAGCGGAACCACCAGATCCATCACCATATCCACCACCAGATCCAACACCGTATCCACCAGCAGAAACAACCCCATATCTACCACCAGTTCCACCACCAGATCCACCCCCAAAACCACCTCCAGTCGAATCCATTCCACTTTGTGCTCGAACTTCTCTGCCAGCAGCATTATTGATAGCCGCAAAGTCCGCATAAAGATTGTGCGGCATTGCCATGCGCTTGCGATGATGTCTCTGAGGGATGCTCTTTGGCCATTTTTGAATTTCAGTTCAGCTTCCATTGTTTATTGGCTAATATGACTTACCCTGACGAGTCGATAGCCAGTGGCATTCATGTTTGGTAACAGCAGAGATATAGCGATTAGTAGCCAAAGGAATTCGCCTCGTATTCGCATGGATATAGACATTAAACGCTTCTCATCGCATTGGATAAGTTAACGTAGTACTTTGTTTACATTTAGTGCTTGACTTGCTGAGCAAATGCTTCAAGTTGCTTAGATTTTAAAACTAATTCAGAACAAACAGTTTAATTGACTTGGATAAAGCAACTACCAAGAGCCAATACTTTGTAAAGATTTTTTTAATTCAAAATTCTTGAGTTTTGAAAGATGCTAACTGAATTAAAATAATAATGTATATAAGTTATATTAGCTAGGGAAACTGGGTTGGTTATTCATCATAAATAGTGCATTATTTGCTTTTATATATAGTTAATATATAGTTTGGATTCAATGCAAACAAGTTGTATATGTATGTCCAAAGACAATATAATAATGCCTTGTATCATTTTCTCTTAATTTGTTAGTCTTCTTTGTATCTATAAATGTCTTTTGTTTATGTTATGGAATCTTAATGTAGTAAACTTCTTGGAATTATAATTTTGTGTTAAGAATCTCTTTAATTTGTTTAAGTAATCAAAGCGAAAAAAAGAAAAATATTAAGTTTCGCCGAAAGTGGAAACCGGAGCAGCCATGAAACACATCTAAATTGATGACTTGGTCGATACCAACTGATACAATGAAATTGTTTATTTATTATTTAGTTTATTTAGTTCTAATGTACTAGTTGTATATATAATGGGTGCTTGGTACGTACCCTGTAATAGTATCGTCTGTCATTGAAACTCCTTTTGTTAGCTATTTAAGCCAGTTTAGTTCCGTTGGGTAGATGACAGTTAGAATTGCAGTGTTGCATCGGTTGGGTCTATTGAAACACCATGAAGAATATTTGTGTATGTGAACTATGCGTTATTCTTATTGGCATGACATTTTGTGTCAGTGCGTTGGTGTTTTTCAAACAACTGGAAAAGACAGGTAAAAAATTTGATTAGATACCATAACTATAGTAAATTTGCCTCTCATTTGTTCAGACACAGGCTGTAAGGGAACAAAAGGCGATTTGATTGTTGGCCAATCTGAGCCGGATGAAATAACATGTGGAATAGTTGTGTGCCAGAATACTGATGGCGAAGCGCTTATACATTTGTAAGGCTTGGATGTTAAACTGAATAATCATCTAATATGTTATACATTATGTATAATATGTATTGCTTTGTTGCAGTTGCCAAAAAACCGCCGATTTTCAAATGTGTGTAAATGATAGCGTTTCCACGACCGTTGAATATCCCACTTGTTGCTGGACGTGTGTTCAGGAGGTAGATTGTAGTTCTTCTGCTCCAGGTACAGGTACAAAACCAGGTGAAGCTCCAGGCCCAGCTCCAGCTCCAGGTCCAGCTCCAGATTCAGCTCCAGGTCCAGCTCCAGATTCAGCTCCAGCTCCAGGACCAGCTCCAGGTCCAGGTCTGGTGGATTAGGTTAATTTATTTATATATATACTTATATTTTTATGTATTGCTTAGAACATATTATACGTGTACAACACAAGAAAATTATTTGAAAAAAAATATAAAAACAAGTAAGAATACTCTAGTCGGGTGTGCCCGACTACGAGACTCCCTGCTCCTAACTTGCATTTCAAGCAGTTCAGCGGCAACACAAGCAAAAAATTAAAGCTTTATCTTTAAAATTGTGGCTGTGGGAGTCTTTTGCGATTTGCGGGGGTGCGGGGGGGTGCATCCGAAATTTGAAATAAACTTGATCTGCGTATGGTATACACGAACCTTCATGCCAAGTTTGGTGTCTCTAGCTCTTATAGTCTCTGAGATCTGTGTGTTCATACGGACAGACGGACAGACAGACGGACATGGCTAGTTCGTCTCGGCTGTTGATCCTGATCAAGAATATATATAGTTTATATAGTCGGAAATGCCTCCTTCTGTCTGTTACACACATTTGCAGTACTTTATAACTCCCTTTTTCCCATTTTTAATGGGAACAGGGAGTAATTAGCTGAACAAATTGCACGAATTTTTGAATTTAGTTTTACTTTCTTAGCAATATTAGTGATTTGGATATCGGCTTAAAAACACAAAAAACTTTTAATAAACAAGAAGAAGACTCAATAAATGAAAACATATATTATTCCGAAAAACAAAGAAATTAAAAACTTTTATTAATGAGAAAAAATAAAAATATCGATACTACCAACATGTTATTGACAGTTTTTCTATAAATATATCAGGTCTGCATTTAAGATCAATACCGAAAGGTTTCGCAATTATTAGCTGTTCTAAGTAACGAATATTGATATAATATTCGGTTTAAAAAGTTTTGCTTTTCAAACAGTGGAATAAGGAGTTATTTAAAATGCACTGTAAAAATCAAAAACTATGCGAAATGAAAATATTTTGAATATTTTTTAAGTTGGGTTTTAAGCCGAGTTAGAATAGATTTCAATGCAAAACGACCAGCTTAATTTGTTTTTGGCTTAATCGTAAGTGTGTGTGTGTGTGTGTTTGAGTGTGTGTGCATCACCTCAACATTCCATTTGCGTCTCATTTGCTGTCTAGTCGCCGTCTGTCTGTCTTGTCTATCTGTCTGTCTGTCTGTGTGCCTTTGTATCTCATAGATACACAGCGCATTCTAAAGTGTCTACAAGTGATGAGCACGGCATTTAGTTGCAATTTTCAGTTTCACTTTGCGACGACGTCGACGCCAGTGACAAAGAAAAGCAACAAAACGACAAAAAAAAAGAAAAAATAAATATAAAAGGCTGCATAGACAAATAAAAATAAAAATAAATAAAAGGCAAGCAAGACATGAATTGCTATAAAAATGTGAGCTATGCTAGATGCAAATGCTAAAGGCGAAAAAAAAGCGAATCTTATGGCTAAACCAAAGCAAAAGCCATCTCCACAAAACAGTCCGACTGTCGGACAGTGGACAATCAGATAGCCAAGAACGGGATGGGATGCAAATCTACTTAGTTTGGGAGCGCCATTTAAGAGCGTGTGACGCGTGACATGAACGGAAACATCTACAAATTCCTAATCGAGAAAAAATTACAAAAACTTTATTTGAAATATACGCTCGAGTATTGTTTTGTGATTTTGTACTGTAAATTCTATTCAATTCTTAGACGCATTGTAATGAAGATTGAAATTTGAAAATTTAACCATTTTTAATCAAATTTTTGTTTTATTAAATTATTATTGTACAGGCACCATTTACACTTGAATTTAGTTTATTTTTATCAAGATTCTATTTATAATTAATTGCAAATTTTACACTTGAAAGTTGAAAATTGAAGAATTGAATTCTCAATTTTCAAAAATTGAAACAAAAGAGTAAATTGGGCTTGTAAAATGTTCGTCTGCCTGTCCGTCCGTTCGTTAATTCCTCTGTCCGTATGTCCGTCTGTACCATAGGCAGATAAACTGTTAAGATTTTATTAGATTTTAACAAAAATATTATTGCCAGTCCCATTGAACTGCAACTTTCAACGTTCTTATTATTTTCTTGTAAAGTTATTCAAACAGATCTAAACGAGATTTTTGGTTCCGCAATGAATATTGAAATTTTATTTAAAATAAATATATAACATTATATTTTAATTATGCATTATACACTTACATAAGTGCTATATTTTGAGCATATTCAATCTGTTATTCATTTGGTTTAGGGACAATAAGAGCAGAGTTCAAGATTGAATGTTATTCAAACAAATCTCAAACAGATTCAGATTCATGCCTTGGCAACATGGATTATGTCTGACAGTGGGTCACAAAGGTTAACAGACTGATAAGCCTGATAAGTCGATGAAATAGTTGGGGTAATTACAAATTCATAACTAAAGCTGTTGCAAGTCAAACTGTGTCATATGCCACATAAAAATGAATGTTGGAAACAGCAGTGCATTAAATAATCAACATGATAACCCCAAGTTGCTTATTATTGTTGTTGTTTTTTTTTTTATTTTATTTATACTGGTGGGACCACCGAAAGAAACTAAAACTAAAAACTCAATTTAATGCTGACGCTGAAACTGAAACTGAGGCTGATAATCTGCCAGTGGCAACCATAAAATCAAATCAAACATAAATATTTATTTTTAATGCCCTATTAAAATAGAACTCTCGAAATGTGATTGCGTTCAACGACGACACGACAATAAACACAAAAATTCAGCAAAATCATTTTGCTTATCACCTTACAACAACAATAACAACAACAAACTAGTTGCGATAAGGCAAAGTAAGTAAAACTGTTATGACAGCTAAGCATGTGTCAGAGTTCAAATTCAAAATAAATACGAAGTCGTATAATAATATGTACATATAGTATATAAGACAGACCTAGACGAGGTTGTTATCAACCAGGTCAGCTTCAAACTGAACTCATATGGCTATTTAAGTGGAACGTTGTTCCTTAATAATGAGTCTGTAGATGAATATGAATATGAATATGAATTTGAATACAATCGCTGGCAATATGATAATTTTAATCGATTTGATGTTTGAAAATGTTGTCTAATGATGAAAATTACTTGTTTTGGGAGATAAGAATAAATTAATTTAACATTGAATTCTTCACACAAGAATTAGTTCTAAGAATTGAGAAATATTTAGGAGTGTCAGTGATGAATTGAAAACTTTTAACTGCACAATGATGTGAGGGTTCAAAGAACAACACAAAAATAATCAGCCCTGTTGCGAATCCGTATTCTGTTTGAAATTAGCGGAGTCGGAATTGCTTGCTGTTCTGAAGTACTCAAATCGCCAGCGAAATGAAAAGTAATTGCCAGATCACATAATGAATTCAAAAACACAATTTCTTAAACTCAATTTTCTTATATTCTTTAACATATTTTAAAAAAAATTAGTCAATTTATTTATTAGATTAAAGTCAAATAACAGTTATAATATTAAATTGAAAAACTGTCTGTAAAACAGAAGCGAAAATATGCAAGAAAACGTAGCTTTTCTTGGTTCAGCATAGACAATTAAAGAGACTTTTTACTATAAAAACTCGGTTTCGAACTTGGTTTCGAAAAAGAAAAAACGAAACCATTCCGATCGGAAATCAGAACAGTAATTCGTAAATCGTTCGAAATTCCTCCGTTTTACTATTCAAAAACGTACTGAATTCGAAACAGGCCTTAATATATTTTCTTGTTTGGTTTGATAGTAATCATGATAACTTTACTGACTTAGCTTAGTATTCGATTAGTTTTGAAAAAAATGGAATTGTAAGCAGTGTGGGTTTAATATATCTAATCAGGTCTCAGTTTACTATCCCTGCCATAATAATAATAAGAATAATGAAAATGTAAAAGAAGAAATTGTCACTGGACAATATAAATCACGTGTAACACTTTTTCCGATAACATTCGATAAGTTCAGTGCAAAAACTCCTCAAATGGAAATGGAGACTTTAAAATTAAAGCATCTTCTTTTACATGGGTAAAAACCGCTCAGTATGCTCATAGAGAGTCCACTGAAACCGGAAGATTCTTGAGATGCTGACTCTTTGTGAGCATTAGAATCAGGGCAGGGATGAGGTTCCTCGTTTCCAGACAGATATCTAACTTATTAACCGAACCAGTCTGATCGAGTATTTGATTGGAATAAATATTGCTATGGAACACTGAAAAATTTAAAAAGATTTATATAACGATATATTTATATGACGTTGCGTCTTTGGGCGCAACAAGTTGCTGCAGTTGGAAATCCAGTTATGTAGCTTAAGCTTTATAAGATTCCAGAGCAAGAACAACAACAACAACCATTTGACGCCGATGGGGCTATCAATGCAATTGAACTCTGGTAACGGGCAGCTGACAACAACCGGCAACTGGTCACTGTAAAAGAGAAGTAGAGGTAGGGGGAGAGGAGAACAGAGCAAGAACATACTATATAGTTAAATATAAAGTAGAACAAGTAAAACAACTCGCTGGATGATTTGATACGAATGCTGAGAGAGATCTGTTGGGCTCCTTTTAATTGCACGTAATCTTTATAAATAGAAAACATGACGATGACGAAGACGAAGACCAAGACACCCAAGAACATCAAAGACCGACTAAGGCAAAGAGTTGAATTGAGCATCGAGAATCCCAATACGAGATTCCGATTTATGCATGAATGCGTTGCACTAACGACCAATGCATAAATCAATGGGGAGGGGGGCTCAGTAGCTAATAGAGGGATGGAGTGCTGGTTGGCGTCAGGGGGTACAACTAAATGCAGAAGCCAAAGCGAAAAATCAACTGGCAATGGCCATAAATGAGTAATTGCCAACATTGACGTTGACCATGGTCAGAACCTTGTCCAGAAGAAGCTGTTGCCAAGATGGCAAGGATGGAAAGGAGCGCGGTCTTCAGGTCTGCAAGTCTGGTTCCGTTCTGAGCGTAGAGAACAACCCATAAATGTGCGCCTAGACAAATGCCAAAAGCAAATAGTGCGAGTACGCATATGAAAGATACACAACATAGATAGAAAGAAGCAAAGAGAAAGACAAAGCCAAAGACAACTGCAATACTTAGTGACCATGCCGGGCTTGGCATTCAATTACAATTACAGCCCCCATGCCGGCAAACGGACCCTCGACTTCTGGTGAAAAATACTTGGTATCTTTGGTGTGTTGGAGTCTTGCAGTCTTTGAGTCTTGCAGTCTTTCAGTCTTTCAGTCTATGTGTATTGGTATCTTGAAATACTTGGAGTCTTGGGCTTGGCTTTTTGGAGTTGCTGCCGCGGCTTCCAGGTAACGTCTCTCTAACGGTTCGCCATGATACTTGTTTGTATCTCTTCTGTCTTCAAGCTCAGCTCCAACTTCAACTTCAACTTCATCAGTATATGTAAGCATACCCTGTATATTATAACAAAGTTTTGAAATTGAATGTACATAAGAAGCTGATAATACTAATCATGATCAGTATCATCAAACACGTCGATCTAGCATGCAACCAAACTTTTGAACTTAAAGGTGTTTTTTACATTCATATTCTAGGTTTTTTTTTACCAATATAGCTTTGACTTTTTGATAAACATACATATTAAAGTACTTAAGCGTGATCTATCGAATAAATTTCATAACAATCGAACAACGAACTCTGAACTTAGCCTTCTAGACATCTGAATATAGAGTATCTGCAAGTCGCAAACACTTGACTGGAGCATTTTTGTTGTACTTGTTTTGTTTTATTTGTATCTGTGGTGCGATGCGTGCAGCTCATGTTGACAAACTCACTTTACAAATCCACAACTACTCGTACAACTTGAAGCACAACAAACAGTCATTTTTCTCGCTTCATTGGCATCGCCAATGCCGTCTCCGTCTCCGTCTCCGTTTCCTTCTCCTTTCTTTGGCCTCGTCTCCGGTCTGCTGTCTGCCGGGAAGAAGCCTGTAAAGCGAGCATAAGCATATCGGCGGTTTGTTTAGCCAACTTGGGCTCGATTCCGGGTTTGTGGAGGGAGTGAAGACTGAAGAAAGAACTTGGCTGCTGCCAGTTAAGTAAATAGAAAAAAATAGAAAAATGTATTGCACTAAAGCCACAGATAGAGTCTCAACAGCTACTCGGTATTTCGATTGACCGCTGTTTGTCTAGCTCTACAGTTTTTTTTTTTTTTTCTATTGCAGCATCCACACTTTGAGGCATTGGCATGCCTAGAATCGTAATGATACGAGTATACCAAAAATATATAACAAATGTCTTGAAATTAAATGCATTTTGACTGCGCCATCGTCGTCACAGGCACCACCTAAAGCACATTATAAAAGTACCCAAAAGCATACACTATACAACATGATTGCTTTTTGAAACGGGTAACTAGTAAAAGTTTATATTTACTGCTTACATTATTTAATATTTCGAAAACAAAGGTATATTTCTTATTGCAGTTTCATTAAGAAAATAACAACTGATTATGCTTTTAGAAGTTATATTTAAAGCTCAGGCCTTTTTATTTTTTTAAATTTTATTATGCCTATATTGAAAACAAGTCCTAAGCCGACAAAACAGTAAATGTCTGTGTGCCTACAAATGCCGTTGGAACATTTTCGAACATTTTTGACGGACAATGTTCAAGCAAATTGGTTTGAAAATGCTACAAATTGAGATTTGGAAATACCGAAGGATCTATTTTTGCTGTTCCGCTTAAGATACATTGATATCTGAGATTATTTTCAGACTTTAAATAGTCATAAAATCAGATGTATTTCTAATTCATAAATCCAGCCAAAAAAACACTCGCAGTACAAACTTTTTTCTTCGATCCAATATATTCAGTTTTTTAATAATTCCAAAAACTTGTTGATTTGTGTACATTTGTGTTGACTGAAATACGCAAAATTACATGCAAGCTGCGACACTTATGCGAGACGCGACAATAATATTTCTATAGCAGAAACTTCACACTTAATGTATTTTGCAAAGAACAAAAAAAGAAAATAAACCTAACAGCAAAAGAAATAAAAGTATGAAGAAACCTCCAAAGTAGTTGCACATGTTGCTCTCGAGGCGGCCCAAATTACTGTTTGGCGGGGCAGCAGCAAGCAGCTCTGCTGCTGAGCAGCAGCTGAGAAGCAGCAGACGGCAACGTTGACTAGTCAATGCTTTAAGGAATATGGCAGCAAATAATTAAAACATATTTAAAAATAGTTTGCCATATGGATGACGACTACAGCGGCCAAAGAAGACAACGACGAGGCTCGGCTGGGTGAGATAGTTGTTGTTGTTGTTGTTTGTTGATGGTTGATGACATTATGTGGCTGGTCAGCCCCCGAATAACCAAAAAAAAAAAAACAACAAAAACAACAAAAGCAAACAAATTTGTCTGGCCAAAAGGCGAACGTACATTGTGCATTGACCGTACTATATTTACTAGATACATTTGCAGTTACATATGCAATTACAAATAGTTGTCGTCTGCTGGCCGCCTTCTAATACCCATCCATCCTAACCATCCATCTATCCATCTAAACACACAAAAACATAACAAAAACAAAACAAAAACAAAACAATTCATTTTCATCTCTTAGTCTTCTGCCAAGTTCAAAATTATATGCCTTGCACTTTAGTTTATTCATGTCAAAAAAAGTACAAAAAAAAAAGTCGCAAAAACATTTCGAAAAACTTGTTGGATTTTTTTGTGTGTAGCCAGAAATACTTGTATATAGTTTGAAAAACTGCGCCAGCCAGGCGCTAATGTTGCTGTTTTAGTTTTTGCTTTATTTGTTGCTTAGTAAAAGTGCCTAAAAAGTATCTGCCAGCCGGGCTGTGTATCTGTTAGATACGCTGCGAATTTATTTTCGTCATTTCTCTCTACCCTGTAGCCAAATGAATCCATCAAAAAGGCTATCATAAATATTGTGAAAATGTATTTATTAGATACAATTAGGTATTGAAGCTAGTCATAATCAACAATCTTTAGCTGTAGGAAAGTATAGATTTCAATTCCGGATTTCTCCACTTCAATCAAACTTTTTCACAGATAAAATCTTGAAAATATATAGGGTATAAACTAGTCAAGCACACTTGACTAGTGCTTTCTTGTTATACTTAGGTCTTTGTGCGCGTGCGAAGAAAATGTTACAAATGAAAATTGTAATATTTTCGACAGCAAACAAATTTGACTTGTCTCTGAAACGTTTGTTCAATTTTTATATTGTTTCTTTTTAGTTTATTTTTTTTTGCTGAATCTCAACTAACGTTGCAACTTTGTGTGTAAAGAGGTGTTTTGAGAGTGCTTCAAAATTGTTGATAAGCTAAGTTTTCATAAACAACATATTTCAAAATTCAAATCAAGCTGCTTTGCTATATTGGCATCAATCAATTACGTTTATATTATAGTAAATGGCTAACGATATCTGCATTATTCATAAGGCTATACACAGACTCATCAGCCTGGTTCAGCCTGCTCCAGCCTGTCCAGCGAAACTCCCAGTTGCCAGCTCGTTCGATTATTCACCCCCCTTTTCAATCCTACACCATTTTATTGCTTCCGATGGCTTGTGGAGATTCGAACACGGACTGTGTAATTGTAATGGCAAATAAATTACTTGGCGCAGAATTACAAATCGTTGCGATTAGCAATTAAAATTGCAAAACAAAGCAAAGACTTCGATTTGTGGAAGCAGCTTTAGGCTCTATGCACTTGGAATCAACTCGGTTAGTTCTCGGGGCTAAGTAAATCTCTTAATTACTTGGCAAATGCAGTTGCAGTCGCAATTGTTGTTGTCGTCGAAGTCGAAGTCGACATCAAAATCGACGTCGACGTCGACGTCAGCGGCAACAGGTGCGCGCTTATTAACTCATTATAAAAACATTTCAGTGCAGTTCGATTTGCTTTTAGCTTTGCTCAAAAGCATTTCAATTGCTAAGACACTCGCACATTTTCAAATGCGTGCCAATGCCGCAGTGTGGGTCCCTCATATGTTAGATTAGGGTGATTCAAGCGAGCACTTAAGCACTTGCTGTAAACGACAGGCGTAATGGGTATTCAGTAATCGATATATCGAAACTATCGAAAATAGCAGATAGTAGTATGAGATCTCTAGTATCCAGAAAAGTAGCAATATATTAATGCACTAGCGATAGTATCAATTAGGGTTGTAGAAAACAATCGATATAATTTAATAATGGCTTGTTGAGTTTATCGATCATCGATCATTGTTTGTTTTGACATGTTTTCGACTCATCGTTTATTCGATTTGTTCTATACGATTAATTGTGTAATTTTGTAAAATCTAAGCAATCGATTATGTCATGTTTTTCAACCCTAGTATCTCCGTCAATTATTTTTGCGAAAATTTTTACTAAATAGTTTTTTTGTTCAAATATAACTGCATTATCCAAAGAAAACATTCAAAAACTATCGATGGTTTCTAACTATCGAATTGAAAAAAGTGTTGCAGCTACAGTATTCAGTAGCTTCTGAGTTATCTACAGGATTTTTTACCATTTAATAGTTATTCTTATATATTAAGTACCTTCATCGTTATTTTTGTATTTCTTCTTCTCATATTCTTGGGTCACCCCAATGTAAATATTTAACACATGCTCTTGTACCGCGTTGGAAATGCAAATTCAATTTGTTAAATGATTTTGTTGGCAAATCTTGAAACTTGTTTTGCGTGAGTATGCAATTAACGTCGTCCGTCATATATTCATCTATCATAATTTTATTTAGTTAATTATAATTTCAACGTACTCGTGTATTTACAAGCTGTCTGAGTCAATGTGTCTGTCTATCTCTGTCGTTCTATGCAATGTTTGTGTGTGTGTTTTAAAATGAATCTACGATCGTGTTGAAGATGCCATTAAGATACAACAAGCATTGAATTCTCAACGTCATCAAGCACGTATCCTAAGTAACATAGTGTTAGATGTAGTTGTAGTTCTTGGCAACATGTTGCTTGCAGCTGGACCAGAAAGGTCAAGTTAGTTAGGACTGTGAGGTTTTTACTTCCTGTTTGGGCTAATTGATATTATCACTGACAACTATTGCAGCAAGAATATTGAAAGTGATTTGACATTTGATACCATCGATAATATACAAATAGTTACTGAAATCGCATCATTTTTCAAACTAAGTTAATTGATTAGTTATTGATTTTGCTATCTTCAACTATGAAATTTGAATATAAAAACCTGCTATAACTTCTTTTTTCTAAAATGTAAGTTGCCTCAATCATTTATTCAATTTGTAAAAATGCAAACAGATATTTTAAAAATTATTAAATAAATAAAATAAGTCAAGTGTTTTGTCGTGCGCGCAAAACGAGCTCAAACTTCCGCAAAAAAAGCAGAAAATTATATTTATATAATATATAAATAAATGATATTTGACTTATACAAGCAGAAAAGAAATCAACATTCCTACGTCCGAAATCCGAAATCCGAAATTTTCCCACCACATTCTCAGACAAGCGAAAAAGTGTAATCAAATAAAATAAAAGTATCGGGGCACATACAATGACCATCAAGTGACGGCGTCGGTTATGTGATATATATTTGTCATACATATACATATACATATACAAACATATATGAATAGTAGAAAAATAAAAACTGCTGGAATCAGCTGATTCTATCTAGAATTACTGAATGAATGTGGAGCGAGTGTTGTTGTATCTGTATTTAACGGCAACTTAATCTGATATTTCGAGTTTAATTTCTTCACTTAAAAGTTGCCCATTGTGCGCCAATTGAGTCATCGGGGATTAGCCCGAGTGCACAGAGTTCCAAAAACTCTGTCTTGGCGATAGTACGGTTATTGGATATGAAGCGGATCGGCCCCGACTCAAACGGATATACAATATGAAGAGACAGCGGTCGCGGTTGCAGTCGCAGTCGCAGTCACTGTCGCTGTCGCAGTCGCTGTCGCGGTCTCGGGCTCAAGAAATGTTAATGCTTCCCATAATACTGTAACCCAATGATATCTGGTAGCGAACCAAAACTTGAACTTGCTATCCACAGAGTGCAAAATGTATTTATCAGCTCTTTTTTTTATTTTTACATAAACTAACAAACATATATAGCGATAACGACGAAAAGAAATTTAAGAACTTTACATTAATCTTTTGTTTTTAAAGCCATCATAAATTCTTAAGATAGTTAAATGAGGAAGCAAGAAAAAAGTACCTTTCACTGATTACCATTGCTATTGATAGATTTATTTGCAATTGCTTTTTGCGTGAGAAGCTAATCTAATCATAAATATTAAATCATAAATACATATATATAATTAATAAACTAAAATTGAATGCTGACTTCTAATCTTATCATATAGAAACCAGTAACTCTTTCACTCTATATAAAGGCTCAACTATGTTCAGTTCTTCTAGCATTATTCTGTATATCGCACCATAATGAAAACTATCGTTTTATTTTTACTGTCAGTTTGCTGGCTAACTGTCAGCTTTGGCCAAGTGAATCGGGGCATAGTGCCATCCAAAAAATATCCTGATTCCTGCCAAGCTGCTAATCCTAAAAAAAATGGCATTTATAAAATTCAAATCAAAGGTGGTGAAGTCATGTCCGTGTATTGCGATGTAGATCTACTTCCTGGTTCCACTTGGTTGGTGGTTCTGCGACGAAAGGATGTCAACATTAACTTCTATAGGAATTGGTCGGCCTATCAGCAAGGCTTTGGTCCTTTGGAAAACAGTTTCTTTATTGGATTGAACAAGTTGAATGCCCTAACTGTATCACAGCCACATGAACTGTACGTCCATTTGGAAGACTTTGATGGTCAACAGCGCTTTGCCAAATACAACGAGTTTGCTATTGGCAATGAGGCCAATTTGTATGGCCTAAACATATTGGGCAACTACTCAGGTAATGCTGGTGATGCGCTCAGCTTCCATCACAATGCCAAGTTCAGCACCTTCGATCGGAATCATGATCTAAACACAACCAAAAACTGTGCAATTGAACATACAGGTGCATGGTGGTACAACAACTGTCATCATAGGTTAGTTATATCGACTAATAAAGTATTTTGTACATATTTGTTTATTGTTCATTATGTGAGCAGGCAAATACGTAAAGTTAATAACAATTTCATTTATAATCTTAAATATTTTTTGTTTATTTAATTTATACAGCAATCTGAATGGTCTTTATTTGGGTGGCGATTATGGACATGAACAAGTTGGTCGTGGAATAACTTGGTTCCCATGGAGAGGTCAAAATTACAGTCTGAAGGCTGTTCAAATGATGATTCGACCAAAGTTAGAGTTGTGAACAATATCTTGTACATATTAAAACAGATTCAAGAAAGGATACACAAATTTGAGATATCTTTAATTTGAGATGAAAATAAAGAGACCCATTCTTACTGATTAAGATATAAACATACAGAACTTTTTGAAATTGGTTTCTGTAATTGATTATTATGAAATTAATTATATTTTATTATAGTTATCAAATTATAATTGGTTTTTTTAACTATCAAAAGTATGTGTTGAACATAAATAATTATGATTCAGTCTAAAACAGAGTTATGTTTTACACAAGATATATAAGATGTACATAATTATTTAAAAATGTAAGATTTATATTCACTTTTAGTTAGTGAACATCAATCCAACTATAAATATTCTGTTCAAGTTCAAGTTCTACTCTTATCAGTAGGTATTTTCAAGAATTTTCTTGATATTGTGATATAAAAGTGATCAAAAATATACAGATCTGTTCCGGTTTCAACTTTCGTTAAGATATTGAGAAAGTGATTATCCCTTAAACGTTTCCATTTTCACTTTTGGTAAGATTTTGCAGATTGAATTCACTTTCATTTGACCACGGATTGAAATAACTAACCATTGAGATAGGATTCAATTCACAAAATAAACAGCAATGGGGAAATTTTGATGCTGTGAGGAAATTTCAATTCCGCAAAGTGTTGCCGTAAGTGAAAACCGGAACAGGCCTGATATGGATAATATATGGTTAGTTAGTTCTGAGTTTTATAATTTATGATTCAAGCATGTAAATAGCTTTCTTAATGTTATATACAAATACAAGCAAGTACCCATACAGGAATTGAAATATTGTTGAACATTACAATTAGTTTATTGGACACCAATAACTTGCATACATCAGCTAGTTTAAAGTTTACAAACAGTTTAAAACGAATTAAAACCATAAAAGCACTTGCAATAATTATATTTATGTTATGTTCAATTAATAAATAAAACTACATTGCTTAGAAATATCTGGTTATTTAAATTTTTGGTGAAAGATAATTTATAAGACCGGTTTCGATTTCAAATGCAGTTTTGATCTAACATTGAATTAACCTACGAATCAGATTGGCTTCTTGATTAATAAAAAAACCAAAATTCCATTGAAATAAGGCAAGAAATAACTAGATACAACTTCTTTGAATGCATAAAACATTCGAAATACAAAATCTTAATATTTTACTTAATGTTATTTGAAATACAAATTGTACTTTAAAATAATATTTTACAGCAGAACTAATTCCAGGTAAATCTGAAATGCATTTTAAACAGTATGCAGTTAATTTGCTCTTTAGTTCTTAAACTGTCAGAGCAAATGGGAAATACGAAGTAATACTTTCATTCTGTCATCTTGAGTAATGTGTCGTTCTCTTTTGTTCTACTTAGGTGCCGGATAACATTCAAACACCAAACATATAGTAAGTACTACTTAAACAAAAGAGGACGTCGCTGTCAGCGCAAATGAGAGCCACCTACAAAGTGCACACAAATACAGGCGACAAAGAAGCAAACAAACAGACAAACAAACAAATGAACAAATATTTGCCGTGATGGGAGGAGCAAAACCAAACTTGGAAGCGATAAAATGTTTTTTTTTTTTATGATAAATACATAATAACAAAGTACACATAGTATAAACACTTTTACATGTGTGTTTAAATGGGCCACAGACGACATTTGGCACAGCTACAGAGTATTACCTACTATAAGCATAAAAGTATAGAGTATAATTGAGTACAGAAGGGGGACATAAACGTGTTCGGGTGTCAAAGTGACAGTTTTGAAATTGATTACAGCGACAATTGTACAATATGTGTTTTGGGTAAATAACATAAAGCTGCGACGATTTAAAAACTAACATAAGTAGTTCTAAAACGGCAATATGTGCATCATAATAAAGTGAAGTTGATTGGATAGATATATACAATATATCCATATGATTGACAGCACACACGTGTTAAGCGTGTTTATACGTGTCAAGATATTACGCTAAATTGTTTAACAAATAATTTAAAACAGATGTAGGGGTAAGCATTGTCAACTATTTGTGTTGATAACTTTTGGATACAATATTGTTTATTATGCTTATAACGAAAAAAGTTGCAATAGTTAATAGTTTGTAAATGAATTGACATATCAAAACAAACTGTAAATCAAAAGGTTTATATCATACGATAATATGATATGAGCATACTTTGCTTATGCTATGAAATTCATGATTTTTATAATTTGATAAATGGTTCAGTGTAGCATTTATAACCAAGAAAGAAATTTGATCTTCTTTGTGCCGAAGGTATACACTAGAGGTGGCATGCAATCGATAGTTTTCGATAAATTAACATTTAAACTAATTTAGATCAAAATATTTGCCAAGGAATAGTATATTTTCGAAAAAAGTGCTAGAAGTGTCAATATCGATAATTCGAAGGAAATATCGATAGTGCAAATAATTTAAAACTATCGATATAATCGATGTTGACAACGATTTTTTTTCCACCTCTAGTATATAACCTTGCAGAAAAGTTTGCATAAGAAAACGTAATTTTCAACCGATTTTTCCTGTGGCAGGTATAAGATATAGTTGTACGATTTTCAACAAATTTAGTGAAAATATATAGAATATTCTTAAATTTAGTTAAAGTTAGTTTGGTTATCTTGAAAATCATAAAAGTTGTTCATTCAAAAACTTATTTTTCAGCCGATCGTTCCCATGGAAGCTATTAGATATAGTCGTCCGATTTTAATGAAATGTGGTCAGAAAGTGTAAAATATGCTTAAACTTAAATTGAGTAAGTTTGGTCGAGTTACATGAAAAAGCATATAAACAGACAGACGGACATGACTCGGCTGTTGATACAGATCACGAATACGCAACCCATTTTTTTTTCTGAGACATCTCCTTCAATATGTTACACATTTCGTGACAAAGTTAAAATATCCTCTGCATGGGTATAAAAAAGAAGTTAATTCATTAAATAATGTGTGTTTTATCATTTTCGAACGATTTCTTTTGAAATGATTTTGGAAAACGAGCACAGAATAGATTTGATTTTGATTTCATAAAAAGTCTGCACGCATAAACGTTTCATATAACAGCACGGAATCAGTCCTAAACCATTTTCAATTTGTTGTATACATAGAATTTTAATTGAACTTTCAAAGATATTGCACAAATTCTTGGCATGCCTACACGAAGCCAAAATTGAAACGATAGAACACCAATTTTAACGGCTTTGTGCTCCATACATACTCGTAAATGTTGGTAAACCTCAGCGAGGTTATTCTCAGATACGACGACGCCGCCTGTCAAATATTGGCAAACAAATTGATGGCAAATCGAAAAATCGACTGAAAAACAAAAAACAACAACAAAAAAGCGTCACTAACGAACATTGCGAGTGCATAAAAGGCGATATTTATGGGACGTAAAGCGAACACAAACACTAGTTCTGGTTATACATGATAAAGTTTGTTCATGACTTTGTCTTGAAACTTGTTTTACATGGAATATTAACATTATAATTGATTTAGAGCTATTAGAATTTAGATACGCTAGTTTGATTCGATTAGAAAACAATGGAAAACTTTTGAAAATAACTGCCGACAATAGCTTTTGTGTCGCTCTCTCAACTAGAACTTCAAGAAAAAGCTTCATGAAGTAATTGAGTATTGTAAATGTGTACTAAGCAGCACAAGGTGACCAGTTGCCAAGTTCCAGTTTGAGTTGCGGACACGTGGTTCGCTCACACCTGGAAATTGAGCTGGGGCTTGGGTTGGGGGCTGGGCAGGGGCAGGGGCAGCGACAGGGGCAGCGACAGGGGCAGCGACAGGGGCAGCGACAGGGGCAGTTGTTGGGGTTGGGGCTGTTGCTGGGGCTGGGGCTGGGGCTGGGGCTGGGGCTGGGCCGAGCCCTGCAAATAAATTAAGTGTCATGTGAAAATATTTCACGGGTGCTAAAGTCCGCACTAAATATGCTTTGTACTCATACATAGTTACAGTTGTTATTGTTGTTGTTGCTGTTGTTATTGCTATTACTGCAGTATCCATGAGATACAAATCGGCAGTTGTCGTTGCGGTTCATTAATTCCGCGCCGTTTGACAAATGCAGCGCCAGGAAACGACGACAACGACGACGGCGACGACGACGACGGCCCGTGGACTGATTTGAATACTATTTGGTCGATGTGGCGGCATTTGCATTTTTAAACGATTTTCCCATTTGGGTATTTGGGTTTTGGGCTTGTTGTTCAAATTATGTATGTAAATGTGTGCTGACGGTTCGGGTTGTCATGGGTTATCAACATTTGAACCCGCACTTAACGATAAGGCCAAGCCACAGTACGCACACATACAAATGGTCAAACATGTTTTATGCATGTATTGTATACACATACACATACATGTGTGTGCGGTTGCAAGTGTGTGTGTAACTATAAGTGCACATGGTTTCTGACTACGCCTCATACATATAACTCCAGCATGCCAAACAACCAGATCAAAAAACAATTAATAAAATAAATAGAAAAAAATTTAAATTTGATATTAACATGTTTAGATAGCAAAACAATCGATAGCATTATCGAGGTTTTTTTCATTATCGAAAGTTACAAACACAGCTATTTATTTAAATTTTAGGAGTTATGTAGAGACTATCGTTGCTTTGCTTTTGGAATTTACTCGAATACAAATTGTGAACCAAGTCAGTTGTGGAAAAAAAGTTAAGCCTAACTCAAACTTAATTATTTTATTTTCTCTGCTAAAAAAAGGGTATATAAAAAGGGTATTTATTTCTTAAATTAAACTTTTGAGAAATTTAAATTAAAATTTAATTTAATTACTAAAATGATATTAATAAGTTACAACAACTTGGCCATAACCATAGAACATTTTTCGTGGCAACATGTTTGGTTTCGTCAAGGATATGTGAGTTGATAATCTGGAAGGAACACTTACGTATATATGTAGGTACCTATAGTACATGAGCTGAAAACCCAAAGGCATTTCAATTTGCTAATGTAATTATGTGTTAGTTGTGCTTGAAATTTAAAGTCAAAATTGTTTTACCCATTCAATTGTCCTCAAGAGGGTCATTCTTAACGAGTAACAAAGTGTAAATGAATGCACACTTACATACATATTTACAATACAAATATACCATACAAATGAAAGAGTGTTTAAATCCCAATCCCATAACAGAAAAGTCTTCTGAGCAGCATCCAATGCATGAGAATTAATGTTGGCAATCTGTAAATTCCTGTAAAGCGTAATTCAAACTCAACACATAACATACACACACACACACACACACACACACACACACACACACACACACAATCCAACTAAACAAGGACAGGCCTCCACATTGTAGCTATTAGAGATGGTCAATTTGATAGGCACTTAATCAAATATCGAACATATTATCCAATCGATTTGAAAATCTAGACAATACAAACACATTTCAAACTGCTTTTATTTAATAAAGTATTAATGATCATTGTGTTATCGATATCAAGCCGCAGATCAAAGTATTAATACTCTTTGTCCTTGAGTGCATGATTATCGATAGTTTGCTATCGGTTTCAATCCACACAGCGTCATCTCCAATGAAACCCACAGCCATTGCTTAACATGTGCAGCATAAGACTAAAATTGGAACTTGTGTACTTATGTACCCTTCTTTGCAGAAGGCATTCAAACTTGGTAGCGAAATGTGTAACGCATCTGATAAGTTAAGATATTGATAACATAGATACTTTTGAAACAGTTTAAAGGCTTTGGTTTTCATCTTTTTAATATGGTATCGTATTATTAGATTACAAAGCTTTTATATATATTGTTGTTAAGAAAATGATTAAAGTTTGAAAGTTTGAAATATCTAGAGCATTTGAACTTCGGCAAACTGCAGAATCTTTCACTCTTTCTCTGTTTTTTGGATGCCTTTTATTAATTTTATTCAACAGTTTCATTTTTGTTTTTTGCAATTTATTTACTTCGCGGCATATTTTTACTTTTTTTTTTAGTTTTTATTTTAATTAAAAATGTGGACGGAAAATTTTGTGGAAGGAAACAGCGTCGTTCTCTTTGCCACCTTGTTGCAGTTGAGGCGAATGTTGTTGCTGTTGCCGTTTTGGTTGCATGTTGCTTGTGTTGCAGGTTTACAAGACGACAACGCTTGTACGACATGCTTTTTTGCAACGCGCCTGCAACGTTGCATGCCACCAGCCGTGAGGCTGTGCGGTCGGCCAGTCAGATAGACAGACAGACTAAAAGACTGAAAGACAGACTGAAAGCCAGCAAAATGATCGACGATGTTGCAAAGTATTAAAGTCAGCGACACAATCTGCATATTAAACAAGAAAGCAAAGTCATCTTAAACATGGCAACTATTTAATACTCTACAATATATTTAGAATCGATTGTATTTAAAGAATATTATTAAAATTAAGTGCAGTTAATTGAAAAAACTTAACAAGTTTTTATGCTAAAGCTCTTTTGATTTAAACGAACTACTTAAGATCAGTTCTTCAATGCCTTTTTCAATGCGTTACAAACTTAGCAATGAATTTAATGTATATGATTTTGAGAAAGGGTATAGAAAACAACAGCAACTGCAACTTGTTGCACAGCAATATGTATGTATAGAAGTGACAGACTCGCTAGACAGGGTTGCAGGTGTTTGGCCTGGTCTACAAAACCGGAAGATGTTGCCACAAAGGACGACTTTAGGCCAAACAGCTGATTGGATGCGCAGCTTTTGGCCCGCATAGCTGCAAAATAAATGAAGCATTTCGATTGTGCCAATTCATGTTTGCTATTCATTAAAGTTTTGCAGTCAGCATTATGGGTGTTTTGTGTACTCGCAATCGCATTTGTAATCACATTCACATTCACATTCGTATTTTATATGCATTATCTGAACTTTTGCCACAACTTCCGTTGCAAAAATAAAACAAAAAAAAAAAAAAAAAACAAAGCTGTCACATTCGCAAATTCACATTAAATGTAGCATATGTTAAATATGTATATGCATATAGTACATATGCACATACATAGTGCACATATACATAAGTAAAAGCAGTATAACTCCAAAAAATACGATTTTTTTAATGAAAGTTCATTAACATTAAAAATAGCTATTCAGCTAATTCTTTTAAAATTGTAACTTAGAATATTTCATCTAATCATCTACTTACATAGTTAGATTTCCTCAATAACGATCGTATTTCAGGTTCGATAAGAACTAAATGAAAACATTCGATTTGTAACGAGTATTTTGACGTCAAAATAATTTTAATGTCAATCGATTTTTAAAAATACTTTCTGTGGATATTGAAAATAATTAAGTGAACGTAGCTTTACATATGAGCTCTGTATGGCTTTGCATTATATAAATGTACATATATATACTTTATAGCACCCTTGACTAAAGAATTTCAACTTATTGCTGTCGTTGTTGTTGTCGTCATTAAAAGATCAGTAAAGGTCGCATATTTATCGACAATGTTTTTGCTTGTATCTTTTGTAAGTTTGTAGGACAGAAACTGGCGCTAAATAAACTGCGGACCTCATGGAGCGCCCGTTGAATAAAGTTTAAGTTTGCTGTTACAATTGAAAACACATTTAACAGTAAAACAAACCATTCTATTTTGAAAAAGTAAACCAATTTGTTAGCTACCATTAAAAAAAACTACACCCAGTTAACGTATAATATATGTATTGTATATAAGACCATTTTAAAATAGAATAGGTAAGATACAAGTCGCAGCTAAATGACTCAAGTCGAATGGTATTTTCAGTTTTCTGATGACGCTGCTTCTATTGGCGATCAATGTACGGATACATTTGCAAATATGTGAGGCCAGATAGAGATACAAATACAGATACAGATACAGACACAATTCGAGCGACGTTTTCGACGCCTCGTTACAATTCCCAAATACTTTTCAATAGAATGTCAACGTTAAAAATTGTTGAGAAGTGCGACGCGACGGTTTGCTGATCGGTGATCGGTGATCGTTGATCGGTGATCGGTGATCGTTGATCGGTGATCGGTGATCGGTGATAGCTGATCGCGACAACGAATAGCAACAATCTGTATCTGTATCTGTATCTGTATCTGTATCTGTATCTGTATCTGTATCTGTATCTGTATCTGTATCTGTATCTGTATCTGTATCTGTATCTGTATCTGTATCTGTATCTGTATCTGTATCTGTATCTGTATCTGTATCTGTATCTGTATCTGTATCTGTATCTGTATCTGTATCTGTATCTGTATCTGTATCTGTATCTGTATCTGTATCTGTATCTGTATCTGTATCTGTATCTGTATCTGTATCTGTATCTGTATCTGTATCTGTATGTGTATCTGTATCTGTATCTGTATCTGTATCTGTATCTGTATCTGTATCTGTATCTGTATCTGTATCTGTATCTGTATCAGTATCTGTATCTGTATGTGTATCTGTATCTGTATCTGTATCTGTATCTGTATCTGTATCTGTATCTGTATCTGTATCTGTATCTGTATCTGTATCTGTATCTGTATCTGTATCTGTATCTGTATCTGTATCTGTATCTGTATCTGTATCTGTATCTGTATCTGTATCTGTATCTGTATCTGTATCTGTATCTGTATCTGTATCTGTATCTGTATCTGTATCTGTATCTGTATCTGTATCTGTATCTGTATCTGTATCTGTATCTGTATCTGTATCTGTATCTGTATCTGCATCTGCATCTGCATCTGCATCTGCATCTGCATCTGTATCTGTATCTGTATCTGTATCTGTATCTGTATCTGTATCTGTATCTGTATCTGTATCTGTATCTGTATCTGTATCTGTATCTGTATCTGTATCTGTATCTGTATCTGTATCTGTATCTGTATCTGTATCTGTATCTGTATCTGTATCTGTATCTGTATCTGTATCTGTATCTGTATCTGTATCTGTATCTGTATCTGTATCTGTATCTGTATCTGTATCTGTATCTGTATCTGTATCTGTATCTGTATCTGTATCTGTATCTGTATCTGTATCTGTATCTGTATCTGTATCTGTATCTGTATCTGTATCTGTATCTGTATCTGTATCTGTATCTGTATCTGTATCTGTATCTGTATCTGTATCTGTATCTGTATCTGTATCTGTATCTGTATCTGTATCTGTATCTGTATCTGTATCTGTATCTGTATCTGTATCTGTATCTGTATCTGTATCTGTATCTGTATCTGTATCTGTATCTGTATCTGTATCTGTATCTGTATCTGTATCTGTATCTGTATCTGTATCTGCATCTGTATCTGTATCTGTATCTGTATCTGTATCTGTATCTGTATCTGCATCTGCATCTGTATCTGTATCTGTATCTGTATCTGTATCTGTATCTGTATCTGTATCTGTATCTGTATCTGTATCTGTATCTGTATCTGTATCTGTATCTGTATCTGTATCTGTATCTGTATCTGTATCTGTATCTGTATCTGTATCTGTATCTGTATCTGTATCTGTATCTGTATCTGTATCTGTATCTGTATCTGTATCTGTATCTGTATCTGTATCTGTATCTGTATCTGTATCTGTATCTGTATCTGTATCTGTATCTGTATCTGTATCTGTATCTGTATCTGTATCTGTATCTGTATCTGTATCTGTATCTGTATCTGTATCTGTATCTGTATCTGTATCTGTATCTGTATCTGTATCTGTATCTGTATCTGTATCTGTATCTGTATCTGTATCTGTATCTGTATCTGTATCTGTATCTGTATCTGTATCTGTATCTGTATCTGTATCTGTATCTGTATCTGTATCTGTATCTGTATCTGTATCTGTATCTGTATCTGTATCTGTATCTGTATCTGTATCTGTATCTGTATCTGTATCTGTATCTGTATCTGTATCTGTATCTGTATCTGTATCTGTATCTGTATCTGTATCTGTATCTGTATCTGTATCTGTATCTGTATCTGTATCTGTATCTGTATCTGTATCTGTATCTGTATCTGTATCTGTATCTGTATCTGTATCTGTATCTGTATCTGTATCTGTATCTGTATCTGTATCTGTATCTGTATCTGCATCTGTATCTGTATCTGTATCTGTATCTGTATCTGTATCTGTATCTGTATCTGTATCTGTATCTGTATCTGCATCTGTATCTGTATCTGTATCTGTATCTGTATCTGTATCTGTATCTGTATCTGTATCTGTATCTGTATCTGTATCTGTATCTGTATCTGTATCTGTATCTGTATCTGTATCTGTATCTGTATCTGTATCTGTATCTGTATCTGTATCTGTATCTGTATCTGTATCTGTATCTGTATCTGTATCTGTATCTGTATCTGTATCTGTATCTGTATCTGTATCTGTATCTGTATCTGTATCTGTATCTGTATCTGTATCTGTATCTGTATCTGTATCTGTATCTGTATCTGTATCTGTATCTGTATCTGTATCTGTATCTGTATCTGTATCTGTATCTGTATCTGTATCTGTATCTGTATCTGTATCTGTATCTGTATCTGTATCTGTATCTGTATCTGTATCTGTATCTGTATCTGTATCTGTATCTGTATCTGTATCTGTATCTGTATCTGTATCTGTATCTGTATCTGTATCTGTATCTGTATCTGTATCTGTATCTGTATCTGTATCTGTATCTGTATCTGTATCTGTATCTGCATCTGCATCTGCATCTGCATCTGCATCTGTATCTGTATCTGTATCTGTATCTGTATCTGTATCTGTATCTGTATCTGTATCTGTATCTGTATCTGTATCTGTATCTGTATCTGTATCTGTATCTGTATCTGTATCTGTATCTGTATCTGCATCTGCATCTGTATCTGTATCTGTATCTGTATCTGTATCTGTATCTGTATCTGTATCTGTATCTGTATCTGTATCTGCATCTGTATCTGTATCTGTATCTGTATCTGTATCTGTATCTGTATCTGTATCTGTATCTGTATCTGTATCTGTATCTGTATCTGTATCTGTATCTGTATCTGTATCTGTATCTGTATCTGTATCTGTATCTGTATCTGTATCTGTATCTGTATCTGTATCTGTATCTGTATCTGTATCTGTATCTGTATCTGTATCTGTATCTGTATCTGCATCTGTATCTGTATCTGTATCTGTATCTGTATCTGTATCTGTATCTGTATCTGTATCTGTATCTGTATCTGTATCTGTATCTGTATCTGTATCTGTATCTGTATCTGTATCTGTATCTGTATCTGTATCTGTATCTGTATCTGTATCTGTATCTGTATCTGTATCTGTATCTGTATCTGTATCTGTATCTGTATCTGTATCTGTATCTGTATCTGTATCTGTATCTGTATCTGTATCTGTATCTGTATCTGTATCTGTATCTGTATCTGTATCTGTATCTGTATCTGTATCTGTATCTGTATTTGCTTCGAGATGATATCTACTAGAGCGTCGCAGTCACCGTCGCCGTTGTCGTCGACGTCGACTTGTGACCAATGTAGCGCGACCATTGATGAAAGCTGAAAGCGACCCGGGTCTTTGGTCGTTGAACTGGCTGACTGTCTGTCTTTGCTTTGATTTTTCTCAAAACTAAAATATTTAAGTAGTTCGACAACAACAACAACACCAACAACAACAATGGTACGTCAAATGACTTTTCCGCTTATCTGTTGTTAATTGTTTGGGTCTTTCTTGATTCCGTTTGCTCGACAAAAAGGCCAAAATTAAATGCTTACGAGTTTGGGATTGGTTCGGTTCAATTCGGTTGTGCATAGCTAGCATATTGGTAGCCTCCTTCTCTTCTGCCTCGTCTGCCACTAAATGGTGATAGATACTACGAGTCTGTATTTGTATCTTAAAAAACTTGGCAGCGTTGCGTTTGAAGTGTCAATTTTCGAAATGTGACTCGTTTGTATTTGTTTTTTTTTAAGTAATTTCACTGATTTCAGTTTCTCTTGTTGGCAAATGCACAAAAATGCTTTTTTGTCTAGTATGTATGTCGTATTTTGGGGCACTAAACGAAAGCACAATTTAGTTATTCTTGCAATGAAATTGAAAACAACAACAATGACATTACTAAGTATAACTTATAGTCTTATAGTCTGTGATCTACACATCATGACTATTTTATAGACATTTACGTATATAAATTATTGAAATTATATGCCCCAAGTACATACTTTAGCTTAAATTTAAACTCGCATTTGCAGCATTTTGAGGTTAGTGCATTAAACAAATCCATTAAACATTTCATTGAACTACACTCAATGTCTGGTTGAGTGTAACTGTATGTTTATGGATATAGATATGTGCGTGTCTGTGCCTGTGTATTGGCATATAAATTACTTAGCGTGTATGCCACGACCCAGTATTTTAAAATTCATTCCAAAACGTAAAACAGAATACATTGCTATATACTAGTATACTACTAGACGGGCATATTAACTTTCCAATTTTGTTCAACATCTTTTACAATTTATAATGTTTAATATTCTATAAAATCAAATTGACACTTGACACATTCAAATGCTTGTTAAATTTTGTAAGAACATTTTTTATAAGTATTGGATACATTCAATTCTATTTAAAACAAGTAAGAATGCTCTAGTCGAGTGTGCCCGACTACGAGACTCCCTGCTCCCAACTTGCATTTTAAGCAGTTCAGCGGCAACTCAAGCAAGCAGCGCACTTAACTTGGCCAGTGCATGTCAAACTGTTGTTTCTGCCTACTGAGACGGGGGCTATAGATTCTTCCATAACTTTGGTGTTATTTATCCGATCGTAATGAAATTTACGCAACTGATTAAACTGATTAAACTGATTAAACATATATGTGTGCGTGGGGGTGTATCCGAGATTTGAAATAAACTTGATCTGCGTATGGTATACAGGAACCTGCATGCCAAGTTTGTTGTCTCTAGCTCTTATAGTCTTCAAGATCTGTGTGTTCATACGGACAGACGGACAAACAGACAGACGGACATGGCTAAATCAACTCGGCTATTGATCCTGATCAAGAATATATATACTTTATATAGTCGGAAATGCCTCCTTCTGCCTGTTACACACATTTGCAGTACTTTATAACTCCCTTTTTCCCATTTTTAATGGGAACAGGGAGTGAGAAACTTTCAACCATCTTTCTTCACAACAATATATATTTTTTCTCAAGATTTTTTAAAAAGCTAATTAATATTATTGTCATTTTAAAAATGTTGAATCTGTAACTTCGATTCAATTTGAGTTTTAAACAAAGATGTGGATTATAACTTTAAAAAATATAAACTTCGCCCATACATATATATATATATATATATATATATATATATATATATATATATATATATATATATAATAAACTGAATGATTTTTATTTAAATTTTATGCTACGCGAGTTCAATGATGGGTGAATTCATATTGCTATTTTGAAAATTTTGTGGAAGTTAAAATGGGAACAAGTCTAAAAGGTAATTTTAAAAAATATCTTTTTTTAGGCATAAAAAGTATATTTATGATTTAAAGGGAGTTCGTTTTTTATGCCAGCTCATTGTAGAAATGTATGGGGTGTCTCAAGACACCATAAAGACAAAGAAGTGACAAATAATTTCCATGCGACCCACCGCCTGATATAAATTGCGTATGCATTCCCAATTGTTAAGTTTGTGAATACAAATCTAGGCGTTTACATAAAGAAAAGAAGCCATCGACATATCGATATATATGTATATAGACTGAGCTACCTTTCCCTATTCTACAATCATATATATATATATATGGTAAATGAGTTGAATTTGTAATAGATTCTATGAGTTGCTTGGACGAGCTGTTTGCGCCTAGTCCAAAGTGTTCTATATGCGAGTCCATTGTTCGACTCATTTTATTACATAGACTGGCTTGGCTATTTTTGTGCACAATTAAAATTCAATTCAGTGCAATTGCAGTGCCATAAAACTAAACCAAATGTGCACCATAAAATGCACATTAGTTAAGCCCAGTGCATAAAGAAAACAATCATTGAATATTGCGTATGCGTAACTGGTGCAAAGAGTTAAGAAATGGAGAAAGGTTTTCTATTATTAACTTGATACCACGAACTCATACTCACACTTGTCTATACGCATTCGTATTCAACAGTTGAAGGTTTTCTTAATTATTGAAGGCAGAGAGCATTACCTGAATTTGTTTCGGTTATTTGAAATTTGTCGCGGCTTAGAATTGAGGTCTCTCTGCGATACGACAAGACACGAAAATTCTTTTAAATCAGAGTATAAAAGAAAGCTGCATTTTATGGGTAATATAAATGTTGTTATAATTGATAAATTGATTAAGCCCATTATCATCAATTGTCCCATGATGATATGTCAATTGGAATATGAGTTTAATGGCCTGCATGCACTGTGTAAATAGACATCTTTATGATTTATAGCAAGTCAAAATTTTCGAAATTTTATAAACATACTTTAAAACGTCATGACTTTTAGCTAACTCAATTATGTGTAACTCATATTAACTTTGACTGAGGGCAACAAATTGTGAACACTTGTGGGTTTTCACTTTCACAATAGCCGGACAAACAGAGTGGCATAGATACAAAAGAAGCTCACATGCTCATTGCAGATACAAAGATATATAGATACTGAGATACATGTGGCGGCTGCTTGACTTTAAGGCGTCACATGGACAATTCAGTGCTGTCATAATAAGCATTAGCAACAGACGCACACAACAAACAATAATAATAACAATAACAACAACAACAACAACATTCGACAGTTATAGATACAGACAAAAGTATCTGTATCTGCAGCTGTCAGCCAATAGTTGCCCGTCTGCGGTTCATTGGCTTCTGCTTTAGGCTAACTTGTGTCTCATGGCATTTCAATAATAACAATAATCATAGCCATAATATCTGGCTGGTTCTGAGAGAGTAAACCAACAGCTAAACAGTTACAAAACCAACTCTGCGTATCTGTTAGCTTTTTCAGAACATTTATCTCATGCTGGTTATTAATCATGTGTGGTATGTCTCTCTGTGACGTTGTAAGCATTGCCTGGGGCGTGAAAGTCATAATAATTTACTTGCATAGACATAATGCACACACACATAGATATATATATATATATTGGCTTTATAACAACACCAGCCACACCAACCACAACGTAAAGCTCCTTTCGTCATAACAATTAACAACAAAGCACGTGCGCCTGCGCCTTCGCCTTTGCCTTGCCTTTGGCTGCCCACAGCTCACATTCTGACATTCTTGGCAAGGCAATAAATTTGGAAAATATGTTCGAATATGTCCATAAATTATACTTTACATCAATTCAAAAATGTTGATACCTTCGCCAATGGTTAAAGAATAGGCGACTTGATTAGACGACAAAGATTATTTAAATTCAATTTATGTATTTATCCCAGTTTCAGTCACATAGCTGCCCAATATTGTTCTGTTCCGTTCGAATTTCTTTAGAAAAATGATATAGCATGGTCATCTAATGGCAAACGCAACGGAATTTGATAGATTTCATTTGCATTTTGCTGGAGCTAGTTTTAAATAGATTGCACTATCGATTGAATCAATTATTATGGATAACCTAGTTTTCATTATATATTTTTAACTGAATTAACTATCAGGCTTGTTCCTATTTTCGACTCCGATCAAAACAACAGGAATCGGTATTGTTAGCTGTTCTGATTTCCGAACATCGATTGAAAGTTCGTTATAAATAGTTTTGCTTTTGAGACAGTGGAGAGTAGAAAATTTCTCGGAAAAGGGAACAGACCTCTGTAAGCATCGTAGATACTTCGGGTCGCTACCATGTGAACTAGTTCGAATAACCGGGTCTTTGAACTGAACTAATGAACCAAATATTCGATTATAGTTCCTTAAGTTCAATTAGCTCATTTTCTTGTCCGTTTTGAACAATTTCAAATACTGAACTGAAGTAACTCTAAACGATTAGTTCCTGTATTCGGAGCAAACTCAAGAAACGATTAGCTTTTTTATTCCGAGAGGAATTAAAGGAACAATTAATTCTTTTATCCGAAAAGAAACTAATGAGCCGACTAGATCTTTTATCGCAGAAGAAACTAAGGAACCGATTAGTTATTTTATTCGGAACGATATGAAAGAAATATTAGTTCTTTTATCGGATGAGGAACTACTGACTCATATTCGAAAAGGAACAGCTCTACTTCACACTATGAAAATTTAAACATATATGGTATAGTATATCAATAATTTAAGAACATTTTATTCTTACAGTATTTATAATAGATAGCCTATAATCTAGTATTAAGAACTTGTATTATACGACTAAGCAAATGACTACAGCCGCTTCAGCTGTGTTTTCTAACTCAAAAGCATTGTCAAGCAATTAAAATAAATGAAATAAAGCAGCATTAACGGGGTTACTAATGCAGGTGAAACCAAAGCGATGAGGAGAAGGGAAGGAGAATAAAAAGAGAAGTGGGTATTGAAAAGAAGGGGAAGGGGACGGAGGTTTTGTAGTCTCCGCAACATGCCGGAATGTAAATTTGTCGCTATAAATGAAACCAAAGAGGCAAATGACTGAGAAATCAGAGATGAATCTCAATCTGAATTCGAATTCGAATACGAATACGAATTTGAACCGTTGAATCTAAATTGAGGTTTTATTTTCATTGTCTGCGTGTTGGAAAAACCTGTTCGGATTTTTATTTATTTTTTTTGTAGAGCTAGACCGCCCAATCTAGTCACCTTCCCTCCTTGCTGCCTTCCACCGATCCTACCAATATCTCAACAAATATGTGGTAGTTGTCTTTATTGCGGTCTCGTGGTCACTTTTGTTGACTTAATTTATTGACATTAGCATTTGTTGTTGTTCTTCTGGTTGTTTTTTTTTTGTTTGGCTTTTATTATATTTTAGCAGTTGATTTGGTTTTTATGTAAAAATATTTTGTTCATGCATTCTTGAAAAGACACCTGACTTTGGTGTGAGATTAACCGGTTTGGAATTACAACAGCTGTTTCTATTTCTATTTATATTTGAGGTCTCTTGATTAGCTTAAAAGATGCGACTTAGATAGAGCTAATGAGATTATGCTGTTTGCTGTTTGCTGTTAGTTTAGTTTTGTTTTCTAGCTTGACAATATGGCTAGAAAATTGCCGTTAAAATTCATAAAACACATGATATATGATCACATTTTTATACATACTATAAGTAGTATGGCATGGCCAAGGCAATTAATTTTATATGGTTCATAAAATTGCACAATGCTTTGATGGCTAACATTAGACATTTAATTTGCCCTCACCTGTTGTCGTATAAAATTAACCACAAGTAGTTATGTAGCTTGGCTTCTTTTTTTGTACAGATTTTAATTATTGACAAACTTTTTATATTGTATAAAAACACAACATTTTATAGACTTGATAATAAATCTTAAAACACTTAAAGAGTAGAAAACTTAAGTATTAAAATACAAAAAGAAAAAACAACTTTAACACAAAATACAATAAGAAAAGCGTGAAAAGACACAACGCCCACGATCTCACATTAATATTATAAAAAAGAAAAGTAAAAACTAGAAAATGTCGCTGCTTTACAAAGTGCTTAATTTATTTATAAAAGCTTTACTCACCTCAAACATCAAAATGTAAAAATACTCTGCTCATAAACTGGAATTTCTTAGCAGCACAAAGCATTCGTATTAATGTTTTCAAATGATTTCTAAATATCATCTGCTTGACGTTACAAATTCACAATACTTTTTCTTCTTTTCAAATTTCAATAACTTATTTAGGTCATACATAGTTTGGTTAGCGCGATCAATTCTATTTGTTTGAAATTTATTAGCGTAGATTAGTTTTGGTATTTCTTTTGAGCACAAAATGTTTTTTGTGTTTTTTTGTATTTTTCTATATTATTTTTATTTGTAAGTGTTTTATGTTTTTATTGTTTTTAAAGCTGCCTCAGATATTGCCTTGGATTTTCACTGTTTAACTTTAGGCTTTGTTCATTATTTGTTCAAATATATTTATAAAATAGAAACGAAGACATTTGTGGCATAATTTGGCAGCAATTTGCTTAAAATTTGTCACAATATTTGCAGATAAAAAACACAATTTAAGTAACAAAAAAAACCTGACATCTCAGAACGTGTTTATGCAAGATTGTGTAGGTTTATGTATATTATGAATTATTTTAGAGAAAGCATTATTTTTTAAATACTTACTACTGTACAATTCATTCATATACATACACATGCACATATCTATTATATATTCTATATAGATACATTAAACATATTTGATTTCAATTGAAATACTATTTATTAAAGCTGATTTTTGTTTATGCTGAAAAGTATGCTAGGCATTTCCCAGTTATCTAAATTTATTTTCCTTTATTTTTCCCAAATATCTGGCTTTGATTTAAAGTTGAAAACTACAATCTGCTTCACTTTGACACAGGGTTTTTTAACCTTTTGAAGTTATCGATTTAACCTTAAGTTTTACGTTCAAGTTCACTGTAAATTTACAATTAATTTGCTTAGCGTTAGAGTTTGTTTTATTTTGCCTTTTTCCTTTCTAAATTTAGAGTAATTTCTTCAAGGTTTTCTTGTGTGTTTCACACCCACAAGGATACTAAGCACTCAGTTCCTGCGCCAACTTGGCAGCCCCTGCAAGCTTTGGCAACTGAATGGCATGCCGTCGCATGTCCAGACACGAAGTCTTTCGACTCCTTTCGACAACTGAGCCACTCTATAGCATAAATACACACACCCACACACATACACATATAAAGAGCGGCTCGTGCAATATAATTTTTATTTGCAAAAAAAAAAAAAGATAAAAATAAAATAAAATGAAATAACCGCACACAGCACAATTTTCATTGCTCACATAGCGCACAAACACACAGACGCATGCAAGCACACACACTCACACACACATGTACATACACAGAAAACCACACACACACATATATGGTTATATATATATATATGTATATAACTTAGGTATGTGTGTTTTTGACGCTTGCGCAGCTGTACACAAAATTCAAGTATTTGCATTTGTTGCTTTTGTACTGTTATGCATGTTTGTGTGTGTGTGTGTGTGTGTGTGTGTGTGTGTGTGTATGTGTGTATTGTTCGAGTACTGAAATTTCCGCATATCATGTTAATCGCCCAAATACACGCAATTGTTTAGCTGCCTTCTGGCTTCTCCTTGTGGCGCCTAAAAGTATGTCGCAGTTATTTCTATTTGGCGTACCTCGTATTTCAGCTTGATTCTGTCGCCCAAATTGAGGTCCGATTGTTTTTATTTTTTTGGCAACCTCTGGCTCATAAATATCATCTCTCTCTCTTTCATTCTCTTTCGCTGTAGTAGGGGCTGTCTCTGCAGGATCCCGTAACACACAAAAAAAGCACAGCCGGGCAGGAATTACGTTATTGCCTGTAATTAATTTTAGTTGGCATACATTCGACGAGGGGCCAGCAAAACGCATTTGAATTTATTTCGTTTGTTTTGCATATTTTTGCGGCACTTTTTTAAAGCAATTTGAGTCGAGGCATAGAAAGCACAAGTTGTGTGTATCTTCTGGTCGATAGTACTCGATTCGGAGATACCCTGACATAACAAGAACTTATCGTTCATAAGGAGCACTGATTCTAGTATACTTCTTGATATTGTTTTGTTGAAAACAGATTTGTAATATTTATGCTTGTTCTGAATTCCACTTTCTAATACATTTCACATAAATAATCAAAGCATACTTTTGGCATTGACTTAATATTATAAGAACGCACAAGAAAACTTAGGTTTTTTATTCTATGCAGTTCCGAAAAGTATGCTACACAATTTTCTGCAGAGTGGATGCGAAAGTGGAATTCAGAACATGAATGTTATTCAATGCTTAAATTACTTTATTCGTTTATTGGTTTTTGTTTTTACTGTGTAAGCTGGCAATTACTTTTCGTTTCGCAGTTTAAATTTGTGAGATTTTCTGTTTGACATTTTGAGCATTTCAGAACAGCAATCAATAATGTTTTTTGCAAATTGGAAATAAAATCGAAATTTGAAACAGACCTGAATCTTTGGAATGTTTTTAAAATGTTACTTAACAAAATGTTAAAGTCAGCCGGTTTCCACTTACGTCAAAATTTTGCTGAGTTTGTGGTTAATCTAATGAATTGTGTTCTATCGCAATTACAACATGATTTAATTCATGCTCAAATCAAAGTGAATTCAAACGAAAAATCTATGTGAAAATGGGAACATATATGGAAAATCACTCTCACAATCGAAACCGAATCTATAAAGTAGTATAACATAGAGTGAATAGTTTCGAATATGCGTACCTTTTGACATATGCTTATACTTTTTATCAAATTCGAATAACTACAGGGTATTAAAATGAATTGCTTAGGTAGTTGCGCAGTGCTTAGGTGCTCAGTTTAGCATTGGAGTTGTTGGAGTTGTTGACCCTGTGTCAAGTTGAAGTTTGTGCGACAGTTATAAATTGATTGATACATTGCCACAAACTAGGCCACACAATATTCTGCAACTTGACTGCCTGCTTCAAAGTAAGCTTATGGTTAAGGCTAGAGTCAAAAGTGATGTCTAGTATTATACTTGTTTTAATAATAAGTCATAATTGCAAGTCTCTTCCCATGTCATGGATATCTCCTGTCAGGGCACAGTTGTGCTAAGCTTAGTCTTTAAATATAGTATGTCCAAATTGTTGTAATTAGTTTAATTAGTGCGTGGCACATAAAAACAGAATGAAATTTGCCCGTTGTTGCAGTGAGCAACAAATTTGAGGCAAATGCGCCCTTAATGACCCGGCGAATAACAGTAATTAAATATATATATGGTATACATAACCCAAAAGCCAAGGCTTAGAGTTACAGCTCAAGGAAATGCCATATAATTTTGAAATGTTACATAGCTGCACATGACGAATCCTGCGAGTAGTAAATAAAACAAAACGACGAAATTAACATAATTTTGGGTCGTGCAAAATGAGCATAAAAGTTGGACAAATAAGCACATACCCTACATAAAACTAAGTGCGGCAGGGATTGCAAGGGAGAAAGTCGAAAAAAGAACGTGTGGAGTCCGCTGGGAAATTTAGCAAAGTGTTGACTACATAAAATTAAAATGTGAGCAATGTGTTGCTGCACGATATTGCGTATACGCGACGTTGTCGCCTGAGCTCTAAAAGAGTGCTCCAAAACCCTTTTTAAACATGAACAAAAGCTTGATAAGTGCTAACTTATGTTGTTTTCATTTGCATTATAAGTAAAAATACTATCTGAAATGAAAACCAAATATGCCATTACTTAGCTGTGGTGCTTGGAATTGAAATTGTGATGACCCAGGATCCATTTTGTTTAGTCGATGACAGTTATGGCTGCTTTGGCTCCTTAATGACACACTTATTTGCATTTGGCTTTGCTTTTGACAAGGACTCTTTGTTGGTTTCTTGTGTCTGTTTGGCTGTTTGGCTGTTGTGCGGCTTCCGCATAACTATCCTGTGACATAATCGACTGATATTTGTTGTTGTTGCATTGTTGGTCGCAATTGTTGATTGAATTGCTGCTGTTGCCATGGGCGACTGCAAAACGTGGCCCAACTCCCAATTGAAACATTAAATGAAACAGCAAAACAAAAGCATAAGCGACAATGCAAGGAAAAAACTGAACAAAATGTCATGTCCCAAATTAATTAAGCAAAGGATGTGCTATGACACACACACACACACACACACACACACACATACTCACATACACTAGCATTTGCTGGGTGTGGGAGCAGCAGAGGAGCAGTCAAGTGTTGGCTGACTGTGTACGCATCATTTAATTACGTTAATTGGCAGCGCATCGCTTTTATATCGCACCATCAACATGTGTGTGTGTGTGTGTGTGTGTGTGTGTGTGTGTGTGTGTGTGTGTGTGTGTGTGTAGGGGTGCTTAAATGGACACAGTGTTAGTAGGTGGAGCTAGTGAGTTGACAATTGTGTGCTATGTGATGACGTTGGCCTTGCAACAAACAAGTACCAATTAAAGATTCATAGATTCATTTGTATTGCCTTACGAGCTAAAACTTCTGTGGAGACGTCTCTGACTCTATAAAGCATATATATTCGTGATCAGTATGTTCTTGTCATGCTGATCAACTTCTATTAAAGTCGGGCAACAATATCTTATAGCTGACAATCGGTCGTAAGTTAAGTATTCATATGAACAACTATTCTGCAAGGATATATAGATATGCATATATATTTTGTTATGTTCAAAGTACGATAAATTTAAGTGAATTATTGCAAAGTATGAAATACATTTGTGAAGGAAAGTTAGTTTATTTTGTGACCTTACATCGACTTGATCACAAATCAAAAACCGAAAATATTTTCATTTTTCATATTTAGTGGCGTTCGTTACGAATTTTGAAAAGAGTTTAGACTCTGAAATCAAACAAAATGACAACCATTTTAAAATATTCTATAATACTTACATAAATGGAATCGCATCCCTTGCGAATAGTATAATACCTGGAGCTTGGATTTGCGACATGCGCAGCATCCGCAAACACTTCATCCCCCATTGTTGAACCCTCTTACTCCCTCACCTTGGGCTTACTTTTCATCCAATCCGAGGACATACTCGCAACTCAGGGAACCGGCAATTGGGGGGATTTGCGATGCCACTCAACCAGAAGGCAGCCATTAAATGCTTAGAATTATGGGAACAGGCGACCCAATGAGACGCACAAATTACGAGTATTGTGGCGCAACGCGTAGACAATAAGGGGGTCTGACACTGGGCGTACATTGGGGGCCCCTCCGACCCCTTGCTGCACCCCCTGATTCTGATTTGTGCCTGTTGTCTGCTGCCCCCTGTCTGACGTTGCCAACCGCCCACCTTAAAAATTGTTTGAGTTAAACATGTTTAATTTATTGATGTTTCCGTCGTTGGGAAAGTTGTTGTCTCTTGTCTCTTGATGGCCAACTGCCAAATGTCTTGGTAAAACTAACTCAAATTTATGATGATTAAGAAAATTCACAAAATACTTAAGCAATCTATAGATAGTACGAGTACAATATACGACTATTCTATATTCTATATTCTATGTGTGTGTGCAATGCTTGTTTCCATTCTCATAATTTGTTTGTTGTTTCAAAAATAGACAAATCAAGTAAGTCAGACACACAAAAACAACAAAAACAACAAAAACAAAAAATGTTTTGGAGGCCATCATTTGTGTCGTCAGTTTTTTTTAGCACTTTGTTTTGAAAATATAATTTTAAGACATTTTTGCATCTTAGAAAATTCTTGTTTAGTTTACACACAATTTGCCATACAGATTTTCAATTTATGTACATTTAATATAAGCTTATAAAACTATAACTTTAGTAAAAATTTCTCCTTATTACAGCTGAATTTTGTAAAGCTTTGAGTTTTTTTTTTACGAAATTGAGAAACAGAGCTAAAATATAAAGTGCAGTTAACTTGAACATCGATATGACAAACATCAGAAATATCCACAGCAAACAGTTTATTAACTTGTGTGTCCGTTGAGTAGGTTTATGGGTAGAAAAACACAAACACGACGAATGAGTGTAGATAAGCTTTCAATACCCTAGACATAAATAAACTAGAAACCAAAAACAAAAACAGGAACAAAAACTAAAACTAAAACTAAAACCAAAAGGCAAACAATAACTTCAAATAAAGTTAAACAGTTGCGAGTTTTGACTCAGTTTAGCTAAGTTCATGTTTTAATATCCATAAAATGAGAATGCCACGTCACTTGTTACTTTTGTTTTTAAACTTTTGGATTCAATTAATTGCTTTTTTAATCATTATTAAATACTTTCTTAAAATAAAGATTTCTAAAATAGAATGTAAATTTATCATTTTGCTAATTTTAAGACCTTTAAAAAAAAAGTCATCACTTGTTAAAATCTATGGCTGAAATTCAAAATATTTCAAATTTTTTCGTTTATTTTTTCGGTTTAGTCCAATAGGTTTTGGTTGGAGAATTTAGCAAAAAACTAAGTTGAATGAAACTTCTGCTTTTTCAAAACCTTATGAATCTCCATGCTAAAACTTCTTTGAACTAGGGAACTTTAGGGTACCGCAATTTTTTTTCGACTTTTCCTAAAGTACATTCGTAATGTTGAAAAAAAAAATCAAGTAAGAACGTTGCAGTCGGATGCACCCGACTGCGATATACTCTTTTTTTCGCCTCTTTGCGGAGTCAGTGGGCGTGGCAATTGAATTTCTGCTCAAATCTTTAAAGTTTTGCAATCAATTAAAATTTGGTTGGGCCTGTTCTACAGGTTTGGGAGAAACAAACATTGCTTGATTGCAAGGGCGGGGGTGGGCGTGGCAAAAATATTTTTATCCAATCTATTAAATAGGGCAACAGAATTCAACCTGCAAAATTTGGTGATTCTAGCTAAAGGGGTGGGGGAGATACAGACTTTGCCTATTTGTGGGGGCGGGGGTGGGCGTGGCCGAATTTTTTTTGCCAGATCAATGAAGGATGTGATAAGTAGCCCTTGTGCCAAATTTGGTTACTCTAGCTATAAAACTGTGGAAGATATAGGTTTTTGCGGTTTGTGGGGGAAGGGGTGGGGGGGAGATCTTGACACTTTGTCTGCCTATGGTATATACCAACATGTATACCAAGTTTGGTTGCTCTAGCTTCAAAACTGTGGAAAAAACCTGCGTTCATACGGACAGACGGACAGACGGACATTTCACAAACCCAATATAGAGTATAATTACTTAAAATAAGACTGTCAATGTACTCGGTCTTACCTGCCATAATTGTATCTATAAATGCGCATGTAGATTCTGATATCGCATTTTGTGCTATTCAAATTGCATGACCAGAGCAACTAGGAGCCGTTTAGATAAACCCCGACCAGAACAGAGCCAACCAGCCCAATTGGGATGAATTTTGCAGGTGCCCCAAGCGACGTTGACATAGTTTTTAATACCCTTGCCCCACCCAACGATAAGAGCCGCCTTGGCACTCGAGCTTTGTATTTGGTTGCCCTCGTCTTGCATGTCTAGTGTGCATTCGGCAGAACGATAATAACAACAACAACAACAACAAGCACAGCAACATCGAAAGCAACACAACAATTCCCTGTTGTCAACGCACATCTATTTTGGGGCTGCATCTAACTCCCAACCCACCCACCGTTGTCCCTTGTTTGGGGCAACTAAATAGCAACAAACGCCTCCTGCAACAGCGCTGAAGCCCTTAAAGTGGCCGAGTCTCAGCTCCTACTCCTGCTTCTTCTCCTGCTCCTGTTCCTACTCCTGTTCAGTGTTTTTTGTAAACACAAATTTCCCTACGTTTTTCTAGCCATTCATTTTAATGCGAGACATTTGTTTATTTAGCTGGTGTGTCTGTTTCTGTTTCTTATTCTCTATCTCTGTCTCTTCTATCTATCTGTCTCTGTTCCTTTGGCTGCTCCTTTTTTAGTACTATGCGGGTCAGTTGGCTTCCTGTCCATGCAGAGTGTCAGTCAGCCTGCATGTTTGGTGCTTGGGTGGTTGGGTGCTTGGGTGATTTCGGTGGTATCGCTTTCTGTGTTGTGGCTCTTATCGGCATTTTGCGGTTTTCTCTTTGTTGATTTAGTAGAACAGCCTGTTGAACTTTTCGCTTCAGTGCGGCATAAGGACACACCCAATCCCCAATGCGTTGCGCCCAACTGTGCTATATTTGTCATCATATCTGGGCTTTTAAATGGTAAAAACCACACTTTTTATAAGTTTACGTGTATATAATATTATATAGAAAAATATCCTATAAACTCTGAAATCCCCGACATAACGACTATATATTTTTATTCGTGTTTAAAGAACGTGGTACTTTCTTTCCTCTAACACTTATCTATGGTGACAGTTGTTGTACCAAGCTCCTTATTTTTTACCTGCACAGTTTTTGGAGCCATTTTCAGTGTCCCTATCGTAGGAACTCAATTTCATGTACTGTTGGTTTCTGTGGCAATTTTCTGCATTACCTGAACAGATCCCCAATTTATTCAGATAATTGAAATGGGCCTCGTTTCCGATGGCAAACAGTGGCGAATTCGCTTATTGCGAACTACGAAAGAAGGACACGTCTCAGAAAAAACAAAATATCTATATTCTTGATAAGCATCAACAGCCGAGTCATGTCCTTCATGTTCGTCTTTCCGTCTGTCTGTCTGTTTAGATGCGAACTAGTTCCTCAGTTTTAGAGAAATCGCAATGAAACTTGGCATAGATGCTTCGTCTTTCTGCAAGCAGTACAATATGTCAGAATCGGTCAGATCGCACGACTATATCTTAAAACTGCCATAGGAACAATCGGTTTAAAAATGCGTTTTTGTGTGAAAAATAAGTAAAGAATTTCTGTGAGTGTTATATCGATCGAGTTATATGCTGATCAAAAGGTATTACTTTAACTAAGAAAAGTGCATACCAAAACTTGTGCTAACTCAAGTGGTTCGTGACATATGGGGAAAATTCAAAGAATTTATACGCTTCGAATGATACCTTAATCTGACAATTCGTTCAAAAGTTATAATTATTTAAAAATTAGAGTTGCTTTTCCAAGTTGAGATGAGTAGGTTTGTCTGGTTGTTTGTTTGTATCAACGCCTTGCGGTAGCTGTCTAGACTTTTGTCTAGACTTACTATCATAAGCTAAGAAAAATTTGTTAGAATAACAGAAGTTTAATAAGAAATAATATGCACCCACTAGTATATACTAGTCGTTACACATGTCTGTTTAGAGTTAGAATTAGAAATGATAAGATACTTGTAGCATAAACATTAACAGGAACTTGAGTAGATATGACATGTGTAACAACAGGTGTATGTATGCCTGGAAGAGATCCAATTTTACTTCCACATTTAATATAAAAGTCATTCTAATTTGAGGAGACACCACAGCTATATTTTGGGCATCGTTTGTGCAATGAGGACCAACATATGGCAAATACATGTGTTCATTTAGATGAAGGATGTGTAATTGAAGGTTATGGTTACTTGTCTGTTGGACATGGATGGCCATGAGACCGATTACTCAATTTTTTAGAAAGTCAAAAATATAGTTTAGTTTGTATTTATTTCATTTCGAACATCCAATGTTGCCAGCTCCCGGTTCCGTTTTCTGATTTTTAGGATAACAAGTTTCCTAAATTCTGTTGGACCTACCTAGAACTTTTGGATTTTCGTTGAGGGGCAACAAAAACCGCAGAAATGAATTTTAAATTATGTTAAACTGAGTTGAAAATAGTTCTATATTTTAAAATTTATTATAAATATTAATTGAGTAAAAATTAACCCAGGCAGTCTAACATAAAATTGAAAAATTCATCCAATTGATAATTACTGAACAGCCGTTTTTTAAAATTTAAGATATACGAAACAATATTGAAGTTTGCTATCTTAAAAAAATAAAAAAAGTTTTTTTTTTCGACCGATTGTTTCTGTGACAGCTATGTGTTATCCGATCTGGTCGATTCTAACGTACTGCTTGCAGAAAAAAGAATCAACAATGTTTCATTAGGATAGCTCTAAATCTGAGTTCACATCTAAACAGACGAACATGAAGGACATGGCTGTTGATGCTGATCACCAAAACTCTTAAATTTTCACATTTTAACGCGCCGCGTCGCGCGTAGCTATTAAAAAAAAAGCCAGATCTGCAAATTTTTCGAAAAATGCGGGCTTTTAACAGAGAAATATTATGCGTCTGTTCGAAAAATATTAAAAACAACAACAAAATCGCGGCAGAAAATTCCAGGAAAAAATGCCGTTGTTCGTTTTCAATTTTGCGATTTTTTCAAACATTTGTTTTTTTTGATGCAGTTCGATTCGAAATAGCATGTGAGAAAAAAGTTGTTCTAGAGGGCCGCTAGTTTAGTGGCAAATAAGCAAAAGCCGAAGTTACCGCAGGAAATGCGTTCACAAACAGCAAAATTAAAACGTAAAAGAGGGCGATTTTAAGTCTTTGGACAAAAATCAAAATTAGATAATGAAATTTCCTATTCATACATTATTCATTTTATTTTAAGATCCACCCCAAAACCATAAAATTCTGCAAAATAGATCAAAAATGGCAAAATCGTCAAAAACCTTTTCATACAAGTAAGAATGCTCTAGTCGACTACGAGACTCCCTGCTCCCACTTTGCAGTTCAAGCAGTTCAGCGGCAACTCAAGCAAGCAGTGCACTTAACTCGGAAACTGCTTGTCAAACTGTTGTTGCTGCCAGCTGAGACGGGCGTATTGCTTGGTTGGTGTCTTGGGTGAAATTCAAGGAAAGCAGTGCTAAAACAGGCTGAGTTAGATTTAAATTCCCCACTATTATTTCGAACGAGTAGAACATTTTTTGTAACTTTAACTTTTAAAAATGATTCGATACCCCACATTAAAAATGGGAAAAAGGGAGTTATAAAGAACTGCAAATGTGTGTAACAGACAGAAGGAGGTATTTCCGACCATATAAATTATATATACTCTTGATCAGGATCAACAGCCGAGACGAACTAGCCATGTCCGTCTGTCTGTCTGTATGAACGCGTCGATCTTAGAGACTATATGAGCTAGAGACACCAAACTTGGCATGCAGGTTCCTTTATACCATACGCAGATCAAGTTTAATTCAAAATTCGGATACACCTCCCGCACCCCCGCAAATCGCCTACAACAATTTTAAAGTTTGAGCTTTGATTTTTGGTACACATATATGTTTAATCAATGTTGATCATTTGCGTTAATTTCATTACGATCAGATAAATAACACCAAAGTTATGGAAGAATCTATTACCCCCGTCTCAGCAGGCAGAAACAAAAGTTTGACAGGAACTGAACAAGTTAAGTACGCTGCTTGCTTGTGTTGCCGCTGAACTGCTTGATTTTTGATAAAATCTCGAATTTGGTTTCCCGCTCCCATCTCTAGCCCAGATAATAATAATAGAAATTTAATAAACAATAATAAGTACCCACTAGTATATTCTATTCATAACAGATGTCTATTAACTTTCATTAGAATTGAAATGATAAGATACTCGTAGCTTATATGTTTGCAGGAACTTGAATAGACTTCACATGTGTAATAAAAGGTGTATAAATGCCTCTAAATGCCCTTCTTCATTTGATATAAAAGTCAGTTTAATTTGAGGAGGCACCACAGTTATATTTTGTACATCGTTTGTGCAGTTGCAATTAATTTTTATGATGTACTTGTCTAATATATTATGCATAATAGTACTGTTTGGCTTTGTGTTATGCACCAGGGCCCTAGCATTTTTCGGTAGAGCAAAAACACATAGCAAGTAAACTTATATTTCGTAAAGTCCAAAATGATATAATTTGTTCATTTAGAAGGTGGATGCAATATTCAGAATAGAAATTTGGGTGTTGGAGAGGGAATGACTGATATAGACTTTTGCGGAGTTATTGTGTGCGACAATTTAGACGGCGATTACTCAATTTTTTAGTAAGTCAAAAATATCGTTCAATTTGTCTATAATATTTTATTTCATTTCGAACATCCAAAGTTGCCCGATGCCGCCTCCGTTTGCGAACTGCGAAAACGAATTAATGGGTCGTTCTAGCAAAAGCGAATATAAGTTTCCCATATGCTGTTGGACCTGCGTAAAACCTGTGGATTGTCGTTGAGGGGCAACAAAACAGCAGATATGAAATTGTAATTACGTTAAACTATGTTTAAAATAGTTTTGTATTTAACAATTTTATATTTGATTAATATTTAAAAACAAAATTATTGTGCGTATATTCGATATTTTTGGCAAATGTAAAATATTTTGATTATTCTACTCTTTTTTTCAATTAAAAATAAAAAATAAAACATCTGACTTAAAAAAATTTGGCCACTCCCACCTCCGCCCCCACAAATGAGCACAGCCTGTATCTCCCACACCCCTTTAGCTAGAATCACACAATTTTGCAGAATGAATTCTGTTACCCCATTAACTAGATTCAATAAAAATAATTTTGCCACGCCCACCCCCACCCTTGCAATTGAGCAAAGTTTGTTTCTCCCAAACCTGTAAAACTAGCCCAACCAAATTTAAGTTGCAAATCTTGAAAGATTTGATCAAAAATACAATTGCCCCGCCCACTTCGACTCCACAAAGAAGCTAGAAAAAGAGTATATCGCAGTGGGGTCCATCCGACTGCAACGTTCTTACTTGTTTATTTATTATAAATTGTACATTGTCGATATGACATACAAACTCATGAATTCAGTATTCTTTAAATGTTTATTAATTTGTGCGTATCATCATATGTACTTCTTTATAACTATAACGATCACCTCGCCAGAAGTACCAGGTAATTCCACGACTATCTTGTTCACCTCCGTAATCGCCACCCAAGTAGAGTCCATTCAAATTACTATTTTAAAAATGTAAAAATATTAATAGTTATGATATTAACTCAGAAATTGATAAATTGAGGTTGCCTAAGTAGCTAGAGAAATTCATCTCGTATTCTGTGAAAAATAGTTAAGAGCAAATCGAAATTGAAGTACTTACCTATAGTGGGTTGTCTTGTACCACCAGGCTCCTGTATAATCAACTGCACCATTTCTGAGTGTATTATTATCATTGTCTCGATCGAAGGTGCTGAACTTTGCGTTTAGATGGTATTTGAGACCATCTCCAGCATTACCTGAATAGCTTCCCAATTTATTCAGACCATACAAATTGGCCTCGTTTCCAATGGCAAACTCATCGTATTTAGCAAAACGTGTTTGACCATCAAAGTCTTTGAGGTGAACATAAAGCTCCTGTCGCTGTGCTGAAGTTAGTGAATGTAACTTATTCAAACCAATAAAGAAATTGTCATCTAAAGCACCAAAGCCTTGCTGATATGATGACCAATTTCTATAAAAGTTGATGTTGACATCCTTTCGCCGCAGAATGACCAACCAAGGGGAACCAGTCAGAGACACATCGCAATACACCGACATGACTTCTCCACCTTTTACTTGGATTTTATAGATGCCATTTTTTTTGGGCTTAGCAGCTTGACAGGATTCTGGATACTTTTTAAAAGGCACAATGTTCGAATTAAGTTCGGCAAAGGCGAAAGTCAACCAAATTACTGACAATATAAAAACAACGACACTTTTCATTATTGTCTGATAATTACTTAGAGCACCGTTGAAAGAACTGATCATGCAATGTCCCTTATATAGGTAGAAATCATTTAAAAATTGTTGATTATGTGTATATGTGATAAGATTGCTAGTCGGCTTAAATAGTATCTTTAATTTATGAGTGGATTAGGTGGTAGTTTAACAATTTCCGACCAAGTTATAAAACTCATTTAATTAAAAATACCTACGAGGGCGTTCCGAAATGTTTTCAGTCAGACAATGAAGACGATCTACAACCAAACTTTGATATTGTGATAAGGCATCGTTTAATGTGTTTCCGCCAAAATGTAAGTCTTATCGATATTATAGTTATCGTTGAGTAATCGATTAATTAAGTCAAAATCAGGGCTTTGGTAAAAATGGAAAAAGTTGAATATCGTGGACGAACGTGTATACCATATTTTGAACAACGAATTGTCGGTCAAAATTGTTATATACTATGATAATTTACCATCCCATACATCAGCAGTATCCTTGGCAAAAATCCATGAACTACGCTTTGAACTGCTTCAGCACCCTCCTTACACTCCAGACCTAGCTCCAAGTAACTAACCTAAGCTCAAAGTTGCGCTTGGCGGACGGAAATTTTCCTCAAATAAGGAGGCTATATCCTTTGTAGAAACCCATTTTGAGGAGCAGGACGCCGATTATTTTAAGGAGGCCTGAAGAGGTGGAAGCATCGCTGGATGAAGTTAACTATGTTCGAAGGGACTATGTTGAAATATAAAAACAATTTTAGAACTGTTGCATCACTGTCAGGCTAGAAACATTTCGGACCGCCCTCGCATTAATCAGCAATCAGCGAATTGTTATTTGTTTTACTTAAAACGTAACTATGAAATATCAAATAAATGTTTTACAAAAATGTTATTAGTGTTTGATAAACACAGGAAGAAGGAACGGAGAATAAAGCATAAATCAAGAAAATGCATTTCAAATTTGTTTGTTTTATCCAACATACGAGTAGATTGGCATTTATTTGGTTTTTGTTGTTGTTTTGTTTGAATTTATGTTAATGACACTGAACTGACAAATTTTGTGTTGATTTTGTTCACTTGATGTGCTTATGTGTAAGGTGTTATATTGTATTTCGTTGGAATAAAATGGATTCCTACTTTTTGTAATATTTCTGGCAGTGTAATTGTATATAAGTGTATGTGTTTGAGAGTGTGTGTGTGTGTGTATGTGTGTGTGTGTGTATGTGTGTGTGTGTGTATGTGTTTGTTTATAATTGTTAGTAAATGTGTTGTTTGTCAATTCAATACATTCATTATAAATATATAGTTAATACATATATATATATATGTTCAGTAATTTGTAATTATTAATACACATATTTGAAGTATTCGATTAGGTTGTTTATAATGCCGCGCTTAAGGTTTACGAATTTTAAATCTTTGGATATTCATGTATCTTTTTTTCTCGTCTCAAATATGTTTGTTTAATGTAAGTATGTATTATGTTATGTAGTATGTAAGATTAATATTTGTTCGGCTAAGAAGGAGCGAGTGATTAGTATGCTTTATTTGTATGTTTTAAACTGTTTGTCTTATGATTAAATTGAATCATTTTTTTGTTTTTGTTTTTATTTTGCTTAGTTTATGTTCCTAAATTGTTGAGACTGATGTGCGTTGAAGTTGAATGTCTGTATCCTTTGTGGCAGTATTTTTTTTTTTTTTTGAAGTTACTCTCATTAATGCAATGGAAATTTATTTTTGATTTATGCGTTTCAAGTAAAGTTAAGTAGAAAATTAATTTATGTTTATGTATGATTAATGGTTAATATTCATTCATATTATTAAGCTTAATGAATATTTCTGCTTTTTTTTGTTCTTTGTTCTCTTTATTTTTATTTTTATTTTTTATTTGTTTTTAAGCAACACAAAAAGCAAGCTCTGCATATAAAGCAGACGATCAAAGTTTATGCATGATATATGTATGTATTTATGTATACTACTATATGTAAAATGCAAAAAGTATGCTTTTATTTTGAATATTATTATATGTTAATTAGCTTAAAGTTTTCGTTTTTCAAATGTCGAAAGATTCGTTTGTTATTTTTGATAAATAATTTTTGATTTTGATTTGCCGAAAATTTTGGAATTATTAATTTTTAAGTGCTTTTAATAATATCTTGTGTTTCGTTACAATTTTTGAAATCCAACGTTTGTTTTTGTTTTTTTGTTTTTTTGGTTGTATTTCCTAAATACATTGCTTGCTATTTCTTATTACTTGAAAATTTGTAAGTTGTTTTTCATTTCTTTCTTTGCTTCAAAATTGTTGTTGAAGAGTAGAGTTTTGTATAATGTATATTTAATTATTTAAATGCCTTTTTTCTCTAGACGCTATTTAATATTTGTAGTTCGTTTACCATCAAAATTTGTAATACATTTATATAAGTTTCCCATTAAATATATAAGCAATATTTTTTGTTCACACCACTACATTCATATATAAAATCGGTATACCTAGGTAGGATTATAGTGTGTATATTTATAAGTAGTAAATAGTTGAAGGTAAACAAAAAATTAACTTTTAATGCTAAAAATAAATAATACTCTATTGTAACCTAGTAGATAACATCTATAAATTATTGATAAGTTAATAAAATAAATCGAAATATTTTTGAGAAATAGTTAGAAATTCGAAAACGTATACTGATCAATAAATAGCTACTTCAAATGCTTTGCTATTTCTACGTTTGAGCAAAAGTTGCGTTGCGAAAAACTCTTGTATTTCAATATTCATTAGAGGTTTATTTCTTTCTTAATTTGCATTGTTCAGTCTTTGAGTTTGAAAGTAGCCATATAATTGACAGGTGTATTCAAACTTTATTCAAAATACTATATCTGAAAATGAAATAATTCAAATAAATAATAAAAAACACAAGAATAGTTGTAAATGATATTAAATATATATTTGGCAAACAAATGTGTTGCAAAGCTTACAAAATAAAATCCAAAATAAATACATATAGTTGTAAAAATTGAGGTTTACACATTATCATCAATTTCAAATGTTTCTTAAAGCTTGAAATGCGTTTAACTTTAATGTGCAAAAATGATATTGTTTAAAAAAAGCGTTTTGTAAATCAAAAAGTGCGCTTTAGGGCTTTTGTATAATACAATTTAGAGAGTGTGACTAAAAACAGTTAATTTATATATAACTAATATTTAGTTCGTCATTGATTTATGCGAATTTGTGCATTGAACAAATTATTTTTGCTATAGTTCTTTGTTCTTTTGGAAGCGCATTATAAAAAAATACATAAACATTTAAGTAATTATATATAAAAATAATAATATAATCGAGTACCAATCAAATATTGACTCACACAATGCTAAAAATTATGATCACAAGTCAACGCAAGTCAACAAAAACTCGGTAAAAAAAAACTCAATCTTTTGGGTTTTGTTCTCTTCAATATCGAAAATAATAAGAATACATAAATCGTAGCTATAGGATTTGCAGACCATACAAATTATACAATTTCTATCAATTAATAAAATGACTTTGACTTAGGCTAGACAAAGAGATTATGCAAATGGCATAGATGGCAAAACAGATCAAATCAAATTAATATCGAAAGAACCTTAGAATACTAGTTATAGTTATATAGACAGATCTTTTGCCATTGGCGCTCTTGATATATTGTTAGATCGATCTGAATATACAATTAATAAAAATGAACTGCAAATATGCAAAACTGTTTACACACAATTTTGAAATTGGTTTACTGTAAATGCAAAACTGATTTGCATTTGATCTGAACCAAAGAATTCTTTCGTATTTTGTTTCTCTTAAATATTTAATGCAGACACTTACGAGCATACATATGTTTGTATATATGTAAATGTGTGGCTATATGTATGTGTATAATAATGATTTTCAAATTTCATTTTTCTTATATAAATACTTGAATTTGTTAATAACTGTATAATATATGTGCTTTATGCGTTTCATTTTCATTCTATAATATGCTTTCAATTATGATTGACTGACTGACTGCTTACTTGTGTTGTGTGTGAGAGTGTTTGTAAGTGTGTATGTATATGCGTATGTGTTTGTGTTTGTGTGTCATTCAACTCCCACGCACTTCATTGACCTGGAACACTAAACTTAAATGCCACGCCCACTTTAATTTGCTTACAAATTACACTGCCATAGTATCGTAGGCTGTGAATCCTGCGGCATTTGTTTGTTGGAGTTGGAGTTGTTTTGGGCCGGCTTCGTTTCTGTTGGGGATTCAGTAATTGATTCAATATGTTAAAAAATTTCTATATATATTTTGTATTACATATGTAGTTTTAAGTATTATATTAATGTATGTATTTGGTAGATGCTATAGGAGTTTTTCTGCAACCAAAGCATTGCTCGGTAGCACTAGGAAACAATATTTTTGGACTGAAGTTTTTAAGTACGTTGCAAATACTTTTTGAACCAAATCAGAATTTAATTTATTTTGGAAGAAAATAAGTCTGTTTGAGCGAACTAATTCAAGAAAATTTAATTTTATTTTTAAATTTATTATTCCCTTGCAGAGTGTGTTATAATTTTGTCATGAAATGTTTCCCCATAAGCCATATATACCGATTCCTTATAAGCATTAACAGTCAAGTCGAACTAGCCACGTCTGTCTTCTAATAAGTCTCTCAGTTTTTAAGATTTCTTTAAGAAACGTATGTATTATATGTCAGAGACCAAAAGATCGGACCGCTATAACATATACAAGCTGCCAAAGGAACGATCGACCGAAAATTTTGTTTTTCAAATTAAGTCGACCGATCTTTCCAATTCTGAGTTTTGGCATTTTCACATTTTATTTACATGCTGAGCGAATTTGATCGAAATAGGGCTGCAATATCTTATTTGAACCATCGGTCAAAAATTATGTTTTCAATTTGAAAATTTTATATGAACAACTTATCTGCAAGGGAAGACAACTTATCTTTCTTGAATAATTTATTTTGTAATTAAAATATCTTTGTTTCTGTTTTGGATTCAGAATGTATTATAATTTTGTTGCCTAGTGTAGTTATGCCTTTGTTTTTATTTTTATTTTTATTATTTTGGGTATTTGGTATTGGTGCCTCATGTTTTTGTATATTCGGCAAGTCAAGATCAAGCGCCAAGCTGCAGAAAACTGTTATGTAATACTTGTATTAAGTATTAAGTACAATAGTACCCGAGTATTATGTGTAGGTTGATAATCATGGTATATTCATAGAGTGTAGTATCATTGAAAGCCTGTTGATTAATATACGAGTATGCTATGTAGTAATTGAAGAGTTTATCAAATGATAAATGTTTTGGGTACTTTTGAAACACTCAACTGTGATTTGCTTTTAATAAACCAAAAACAAATCAAATATTATACGATAGACAATAAATAACAGATATCAAAATAAAATATAGAGAAATTAAATCATGCACACTTAGTTATTAGCTTAGTTCAAGTACATGCAAAAGCGTTGACAGTTAGTTACATTTAGTTACTTATTTAAGTTTAGTTTAGTTTAGATTAAAACTTACAACTGTCTGCGACTAAGTAGTCAGTAGTATCATTAACCATTATAAGAATTATTAGTTTTTAAATGAATAAAAATACAGAAAATTCAGGGTTAGTAACTTCATAACGTTCGAATTTGCTCGGTTTGAATCAAAAATTGCACAGAAATGGTATTAAATACAAAAGCTACACTCAGAGAAAAAGTGAAAACTAACGAAAACCCCTTTACATAAATTATTAGAGTTAAAATGGATTTGTGTGTTCTTTCAAAAGTTAAGAACATTTAATATATACGTTTTTAATCTTTAATTATGCAAAAGAAATCAGATTAGTTAAATCAAATTGAAATTAAAAATCGAGTGCTGTTTTTATGTAATATTTCTGTGCCATTTTTAATTAATGAACATACTTTTTGATTTGTTACGTATTTATTTCAGTAGATTTTCAATATTTGTCTACATCACATTGTTTTTACTCATTTCTTACCTCTCAATCAATTTACGCATCTCTTCAGTGGTGCGTTGATCTTTCGGTTGTGGTGATCTTTTCACAGCTGTTTGTTTTTGTATTTTCATATATTTCATATATATATATATTTTGTAATCGACATATTTGCAATAGAAATGTGTGTTTAAGAACCCCAAAAAAGTTGACCAACCAAAAGTAGTAGTTATATATATATATATTGGTTTAGAATATCATAAAATGTAAAAGAAAATAGAAAGAAAATTATAAGTAAATAAAACTTCACTTATGGTTATAACATTTATATGTATAAAGTCAAAAACAGAAATTCAAAATTCATTTTGAACGTGCAGAAAATTGTATGAAAAATTTATTAACATTTAAATGACCTAAGACAAAAAGGGAATTATGAAGAGTGTGCTCCCAAAATATCTTATACTTATATTTAACTTATTGTGTTCTAAAAACCATTATAATTGTCAAACAACTTTCTAGTCGAACACATGCGAATTTCTAGAAACATGAAATTCAATGAAATGAATAATATGAGTGTAATTGAAATGAAATTAAAAATAAACTTATAATCCCATATTATAAACATAAAACATATATAACTTTGAAGTGCACTGAAAAATAACTTTTTGAATCGTGATTATGAAATGAAATGAATTGTATTTAATTGTGCAGAAAAATATATCCAGAACCAAAGTTGAAACTTGTAACACAATATAATAATAAAAAAAATTTGTAAATTGTTTTGAAAATTTAGCAAAACACAGCATGAATATTTATTGTGCAGAACATATGTATATCAACTGTCTTCGAAATGACTTATGAATGTAAATGAAAGAAGTATGAATAATGAGCACATATTTCATTCTTGATATGACGTCGTTGGGAGTTTCGATGGGTTCGATACGATTGGTACGAAGAATGAGGTGAGTTGTGATAAATAGTACATAAGTATTTCAGAAGGGAGGGATTCAAATTCACTATGAATGCTATATCAACTTGGATTTGAATTGATTTGATTTAATTTGATTTGATTTCACATCACTCACCCTCATTGGTGTCTTCTGATAGATTTAATTATATGAATGTACAAACGAATTTTGAGAAGGAAATTAAGAAGATAGCGAATTGTCGTGTTAAAAATTGTTGAATTTTTAATTTGGCATAGCGAATATGGCAATTTGTAATATTAAACCAAGGTCAGAATTTAATTTCATCTAATGCTAATTAAATATTTACCGCCATAGTTTCCACGTGGTCCATGATCACGATCACACTCGGCCTCCGAGATCTCGTTGCTCTCCTTGGAGTCGTTGAACGAGGAGTTGCTCATGTCATGATTACGTGGTGGTGGTGGTGGTGGCTCAGGTGAACCACTGCCTGGATTACGTGCAGAGCCTGGGATGATGAGAAATTTACATAAGACTTCCTTCCCCTGCTCATTGTTACGTTCTCTTACCAATGCTGCGACGTCCCATTGAACCACGAGAGCCATAGTGATCGTAGGGTTGTCCATAGGGGCCGCCATACTGAGAGCCATACTGATCCTCCTCGGGTGCGCAGTTGGCGGGATCATCGTATTCGGGTCCGGGACCAGAGTACAGACTACCACCCTGAGAATTGACGCGAGTATAACGACGCTAAAAGTTTGCAAAAGAGAAAAGCTTAATATCATTTTGGTTCTGTTTGATATGCTCAGTAAAGATGGGATCTGCGAATTTCGCGTCCCGATCTCATATAGAATACATATTGATCCACTTACATATTGATCTTCCTCGGCACAGTTGGCGGGATCATCGTATTCGGGTGCTGGTGTATAGATCGAGGATTGACCACCCTGGCTATTTTTGCGCTGATAACGATTGGCACGTGGCATAGACTGAGATCCAGAGCGCGAGTGCACATGTCCAGGATGACCAGGTGGCAGCATGGTACCGGCATGTCCGGGCACAGGTGTATGTCCATTCTGATGGGGGAAGGTCTGGAAATTCATGGCTTTGGGATCCATTTCCTCGCGGAATCCAAGTAAATGGAATGTAGCATAGGGACAGATTTCATCTTCCATGCCTTTACGGGAAGAAAGTTCGATTAGCAAGAGTTCTCTGTATCTCATATGGCATGGTTTGATGGTGTCTTGGTAGTTGTTTTAGTGTTTTAGTACGAGTACAGCGACCTTACTTACGTTACTTACTATTCAGATGTGGGGTTAGCTCGTTGCGACCAGGGTTAGACTATGTTACAATATGTTTATTATTAATGAACAAAAATCAAATTCAACTTAAAGCTCAAAATGTGACAAGGATTAGGTATTAGTTGGGGTTACATACAGAAATAAATAGGTTGACAAAATCAAACTGGGGATCCCTCCTACCTGGATGTCTATATTGGCACTCAACATTGCCATGTGCATGACCATAATGATTGCCATTGCCATGTAAGGGCACTGGGGGTGCCTTCAGTTCCTCGTAGAGATTCGGACGACGAGGATCCCAGGTGGAGTGATTCGAACGCAAACCACCGCGGCCTGAACCGGTTCGTGTGTATGTCATAGTGTCATGGTATGAGTGTGGGTGTTTTTTTTTATATATTTAATTTCCAATATTCATACAACATCAACGATGAGTTAACGTAAAACCAAATAAAGCAATTGAATCAACAGCAACAGAAAGGGTGGAGGTTTGTAGTTGTGCCAGGAAGAATTTAAATGATATAAAAATAAGTTATATAAATAAAATTTGATAAAATAAATATATATTTAAAAGTCGTCTAAGTTCAGCACAACATTTATTTTCTGCTTGGAAGGGAGTCAAAATTATAAGAAGCGACTTTAAGAAGCAACATTTAGAATTTCGTTCTGAGAAAGCATTGCTCTGTGTTCTGTGTTCACGTGTGTCTGTCTGTATGTCTGTCTGTATGTTTTGTTTATATAATGGGTGTGGCAACGCCTGCTGATTGACCTAAGGTCATTGTATGTGTTATGCAAAAGCAACGCAAAATATGGTATAGTAATTTCTTTTCTATTCTTTTTTTTATCATTTTGTACGCAAAGTATATGGAAGAAAAAAACTAAGCCACAGGCAATGCACAGTGATTGGAACCATTTGCTTTTGAGAGCAAGGACCTTCGCTGGCATATAGTCCTGGCATTAATAAATGTTGCATTGGAAACTTAGATGCTTACTTATGACTGTACCTCGCTTAATCCGATCGCAGGTGTTGTAGTTAGAGCCGGGCACAGGTGGCAGCTTACGGTTTGGTGGTGCAATATATCCAAGTTCATCTCGGAGATCCGGACGACGCTTGTCCAAAGTGGCACCGGGTCCCATTGTCTGATTGTAAACTACATCGTCTAGAATTAATATATGATATCGCGAACTCAATAGTTAAATACTGAAGATGCTTTTCCTTTTTTGTTATGCTGTTCAAAGTTCAACATCGCATACTTTACTTCTGTTTTTCGTATTATTCAATCACAGTTTTGTTCCGTCACTCATATTTTGAAATTTGAAAAGATATTTTAAGGAGTTTTTTTTTTTGTTTTTTTTTTTTTTTGTTTGGTTTTTGGTGCGGCATCTCAACACGCTAAAGTGCTAATTAGTAGCTCAAAAATACAAGTTAACAATGGCGGACAAGGCTTCCAAAAGCTATTACGTAAAGTGTTACATTTTTTTTTATGTTTAATTTCAAAATATACCAACTTGTAAGCATTAAAACGATTCATGATATAATGACATGAAATGAGCGATGATTTCAATTTTGAATTTAAAATTTACTTTACTTTAGTTTAGCATTATTATATATTCATTTACGATTTCAAAAAGCATCTTAGTTTTAATATCATTTTTAAAAAATTGTTTTGAAAAAGTGTATAAACTCAACAACAAAACAATAAAATTTGTCGATAGGTAGTTGTACAGTGAGTGGGAAAAGTTGTCTGTTGTGAGAAGTTGGACAAACTGTAAGAGTTGCTTAGGATATAAGCAAAACGTATTTACAACAACTGAGATTAGCATAGGGTATATTTTGTATGATAAACAGCATTTAAACTCATAAGAGGATATTATAATCAATTATTTTTTTGTAATTTACATATATGTATAACCGTTTTTTTGGCAACTCTAAGGTCATCGCAAAATAGTTGTAAATAACTTTCCAATGGATTTTTAATGACGATGGAAAATTGATGATAGTTTTATGAGAGTAGCATATAATAGATATATATACACAGATATTGATAAACATTTAATACAAAATATGTAAATATGAGGCTATATATATACATATTTGATATACATCTTTAGGTATTTTGTTGGTATATTTTTGTGAAAGTGAACAACGATTGGTATGTTTTTGTGCGTGTATTATTGGGACTTGAAATCTATTATTATTTACACACATATATGTAGGTAATATATATCATGCTATTGATAAGTATTGTATATACATACGATTATTAAATATAAGCATTCCAAAATTCTTAAAGGTTTACCAGCGTTTTTTTTTTTGTTGAGTGACGGCATTGGTAATATGAGTAAATTGGTCAAAATGTTGATATTGTAATAAATATTAAAGTAAAAACATAAAAAAAAGTAATATTCTCAACACTTTGGACCAATAAAACAGAAATAAAATTTGTCGAAAATGATATTTATGTATTGTAATATATATAAAGAAAAAGAGTTGTGCTCCTGTGCAATTGCCACACAAGCAAACCTACAATAGACATCCTTCTGGCCGCCTCGCATATCATCCGTACGCCTTCGAGAAAGGGCCACACACACGACACAGATACCAACCGCAACCACAACAACGGTAGCAATCAGGGGTACCATAAAGTTCAAATCCAGCCATTCGGGCATCCAGGCAGGCAGGGGTATGCGAGCATGGACATTTCCATGACCCAGGCCATCGTCGAGTGGGGCAACGGTGCCTTTGTTATCGATTTAATTCGATATGCAAATCATAATCGAGCATGCAAAACGTTTTATCGGATACAACAACATAGCAGGCAATATCATAGACCAAAATATTTTTGATATTTGTAAACATATTTTATGTGTGTGTGTGTGTGGGTGTATGTGTGTATCGACAAAGGATATGAACAAAATAAAGCGCACGTGTTTGCGTAGGCGTAGTATGTAGAAAGAGAAAGATAGAGAGGAACCGAAAAAAAAAGAAATATTTAATTAGTTTGATATACTTATAGATACCTTTGTGGTGATTGCCTTTGCTACGCAGAATACAAATAACAATTATCGCTATGATTATGACGAGCAGAGCCGCCACGACGGGCACTACTAAATTTAGGTTCGATAGTATTATACGGATTGTATCCTCGGCGGTTAATTCGGGTAAATCACGCGAGGGTGCGATTGTGCCTGCAACAACAACAACAACAACCAAAGTGTTTCACATGTAGATGTACACCAAGAGATAGGGAGAGAGACAGTTATAGTATATGTATGTATGTATGTATGTTATCTTCGTATGTAAGGCGAGAAAGAAAGTTCAACAGTTATTGGTTATGCGGCCCATTCACGTCGAACATAAGCGTGTTTTCGTTATTACATATCGTGAATGGGGCCCATTAGCAAATATGAAAAGAGAGCAAAGATTCGCCTTCTTTTTTTTTTTTGTCTTTCGCTTTCTTCTCTTACATTGTCTTTTGTACCCAGACACTAGTCGAGAACACTTTTAGGTTTCTAACACACATATACAAATACATTAACAAATACAAATACAAATACGAGTATGTAACTTTGAGTTGAGTTTGACAATAATCTTTGTAACGTGTTCGAAAATGTAGAAAGAAGTGTCACAAATAGTTGAGATAGCAAATTAATTATAGTAAGTACTTATTAAAATTGTATTTTACAATGCGCAGAACTGGAGTATATTATATGAGATCTATTATAGCTATTGTATAAATTTTAAATTGTATAAAAATATAACATTATTTTAATACGTTCAAATGCAATTTGTTTTTTTTTTTTTGTTTTGTTTATTTTTTATTTTTTATTTTATCTGTAAGGGCTTAAAACTAATTAAGTTAATGGTTAAATACTATTCGAAACGCTAAACGTATTTAAGCAACTGCAAAAATTCATTTAATAGCATTCCAGAATGATTAGGAGAACCAGAACCAGGAAAAGATCGATAACGATAACGAACGAAACGTATGTATGTATTTGCCATTTCTCAAGAGATAACTTCAAATAAAATTGTAAAAGACTAACTAAGGTGGAACTCAACTGTAACTTGATGACATAACTGAATTTTAATCGTAATATTTAATTGAAATAAATGTTTGTGTTTAATGAATGTTTATACACATAAGGAAATCATCGTTTTCTTTATTTTTTTATTTATTTTTTTTTTTTTTGGTATTCTTTTGTACTTTTTTTTGTATCTCTCCTGTGGACTCACTAAAACATGTTGGATGATTAATCTTTGGTTGTTGTGCTTTAGAAAATGTGTTCGCTTTGGCTCTGCTCAAAGTTAGAGTTTTATTGACTTTTATCTTAAAGTTGAAGCAGATTAAATGAGCATTTTTCTATTGTCAAAATTAAATAAAATATAAGCATTGTACTAAATAAATTTTCTAACATAAATCAAATTTGTAATTTGTGAGTTAATCAAAAGGCAAATTGGTGAAAGATCAATTGTGGAAAACTTTGTACAATTTTTGTAGGCTGAACACGTTTTTGTTGCCCCACAAAATGATCCATTGATTAGCTCCGGTTAGAAACAAGAATATTAGATTCAAATTATTTCTTACTTTGCTGCAGAAAGAATTAAATATTTGAGATTTTGTAAGAAAATAGGAAATTTACATTTGGAATGCGACGATTTACGTATCCTATAATACGAAATGGGATCAACAGGGGATAACAACATTGATATTATCAGATCAGGCAGTACAATCTTAAGTGCACCTTAATGCCTTGCTCTGTTTAAAATGTACAAAATACTCGATTTCCACAAACTGGACACATAAATGCAATTAAAAAAAAAAGTGTTTAAATTATAAAAGAAAACTAAAAATAATTTAAATAATACTACTAATGTGGTCGTCTATAGCACTACAATTGTCTAGTGTTGACAGCGCAGAACAAAATATATAAAATCAATATAGCAAACATTAAACGTGACTGGTGAACTGGTGAGTCTTTTTTTAATTTTTAATATTTTTACAATATTATTTTGAGATTGTAGCGTTGTATTTGCTTGTTTTGGGATTTAAACATATTTAAAAACGTAAAAACAAATTGCATTTACGCAATAAAAATATATTTTTTGTACAATATTTAATGCCACTGCGTTCAAAGTTTTGGCATTTTATCGGAATTTCAACTCATAAAATTAAAAAAAATAATTAAAATATATGACATATTCAACTATGAAAAGCTTGGTGTAGGAAAATCATAATATCAGCTAATTGAAACTAAATTAAATACTGTGCAATTTGTTCGAATGAAATAGTTAAATAAAAAATTAAATTTGCTCATTTTAATTATTTTTGGTGATTTTTGGTAAAAAGCGTATTCAACTCGGGGAAAAAGTGTGTACAAAATTTTCTTTTTTTTTTCTTTACTTTTTGCCTAGCTTGTTATTTGTATATGGACAATGTTGTTGGGGGCATGCCAACTGTATCCCCATATGTCATCAAATTAGATGCCATATGCAAATGCAGCCTGAGCTCCAACAACATTATCAACGTAGTTTTCTATGTACAAAAGCAATGTGAAATATTGAAATTGGAAAACAGATCGTAAATACCTCCGGTTACGGTAAGTGTGGCAAAATCGTATTCGGCAACAGTAAATCCAGCGGAGTTATGAGCGGTTATACGCAGATTATACCAGGTGGCAGGTTCTAGATCGAGTACTACGTAGTTGTTATCAGGCTTGACATTGTTTGAGATTTGATTCCATTCAAGTTGATCGCTAAAATAATAGTGCATGTTATTAATATGCTATTCAAATATTGTGTATTATTCTTCAAAGAGATACCGTTTCTTGCTCTCAACCACAAAGTGGGACATGGGGCAGCCGCCATCTTTCCAGGCCTTGAAATGCAATGAAACCGAGTTGGATGATACCTCAATGAAACGTGGTTTCTCTGGCAGTTTAGGTTTCTGGCCCTTGGTACGTGTATTTAAAATATCTGAAGCTTCTCCAGCGCCAATACTGAAAGGATGTTTATAGCATGTTTATAAGTTTGATGTTGGGTAGGATTTGGCTCTACTCACTTGTTGAAACCTGTAGCATAAACCTGATAACGTGAACCGCAGAGCAGATTCTCAATGTTGTGTTTTTGAGAGTCCACGGATACTTCAGCGGTTTCCCATTCTCCGAATTCTGGCTTAAAGTGCAGCGTGTAGCCGTGCAGTGGTGCAGTATCTCCCTCATGTGGCTTCAATCTCACGGTCAAGGCATCGGTGGTGGTGCCTGAGAGTGTAACATGTGGTGATTGTGGTGGTGCCAGTACGATGAGCTTATGGGTAATTGAATCCTTGGCAATGGAGTTTTCGGCATGGCAGGAATAGTCACCAGCATCCAGACGATTCACCGATTTGATTAATAAAGAACCATCGGGCAAACGTCGCATGCGATCATTGGCACTAAAGTCCACACCCTTGATCTTCCATGTAATCTCGGGCTGGGGTGCTCCAACGGCTAGACAAGGCATTTTGGCATCCTCCTTAAAGGTGGCAGTGAACGTGTCGTCGAAGGAGGCTATCTTGGCGGGCACCTGGTCACTGGGCATGGCCACAATGCTCTTAGATTGCTGACCCTCACCAATTGTGGTGCTGGCAGTGACCCAGAATTCATAGGGTTTATTCTTTTCCAGTTCGGTTGCCTCGAAACTCATTTGATAGTGTGGTACTTTTTGGGTTTTCGTCTCCGTCTCAGCGCCTTCAGCCTTTGAGTAGACAGTGTATTGGGTGATAATGCCATTGGGCTGTGCTGGTGGTCGCCAGGACACCAAAATGGCCGCATTACCCATGACCAGAGCCTTCACATCGGTGGGTGCTTCAGGAACTGTATAGACAAAGAGTTGATTGTAATTAAAACTGCGTTTTGACTTGAATTCATTTCTAAACTTACCATCGGGTTCGGTCTGACAGTGAATGGGCAGGCTGCGAACTCCATCGCCTCCGGCTGTGGATGCTAGGACTTGCATGGTGTAGTTTGTGTACTTCTTCAAGCCATGGAGGACAGTATCAGAGGAGGCAGTCTTCTTGTAGTGACGCTTGGTCTCATCTATGATGTGGAATGGATTTGTTAGAAATCTGCCATTCTTTTTTTCTTCTGTGCAATTTACTTACCATACCACTCATCACTGGGGGCATATACAACCTTATAGGTCTTGATCACACCATTGGCCGACTCAAGGGCTGGACTAACCCAGCTGACGCGAATGGTTTGAGAAGTCAGGGTGGTGCAGGCGGTATCGCTGGGTGGCTGGGTAGGTGTGCCCTCGGCTGTGAATTGTTTCTCTTCATCGCTCAAGGGACCAGCGCCGATCTTATTAAATGCCTGAATAACCACCGAGTACTGAGTGTATACACGTAGATTGTTCAGTTCCAAATTGTGTTCTTTGCCTTCCTCGGTAATGAAGTTAATAGTCTCAAAGATGTACGACGAGTTGGTATTGGATAGCTTGTAGCCGACATAGTATCCCAGGATTTCACCGTTCCAATCGGAGCGTGCTGGTGGCTTCCAGGTTACGCGTAGAGTTGTCTGATTCACAGGATCCACTTTGATATTCTGTGGCTTGCCAGATGGCGCTTCTTCGGCGGTGATAATGGTAACAGCTTCCGATGATTGTGACGATCCAATTTCATTCTCAGCCACAATGCGAATATTGTAGGTGGTGGCAGGGCTTAGCTTCTGTACCTGAGCCTCGGTGGTGTGACCGGGCACCATGACACGATCGATCTCATCCCAGGATGCACGTGAACGCTTGAACTCAATGATATAGCGATTAAGGGGAGAGTTGCCATCGTAGGGTTGTGCCCAGCTAAGCTGCACGGAGCGACCGGATTTGTCCAAGACCTTCAAAGCATATGGCATTTCTGGAACTTCCTGCACAATCATATTGATGCTGGCATCATCTGAGCCAAATGCATTAGTTGCCACACAGGTAAACAGCGCTGAGTCGGAGCGTTCGGTGCGTTTAATGGACAAACTGGACATGACGCCGGCAGACAGTATTTCCTCGCGTATGGTATATCGGTTATCATTCTTAGGGTCGAGACGCATATTGTTCATGTTCCACAAAATGCCAATGGGCTTCTCACCCTTTGCTTCGCACTGCAGCACGGCAGGCTCACCCCGACGTGCAGTCTGATTACGCAGCTTTTCAGTGAACTCTGGTGGGGCCTGTACGCTGACCATGATGACGGCCGAGAGACCCGATCCAATGCCATTAATAGCCTCGCATAGATAGTAGCCCTCGTTGGTCTTTTGTATGTTGTCAATGTGTAGGGTTCCCTCCTCGACGCGAATGTTGTCGCTCTTCTTCAGATCTTTGTACTCGCCGGGTGTGTCGCCTGTTGAGTGTTCAAAAATAGATAGATTAAGCGTTAAAGATCTGTTTTCTATAAGTCAACTTACCAACTGCTTTCTTCCAGGTCACCTGTGGTTTGGGAAAACCATCGGCTTTGCACTCAACCTTGGCATCAGATCCTTGAGCGAAGGCTTTGTCCGTGGGCTCGAGTATCCATCTGGGTGGCACTGTTGTTATTATTTGTTGCGCGGGTGTAGAAAAATAATATGTTAATAATTTTGTTGCGAGTTTTTAATAAAATATAACAATAAGCATGCGGCTTATAGGAATTATGATAAACGGATGGACGGACATAGCTATGAACAAACTGAAATGATCTCAATATTTCAAAATATTATCATAAAGTTTTATTTTATTTTAGCCTAAATATTGATGGCATTGAAAGATATACTAAGATAACAATTATTTCTTAACCTGATTCATAATATTTGATGCATTTCAATCTGTTCAATTTATGTGGAAATATTTGCATAATGTTGTTTACTAATTTGAAAGATATTTACTACCTTAGTAAAGGTAGTTTAAAATACTTTTTAACAATTGATATTATAAACAAAATACTTCCACAATTAACTTAATTTCTAGAAACCAATAAACCAAAGATTTTAGCACAATTAAATAACCAAAGTGTTAAAGGACAAATAATAGTTGGGGGATTAATGAAACAATAATTAGAAACTAACTAAAAATTAAATAACATGCAATTTGTGCAAAACGAAGTGCTGCTGTTTTTGTTGTTTTTAAAACATTTTTATAAAGATTTTTTGTTTAACTAAGCAGACTTCATTTTGTAGCTTTACCAACTATGTAAACGATATATTATAATGAAAATGAAAGTAAGTAAAGTTGTGGAATAATAAGGAAGTAGGTTGGACTAGTTTTTAGGTTAGGGACGTAGCAGGGACTTGTGTTTCACAGAGCGTACAAATGTTTTGATATTTTATAACGTTTATGGAAGCGCAGCCCTGAAGGCTGTGATTAAATTTAGTAGACAATTAAAAGCGGTTAATATGCGAGTTGTTGTTGTTTTATTGTAGTTTTTGTTGTGGTTTATTCGGTGTTGGAGCATGAGCCTTTTCAAATTTTAATTTTAATGTACAAAACTGAATTTGAAATAAAAAAAACATATTCAATATATCGTACATATATCGTACTGAAAGCTCAAGCAAGTATCAGGCTGTGAGTCCTTTCACAAGTCTAGTAATAATGTGCGTATAATTTTTGGTGCACAGTTTGTGTGTATGTATGTTTATATGTGTCTGTGTGTGTGTGTGTGCTGCTGGTTATAATGTATGTGAATCTGAGCTGTTTTGTCAAATCAGTTTATTCGGATGCGTATAGATTAGGTCATAACTAACATTGGACAATCCGAGACAAAAATAAATACTACGTACAATATATACAGTGTCTAATTGGATGGAAAAACTTGGTATATAGACCTCAATCGAACTCGTTAAACAGTCTTTGGCCTATAGAGCAAAGTATCGAAAAAGACGAAATCTGAAGAAAATCTTGTTTAGCTAAAGAGAAATATATGAAAATTCGTTTAATCTTCTCCAGTTCCATACACATTTACCATTGACAGTTAGTATTGCCTGCCTCTGGACCACGCCCACATGATTGCTGGCCCGACAGCTGTAGTTGCCCGCATGATAAGCCTGAGCCTTGTTTATCAACAGCAGGCTCGTGTGCTCACCCACCGTTGCCTGTGTAGAATCCGCATCATCATCGTCGTCATGCAGCGGCCTTCCATTAAGACGCCACTCGAATCGAATGGGCGTGGCACCTCTGCTGGCAATGCACGTCAGCTGCACATAGTCATTGACATCACAAACGGACGTGGAAAGTGACAGGGCGGCGAGCAAAGGCGGCTCTAGAGTTGCGATGGGCGTACGAGGCGGGCACGTAATATAAAGCATTCAAAATTTGTTTCAGAAGAGTTGTTGAACATACTAATGCTGATAACTAGATGTGCAGTCTCAATCTTATGGATATGTCTAGGTTATTAAGATCAAGTCTATGTCTGTCTATATACTCGTATTGAAGCTTATTATTGCATACTTGATCTTTTACGGACAGTGGGAACCATTTCTTAGGTTTCGAATACCAAACAAATATTAAGTTAGTTTTATACTTTGGATACATCGGACTCAATCGATAAATAAGATTTAGATACAGGGAATACTTTAACTTGACTAAAGTTACAACAAGTTTGTTGCTTAAGTCTTTTGATTTCTGCCTTCCAATATTGGTTGTCTACAAAACAGTAAACAAAGTATGAACATAAAAACAAAGAATGAACACTAACAAGAAATTAAGAAAAAAAAAGAACAAACTTGTTAAGTACCCTTCACTTTCAAAACTGACGACTGAGATGCCAGACCCGCAGCATTGCTGGCCACGCACGTATAGTTGCCCGAGTCGCTGATGGTTGTTTGGCGCAGGGACAAGATCTGCGTATACTCATCGATTTTGTGGTATATGGAACGGAGCAAGGGCTGACCGTCTTTCAGCCAGTAGATATCGATGGGCAGATCTCCAGAGGTGACCATGCACATGACACGGACCGCCTGGCCGCCATTGACGCCGCTGGCATTAAAATGAAACTGCTCAATTTGGGGCAGTTCTGTGGCGAGAGTGGGAAAAGGGGTAACACACAAAGCCGTGCATAAATATGTGTTATAATACAATTTGTGCTTATGCAAAACCAACACCAGCGCAAACACAGAGAGAAACAGAGAGAGAGAGAGAGAGACATATACATATGCTGCCTAGTCTAGTATCTATAACTACCAGGCCAATTCTTAATATCTGTGCATGAACAAACCCTTCACACTCAGTATCGTCTCGACGGTCGAAAAGCCAGCCCTATTGGCCCCCATGCAGGTGTAGTTGCCCGCATGGCCACCCTGTACACTCTCAATGTTTAGGGAGCTGCTCCGCCGGCTGTGCATCAGAATGCTGACACCCGGCAGCTCACCAGCAGGTTGCCCATTGTAGTACCAAGTTATATTGAAGGGCGCATCTCCGTGAACCACGGCGCAGGATAGTTGATAGTAGTCGCCCATAAACAGCGGCGAATTGGCAGGAAGTGGTGCCAGTTTGGGCGGCACTTTACAACAAAATTAACAAAAAATAATAAAAAAAATTAAAAAATGGAAAAGCAATTTTAACAATTGCATCAGCAGAAAACGTGGCACACAAGGTTTATTCTTAGATCCAAACGGCAGCCTACCTAATTTATTTAATTTTGTAAATTTCTCGGAATATAAAAGAGATAACTTTACCGAATCCAAGCTCAAATTTCCACGCTAAGATGGTTGTGGTATCTTTCCCCTTGGATATCAATTAAGGCTAATAGTATTAAGCTAAATCCATACTATTCGTAGCATTATCCGTACTCAATAATATCATTGCGCTGTATAAGTATTTTTAAAAAAATTTCCAAATAGTGCTACTTATAAATGGTTAATTTTGACATGCAAGCCTTTTGGTGCGACTAGCCTTGTTTGTGCACAAAGAGTGAGACAGAGATAAGAGTAGGAAAGAGGCAGAGATAGAGACAGGCATGCAGCCAAATGTTGTAGACGCATAGTATTAGTAGCAACAAACTACAGCGGACAGGTTATTGGCTCAAATTCAAGTGTGTTTATACTAGAGCTGACAAACAATTGATATAAATTACGTTATTATCGATACCTATTTTATATTAGAAGTACTTTTAATTGTATTGAATCGGTATCGATAATAACTATCAATGGCTTGCCAGATCTTGTTTATACATCAGTTTGTATCTCATCTAACCATAGACATTCAGTAGCGTCGTAAAACGCTGATGGCCAGCCAAATTCTTGGCATGGCACGTAAAATTGCCAGCGTGAGGCGCCTCAACGGCATCAATGGTCAAAACGCTGCTACGCCTGCCAACACTGGCAGTGCTGATGCCAAGCTGATTGTTGAGCAATTGACCATTAAGAGTCCAGTCGATTTGCATGGGCAAATCACCGACGGGAACGGAGCAGTGTAGGGTTAAATACTGGCCCACCTGGGCGGGGCCCTCCTCAAAGGCAAAGGGTATGATGCGCGGTAAAACTAAGCGTGTAAAATGGTGTAAGCCGAAAATAAACATTGAACAAAACATATGCAATATATAAAAATAAAATGATTAACTATTTTACAGTGACCTAGAGCACCTATTATTTTTAACTGGGTGCTGTAGGAGGCCTTGCCGGCAGAGTTTTCGCCATGGCAACTATAATTCCCAGCATGTCTAGCTGCGACGCTTTCAATTGTGAGAACGCTGCTGCGTCTGCCCATTTTGGCAATAAGTATATCCTGATCATCGTCATTAAAGAGTGGCTGCTTGTTAAATGTCCAGCGTATGTTCAAGGGCAGATCACCCTCAGTTAAAGTGCACTGATAGGTTATATATTGGCCCAGATGTGTGGGCTGAGCGCTCGTGGCAAAGGGCGTTATTTGTGGCAATACTTATGAGGTGTGAGCACAACAGAAAATATAAGAAACATAACGAACAATCAACTACTAGATAAACTAATTCTACAATAAATTGTATCTTAGGAACTGCCCAACCATTCACTATTAAAGCCGCCGTATGCTCTACGGTTTGAGCATTGTTCCGTGCTCGGCACGTGTAATTTCCTGCATTGTTGCCATTCACAGAATCGATGGTCAGCACATTGACCTTTTTGCCTATTTTCGAGCTGGTAACACCATGGTATTCGTTGATGGCATAGTCATTGAACATCCAGTATATATCCACTGGCAGATCGCCTTTGGAAATGGTGCATTGTATGGTCACCGAGTCACCGAAATTCGCTGGCTCGTCCCCAAACTCAAAGGGTGTTATATGTGGTGGCACTTGATCGGGCGGAAGATGAGATATATTGCTATAGTTATATGCTATGGAATGTTAAAAGTGTCACCATTTTGGAGAGAATATGTGTAACAGGTTCAGGTTCGTTGCCTAAGTCTTTTGATTAACTCTATAATCGAACTGGAAAACTTAATAAAATAAGCTAAATATATATTTATATGAATTTATTTCAAGACTTTTAGCATAATTTTTGAATTCAAAAAATGCATTTTTAAATATGTAATAAAATTACAAATTTTATATTTAAAATTTTTAAAGTCTAACTAACAAATGTTGTCGATACTATCAAAAGTAAATAATTAGTTAAAAGTTTTCCAGCCCTACCTTATAAATACATTCATATAACTAAAATAATACTTTTTAAAAGCCAAAAATATGTCGCAATTATCAATTTACTAAAGCCAGAAGCAATCATGCAAATTTGTTGTTTTTTTTTTTACGAGTGTTACACAATTTTGTTGGTGTAAATTATAAAAGAAATCTAACATAAACATAATTTACATGAATGTGCTGTACATATTATGATATACCATTCACAAATAGCTCGGCTGTGTAGATCGACGAGGCCCACAGATTCTTAGCCTTGCACGTATAGTTTCCCACGTGACGTGCATTTACCGCATCGATCATCAGGACACTCAAACGTTTGCCCATTTTCGAAGTCGAAATGCCCGAGTAATGATTAATCGGATAATCATTAAAATGCCACTCGATATCGAGCGGCAAATCGCCAGAGCTAACCAGACAGTTTATCGATACGGAGTCCTCGAAATTAACGGGTGCCTCGCCAAAATCGAAATGCGCAATTTTTGGTGCAACTAATGAACAATTTCAAGGAATACTTTTGACTCTAAGGTGCTCAGTTTGTGTTCTTTTTAGGGTTAATAACTTAAATTGAAATAACTGAAATATAAGTACACTAAGAATACTATTTTAAAAATTCGATATACCATTCACAATAAGCTCAGTTGTATAGTTAACAGCAGCTGCATGATTCTTCGCCCGACAACTATATTTGCCAGCATGACGTGCCTGAACGCCATCAATGCTCAACATACTATTCCTTTTGCCCCCTTTGACTACATTTATGTTCGAATAGGAACTGATGCCATAGTCATTAAACAACCATTCAATATCAATAGGTAAATCGCCAATTGATATAAGACACATTATCGAAACTGAATCTTCAACATTCGCTGGCGCATCGCCAAAGTCAAAAGGCGTTATTTTGGGTGGAACTTAAGCAAGAAAAAACATTAAATATGAAATAAAGAAAACATATTTTAGTCTATTTTTAAATAATTATACATATAACAACCATTAACAATTAATTCAGCCGAATATTCACTACTGGCCGCCTTATTCTTTGCCTTGCAACTGTAGTTTCCAGCGTGACCCGCATGCACCGAGTCTATGGTCAAAACGCTGGTTCTTTTGCCCCCACGTAATACCGCAATGCCTGAGGCAAAGCTAATGGGCTGTCCGTTGAACAACCACTCGATATCGATGGGTAAATCACCAGAAGATACCAGACAGCTAACAGAAACAGAGTCCTCAAAGTTAGCCGGGGTTTCGCCGAAATCAAAGGGCGCTAGCTTAGGTGGAGCTGTGGGAATTCAATACAGTTTGTAGTGTCTAATACCCTTTAAAGATGAATTGTGTTGGGAAAAACTTAACATAAAAACCAAATTTAAAAAAACTATTATTATTAACTATAATTTCAGTGGAATTGATTCGAATGTGCAGTTATTAACAGGCCTCTATATGTATTTATATCCTATTTAAAAGTTAAGAGTAATTCACTTATATACCATTTACTATCAACTCAGTTGTATGATTGACCGCAGCCGCATGATTCCTGGCCTGACAACTGTATTTGCCCGCATGACGAGCACTTACATTATCTATGGTCAACATGCTAGTCCTTTTGCCCCCCTTCATAACCGTTACACCAGAGTAGGAGCTTATGCCATAGTCATTGAATAACCATTCAATATCGATAGGTAAATCACCGCTAGAGATAAGACAAGTGACCGATACGGAATCTTCGACGTTTGTGGGCTCTTCTCCAAAGTTAAAGGGTGTGATTTTGGGTGGTACTTTAAAGTAATAAATAATGATAAGTTGTCATTAAAAAAACATAAGGCAAATCTATATAAAAATCAACAAATTTATGCTTTTATAGATATACCATTCACAATAAGCTCAGCTGTATAATTAACAGCATCAGCATGATTCTTGGCTCGACAACTGTACTTGCCAGCGTGTCGGGCCTGTACATTATCAATGCCCAGGACACTACTACGCTTGCCACCCTTGACAACGGTTATACCCGAATAGGAACTGATGCCATAGTCATTAAAAAGCCACTCAATATCGATGGGCAGATCTCCGCTGGAGATGAGACAAGTTACGGACACAGAGTCCTCCACATTTGTGGGCTCCTCTCCAAAATCAAAGGGTGTTATCTTCGGCGATACTTTAAGCAAAGAATTGGGTGTTTAATGAGCATGTTGGAGGTAATAAACAAAGGAAAAATAACTAAATACAAATATAAATACATATTTTCAACTAGTAATTCAAATCTCTTTATAAGTAATACCATTAACAATCAATTCCGTAGTGTAATTAACTGCAGCTGCGTGATTCTTCACCTTACAGGTATATTGACCAGCATGTCGGGCCTGAACATTATCAATATTCAGCATGCTGTTCCGTTTACCGCCTTTGACAACATTTATACCCGAGTAAGAACTGATGCCATAGTCATTAAAAAACCATTCAATATCTATCGGTAAATCACCGCTAGAGATCAGACAAGTTACCGAGACAGAATCCTCAACATTTGTAGGCTCCTCGCCGAATGTGAAGGGTGTGATTTTGGGCGGTGCTTTGGAAAGCAAAATATTAATATGCAATCAAAAATTAATAAAATTGTAATTAAATAAATAATAACAAATAATCAATATAGCTAAGAAAAATAATAAGAAATACCATTCACAATCAATTCGGTTGTATAATTGACAGCTAGGGCTTGATTCTTGGCACGACAAGTATAATTTCCAACATGACTGGCATGCACATTATCAATGCTAAGTACGCTGTTCCTTTTGCCACCCTTCACAACCATAATGCCTGAGTAGGAACTGATGCCATAGTGATTGAACAACCATTCAATATCAATGGGTAAGTCTCCAGTTGCAATCAAACATGTCACCGAGACAGAGTCCTCAACATTTGCTGGCTCTTCGCCAAAGCTGAAGGGCGTTATTTTGGGTGGTACTTGGGAGCAACAGAAAGTTTAAAGTATATATAAATCAGAGTAAGTAATCAAACTAAAATCTTTAAAAGCTATAGAAGTAGAGTATTGCTCTGGCCAACCATTGACAATCAAGGCTGCTGAGAGTTCGCTACTCGCCGCCTTATTCTTCGCCTTGCAGCTGTAGTTGCCAGCGTGTCCTGCATGTACCGAGTCAATGGTTAGGAGACTGGTTCGCTTGCCACCTTTCAGGACTGCAATGCCAGCGGCATAGTTAACCGGAGAGCCCTCAAACAACCAGTCAATCTCAATGGGCAAATCGCCTGAGGTCACCAAACAATTCACAGAGACTGAGTCCTCAAAGTTAGCTGGTACACCACCAAAATCGAAGGGTGCTATTTTGGGCGGAGCTGTGGGGAGAGTTTTATGTTTTGGATCGGAAATCAAAGAAAAAGCTAAACAAAAATTATAGAATCATGCAATTATGGCCCAGTTGAATACCATTCACAATCAACTGCGCTGTATATTCCGCAGCATTCGCATCATTCCGAGCCTTGCAAGTGTAGTTGCCAGCATGTCCTGCATGCACTGAGTCTATGGTCAGGATGCTCGCCTTTTTGCCACCCTTGACTATGGAGACACCCGTATAGGCTTGAACGTGTGCACCATTAAAAAGCCACGTGATATCCATGGGCAAATCACCCAAGTAGATGAGACAATTAACCGACACGGATTCCTCAAAGTTTACAGCATGATCGCCGAAGTCAAAAGGTGCAATTTTGGGGGAAACTTGGTTTGTGTGTAGGAATAGGCAATTAAAGAAAAATAAAAACACAAAATTTTCGTAAAGTAGAACACTCAATATATTCCAATGTACCCTTAACCACCAGTTCAGCGGTGTAGTTAACCGAGGTAGCGCGATTTACAGCCACACAGGTGTAGTTGCCTGCATGATGATCGCGCACAAAGTCAATGGACAGGGCGCTGATTTTCTTGCCCAGCTTAACCATGGACACATCATATACATTCTCATTGATTTCGCGTCCATTAAAGAGCCAAACAAAACTGACGGGGAAGTCACCCGAGGTAACTAAACATTGTACGCTTGCTGATTCGCCAAAGTTTGACGGCTCCTCCCCAAAGTCAAATTGCGCAATTTTGGGCTCCACTTTAGATAGGATTGGGTTTAGGGTTGGGTAAAATAAAGAAAAACAAAACAATTAAGCTACATGTATATTAAAGTCAAAGTATTAACCATTAACTTTCAATTCAGCCGTATGATTAACACGACCCGCTCGATTCTCAGCTATGCAGGAATAGTTGCCCACATGTTTGGCTGAGACTGCTTCGATGGTTAGTTCGTTGATGCGTTTGCCTCGCTTGGTTGTTAATATTTCTAGGTAATCCTCAAAGGGTTTGTCATTCAGCGTCCAAGTTATATTGACGGGCAAATCACCACCTGATATGGTGCACTGCACATTCACAAATTCACCATAGCTCATAGAGTCCTCCCCAAAGGAGAAAGGATTTATTCGCGGTAAAGCTAAGTAGATGAAAGGTTTCTATCTTATATATGACATATAGTTGTTTCGGTAGTTTTATAAATGTTAAATCTCATAAGCTAACTTTTCAGCTATTTAACACACATTTTAGCAGCACACAACACTTTAGGGTGAATTTTGAATACCATCTTGTTAGAAAAGCTTTTGTAATCTACGGCGCACCGACGCTGAAATACACTTGCGAATTTAAAAATCTTATTTAAGATTCCATATCAGTTCTTTCAATAAAGTTTTATGAGTTTAACGTTCGGAAGTTATGTCTTAAGAAATTTTGTTAGACAAATGCAAAGGTATAAGTAAGAAAACAGAGCTACAGATGTGAGTACTACACACAGATAGAAAATGTATAGATGAATCAATAAAAGAGCTGTAAAACCATCGATGGCACTATCGGATCGAATGATCAATATCAGCTCTTATTCGTAGTTGATAGCCTCTGTAATCACGCACCGTTCACAATCAGTTCAGCTGAATGCTCAACCCGAGCCGCTGAATTTCTGGCAATGCATGTATAATTGCCAGCATGCTTCGCCTCAATGGCATTTATTATAAGATTGTGTATACGCTGGCCATGTTTAAAGGTGAGTATATCCAGATCGGGCAATATCGGATGGCTATTCAATGTCCAGATGACCGAAACGGGCAAATCACCGCCAGATATGATGCAATGCACCGAGACAGGTTCACCAAAATTTATGGGCTCCTCGCCAAAGGAGAAAGGTGTAATTTTGGGAGGCACTGAACAGGTGTGGGAATGTAAATAAAATTAAAATGCATTTAAATAATAACAAAAAATAACCAAAATTAAAGCACACAAAATATATAAGAATATTCAATTTATCAGCTGACAAACCGTTGACAATTAGACGCGCCGAGTGGGCGGTCAAACCAGCCTTGTTCTGAGCATGACAGGAGTAGAAGCCGGCATGGTGAGCGGACACCGACTCAATGGACAAAACATTGATGCGTTTGCCAATGCGAGAGAAGGAGATATCATGGTAGCTATCAATAGTGGCATTATTTAGCAGCCAGGTGACATTAATGGGCAGATCGCCGCCCAGTATGGTGCATTGTACGGAGGCGGGCTCACCATAGTTAAGGGGTTCCTCCCCAAAGTCAAAGGGTGCTATCTTAGGTGAGACTTGGAAAAAGTGGAGAAAGTTGTATATGTATATGTGTAAAATTAAAGAGCAGAACAGTGAACTGTACGGAGAAAGGTTAATCATATCTCAGAGGGTGCTCCCTCATGTCGAAGGGTGCTATCTTGACCGAGACTTGGACGAAGTGAAGGAAATTGTAGGTTATGTAAGTATATAGGGAAGGGATAGTAAGTGGATAAGGATTTGTATAAAATAAAAGGGCAGAACTGTACGAACGAGATTCACCATAGCTCAGAGGTTCCTCCTCAAAGTCAAAGGGTGCTATCTTGGGTGGGACAAGGTGACGCAAATTGTAGTTAATATAAATATATAGGGAAGGTTGATATATGTTTAAAATGAAAGCGCAGAATGATGAACTGTGCGGAGAAAGGTTCACCATAGCTCAGAGGTTGCTCCCCAAAGTCGAAGGTAGCAATATTGGTTGAGATTTCGACAATTATAAGGAATTACGTGAAAGAGTCATAGTTAATATAAGTATATAAGCATATGCTTTCAGATAGATAATTATGTAGATAGGAATGAGCATTGCCATAACGCATTAGATGGATTAGTATTAAAACATACTTGCAACGGGGTTAGCTCATTTAAACATAACCAAAACCTTTGAAAACTATTTATTACTAGACTATGACTATACCATTGACAGTTAGGTTGACACCATAGCTGGTCAAGCCAGCCGCATTGCTAGCAATGCAAGTGTAGGTGCCCGTATGGGCTGGACTAGCACTTGGTATGGATAACATGCTTGTCCTGCTGTTGATGCGATTGGTACGCATTTGAGGCTGCAGCTGATCGTAGCTGGCATCGTCATCGCTGGCACTTCGCTCAAAGCTCCAGTGCACCTTAATGGGACGATCTCCTTTTTGAATTTGGCAAAATAAGTCAATGGAGTCGCCCGTGTTGATGACATCGTCATAGGCAAAGGGTACTATCTGCGGTAGTACTGTGATTTGAGTGTTCGCAGGTGTGAGAGTGTAAAGTGTTAGGCGGGTATTTCAAATCAGACATAAATCTAAATAATAATGAATAAAGTTCTTGTTTTTGGTAGAGCAAGCAAACCATTGACAAACAATTCCGCAGTGTAGCTAATATTTCCCGCATTATTGCTGACCACACAGCTATAATTGCCGGAGTGTACCGCCTTGACGGTGTCCACAGTTAGCAGGCTAACTCGTTCGCCTATTTTGCTAGCCATTACGCCGAGATGTGGAAATAAAGGTAAATTGTTGTGGGTCCAGCGTATTCTTAAGGGTAAATCGCCCTTGGCCACATGACAGGTCAACTGCATGCTATCGCCCTCATTGGCCTCGGCTTCAAAGCTAAAGGGATATATACTGGGTAGCACTGGTTTGGTCAGGGATGGGAAAATCAAACAGAGTAACAAAGAAATTATAAGAAAAGCTTTAACTTATTAATCCTTAATCAATTTTTTTTATAAGGTCACCATTGACTTTCAGCTCGGCACTGTAGCTGCTCTCGCCAGCTGGATTCCGTGCTAGACAGGTGTAGTTGCCCCGATGTTCAGCTGATATATAGTCAATATTAAGGGTGCTCGATTTGCTGGACATGCGTCCAATGACTATATCCCAGTCACCGCTAGTCAGCGTCTGATTGTTCAGGGCCCAGCTTATATTGATGGGCAGATCACCCTTGATAGCCGTGCACTGTATGCCCATAGTTTCGCCAGAGTTCGATGCCTCGTCGCCAAAGTCAAAGGGTCTTATTTGTGGGGGTACTGTAGGGTTGTTGTTGTTGGGATTTGAAAATCAAAATGTCAAGACATAAATGAAAAGAATTACAACAGATAAGTGATTAGAAAGTTATGACGTTTAACCATTGACAACTAGCTCAGCAATTTGTTCCGCACTGCCTGCCGCATTGCTGGCAATGCATTTAAATATTCCACGATGATGACCATTGATGGAATCGATACTCAAGGAACTTAGTTTTGGTGACATTTTAATAATTCGTATGCCTGCATTCTCGTTTGTTATGGGCTGTCCATTAAGCGTCCAGTGCAGCTGCAGTGGGGTGTCTCCCTTGAACACCATGCACTGAACGGCGGTACTATCGCCGTAGTTAGAGGGTTCATCACCAAAAACAAAGGGCATAACTTGTGGAGGTACTGCACAAAAGATTAAAAACTCGAAAAGGTGAGGATCAAAACGTGTAATTCGCCAATTTTACTTTCTCTTTGAACTTAGTGCGGTTCAACTGCAATTCAGCGCAGTTCAACTGTTATTCAGCGCACTTCAACGTACTTTTTCTTGACCTTAGGGACAAAAGAACTTTTTGATTATCCAAAACACCACGCAGCATTGCTATTAAGCAACCTTAAATTCTAGTCAGCAGCTTAAATATGCTCTTATTTGAACCTTAATGACAAAACAGCTTGTTAACTATATAAAACACAGCATTGCATTGCTATTCAGCAGTCTTAAGTGCCATTCAGCAACCTGAAAGTGAGATCACAGCCAAATGCTCGAGTTTTCATTTTGTAGTGCACAGTGCTCCAATATTGAATACCAACTACAACAATTGTTTTTAGTGCTACTTAAGCATAATACAGTACGACTTAGCACACATATCTGAGCAAACAAACCATTAACTTGCAATTCAGCAATATATTCACTGCTTCCAGCTTGATTGGAAGCTATGCACTTGTAAACACCGCGATTAAATGCACTCAGTGAATCAATATTCAGCGAACTTGTTCGCTTATTCAAACGCACCAAGCTAAAGCCATTTTCACTATTAACAATTGGTGCTGAGTTTAAGGACCAGCGTATTTCCAGAGGTAAATCCCCCTTGGGTACCACACAATTGGCACTGGCGATATCACCCACATCGGCCGCAGCCTCACCAAAGCTAAAAGGCAGCACTTGAGGTGGAACTATGTGGTTGAAATGGATATAGATGAGAAATCAAATTCAAAGTAAACACAAGATAATCAAAATTTATATTAAATATGTATGTAAATGATCCTAATTGAAGCCACATTCAGCACAAACCATTCACATGTAATTCAGCGCTATATTCAGCGTCACCCGCCTTATTTGTGGCAATGCACTTGTACAGTCCACGATGTCGTGCCTCCAGAGCATCAATGCTCAGCGAACTGGTGCGTGGATTCAGACGCGATAAGGAGAAACCATGTTCGCCCGTTATAATGGGAGCTGAGTTTAAGGTCCAGCGTATTTCCATGGGTAAATCACCCTTGGCTACCATGCAGAAACCACCCGCCATTTCACCAGTATTGGCAGGTTCAATTCCAAAGTCAAAGGGTTGTATTTGTGGGGGCACTTCATGGATTGGAATTGGGACAACAAAACAAGTTAATATATAATAAAATAACAAGTAAGAACGTTGCAGTCAGGCTCACCCGACTGCGATATACTCTGTTTTCTGTTTACTGGGGCGGGGGTGGGCGTGTCAAAATTTTTTTCTCCAAACTATCGATGAGATCAAAAGTATTCATACTGCAAAATTTGGGGTTTCTAGCTATAAGGGTGTAGGAGATACAGATTTTGCTCATTTGCAGGGGCGGTAGTGGGCGTGGCATTTTTTTTTTTTTACAGATCGGTCGAGAATGTCATCAGTAGTCTTCATGCCAAATTTGGTGACTCTAGCTGCAAAACTGCAGAAGATATAGATTTTTGCGGTTTGTGGGGGAAGGGGTGGGGGTGGGGGGGAAATCTTGACACTTTGTCTGCCTATGGTATATACCAACATGTACACCAAGTTTGGTTGCTCTAGCTTTAAAACTGTGGAAAAAACCTGCGTTCATACGGACAGACGGACAGACGGACGGACAGACGGACAGACGGACAGACGGACATTTCACAAACCCAATATACTCTTTTTTTCCATTTTGGAAAACAGAGTATAAAAATAATAAATGAGAAGATACTAGTTCTATCTACATGAAATATTCCGAATCAACAACGAACCATTCACTTCTAGTATGGCAACATATTCAGCATAACCTGCTGAATTATTTGCTATGCATTTGTAGCTGCCTCGATGAGCAGCTTCCAAGGAGTCAACATTTAAGGAACTGGTGCGCTTGTTAAGTCGCACAATGGTAAAGCCGAGCTCACCATTGACTATTAATGCTGAATTCAAGGTCCAATATATATCCAGGGGTAAGTCACCCTTGGGCACAACACAAGTAACACTGGCCACCTCACCGCGATTCAGTGGCTCGTCTCCAAAATCAATTGGACTAATCTGTGGTGCAACTGTGTTAAAATAATAATGAAGTTTTCAATTGTCTAAGGACAGCACACACAAAACAGCTCGGTACGACCGAATAAACCAAAATAGTGTTAATAAGTAGATAGAAATAGCAGCGTAGAGCATAGGGTGTTGAAGGTATAGAAGCATAACGATCACCAACCATTAACTAGCAATTCAGTAGCTGTAAATTTAGCTCGACCCGCCTGATTCTGTGCAAAGCAGCTATAAACACCACGATGTTTGGCCTCCAGTGCATCCACACTGAGATAACTGGTACGTTTATTTAGCTGCATGACAGTGAAACCATCTTGTGCAGTTTCAATAGGCTTATCATTTAATCTCCAATGTATGTCCAGGGGCAAATCACCCTTAAGTACCACACAATTGATACCCAAGACATCACCCATATTGAATATCTCACTGCCAAAGTTAAAGGGCAGGACATGGGGTGGCACTTGCAGTGATTAAAAAGAATATAAATGATAAATTAAAATGGAAAGTTAACTAAAGATAATCAAAATATATATTAAATATGTATGTAAATGATCCTAATTGAAGCCACATTCAGCACAAACCATTCACATGTAATTCAGCGCTACATTCAGCATCACCCGCCTTATTTGTGGCAATGCACTTGTACAGTCCACGATGTCGAGCCTCCAGAGCATCAATGCTCAGCGAACTGGTGCGTGGATTCAGACGCGATAAGGAAAAACCATGTTCGCCCGTTATAATGGGAGCTGAGTTCAAGGTCCAGCGTATTTCCATGGGTAAATCACCCTTGGGTATCATACAGAAAATACCCGCTACTTCGCCGGTATTGGCGGGTTCGATGCCAAAGTCGAAGGGTTGTATTTGTGGGGGCACTTAATGATTTGGATTTGGGACAACAAAATAAGTGAATAGAAAATTAAAATAATAAATAAGCAGAAACTTGTTCTATCTACGGAGTTCTAGATCAGTAACGAACCATTCACTTCTAGTATAGCAACATATTCAGCATAGCCCGCAGAATTATTTGCTATGCATTTGTAGCTGCCTCGATGAGCAGCTTCCAAGGAGTCAACATTTAAGGAACTGGTGCGCTTGTTAAGTCGCACAATGGTAAAGCCGAGCTCACCATTGACTATTAATGCTGAATTCAAGGTCCAATATATATCCAGGGGTAAGTCACCCTTGGGCACAACACAAGTAACACTGGCCACCTCACCGCGATTCAGCGGTTCGTCTCCAAAGTCAAATGGACTAATCTGTGGTGCAACTGTGTTTTAAAATATAATGAAGTTTTCAATTGTCTAAGGACAGCACACACAACACAGCTCGGTACGACCGAATAAACCAGAAAAGTGTTAATAATTAGATAGAAATAGCAGCGTAGAGCATAGGGTGTTGAAGATATAGAAGCTTAACGATCACCAACCATTAACTAGCAATTCAGCAGTTGTAAATTTAGCTCGACCCGCCTGATTCTGTGCAAAGCAGCTATAAACACCACGATGTTTGGCCTCCAGGGCATCCACACTGAGATAACTGGTACGGCTGTTCATCTGTATGACAGTAAAACCATCTTGTGCCGTTTCAATAGGCTTGTCATTGAGTCTCCAATGTATGTCCAAGGGTAAATCACCCTTAAGTACCACACAATTGATACTTAAGACATCACCCATGTTGAAGACCTCACTGCCAAAGTTAAAGGGCAGGACCTGGGGTGGCACTGTGTTGTAAATGGTGTGTTAAATAATAAATAAGGAAATAATAATAATAATCTACATAATAGAGCTAGACAATGATTTCAGTTCGGAGGTCATATACCATTGACTTTCAATTCGGAGGTGGTATAGCTAGATCCTGCCAGATTCTCGGCTATGCATTTGAATGTACCACGATGGTACTGCTCAACAGCGGCTATATTTAGGACACTAGTTTTGGGTGATAGCTTCAATATGGTAATGCCCTCCTCACCGTTGATAATGGGACGCGAGTTGAGTGTCCACTTGATGTTAATGGGTACATCGCCCTTTTGTACCATGCACTGAACACCAGCATTTTCGCCCGTGTTTACAGGATCATCGCCGAAGGAGAAGGGTGCAACAGAGGGTGGCACTGATAAAGAATAAAGTTTGATGGGGATTGGGTAAACAAAAGTGAACATAAGCGTAAGCAAAATCTTGAACGGGAGTAAAGCTTAACCATTGACTGCCAGCATTGCAGATTGTCGTGTTTCACCAGCATTATTGGTGGCCACACAGGAGTAGTTGCCTGCATGGCGAGCTCGCACGGATTCAATGCTCAGGACGCTAATACGTTGGCTATTTCGGGTGACAATAACACCATCATTGGTATAAACCCGCCCGCCGTTCTTCGTCCAAGCAATGTCGAGTGGCAGATCACCCTTGTTGACTGTGCAGTAGGCTGAGACCATGTCCAGTTCATTGATGCTCTCTTCCCCAAAGTCAAAGGGCATAACTTGAGGTAGGACTGCATTGTGGCAGTTGGATGGGATTTATAATCAAGTAAAATGAAATAAAAGTAGTTGAATTAAGGCAGGAATAGCTAAAGATTAACCATTGACAGCCAGCATAGCTGATTGCCTGGTAGCTCCGGCATTGTTTGTGGCTACACAGGAGTAGTTGCCCGCATGACGAGCTCGCACAGATTCGATGCTCAGGACACTCAAACGTTGACTATTGCGGTTGACTAGCAGGCCATCATTGGTATAGAGGCGTCCACCATTCTTGGTCCAATAGATATCCACGGGCAGGTCGCCCTTGTTGACGGTGCAAGAAACTGAGACCATGTCCAGCTCATTGTTGCTCTCCTCCCCAAAGTCAAAGGGCACTACCTGAGGCAAAACTAGGAGGTGGTTTTGGTTTTGGTTTGGGTTCGAATTGAATTGAATTGAAACAAAAGCAAAGCAAAATGAAATGCCAAAGAAGCCATTAAATAAAGCTCTTAACCATTGACAGCCAGCATGGCCCAATTCTTGCTCTCCCCTGCATTATTGGTGGCCACACAGGAGTAATTGCCCGCATGGCGTGCTCGGGCAGATTCAATGCTCAGGACGCTCATGCGTGTGCTGGCTTTGGTGACGACAATGCCATCATTGGTGTAGACACGACCACCGTTTTTTGTCCAGGCCACATCGATGGGCAGATCACCCTTGTTCACAGTGCAGGAGGCTGAGACCATGTCCAGCTCATTGATGCTCTCCTCCCCAAAATCAAAGGGCATTATCAGAGGCAGTACTTGGATTGGAATTGGTTGGAATGTTGGTTGGTTAAACAAAAGATAACGTACGTTCTAGAATCAAGCAGTGTGCACAACTACAAAACTATCACGTATCAACTGTCAAAAGTCAAAAGACAAATGTCAAGCCAAAAAGCCATCACCATTGACACGCAGCTCCGCCGTGTGATAGACAATGCCAGCAGCATTGCGAGCTACACAGGTGTAGTTGGCCCTGTGCCGGGCATGGACGGACTCAATGCTGAGCATGCTGATGCGCTGTGTGGTTTTGGTAATTAGTATGCCATCGTTGGACATGAGACGGGCGACACCGAGCTTCGGTTCCGGCGATGTTGTCCAATACACTTCGAGGGGAGTGTCACCCTTGTTGATCGTGCAGGTGGCTGAGACCATATCGTTCATATTGATGGACTCCTCGCCAAATTCAAAGGGCACTATCTGTGGTGGCACTAAGTTGGGTCGCATAAGTTATACAAGTGTGAAAAACAAACAACCAGCGCTGCAGGGATGCTGAAAATTCAAACCCGCCCGAAGGAAAAAGTGACACATAGCTTCCTTGTGGATAGCTAGCGCAATAACTGAAAGAATCAACTTACCCATAACTTGCACTTCCAGTGAACCACGAGCCGAGTAGCCCTCCTGATTCTTGGCCACACACGTGTAAGTTGCCTGATCCGAATTGCGTTCCACGTTCTCAATGATTAGAGTGCCATTAGGGAAGACTTTCTGCTTGCGATTGATGGGCAGTGCACGATTATCTAAACAAATAAGGGTTTTATTCATTTCTGTCTATGCCTTATATGTGTATTCAAACACTTACCACGCTCCCAGACAATTGAATCAATGGGATAACCAGCAACGGGACACGTAACCATCAATGTTTCACCAGCAACAATTGCTTTCTTTTCCATCTGACGTATATAAGGCAGACCGTAGACATTCAGCTTGGCAGAGTGCTCAGCCACGCCCACTTTGCTCTTGGCAATACATTTGTAGAGACCACCATCATTGGCATGGACGGAGGTTATATTTAAATAGGATACCACATCACCATTGACTGTCACATACTGGCCCACTTGGAAACGATCGTTGTTTGCTATCTTCTTGCCATCCAATTCCCAGGAGATTTCGGGTGTGGGATTACCGCCAGCCACACACTTGAGGAATACGCTGGGACCAGGTTCCATGGTCTCTTCTTGGAAAGCATGACGTATGACGGGTGGATCGAAACGGCCACCAAGTTTCAACTCAGCGCTAGCCTCTGCAGATTCCTGATCGTTGCGCACAAAGCATTGATACATGCCCTTATCCTCCTTCTTAACTGATTCAATGCGCAGCACTGGTTCACTGTGTCCCATGACCTTGCCATCCTTCATCCAGCTAACAGTCTTGATCGGATTACCCGTGTATTGGCAGGTGAAAACGGCAGGACGTCCAAAGTCAATGGTTTGTGTGGGAGGATCAATTTTAGCTGCGAGTGGAGCAGTCACTGTCAACACAGTCTCAACACTTTCACCACCCACCGAGTTGTTTACAACACACAAATATTTTCCAGAATCATCAACAACGGCGTCCTTGATGATGAGTGTACCAGAAACCTGCTTGACACGATCATTCAGTACAACAGCCTGTTTACGTGTGGTTCCTTCAATGAATTTGTACCATCTGGAAGGAGAGACACGTGTTAATCAATATGCTACAAGGACTAGAGGTTGGCTGGGAAAAGCGGGCACAAGATGAGCAAATTTTATAGAGAAATATCTCAGAAATTAATAGCACTCATAGCTGGTTAGCAGATCTACAATACTTACTTTCACTTCAGTGTGGTTAATCGATCTTAAAATACTTACCTCGTTATGTGAGTGAGGCTTAAAGTATTTGCTCATTTTGTGCGACGCTTTGGGGGTAGGGGATTAAAAGTTCCTAAAAGACAGACAAAGGCCCTGAGCTAAGATTATCTACCTATAAACTGGCACTGGATAGCCCTGCCCCGGACAATGTCCAACAAATGTTTCACTTAAGGGTAACTCATTGATTTCAATGCTTTTGACTGCAATGCGCGGCTTAACGTGCCCAATGGGTTCTGTAAGTTTAACAAGTTTCATATGAGTATCATTTGAAATCTATTTAAATTTTCAACTGCCTGAAGTCTTAATCTAAAACTTTATTTATAATAAATACCTAAAAGCAGGCATGGGAAATGCTTGTGCCTGGCATAACATGGAAAAACTTTGACTCATCTTTCGAGTTAGTTCCTGCAAACGATCACCCGATACTGTGGGTGCTACGCTACCAATAGGCTCTGAAATATGAATAGTTAATCAAATCGGGCTTATCGAGAGTAAGTTAACTAAACTGCCTGAATATTGTTGAGTGGTTTACCTAAAGGCTGGTGTTGGATAGGATTGACCCAGGCACAAAATGGAAATATCGTTTTCAGCTGATCTTGTCATTTCTTGTAAACGACCACCGGAAATTTTAGGTGCCACACTGCCCACAGGTTCTGAAAAGTATTATTGAGTACTTATAAAGACGATGTTCTATTCAAGCTAAATATAAAACTGCCCAATAGTTGAGTACTTAAAAAAAAACTAACCGTATAATAGGTATGGGAAACGCTTGTGCCTGGCACAACAGAGCAAAACTAGTCGAGGACTCTTTGACAAATGTTGAGCTTTTTGATTCGCCTGAGAATGTAGGAGCCTTGGCGCCAATTGGTTCTAGAATACATATACCATATATGTTACATCAAATATATAATATAGTTTTAAACTGACTGAATTGTTAGGTAAATACTTAAAGGCTACCTTGTCATGGGCACTGGATAGGCCTGAGCAGGACACAAAAGTGCAAAACTTTGCCCATAATGCCGCACAAAAGTATAGCTTTTCATATCGGTGGAAAAAGTAGGACCCTTGGCGCTGACAGGTTCTAAAAAAACAACGCCAACTTATAGAATTAATATCTGAATAAGGTTAAAGCAAAAACCAGTTGGCAGTGTATACAAAAAGTGTTCTAATTTGTACCTAATAATAGGCACCGGATATGCCTGAGCTTGACAGAGTAATACAACATCGCCCGAGCTATAGCCGAGCAGACTGGAGATTTTTGAAACGCTGGCAAATGTAGGCGCCTTAGCACCGACGGGCTCTGAAATGTTTAAGATTTTAAGGTTGCTGAACTTATTCACAAAAACTAATAGAAACTGCCTGAATGTTGGGATAGCTATGAAATTGAACTACCTCATAGCAGGCACTGGAAAAGCCTGCGCCTGACAAAGCAATGCAAAACTTTGGCACACATCTCGGATATATGAAAACACATTCGAATCTGTAGAGAATGTTGGCGCTCTAGCTCCAATGGGTTCTGTAAATTCCAAGACATTGAGCGTATTAAGATTAAGGCATAGATTATAAAATGAAAACTGCCAGAATGTGAATTGAGTCTGACTCATAATACTAACAATTCAAAAATACAAATATTCACAATAGTTGACTGAAGACATGAAGCTTTAGAAAGAAAGGAAACTACCTCATAGCAGGCACTGGAAAAGCTTGAGCCTTACAAAGTAGCGCAAAACTTTGACCCACATCACGGGTATATGTAAAGGAACTGGAATCTGTAGAGAAGGTTGGTGCTCTAGCTCCAATCGGTTCTGTAAATTACAAGATGATCGAACTTTATAAAACAAAATAACACAAAAACTGCCTGACTTAGCTGAGAGATTAAGATTTTATTCTACCTCATAACGGGTACTGGAAAAGCCTGAGCCTGACACAGCAATGCAAAATTTTGACCCACAGGACGTGCATAGGAAAATGAATTGTAGTCCGTAGAAAATGTGGGTGCCCTAGAACCAATGGGTTCTGAAAAGTCATTGTATGAGTTTGTGTTAATGTTTTTCTAAAATGCATTAGAAAACTGCCTGTTGTAAGGAATGCTAGTTAAACTTGCCTTATAAAGGGCACGGGAAATGCTTGTGCCTGGCATAATAAGGCAAAGCTGGCATTTATAGAACGCTCAAATATGCTGCCCTTGGAATCAGTGGAGAATGTTGGTGCCTTTGCGCCCACAGGCTCTAAAATCAAAACAGTCAAGATCATAAGTAAGCTAAATATATAGTAACTATCTATAGAACCAGTTGACAAGCGTTGATCCAAGCTCCCAATATATTACTTTATCTATGCCCAATTACCTAAATACTGGCACTGGATACGCTTGACCCTCACATGTCAAAGCCAAGCTGCTGTTTTGTGGATTTTGTATAGTGAATGTTGAGGCAAATATACAAGCAATACAAAAATTACCGACTGAATGTTTTTGGGAATATGTACTACAAGTCTGACTTTACCTAAAAACAGGCACTGGAAACGCCTGAGCCTGGCAGAGCATTGCAAAAGTTCCGCGCATTGGAACATTTTGCTGAAAGGTTTGAACGCCCATTGTAACAGCGGGTGCCTTTGAACCGATTGGCTCTGGAAAGATAAAGGACATAATCGGGTATGTCACGAAAATTTCGATATGTTACACCTAATTGAAATTTGGATGAAAAAGGTTGCCGCAGCACGAAAAAGCCGTGAGGCTTTGCAGATAAATATTAAATATTTTAAAATAACTCTTATGTAAACTGCCCAAATGGAGAGAGTAAAACTCAACTAATGACTAAATAGCACTAAGAAACCTAACGCTCTTTGACATTTGCAACTAAATTAGCTGTAATGGATTGCATAGCAATATCTTAAGCAATTACAACTGTAAGAGGTCTAAAAGTTAAAAGTTAATTAAATACACCTTGTGAATATATTAAATTTAATGCAAGCATAAGTGCTGCAGGTGTAACAGTCCCGTCTGCAAAATACTCTGTGCCCATTGCAAAATTTCTGTTTGATTTCGGTTGCAGAAAAGTCTTTATATTAAGAGATTATAAAAAGTTGTGATGAATGAAAAAAAATCGATTTTTTATTGCGTATTCTTTAAGTATATACTTTCGAGACTACCTTCACAAAATTTTGTTACTATCGAAGCATTAGAACCAAAGCTATAGCTATTTATAGCGCACTACTTGAAACTTAAAACGCGATTATTTTAGAATCTTGTTTTGTCGAAATTACCTTTGCGGTGGACACGATTACTAAAAAACTATTAATCCGATCAATACCAAATATATAAGTACCACTCATTTGTTATTATAATAGCTAGTCGCTTTTCTTTTTTTCTTTTTTTCAACCACTAGACAATACAATATACTAATTTAGTTTTTTGGAATTTTCAATTTGAGATGAACCGTTCTCAAGTACGGTCACTTCGAAAAAAGGCGTTTAGGGAATTCGCCCATCATTTTTGTTTTATTTAGTATTTTTAAAATTTTTAGAAACATGTACTGTTCTACATTGACCAAAAAGTTGAAAGAAAAATCGAGAAAATTTTTTATTTTTACGCAGTACAACTGTATATAACCCCTTTAATTTGTTGACTCTAGCATTATAATTGCGGCTTTTCTTTTTTCCTGACTACGCTAATTGTGTTTAAAGTTTAAACTAATTGTAAGCATTTGAAAAAAAAATATATGTATACACTTCTTCCCATTTGGAATAGAGTATTCAAAGTGCAACAAAAAGTTAACTGTCTGCCCAAAATGAAAAACATGAGCTTTTACTCTCTGCGCGTTCACGTGCACTTTGAACGTGACCTTTTGACACGCAGCACACATACTTACGCAAGGGCAACCCCCAAAGACGATGAACTTTTTGAGCTCATTCGAAAAGAAGAAGAAGAAGAGGCAGAGGTAAAAGCAACAGCATAGAAAAAGTGCCGGCAACAATGCATATTTCATTAAGGTCAATGTTAAGCTTAAAGGCTTAACAAAATAACAAGAAACATGCGCACAAAGCGCAACTAACAAATATGGGCGCAACAAGTTTATGCCGGGGGGCAGGAGACAAAAAGACAACAAGCGAAAGTTGACCCAAAAACGTGCGTTCATTCATAAACCGGTGTGCGAGCGAGACAAACGCAGTCCACACGCTATCCACACAACTAAAGGCGCGCGCATGTAGGGGTAATTGTTTGGGAAATTTATTGTGGAACGCAAGCATGCGCAATGACAAAGAGCGCAAGCAAGAGAGCGTGAGAGCGTAAGAGCGCAATCAGCTGTGCTGCGGCACGTTTGTTTACAATTCGTCACGCACACAGGCGTAGCAGCAGAAGGGAGCTGATAGAGTGGAGAGGGTTGTTGAGGTCGGTCTGGCAGCTGCATTTGATTGCCTTTGTTTGTTTCCTTAGCTTACTTTTTTTTATGAGTGTGCGCGCCTGTTTTTTTGTTTGTTTTCTGCGCGCACGTTTTATGAATGAACGCTTAGCCAGCAAAACCCCCACCTCAACCCAACTTACTTTTCATGAGGTTAAAGTTCGGAACATCTCATGCATAATTAAATGCGCGCTGACGATCGCAAACATTGCGAAATATTTCACACATTTTCTACCAATTTGAGTGTGATTTCTACAAAAGTTTTAAAAGCTAACCTGCTAATTGGCACTGGAAATGCTTGCGCCGGACACAAAAGAACGATATCCATGCCGCAATGTCGTTCAATGCCCGACCATTTCGTGTCGATAGAAAGAGTCGGCCCCTTGGCCGATATGGGTTCTATATTGAAATAAAATCAAGGAATTATATGGGCAAGCTATATGCAATTTTGTCAAAATATCGTGCTGGGCAAAACTTGGTGCTGGATAGCCTTGGGCAGGACAAAGCATGGCAATATCATCGCCACTGTGCAACTCAAAGGGTTTACTCATTATAGAGGGTATGCGTGGCGCAGTGCTTGAATCAGGCTCTGAAAATAATATGAGCAACAAAAAACGACTATAACTGAACTGCCTGAAAACTGGCCAAAGTTGATTAAGATTAAGCAAAATAATTAAACTGTTTTTAACTAGAAATAAAGTCGAATAATATCATCAAATTGAGGCTAACCTAAATGCAGGCACTGGATAGGCTTGAGCTGGACAAAATAAAGCCAGATTTGTGGAGAGCAAGCGTTCGATCCAAGAACGTTTTATATCGTTAGAGAGCAAAGTGGGTGCCTTGCCGCCAACGGGTTCTATAAATGTTTAGAAAACTAAGATTTTCAATATACTCGATGTATCAACTGAATGTTGGGCGTTATTGAAAACTTTCGGCTTACCGAAAACTAGGTGCAGGAAAACCCTGCGCAGGGCAAAGCAATGAAATCGAATGCGCCTGTTGCAGTTCGAGTGGTTTCTGAACCAGAGCTGGTGTTCTTGGGGCTGTGCTTGAGATGGGTTCTGTGAATTGTTGAAAAGAAGCTAATGAAATGGTTGTTATAACAAGCCTAATGTGGTTTGGGATAGACTCGCTCTTAACTGTAGTTTTCCAAATTAATTGTTTAGCCAGTTAAGCAATCTGAATAATTTCACAACGCACCTAAAACTAGGAGCTGGATAACCGTGTGCCGGACAGAGTATTGCAGTAGCAGCATGCAGCTCGACAGTGTTGGGTTTATAAGTTAATGCATTTATTTTGGGTGGACTGCTGCCAATGGGTTCTGTAAAGTGCATTGAAATTGTTAAATCCATTTGAAAGTTAGCTTAATTTATCGCCCAAAATGTTGGTAGGTGTAGCTAGACAGATATATTGAGAGCAAACTAAAGCTTACCGAAAACTAGGTGCCGGATAACCCTGAGCTGGACATATAATGGAAATGCTGGAGTGACCAGCGACAATCAAAGGACGTGACTGCAGTGGCGGCACTTTGGGAGCTGTGCTCGACACAGGCTCTGAAAAATTATATTGAATATAATAAAGGACTACGCTAAAGAGCCACCTGAATGCTGAGTAGTTGGGCTTGATATATTAGCTATAAACTGGCAATAGATAACCTTGAGCAGGACACCATAAAAAGTTCAAGTTTTCATATCGAATTTGGCCAAACAACTTTGGACAATGTGCTGCTAACGGTTTCTAATACAGAAGAGTGATTGGAATGTTGTTTTTTGAAGCGGATATCTAGTTAATAACATAATACATAAGCCTTACCGAAAAGCAGGCACTGGATAACCCTGTGCTGGGCACATAATTGCCACAGTTTTGTCAATCTGAACAAATTCAATATTGGTTTTTTGTATCAGAGCAACCCTGGGCGCTGCACCGCTAATAGGCTCTGAAAGTTAAGCTTTATTAAACTACATATTGCATACAAAACTACATCGAAAACTGCCTGAACGTCTCTTAAAAGCAAAACATTAGTATACCTATAAAATGGAACTGGATAGGCCTGAGCCGGGCAAAGCAAAGTAATGCTGCCTGAGAGTAAAACATCCAAATTGCGTGTCTTATCGCCTGAGGTTAGACGTGGACCCACACTGCCCACAGGTTCTATGAGAATGGAGTTTAAGCGTTAGCATTGAGTTCTAAATGGAAATACAATTATCAAACTGCCTGAATATTGAAGTAATTACCTAAAAATGGGCATTGGATAAGCCTGACCAGGACAAAACAGCGTAAAGCTACTTCCCAAAAGAGCTTCAGCATTTTTGAGACGATTTTCAACAACGATTTTGGGTGCTACACTGCCTATGGGTTCTATGAAAACATAATAATTAATACAGTTTTCTTAAACAGTTTTAAATGTTTTAAAATTGCCTGAATGTTGTTGTTGAGTTTACCTAAATGCCGGCACTGGATAAGATTGTGCTGGACAAAAAAGCGTAAAAGTAGAACCCAATTGCGCTCCCGCATCCTTCAGGCGTTCGCCAATACTGATTTTGGGCCCAACCGAGCCAACAGGTTCTATTTCATAAGTTTCAAATTGTAGAAAGTAAGCCAAGTTTAAGTTCTAAATGAAAACTGCTCTGAATGATTTACCTATAAGCTGGCACTGGGTAGGACTGTGCTGGACAAAATATGCTCAGATCTCCTTTTAAAGGCACTTCGGCATCCTTGCGACGATCCCCAATGCTAATTTTGGGCGGCACGCTGCCAACGGGCTCTTAAAAAGAACAACTTATTAAAGTAATATAAAATGGAAACAACTTTGAAAACTGTTCGGAAATTGTTGGGTTGAATAACAGCTGTAACTTAGAAGTCGAGAGTTTTGTGTTGGAAGGCGAACTTTTCGAACTGAACTCAACAAAATAGTTGCGTGACATTGTTTTCCAGCCAGTTATGAATGGGTTAAATCATGCGGCTAATTGGGTGTGTGGGAGGCAGCTTACAACTAATTACAATTTTAAGCCAATGATGCTTGAGAGCTTTGCTATGCCTGAGCTGTAATAACAATACTTTGGACAAACCACACAATTAGCATGGCCTATTACCTATAGAATGGCACGGGATAGGCCTGGGCAGGACAAAAGATGGCAACAGTTTGATTAAGTCGAATGGTATCGCGTGTTAAACCATCCTGTTTATTGACACGTGGTGCCACGCTGCCCACAGGCTCTGTAAAAGTTATTGTAAGTTTTAAGTAGCAGGGTAGTTGCAATTAACAAAGGTTTACTTATTAACAAAGACTGCGTTAAGTCCAAAATCATTAAATCTCGTTATATCAATGAAATGGTTGGTAAAGTTTATTGTGAATGAAAGTAAGTTGACATTATTTCGTCGAAATTTTAAAGTCTTGCAGTGAACTAACTGTATTAGTTTTTCATGGCGCCCGAGCAGGGACGAATAAAATTTGAACAAAAATTAATCTTTAATCTTTATTTTTTAATTTTCAAAATATAAATCATTATGAATTATTATTTTTGATTTTTAAAATAAAAGTTGCACAATAATTGTTTTATAAAAGAAACTGTTACGTTTTGAGTTTTCTTATAAGATTCAAATGTAACAGTAATTATGTAACTGTTATTTTAACAAGTAAGAATACTCTAGTCGAGTGTGCCCGACTACGAGACTCCCTGCTCCCAACTTGCATTTCAAGCAGTTCAGCGACAACACAAGCAAGCAGTGCACTTAACTCGTAAACTGCTTGTCAAACTGTTGTTGCTGCCATCTGATACGGGTGTAACACAAGCAAGCAGTGCACTTAACTCGTAAACTGCTTGTCAAACTGTTGTTGCTGCCAACTGATACGGGCGTAATAGATACTTCTATAACTTTTGTGCTATTTATCCGATCGTGTTGAAATTTACACATCCGAAAGACATTAATTAAACATACATGTGTACCAAAAATTAAAGCTTTATCTTTAAAATTGTGGCTGTGGGAGTCTTTTGCGATTTGCGGGGGTGCGGGGGGGTGCATCCGAAATTTGAAATAAACTTGATCTGCGTATGGTATACAGGAACCTGCATGCCAAGTTTGGTGTCTCTAGCTCTTATAGTCTCTGAGATCGACGCGTTCATACAGACGGACAGACGGACAGACAGACAGACAGACGGACATGGCTAGTTCGTCTCGGCTGTTGATCCTGATCAAGAATATATATAGTTTATATAGTCGGAAATGCCTCCTTCTGCCTGTTACACACATTTGCAGTACTTTATAACTCCGTTTTTCCCATTTTTAATGGGAACAGTAAAAATCAAAAATAATAATTAAAAAATATTTATATCGAAAAAATTAAAAAAAAATTTTTGTGGATTTCAAGAGATATGACCCGAATGGGAACTTTATTTTAATCCATTTAAGCAATTTTCTTCACAATGATTTTTTTTTGTTATAATTTTATGTGATAACTTTTATTTTCGGATCCTGGTTTTAATAGTCTATTTTTTTTATGCACAACGAACTCTTGATTGGAAAACGAACCAGGACGATTTCCACTAGACTGAAAAAGCAATTAGAGACAATTAACTTTGAGTTGCTGTTTATGCATTTAGGTCAAATTTATTAATTTGTTTTGCTGAAAACAATTCCAAACTCATTTCATGACTTTTTTGTTGCTAAATGAGCATAATTTAAGCGCAGTAAATGATTGCAAGACAAGTTGGAAAGGATACTCGACTAGTTTACCTATAGGCCGGCACTGGAAAAGATTGTGCAGGACATTGTATGGCAATGGCCTGATTACTGCTAATGCGATCATGATTAAACTCATCCTTGCGATTAGCCCGAGGCGCAACGCTGCCAATTGGCTCTGCAAAAATGATTAACTAAGTTTAAACATAGACTACTGATAGAAAACCATCTGAATGTGATTGAGAACTGTGCGACAAAAGCTTACCTAAAAGCTGGCATAGGATAAGACTGAGCCGGACATAATAAAGCCATGGCAGAGTTGGACTTGGCCAGAAAAATACCTAGTTTATCTTTGATTTCAACGTTGGGCGCAACGCTGCCCACAGGTTCTGCAACAGAAACAAATATTTAACCATAGAAATGAGCCACAGAAACTGTCAAAATATTGGGATATGGCTTTAGGTGCAATGATAACATTCTAAACTATTTGCTTGCTAAAACTGCGTACAAAGATCAGGATGTAATGGAATATGTATTACCTAAAAGCAGGCATGGGATAGCCCTGAGCTGGACAGACTAAACTTAAAGAATAAGTGGCCTTTATTATAGATATTTTAACTTTGTCGTTGATATCAACTTTTGGTGCCACAGCGCCAACAGGTTCTGAAAGATATAGAAATATATCTAACATTTATAGTACCCTATATTGCAAAGGAAACTGCCTGAATGTTAATGCTCACCTAAAAGAGGGCATTGGATAAGCCTGAGCAGGACACAAAATAGACAAGGATTCGTTTGAATGTTTTGAAGAGAACTTAAGCTTATCGTTCATGTCCACCTTGGGTCCAACAGATCCTACTGGTTCTATGGGCAATAAATAATTCATTATTATCTGATATACTGCCTGTTGTTGTTATAGAATCCTCTTACCTAAATGCTGGCATAGGATAACCTTGTGCAGGACAAATTAAGCTCAATTGAGAGCCGAGCTTAGCAACCGAAATGGCAACTTTGTCTTTCAAATCAACTTTGGGCGCCACAGAGCCAATTGGTTCTACAACAAGATAAATTGAACATCAACAAAATGTATAAAACTCAATGAATTAACTGCCTGAATAGTTTTAGAGCATTTCTAAACATACCTAAAGGCTGGCATAGGATAGCCTTGAGCTTTGCAAAACAAATTTAGAGAAGTATTCGAATTTCTGATGGTAAAGTCCATTTTATCGTGCATATCAACCTTGGGTGCCACACTGCCAACAGGCTCTGAAAGATGATACATGGCAATTACAATGAAACTAGGCTAATACCTACAACTATTTGAAAACTGCCTATATTTGGGATAAGAGTTTACCTGTAAGCTGGCATGGGATATGACTGAGCTGGACAGAGCAAACTCAGAGCCTGTGCCATGGGCTTGTCAAGCCATGTTATGCGATCTTTGACATCCACCTTGGGCGCCACACTACCGACAGGCTCTGCAAGTAATATTCACATTTTTACCAACCATACCAAATATACTAATGAAAACTGCCTGAAACTTAGAATCTAGTCAAAGCTTACCTTGCAGCAGGCGTTGGATACGACTGGGCTGGACAAAGTAAGCTCAAAGAACTATCTTTAGGTTTATCCACCCATTTGATGCGATCATTTGCATCAACTTTGGGTGCTACGCTGCCCACAGGCTCTGTAAAGTGTTAGATTTTGAACTAAAGTACCCCAAGTAAGCTGACTGAATGTTGGTAGGATCTTACCTAAATGCTGGAACCGGATAGGACTGAGCTGGGCAAACTATGGCCAAACTGCGATTCACAGCGACACGAGCATAGTTAATCTCATCTTTAATGTCTACTTTAGGTGCTACAGAGCCTACGGGCTCTAAAAGTAGGAAAGTGGGAAATTGATATTGGTATAAACATGGCCTGAATGTTACCTAAATGCTGGCATAGGATACGATTGTGCTGGGCAAATAAGCGCCTTGGATGATCCTAGCTGTGTTCTGGCAAACGTAAATTCATCCCTTGTATCAACTTTAGGCGCTACAGAGCCAACGGGTTCTACGTGGTGAAAACGTTAAAATAAAATAAGCATATCTCAAACTGTAGAACTGAATGTTGTCAGGGAGTCACTCATGTGCTTCTACTAACCTAACTATTGGCACGGGATATGCCTGGCCAGGACATTGCATGGAATAATCATCGGACCATTTCACTTGTATTACTTGAAACTTATCATGCAGACTTGTGATTTTGGGAGGCACAGACCCAATTGGCTCTATAAGAAAATTAACAATAAAAATGAAAGCTAGACTGCCATAAATGTGGGTTTAGGGTTTTTCTTATAGTGTACAACTAACCGAACTATGGGCACTGGGAATGCTTGACCAGGACATTGCATCGCATAATTTTCACTCAATTTGACTTGAACAAATTGAAATTTATCGTGCAGATTTGGAATCTTTGGTGGTACAGTGCCAATGGGTTCTATTATAAGGAAACTTAATACAGTTATCTGACTTAAAAAGGTATTTGAAACAATCCTGAATATTGGTTGGGACTTTAGCAATTGATAATTAAGCTAACCGAACTGCAGGAACTGGATAGGCTTGACCCGGACACTGCATGGCAAAATTATAGCCCAAATTGACTTGCATCAATTGAAATTTATCATTGATATTATTAATTTTGGGAGGAACGGAGCCAATGGGTTCTGAAATTATAGATTTCTTTAAAACAAAAATGCTGTACACATAGGAAAATAGCCTGAAGTTATGTTGGAATTGGGTCTTTACCTATTAATGGGCACTGGATATGCTTGACCCGGACACTGCATGGCATATTCCGTACCCAAAAGTACTTCCATAGTACGCACTCTCTCAAGAAGATTCAGTTTGGGTGGCACAGAGGCAACAGGCTCTAAGGAATATTACAACGAAAGTTAAATTTTGAAAACTTGACAACAAAAAACTAACTGAATGTTGAGTTAACTAAGGTTTTAAAGAACCTACCTATAAGCGGGTATGGGATACGATTGTGCAGGACACTTTAGACTTAAGTTAGTTGCAACATAAGCACGAGCATTGGCGACCTCATCATCTATGCTAACCTTGGGTGGAACACTACCAATGGGTTCTGAAATGCATATAAGCTAACTCTTTAACTAAAGTAAGTATAAAAGAAAACTGTCTGAATGTGCAGTATATAATCATACCCATAGGCTGGTATGGGATATGATTGTGCAGGACACTTTAAACTAAAGCTGGCCCCTTGCACAGTCCTTGTATTAGACAATTCATCGGCTATGCCAACCTTGGGCGGAACACTACCTATAGGCTCTGTAAACAAAGAACTATAGTTGCAATATGTATGCTTATTTGAAAACTGCCAGCTGGAAATGAGGCTAACGAAATAATCACTTGAATTATATTGTCTGCTATATAATTCTATGCACGGGCTATAAATTGGTCAATTTGCTAGCAAAATGGCTACAAGACATGCAGCACAATTATTTATACAAGTTACCTGAAAGCAGGCATTGGATAGGACTGTGCCGGACAGAGCAGGGCAAATCCAACATTCTGTTCAATTTCGCGTGTCTGCAATTTATCCTGCACATTTATTTTGGGCTTGACAGAGCCAACGGGTTCTACAATAATGCAAAAAGTGTATATTTTCATTTACAGGACATGCACTTAAGAAAGTTTGAAAACTGTCTGCTGATGGGCAGGGGCAAAGTTAGGGAAAAGTAGCCCACCTGAAAGCAGGCATTGGATAGGATTGGGCCAAGCAGAGTAAAGCATAGCTGTTATTCAAATCCACGTCAATAAACTGATGCTTGTATTGGGCATTCACTTTTGGAGGTACGCTGCCAACGGGTTCTAGAAAGCATTTGTAACTGTTAGAGTCGTTCCGAATTTCACTTTCGACTTAATTCCATAGAAAAGAATGTAGCATACTTTAAGGATTATATACGAATCCTAAGCTAACTGAATGTTGGTCTGAAATAAGGTTTGTCGTTGAGTCTTGGTCGAAACAACTAAGAATGCTCTACTCAACACAAGCAAGCAGCGCACTTAACTTCTCCAGTGCATGTCAAACTGTTCTTTCTGCCTGCTGAGACGGGGGTAATAGATTCTTCCGTAACTTTTGTGCTATTTATCCGATCGTAATGAAATTTACGCAACCGATCAACATTGGTTAAACATATATGTGTATCAAAGCTATATCTTTAAAATTGTGGCTGTGGGAGTTTTTTTCGATTTGCAGGGGTGCTGGGGGGTGTATCCGAAATTTTAAATAAACTTGATCTGCGTATGGTATACAGAAACCTGCATGCCAAGTTTGGTGTCACTAGCTCTTATAGTCTCTGAGATCGACGCGTTCATACAGACAGACAGACGGACGGACAGACAGACGGACATGGCTAGTTCGTCTCGGCTGTTGATGTTGATCAAGAATATATTATATAGTCGGAAATGCCTCTTTCTGCCTGTTACATACATTTTCAGTACTTTAAAACTCACTTTTTCCCATTTCTCATGGGAACAGGGTGTAAAAAGGCATTGAATATGATTGGTTCTATGGTATATAAAACCTTTATGATAGTAACTCTCTAACAATTTCAAAAAACAGTTAAAATGGTGGTGTAAGTAAGTTTTGTTTACCTATAAGCTGGCTGTGGATAGCCTTGAGCTGGACACAAGAGACTTAAGCTAAGCAAACTCTTAACTTTGATATGTTTCAGATCATCCGCATTAGTTATTTTGGGACGTACACTGCCAATGGGTTCTGTTATGCAATAAAAAAACGTTTATTGGTTCGAAAGAAACAAAGTTTCTTGAAAACTGCCCTTTTTTTGTTGTAAGGATAATCAAGTAGATCATATTACCTATAGAATGGTTGTGGATATGCTTGTGCAGGACACAATAAGCTCAAATCTTGAGCACTCTTGGCCTTAATGTGCTTGTAATCCTCGCCCGTATTTATTTTTGGGCTAACACTGCCAACTGGCTCTGCAAATGTATAAGCCTAGTTAAGTAAAATATGCAAAGAAACTAAACTAAAATAAAATGCCTGAATTGGAAATAGGAACATTAGAAACTCTTACCTATAGAAAGGCACGGGAAAAGCCTGAGCGGGACAGAGCAAAGTAATGCTGTTACCAAGCTGAACTTTTGTGGTCCTTGAATCATCACCTGAGGTTAATTTTGGACCAACGCTGCCAACGGGTTCTTAAAAGACAATAATGCCATTTTCTAGATAAACAAAACTATTCAAAACTTTAACTTTTCAGAACTTTAAGCCCATGTTGGGATATGGATCATTACCTAAAAAAAGGCACTGGATAGGCCTGAGCTGGACACATAAGAGCTACGCTTTGGTTAAGTGGAACACGAGTAAGAGTTATGCTCTCCTGATTGCCATTGCCATTAAGCTGTGGGCTGACGCTGCCAACGGGTTCTACGATAGAACAGGATTATATAAATACTAGAAACTATATACAATATATTGTGCGTAAATATTGGGCTAGTTTACCTAAAGAAGGGCACCGGATAGGCCTGAGCTGGACACATGAGCGTAGCACTGTGACCCATTATAACTTTGGGTATTTTGATGGCATCATCGCCAGAGGTAACTTTTGGACTAACACTTGCCACAGGTTCTTTGACAAATAAATACAAATAAAATGTTAGAAAGCAAGTTTACAAATAAGACCTAAATGTTGGGGCTGGATTACCTAAAGAAGGGCACTGGATAGGCCTGAGCTGGACACAAGAGTGTGGCACTGTGGCTCAAATGAACCTTGAGAATGCGAGACTCATCTCCGCTGGTAAGACGTGGTCCAACACTAGCAACGGGTTCTATGAGTGGTTATATTGAAGTTAGATATTGAAAGGCTTTAACTCTGCCTTTTGTTGGGATAAGTCTTACCTAAACATAGGCATAGGATACGATTGTGCTGGACAGAGTAAGGTTATGGTTTGCTGGTCAGCATATTGCACAACTTTGATATCATTGCCAGAAAGCAGACGAGGACCAACGCTTGCAATGGGTTCTTGAATAGGAAATTTAAGTTAAGTCTCTATCAAAAGGGAAAACTGGCCAAAATTGGGTCTGGTTTACGGCAATGTCAGGGATTAGCCCACCTAAATAACGGCGCCGGAAAGGCCTGAGCCGGACAAAGCAAAGTGAGACTGTCATTTGCGGCACTTGTAAAGCTGCTACTTGTCTGCAGGGTTGAAAACTTGGGTGAAACCCTGCCAACTGGTTCTGTGAATGAAGTGAAATGGAAAGTGAATTTATAATTTTGCATATAATTGCTGTAAAATAAAGGCAAGAACAAATTGTTGTTGGCACTTACCTTGGGCGCATTGGCGAAAGGTTTTTTTTTAGAAAATGTTTATTGAAAATGCTTTGTTTAACTAAGTTTTTTACTTTAAAACGGACCACATTGGACAGTTAAAATTTATCTCCCTTTCTCTCTTGGCTTTATTTCAAGCTCATATCATTGTCGAGTACCCTATCCCAACATTCAGGCAGTTTTCAATTTAGTTTAAGGCGAGCAACAATTTTTTGATAATTTTATATTATATTGAAAGTTTTCAAAATAAAGTATTTAAAAATTACGCTTTCTTTATACAAAAAAACAGATTTTAAGCAAAAAATCTATTTGATTACATTTTGGTGCGAAATATGCTTTAATCAAAATATTGTTGCTCTTAAAATATGTTCCAAAAGAACAATTTAAAAGTTAAAAGTAATATATTTGGAATGTATTTGAGTTTGAAGAGCTTTAGATTTATTTTTTTTTTTAGTTTTTAATTACAATTATTTGCAACAGCGTGTTTTTAAGATATTCCAAATATATTCTTAAATTGAAAAAGCAAACAAACCTTAAAATCATTATAACTTATCATTTAAGGTTTGTTACTTTTTATTATTTCTGCGCCAAATAAATTTCACACAAATATGACATGAGCGTAAATTAGGTTAATTTTCTTCTATTGTGCGTAGTTGAACTAAGTTTATAGATATTATTGTTTAAATATTTTCGACATTAATTCATATTTTTATGAAGTTTACTTAGCGCTGATAAATGTCAGCTATAATTCTGCTGAAAAGTTGTTAGCTTTATTGTTTTTTAAATTGTGTTGATAATAACAGATTAAGAATTTGTTAAGTAATTTCATTATTTTCCAAAATTTACATATTTTTATTAAATACGCTTTATTTATTTGAATAATTTGTAACTTTTGTCTATACTAATTTATTTTTTGAATAAAGAATGCAATTTAAAATTGGTTTTTTTTTTTCTTTAAATATGGAGTACGTTACTATTTATATTGTATATGAAATAGTATAAGAAACAGACTGTATATCTTGAAAACATTTCAACAGAATAAATAACTGAAATTTTGTTTTGTTAAGGTAAAGTTGAATTGGCAAACAAGGCCGACTTACCTGTAATAACCAAACGTCCTTTGGTCGCACTCAAACGGGTCTCTCCGGTCAAACGATGCTTAGTACGGCATTGATAGCTCTTGTAGCCATCTTCGGGTCCAACTTCACGAATGTGCAGCTCACCGGAGGGAAGGACAAGGTATTTGCCGTCTAATGTTTATTTGAATTGAGTTGAAATAAAAATATATTAGTTAAATTTTGATTGGTTAACTTAAGCTAGCATACAACAAAAGCTACTTTAAGACTATTGAAAAAAGCCAATTAAGATTGTTGTCTTAGTTGAATTTATTCGCTTTACATTTGAAAGCCACATAACAGTTTATATATCTATACAATAATTGATTATAAATATTTATATATATTATTGACCTCAACTGAAAGATTGTGTCATTTGTTATTATGATGCAATGTGACTTTCAAAATGCGATATGTGCTTAATTTTAATTAATTTATTAATTTTTAATGTATTTACAGTTGCATAAGCTCTTGTTAGACGACTTACTTCTTAGTTTCTTTATAGAAAATATGATATATTTCATGCAACTTGCAATATTTGCGCCGTCTGACAAACACTTAATGTATATTTTAAGACTGAAAATGACCGTTATTGTTGTTTAAATATTTACATAAATTTTGATTTTCAGTCTTACAATAATAAGTTCAAACAATTTTTAACTTATAACTAACTATACACCTTTACAAGCAGTGTTATGATTGAAAGAAATTGCACGAAAATTCTTCAAAATTAAAAGAAATTATTTAGACTTCATCAAATTAGATTAGTTTGTTTACAAATTCCAGAATATTTCGTACAATTTATTTGCAAACAATTATGATAAACATGCTTCAACAAAAATGCCAATAATTTTAGCTGATGTGAATGATGATGTTTTGTTAAACAATTGCTGGATTATGCTAAATATTATGATAAATGTATACATATGTACAATTTGTTGTGATATTTATTAGCATTTTTGTTCAGACATATATACATGAATAATATTTACACTAGGCTACAAAACAACGCTACTTTCAACTACATGAAGGGGCAGGTAATTGCTTGGGTAAGTCAGGAGCGACTCTTGGAGTTTGTTTGGAGCATAGGATGTGGATAGGATGTCAACATAAAAAGTAGAATTTCAGAGAAAATAAAAGAAGGAGTAAAAAAAGAAAAAGGAAATTGAAATTGATAGCAAAGTAAGAGTAATCGAATGCCTAGCAGCGCAGGGACCTGTTATAGAATAATAGTCAAGGACGAAGGCACTGAATGATCGATGAGCAACACAAGCTGGCAAATGGAATTGAATTGGACTTGGGAATTATTGTGTAGAAGCAAAGCTAACTTAAAGCTGGTTTTTTACCGCTAGCTGTGACATCGGCCTGTGGATATATCTGACGTTCCTCGTCCTCAACCCACGAATCGACGACTATAAAGTCAGCCACAAAACTGGGTATATGACATTTGAGTATTGCGCTGTTTCCACGCAGAATGGACTCATCCATAACATTGACGCTGTATGATTGTGGCACAACTAGAAAAGTGTATGAGAAAAGGAGATGGACTTCCATAGAGTTAAGGGGTAAATAAGTAAAAATGATAAAAATAATGTTGGATTGGGACCCCCCCTTCATGTCTCTACAACGACGCTAAGTTAGGAGTAATTGTTGTACCCGTTATGTTTTTGGTATAAACACCGCCCTCGGTATCAATCCAATCGGTTATATCGATATGATCCGCCACAAACGAAGGCGTCTGACATTTGAATATGGCTGCATTGCCCTTGATGACGTACTCATCGTATACTTGCGACTCAAAGAACTGTTTGACCACTGGATGAGGGGTTTGAAACAAAAGCAGGATGTCAATAGAAAGCAATGAAAGTATTGGATGTAAAGATATGGGATAAGATAAGAGTTCTGTCTAATAAAAACTAAGCCTTAACCTAAATGTCTAGAAGCATTCAACGCTTTACCCATGGATTCATCGGGCAGTGGACGTATCATTTCCACACCCTCCTCATCTAACCAAGCCTCAACGTCTATGAAATCAGCCACAAATGAGGGCACCAGGCACTTGAGTGTGGCAGAGTTGCCACGCAGCACAAATTCATCGATGACGCGTGTCTGATAAAATTGATGCACAACTAAGAGAAAAGCAATTAAATTGGCGCATACATAAAAGAATATATATTAAAGAAAATGTGATTTAATTAAAATGGGGAAAAGTTTCTGAACGCGGAACAATTGGAATTGGAGCACATGCGCCTTAATAGCTTAAAAATTTGAATAGTTTTGAGTACCCGTCTCCTCCGCATTGTTGGGATAATAATTGCGACCCTCTGAGTCCAGCCAGAGATCAACAAAAACAAAGTCCGCCACAAACGAGGGTATCTCACACTTCATAACTACAGAGTTGCCACGTATGACATATTCATTATCAGCCTCCGATTCATAGGATTGTATGACAACTGAAGCAAAGAGTTTTTGACAAAGTAATTGAAATTATAAGCTTAGAAATGGGAGTTGTCAGAGTAAGGAACTAAGTAAGAGTTAACAGCTAATACGCAAATATGTTTTGTTTAGACTGTACCATAAGCGCCAGTTGTATTATTGCGCCACAATTCGACCCCCTCCTCGTCCACCCATGCCTCAATTTGCACAAAATCAGCTACAAATGAGGGTATCTTACACTTGACCACCGCTGCATTGCCCTTAATGACATACTCATTCTCGGCTTCGGTTATGTAGAACTGTGAGACGACTGCATGGAACAGATGGTAAATGAAACATAAGTAAATAAACAGAATAAATGTTGGACTAGGTGGGAATGGATGCTAGCTTAAACCTAAGGCAATGCTACAAGTAATACTGCAAAAGCACACCATAATTATCGGAGAAGGTCAAGACATTGCCATCCTCATCAATCCAGGACTCGACACGTACAAAATCAGCGACAAACGATGGAATGGAACACTTTAAAACGGCCGCATTGCCCTTGATAACATACTCGGTCATAATTTCAGCCTCATAGAATTGATTGACCACTTGAAAAATTAGGATATTAGTGTAAAATTAAAAAATCATAGATAAACTGGAAAGTGTTTTGGATGTGGGTAGCCCTGGCTCAAAACTAACTAATTTTAAACTTCATTTATACCATAATTATCAGAATGACGCAGTTCGGTGCCCTCTTCATCAATCCAAGACTCAACCCGAACAAAATCAGCCACAAACGATGGAATGGAACACTTTAAAACGGCCGCATTGCCTTTGATGACATATTCCATTAAAATATCGGCGCCATAAAACTGATTAACAACTGGACAGTAAAATATAAAATGAAACAAAAGCTATAGTATTTGGTAGAAGTAAAAGTATGGAAACGGGATGTTATAGGAAACTGCTGCTTAATAAATAACAATCACAAAAAAAAACGGGATGTTATAGGAAACTGCTGCTTAATAAATAACAATCACAAAAGTTGTAGGATCTACCAAAATTATCCTGCGGTAAATACTCCGTGCCATCGCTGGCTAACCAGGCCTCAACGCGCAGAAAGTCAGCTACAAAACTGGGTATAGTACATTTCAAAACTGCCGTATTGCCTTTGATAACATATTCCGAAACAACTTCAGCTTCATAGTACTGATTAACGACTGTAAAATGTTGAGTAAGTATTATAATATCAAGAAAACTAGAAGCAAATAAATGAAAGGAATAATGGGATGATGGGATAATTGGACTAGCTATGCCTATATAAGTACTATCAAACTGTTAAACCGCTTAGCTATGTTAAATACCCGTGCCCTGTTGCTTATCGAGTGAGCCATAGAGTTGACCCTCCTCATCTTGCCAGGAGACAATCTGCACAAAGTCCGCCACGAACGATGGAATGGAACACTTAAGCACCGCCGAATTGCCTCTTATGACATACTCATTATTAACCTCAGATTCGTAGAACTGTTGCACAACTAAATATGAATGAAAGGAGATTAAATGATGAGACTGCAAAAGGGAAACACCTTTGCGTGTTTGACAACCGTGTGAAAATCATTAGCCGTCTAATTGAAATACTAAAAGAGCGAATGAGCGAAAGAGCTAGAAGACTGAAAAGCGCATTTAATGAATCTTAATGCGCTATTTGAAGAGATGTATATAAATATTTAGTGATACGCTGCGGCAACTTCCCTGAGAAAAACTCAGTATCGCTGTCTTGAGGTTAATAACAGTTTAAGAATATGGCTAATAAACACGCACTGAGAAAACAAGCAACGAGCTAAAACATAATTTGTTGGAGCTTTAAAAAATGCATAAAAAAGTAAATGAAAATATTATTATGAATAGGATGAAAAAGTGGTGGGGGGTGGGGGCACTTATAACTCTAAGCAAACACAACTGTGCATGACACTCTAACCAAAATTCAAAATTGTATAATTGTGTGCCAAAACAAACCATATTCGCTGCCTGGCAAAAAGTCCTCATTCTGATCCGTGTGCCAGGACACAACACTAACAAAATCGGCCACAAACGAGGGTATTTCACACTTCAAAACTGCCGCATTTCCGCGTATGACATAGGCCTTATTTACATCAGTATCGTAGTATTGGGCAACGACTAAAGCAAAATAATATTTATGTTTAAGCATGTGACAAAAAAAAAAAAAACAGAAATAAAAAACAAATGTATATTCAATAATAAAAAAAAAACTGAAACAAAGTGGAGTCGAAACACTTGACGTAGCGAGAGGAGAGAAAACTGTACTTGTTGTTTGTGGATAATCTAACCAGTGTTGGTTAATTGAGTTAGCTGATGAGTGTGGCTCGTATTTTACAGTTATTGGTGTTGTTGTGTGGCTAGTACTTAGTACTAAGTGTTGGTTAACTGCAATTGCACAGTGTGTATGTGTTGTTGTTGATGTTTTTATAATTTGCAGAGGTAGTTAAAGTAGTGCCGTTTTGCAACACACATACGCACACACACGCACACACAGAGAGAGTGAAGCAGAGAGAGAGTGAAGATCACACACCATATTCAGTGTCTGGATAGAAATTCTCTTCTTGATCGGTATGCCAGGATATAACATTTACAAAATCGGCTACAAACGATGGTATATCACATTTCAATATGGCCGAATTGCCGCGTATGACAAATGCCTTATGTATATCCTCTTCGTAGTGTTGTGAAACGACTAAACGTATATAGAAGAAACAAAATAACATATTGATATAATAAAATGGGATAAATTGAATGAATGAAATGATTGTTGTTGTGATTGTTGTTGCTATTGTTGTGGCCATGCGTTTAGTAGAGCCTAAGCCTAAATAGTGCACAATGCAAATGCTAAAGAAATACATATTTGTTGTTGTAATTGTTTGTAGTAGTAGTTGTATTGGGTTACACAGCGCACCATTTTCTGTGCCTGGAAAGTAGTTCTCATCCTGATCAGTATGCCAGGAGACAACCTCTACGAAATCGGCCACAAATGAGGGTATCAAACATTTGATAACCGCTGAATTTCCTCGTATAACATGCTCCTTGTTCACATCCGCCTCGTAGTACTGTGCAACAACTGTAAATTGATTTTGGTGTGAAGTGTTTTTTGTGTATGTTTAGTTTGTGATCAAATTCTTCTCACGCTCAAAACAACCTGTTCAACCTTGACAACGTTTTTTAAATGAATTCCTGGAACACAATTTGTACGTTTTCTGTTTGTTGTAAAACAAATAAATGTCCAATTAAGTGGAAAGTGCGAGCAAAGCATAATCATAATAATAAAAATGCTTTTTATTTTATATTTTTCCATACAACATTTAGGCGTAGCCCATGTTCGAGTTGAACATTATCAACGCTCTCCACTTTATACATATTTTTGGCACTAACTAAGCAAACATAATAAATTCATTTGGCTAATAGGAAGCGAGCCAAGTTCTTCATCATGCTAAGCAAAAGCCAAACGACAATAATGAGCTTATGCTTGCTGTGTAGAGAGAGGGGTAGGGGAAGAGATTGGGTTAGGTCGCTATGCTATGAGCTAATTGCTAACGAACACGTCAAGTGTCGCGGCGAAGATGGAAGCGCGATGACTAAGCAAAGTTGACATGCTGGGTCTTAAGGGTTGCGCTCACATGATTCTAACATAATTAGGCAAAATGTCATTAGCACTGGCCTATTTAGAGCTGGTTTATGGAAGTGGAAGTAATTAATATTTCCATAGTGTCTAAACTAATAGGGGAGTATATGTATGTATGTATGTATGTATGTGTGGATAGTAAAAGTAACATTTGTGAAAGCCTAAACTATCGATACCCTTGGACTTGTATAAACCATCAAAATCTTAATCGCTCAATTTTAGACCTACTTGGTATGGAACCTAATTGCATTAGTTGCTAGTGATCTGTGTTGAGATATTTGTATAAAAGCAAAGTTATCAAAACATAATATCAAATCATAATAACACTCAGAACAGTTGAGTTTGCTGAAGATAGCTTACGATACCAAAAAGTTTTTCAAACTAAGGCAGCTAAGATAATGTAGTTTGATTTTGATATACTTTGGTAATTGCAACTGTTTGAATTTTGAAAACCAACCACCTAAGCTACCCTAGTGCTTAGAGACTCTCAACTGTGCTATAAACCCAATACTTGATAAACTGAAAGCTTAAGCGAACTCCTGCCATGAACTCTGGGTCCAGGCCAAATGGTTTGGCATGTGGCATGTGGCAATTACATCATCAACAGCTTGCACAACGATTAATTATAGTAAAATTGCATAGACGAAGTTAACAACAATGAGGAGCACATATGGCAATTTCCCTCGTAGCTCCAAAGTTGGCCCAAACCAGGCAAAATGAGCGACAAAGCCACAGAAGACAGCAAGTGCAAGAAGTACAGTTGCACAACACATTTGCAACACTTTAAGCTGGCCAAAAGTGTTGCCAATTTGTTGCAAGCCAAAATAACAAATAAATCGATTTAAAGTAAAATGTCAACTAGTATTAAATTGCAATGAAAATTGTTTATAGTGAATGTTTGTGCAAATGAAAGCTTTACAATTAAAAAGTTTGAATTGTTCACAGAAAATGCATGAAAATATTTGCTTATTGGATCTAAAATTAGCTCGAGCTTTATAAAACGTTTCCATCTGTCATCAGTTGATAAATATAATCGCCTCTATAACAACGTAGGTTGGTGAAAAACTAAGGTCAACGTCGTTTCATTTCTGCTGAAATCTTGCTGTTTATCTGTAATAAAAAATGTTTGAGTGCAGTGCAAGTTTTGGATGTGGTTATCATTTCAAAAATAAGCTTTTAGAATTATGCAATTATTGCAAATATTTGAATTGAATTTTTATAAAATGGACTTAATAATTTACGATTCGGCTCAACTTGATTGAAAAATGTCGAACTTTTTAATATAAATTGTAATAAAAATGTCTTGAGTTAACGAAATTCTGAACTTACATGAAATACACAAGAAAAAAATATATAAATATTTTAGAAACTGATTAAATTGTTTAAAAGTTTTGTAAATTGTGCAACATTTGCAAAACTTTGTTGTTTTTAGTTTTTTTCTGACTTTTTTTTTTGTTTTTAATGTGTTGTAACAATTGTTAGCTTTTCAAACCAAACTTGTATAATGGTCTTTAATTCCGATAGATAACTCGTCTAACCAACATCCAATATAGTTGCACTGCACTCCGTAGGCTCCAACGTGCTCTCTCTAGAACACCGACAACTTACCCGCTCGTACATGCACATCCCGAGATATAATCGAGCCGAATTGATTGCGGGCTAGACAGGCGTAGACCTGGGCATGCACTTCCTGGCGGTAGTCCTCAGCGCGGAAGGGTGGAAAGACCAGTTTGCCATCTGACGAGATTTGACGCAGTCCGGGCACATCGCCCACGGCGGTGCCATCGCTGCGAACCCAAATGATTTCTGGCATGGGATTACCGCTGGACTTGCATTCAATTTCAGCGCCTGTCGAGTTGGAGAAGTCAATGCGATTGGAGGGTTCCTTTAGAAAGACGGGCCCTTTTTGGTCGGAGTCGGGCGGATTGGCAGCCAAAGTGCTGCTTACTGTATGACAGAGGAAGAGAGAGAATGATATGTTGAGTTAGTATTGAAAATGATTTGGTTTCAACTTATGTCTATCAAAATACTATGACCTGAATCAACAAATAATTAAAACACTTGGAATATTGAGAACAAGCAAAACGGAAGTATGTACATATGTATTATGTATACACCTAATACATACATATGTATATTATTATATGTACTATGTACATGTCATTCAATAGCCAACAGTTCAGCTTTTGTTCCCGAGTTGTCGTAGTTTGTCACTGTTCCACAATTGAATGACATGGATCAGTGATTCTCGGTGTTGTTCTTGCTGTTGTCTGTGCTGAAGTGTGTCGGTGTTGTTCTGACAACAACAATAGCATCATAAAACAATAACAACAACAAAAGCAACAGCAATAACAACAACTACTACTGAAAACTGGTCGCTCTTTCATTTCCTTCACAAAACCTCAAACAAAAGACAACCAGGCAAAAATCGTTCGTTGACACTTTGGAAGCTGCAAGCCTTACAAAAGCTGAGGGATCAGTCCATAGACAGGGAGAGCTAAAAAAACAATATATATTTTGAAAAAATAAACTTAAAAGAAACTGCATGCACTCAGCATGGTTGTCGCTTTTGCATTCCCAAAGCAATTTCATATTCAATTTTATGCACTGTCATGTCCACATGACTCACCTTAGCACAGGTGTTTTATAGCAAATATCTGAAAATGTTATAATTAAATCTGCACTCCTTTTTTTTGGCAGCTGGGAACCTTTTTGTAATATTATTACTCCCTGTTCCCATTAAAAATGGGAAAAAGGGAGTATTAAAGTGTTGCAAATGTGTATAACAGACAGAAGGAGGCATTTCCGACTATGTAAACTATATATATTCTTGATCAGCATCAACAGCCAAGACGAACTAGCCAGGTCCGTTTGTCCGTATGAACACAGATCTAAGAGACTACAAGAGCTAGAGACACCAATCTGGGCATGCAGGTTCCTGTATACCATACGCAGATCAAGTTTGCTTCAAATTTGGGATACAATACAAGTTGACTGCCGTTTAAGTCAAATTAAAATCTAAAAACAACTTTTGCAACAATTTGTAGTTATCAAAAATGATTTCTTGATTGTTTAGCTTTTAAAGATCTCACAGCTCACAACAGCTTGTATAGATAATACAAATTCCTTGACTATAACAGCCAGGAAGTGCGCAGCAACGTGAGAGACGCGACATGAATTTAAAATATATTTATTTAAAATGCGCTGCAAAAAAAAACATATGCTGGCCATATGACGTCTACTGGCACAAAGTCTGGGGATGCGGAGACGTCAATACCAGAAAAGGGTAGAAACAAAAATCGCGAATCAAATTATATTTTGCAGCTGTTACACATCTGCTTTTACTTTGAAAACTGAGCAAACAATTAAAAACAATTCTCTTTCTAAATATTCAAATTTTATAACTTTGGCGAACTAGTTTATGATTCAAAGTTGGGGATTCTGTTCGTGAACCAGGTTTTTGAGGGCTATTAACCCTGGATTTAGTTTGAATATCGGTTCGTCACACAGGCTTGGTTACATTTAACTGTCTAATTTGTATATTAAGCCGTAAGAAGTAAAAAGCTTTAAAAAATAAGCTCATAAATATTTTCCTGAAATTTACTTGCCTGGGCGGAAATTGTGGGGGCGAAGGTGATATGGAGGTAAGTGTAATCTTAGTTCAAACTCATTTCCAGAAAATAATAAAATAATAACGCGTGTTTCACCAACTTTTTCGGGAAATGGGTGTTTTTTGAGCGATTGGCTTCAAACTTATTTCGACAGCCTTAAACTAGAAATAATTATATTGGTAAGTCACTGAACTAAGGTGATTAGTCCAATGGGCGCCAAAAGTTGGAGGACGTAGGACCCGATGAGAAAAATGGGCGGAATTCTGGAACCGCAGGAAGTGTTTCAAAAGCAGCCAGACGGGCGGGAAGGGAAAATAAATTTCAAACTAGGAACGAATTTTCTTACCATTCCCAACTTTACGACAAACTCAGTTTCCAATCTCTGCCTCAAATATCATTACGCGTGAATCAGCCTTGGGAAAATCTTCGCTCACGGGCGTTAAATGCTGGTCAGGGTCGAACACTTAACTGGGCGATTATTTCATTTGAGCTTCCTTAAAGACTCTCATTGCATATCGAAAAGTGCATTAAAAAAGAAAATTATAAATTCACCTTTATTGTTGCGACTTAAACTTTACCTTAACCCTTTGTTTTGCTGTGCAAGTTATTCTCTTTGCTTTTTATCGCAAAGATTTTCAGCAGGTGTTTCTTGACTGGCCATATGAAAGTGGCTCGCTCAGTTTTAGTTGTAGCCAAAAGTTTTGCCAAAAAAGTAAACAAACCAACTAAAAAACGGGTTCCAAGCCGGTAACGTCTGTCAATATGCTGATGACCTTCACAGCTGCCGCAGCAAATGCTATTTATCCCCCTAAATCAACAGTCACAAGTAATCGAATGTACCCGACTGAAAAACACCCTGTACACAGCGCTAAAATCGGCAAACACATTTCCGTAGTATGTTTTGGAACTAGGAAAAGAAAACGATTTGAACATTATTTAAAACAAGATAGAAGTGTTATCTTTGGCGCGCCGAAGACCCTTGCCTTGTACATAAGAAACTGTTTATAATAAAATATTGTTCCTATGGCAGGTTTAAGATATATTTGTCCGATTTTTAACAAATTTTTGTCAGAATATATAAAATATGCTTAAACTTTGGTAAAATTACTTTGGTTGAGTTACATTAAAATTTTGCAGTTATTTGTAATTGCCAGGAAAAGTTAAAGAAAAAATAAAATTTTTGGAAAACCCACAGAAGAATTCGGGAAAATGTATAAAAGAAAAAGAAAGAAGCGTGACATCAAAAGTGGAAGTACATTGAAACACATAAAATGTGACATTCATGTGAGCTATTCAAGATCAAACTAACTCAAATATCTTGGTATACTTAAGAACAGACTAACTTTTCCCTTAACTTCAATCAATTGTTGGATTAAAAAATTAATCATTCGTTCATTTTCCTTTTACAAACACACACAAATTAAAAGTATACAAAGTTTTTTAAATGTTTGATATAAAGTTATTTTTTTTAACGATTGGTTACCTAATCTGTGTAGGTTTCCATAGTTAAAAAGTTTTTCAAAGCATATTTGAATATTGTTTACTTTTACTGTCGCAAATGACATCTCTAAAGCACACCGATGCTGCACCATTATCTGTAAAAGATTATGTCTCAAAAATGCACGGATTGCGTCTACATCGAGAAACGCCAGCCGAGCGTAACTTGGAATCTGGGACAACATTTATTCGAGAACGAGAACCAGAACAGAAGTGGCACCCACACACCCCCATGTACACTACTTTAAATTTTTTACCCAACTTTGTAAAAGATGAAGATAACAATTGAGTTTCTAACGCTTGGGGACGAACCTTTGGCAGTATATGGAAGGATGCACGATTCAATGGAAACAACTTTAATACCTTAGACCGCATTTCGGTGAACTCAAACCCAGTTACTGGATTTACTGAAAGGTGCGTCGATTTTCAATAGATAAGCAAAAATGGAATTCTAAATTGGATCCTTCTATCAATTTTGATGGGGAAATATTGGTATAAACTTGACATTGAAGGATCTGATATAACTATAATCCTTAATTATTTTTAACTGTAATCAACTAGCATTTCAACTACGCTTTATTAAATTGTAGAAGTAAGAGTACGGGCGATAGTTTAGTTGATAAGCAATTATCATTAAAATTGTCTTCGAAATTTTTTCAAAAACCCTTTTTTGTTGATTTCATTTGATTTATATCTTAAATATTAATAACATCATAATCACCTCAATCCAAAAAAAAAAAAAAAACAGGACTGTCTCCATGTGCAAAAGTCAAACAAACCTGTTTTTTAATGTGCCCAAAATACTAAAATGGCTGAAACCCACCATCTATTCTTATGAGCTTAAACACCGGCCTATCTGGACAAATCTTAGAAAAACGTTATATGAAGTGGGACAATCCGAAGCTTGCCATACCGTGCCTTATATTACTAATTGGAATTGGGCTAAAATAGATATGTGTTCGGCAGGCAGAAACTTGCGAATGGAGTTTTACATTCCAAAATATCCACTGCATCAGCTACCACGAAAAGGCGCTCCAGAAATTTAAAATTTTATCTATATTTTTAAGATTTACAAATAAAAAACAAAAAACGATTACTCTTAGCACATATTACAGAATTTTGTACACGGTAAAAAAAAGATAATATTTAAAAGCATTTGTAAAATGTACACTGATAGAAATAATGCATTGTGAATTTAAATATTTTCATATTCAATTTTAATATGGCCTTTTTGAAATATTTTATGATATTTAACATTTCCATATACATTTTACTTAAAATACAAAATATTTAATTAAAATATGGTTTGTATTAAAATCAAATATTATATTTTATTTTATTTCAATATATTAATTATTATTCAATTTTAATATGATGCATATAAAATTTGAATTGTAAAAATATTTGAAATAAATATGAATCAAATGACAATTAAACATTTTCGCACTTCAATTGTAATATGCTAGCTAGCACATAGAATTAAATATGAACAAAAAAGAAATGTTTTCTTCGGCATGGAGAAGTTATATAACCTTGCAGAAAAGATTTGCATTAGAAAACTTATTTTGCAACCGATCGTTCCTATAGCAGCTATAAGATATAGTGATATGATTTTGATAAAATTTGACCAACATGTGTAAAACGTGTTTAAGTGAGTTTGGTCGAGTTATTTTGAAGAACAAAAAAGTTTTTCATACAAAAACTTATTTTTCAACCGATCGTTCCTATAGCAGCTATAAGATATAGTGATCTGATTTTCATAAAATTTGATTAACATGTGTAAAACGTGTTTAAACGTAGACAAAGTGAGTTTGGTCGAGTTATTTTGAAGAACAAAAAAGTTTTTCATACAAAAACTTATTTTTCATCCGATCGTTCCTATGGCAGCTTTAAGATATAGTGATCCGATTTTGATGAAATTTTGTCATCGTGTATAAAGTGTCTTTAAACTTAGGTTAAGTGAGTTTAGTTGAGTTATTTTGAAAAACAAAAAAGTTTTTCATACAAAAACTAATTTTTCAACCGATCGTTCCTAAAACAGCTATGTGTTATAGTGGTCCGATCTGGCCAAATACAAATGGTTTTTTTCTGAGACTCAGTGCATATTATAAAAACACTCCAAAACAGTATTTTAACTCTAATATTATGGTATTAAATGACAGAGAGCAAGTTATAAATTAAAAACGCAGTATAGCTCAAGTGGCGCTACTGTAAACAATCAGTGGCACCAACGACAGTCGCAAATAAATTTTAAGAAAACAAACAAAATAATTAAGAATGCAGTAGTCGAGTGTAGCCGACATCGAGACCCCCTGAGAATGTTTTGATAGTAAATATGCTTAAAGTGAAAAACAAAAATGTGTTGGATGAAGAAAGGTTTGAATACTACGCGGCTCAAATTGTACCGAGTTACGACATCAAAACAACGTAGAAGCTTAGCGAATGTTAGATAGTATAAAGTATAGTATAGGGTTTCTTAAAAAACTTTTTTGTATTTGATATTTCAATTTAACAGCTAATTTAATAAAACGAGCTGAATTTAAGAATAGATAGAAGTGCCTTAAAGCTTTAATAACTGCCTTATTAACTATATTATTTATTAAATATAATTGTATATTATTTTGACCAAACTGTCCAAGCTAACTCATGCCTATCTCAACTAATTAACTCACTCCCAGTGCATATAAAAACAACAATTACAATTACTCCCACCTAAGAATCCTGTGTCATTTTCATAAGCTTCGTGAAAGGAAATTGGAAATTAATAATTTCCTGTCAAACAAAAGTTCAATAGGCACCGACGCGCCCAATAAACACACAGTACGCCCTAAAAGTATTCAACACGCACAGTTCAGTTGTCAATGTTGAGGTGTGTATAGATGTTGACTGACACGCAATCTATTCGATATTTCTATCAACAGTCCAACAGGCAATACTCAATCTGTAAGCAGCCCGCAACTCACATAAACAATCCACTTTTTAGATTTGTTATGGTCTACATATTTATATAAACAACAAATGTGCCATGCTGATGATGCGCAAAATATTGTATATCATATTGGGATCGTATAATTGCGAGCTTTTTCAGAAAGCAGACAGAAAAAACATCTGCTGCTCAGTTCACGAAAACAAAACCTGTTCGACAGCTGTGCGAGAATCGGCAAAAGGTTTTTGCAGTTTTCAGTATTTTTTTACCCACTCATTCAATTTGATTCGTTTCGCGGCTGAAAACCCACACAAAAGCACGCTTCCATCAACTGTTTAAGCCATGGCCAGCTTGAATAGCTAGCTGCTTGGCTAAAATGCAATTAGCTAATGCGTAACGAGAAATGTTATGCCAATGCCTACGTAATAATTCTAACAGCCATTCCAGCATTCAATTAAAGTAAGCGGCAACTTGGACGACGAATTGTAACCACAACCTGTCCACCTTGTGGTCGACGACTAGCTGCTGATGGAAAGGTGACAAGCTAGAGATACACATACAGAATCAGATACAGATACATTTCCAAATACAGATACAAATATAGATGCACATACACCAAATAATATCTGAAGCGACACTCATGAGACTGTAAGGCACAGAGGAGTCAAAGTGGGACACCGTTGATAGAGAGAGAAGGAGATAGAGAGAGAGAGAGATAGAGACGGAGAGAGAGAGATAGAGCGCAGGTGGAATCATGCACGGCAGTTACTGAGAGTTCTAAGCGCTTCTGCTGATGTCGATGATGTTGTAACTGATTTTTCTGGATGGCTGCCACAGTGTCCCAACTTTTGACTTTAAATATACTTTTCCGAGACGGGCGGTAGGGAAAATAAATTTCAAGCTCGGAACAAACAGTACGGCATCCATTCCAAACTCTACGGCAAACTAAGTTTCCAAGCTCTGCCTAAAATATCATTACGCGTGTGGATCAGCCTTGGGAAAATCTTTACCCACGGCCGTAAAATGCTGGTCAGGGTCGAACACTTAACTGGGCGATTATTTCATTTGAGCTTTCTTAAAGGCTCTCATTGCATATCGAAATATATAAGCGCATCACCGAAAGTGCATTAAAAAAGAAAATTATAAATTCACCTTTATTTTTTCGACTTAAACTTTACCTTAACCCTTTGTTATGCTGTTATGCTCTTTGCTTTTTATCGCAAAGATTTTCAGCAGGTGTTTCTTGACTGGCCATATTAAAGTGGCTCGCTCAGTTTTTGTTGTGGCCAAAAGTTTTGCCAAAAATAAACAAACTAACTAAAAAACCGGTTCCAAGCCGGTAACGTCTGTCAAGATGATGTCGACGTTAGCAGCTGCCGTAGCGAATGATATTTATCCCCCTAAATCAACAGTAACTCTTATCGAGTGTATGTACAAAAAAAGCCAGGGTTTGCAGTATCTTTATATTCAAATAAATTTTGTTCATAATTGTCAGTATGTTTTAGAAACAAAAAAGTCGTTCATACATCACATTTTTCAACCGATTATTTTTATGACAGCTATTAGATATAGTTGTCCGATTTTGATAAGATTTTGTCAACATGTGTAGAACTTGCTTAAAGTAAGATATAGTGCCAATTAAACTATAGATACTACCTGCATCAGAAGCATCAGTGGCAAGTTTAATCAAGATAGCTCTAAAACAAAGTCTTTAAAAACGCATATTAACAGACGGACGGACAGGATAGAGAGTAGTAATACCCTCTACAAGGGTTTTAAAAAGTCAAATGATTGAAATTTAACTAGACAACGGAAAAATACTAGTTTTCATTTTAGATTTTGCAGTGTAGTCAAAAACAGATGGGTATTGTGAGAAAGAGAGATGGCGTAAGTATTCTTTACACTCACTCCATTTTTGACTCTCAGTTTTACACGCTCTCATTTGTTTGCATGTTTTAGTTTTAATTCTTCTTTGTAATATAGCTTTTCGTGTTGCTTCGTCATTGCTTGGGTGTATCAGACCGATTTGACTTAATATACATATTTTATAAATGCAATACCACTGTGCAGAGGTAGCGATTACGACAACAACAAGAACGACAAAATGTCAGTCACAGAGGCGAATGCCGTTGACTGAATTACTGTTTTTTTCTGGTGCTTACGTTAACAGGGGGATTGGGGATGTTGCTAATTCGCTCTGGCTGGCATAGCAGATAGAGAGAGAGAGAGAGAGAGAGAGAGAGTGAGGAAGAGATAGGGTGGCTTGCCTGTATTTAGTTGAAAGCGTTGCACAACATTCAGTATATGTATATGTATACCACGCACGGGCGGGGGTGTGTGTGTGTGTGTGTGTGTGTGTGCATGGGAATGTGTCAAGAGCCTGCGGGAAGAGTCCCAAGCGGGCTGCCAACTTGCCAGGCAAACACAGCTGAAATCATTGAGAGTGTCCAACGCTAGCAACATGCACAGACATGCTTGTAGCTGCTCAAAATAAACGCGCTTTGCATATTAAAAAAGCGAAACATTGTTGCTGCCATCGCATTAATTAAGGCCGCTGAGAAGGCGAAGTCTTAAAGAGATACTGCGATGGCCCAAAAGTGAAGAATAAGCACGCGAGCAATGGAACTTTAAATATCTTGAAATTCAAATAAAAAGAATCGTTTGCATTGTTGTCTGTCAGTTTGTCGTACTTTAAACAGATTGCAGTGCTGTGATAAAGTACGACAAGTTGGCAGCGCCCACACAAACAAACGTGACTCAGTTTAGATATACATAAATACATACATATGTATGTACATTGTACATATATACATACATACGCATTCATATTAGGGTAACCTCTCTTAACGTGCCTTTTCGTACGTTTCGTAGATGATGTCTGCCTGATAAATGTCACCTCGTTTGTTCATTCTTCGGGGCGAGGCAATCATATATAAAAAAAATTTGTTTTTTCAAATTATGACTTGATTCATTTGATGGGGGCGCCAAAATAATGTTAATAACATTTCGTTTCTTCTCTTTTCTTATTGTTAATGAAGATGACAGCTCAGATTCTTTTAACCCTGTTTTAAAGATAAACCTTTTTTAATTGAACGCCACATAATTCAACAACAAACTTAAGTTTTAATGCAACACTATTTCAAACTGTTTAAATCTTATATTTATGGTGTGATTTTTATCCGCATACTTTTGAAGAAGTGTGAACTAATTGTTATTTATAACAAGTAAGAATACTCTAGTCGAGTGTGCCCGACTACGAGACTCCCTGCTCCCAACTTGCATTTCAAGCAGTTCAGCGGCAACACAAGCAAGCAGTGCACTTAACTCGTAAACTGCTTGTCAAACTGTTGTTGCTGCCAGCTGAGACGGGCGTAACACAAGCAAGCAGTGCACTTAACTCGTAAACTGCTTGTCAAACTGTTGTTGCTGCCAACTCAGACGGGCGTAATAGATTCTTCTATAACTTTTGTGCTATTTATATGATCGTGTTGAAATTTACACATCCGAAAGACATTGATTAAACATACATGTGAACCAAAAATTAAAGCTTTATCTTTGAAATTGTGGCTGTGGGAGTCTTTTGCGATTTGCGGGGGTGCGGGGGGGTGTATCCGAAATTTGAAATAAACTTGATCTGCGTATGGTATACACGAACCTTCATGCCAAGTTTGGTGTCTCTAGCTCTTATAGTCTCTGAGATCTGTGTGTTCATACGGACAGACGGATAGACGGACAGACAGACGGACATGGCTAGTTCGTATCGGCTGTTGATCCTGATCAAGAATATATATAGTTTATATAGTCGAAAATGCCTCCTTCTGTCTGTTACACACATTTGCAGTACTTTATAACTCCCTTTTTCCCATTTTTAATGGGAACAGGGAGTAAAAATGCTGTGTTGACACAATCAAAATCATCGTCCAGACACACCGTTAAAAAAGAGTATCTACTTAATTTTCACTTTACTTACGAATACATAACTCAGAGAGACAAACAAACAAACGCACACACACACACACACCAACACACCCAAAGAGGCGAACGCTTCAAAAAGGAGCGGAAACTCAGCTCTCAGTTTCCCCATCCTTTTCCCCAAAACCCCGCCACTTGATGAGTGAAATGCGGCAACAGCGCGTGAGCTTTAAATGATATTGAAGGCAGCGCCGTCAGCGTCAAAGACATTAAGAAAAAGTACATATAATAATTTGTGGGCTAGATATATTTTTTTGTATTTTATTTTTTCTTACAGAGTGTTGATGATGATGCGAAAGGCAGGGGAAATATAATTGTTATAGAGCGGCTTTGGAGATGGTGAATTGTCTAAGAATGCGTACCCACAATAAGCACTTAACAGTTGTATCGATAGTTTTACATTTTCGATTATCGATAGTTACATTTGCGTAAGTTTTTACGAAGTTAAGTGGTTCTCAAGAAAATTTATAATTCAATTAGTTTTTGTACCCTTGCAGACGGTATTATAATTTTGTCACGATATATGTAACGCATTGACGGAGACGTCTCAGAATAAAAAAATTTTGAAAACCTTTTTTGTTTTTCAAGATAGCTCAACCAAACTCACTAAATATAAGTTTAAAGACAATTTATATATGATGACAAAATTTGTTCAAAATCGGATGACTATAACTTATAGCTGCCATAAGAGCGATCGGTTGCAAATAAATTTCTGTATGAAAAACTTTTGTGTTTTTCAAAATAACTCGACCAAACTCTTTATATCTACATTAAAATACGTTCTTTACATGTTGACCAAATTTTATCAAAATCGGATCACTATATCTTATAGCTGCCATAGGAACAATCAGTTGAAAAATAAGTGTCTTGTGCAAATCTTTTCTGCAACATTTCTTTCTTGTTTTTGTTATTATTTGTTTAATATGGCGTATACTTATTATACATAATTATTGTTTTTCGATAGTAAAATCGATAGTACCGATGCTTTCGACTACCACTTCGATGTTTTCCCACCTCTAGTACATATTCTGCTCAAAACTGTGGAAAACAATTGATGCGTTATTTTGAAAAACATGAAAAGTTCACTTTGTAAAATTTAACAGGAATCAATAAAACTTTCCAATTCACTAGAAAAGGAATTTAGCAAAACTTTTTTGCGTTTATATTATTGTTTGTTAGAACAAAAATTTGTTAGCAACTCGCAAATGCTTGAATATTTATTGCTAATTAAGAAAGAAAAACGTCAAAAGCTTCAGAGTACATATCATATTTTAGCAATGAATGACCCAAATAACTGGTCATTCATTCAAAAGTGTATTAAAATGGTTTCGATAATTTGTTTAACCTCTTCTACCTAGAATTATCAAATCAGGAAAATATTACAGATTTGGTAAGCGAATTATTAAAGATTTTTGAATTAAAAATCTGTGAGCTTAAAAAGTTAAGAGCTTCAATTCGATAAGCTAATTAAATAAATATATTTTTATGACTCCAAAGATTTAAAAGCATGGCACATTTTAACACACTCTTAACTTTAGTGCCAGAAATGTTGAACTGAAAAATATTTTGTTGGCGTGCAGACACATAACATAAATTGCCAACGATGCATTTCCAACAGCAGCTCGTAAAACACTTTTAAATATACTTAAGTATGTACATATTTATGTATTTATATAGACTCGTAAGACATATCTGGGTTGCCTATAGAAATACTTAAAACTTTTCGACTTTTCTAATGAGCTCACAATGTATGACAAATGTTTTTAATGGCCCTTGGAATGCAAGACTTTGACTCTTTGATGCTTAAGCTGTCATGTTTCAAGAGGATTTGTAAGGAATTTTGGGATTTTACCCTATGCTACAGCATAAGTTTATAAAAGCCATTTCATAAACTATTCCCGAGTTTCCATTATATATCAATAGGCTCAATTTGCTCTGCTGCTGCTGTTTACTATGCAATGCGACGAACAACTTTGTTATAATGACACAAAATTGCTGCAACGATAAAGTGCACAAAACTTTGTCAATTAAAGTGCAACTGCATGATGATGATAATATCAATGTAGATAATGATAAAGCCAGATCCTCAACAAAAAGGCGCATTCCTGCGGCTGTGTCAACAATTTCTCGGCACTTGGCACAAGCATAATAACTAATAATAAACCCAACATGCAGACATAGACACGTTTCCAAAGAAGGAAAATAACAATAAAGCAAAGTTATTTTCGACTCACCGAAGATATATACCCTTGCAGAAAAGTTGTTCACCTGAAAAATATACTTTCAACCGATTGTTTCTATGACAGCTATAAAAATATGTAAATTTGGTAAAAATATGGTAGCATTAGAAGCAAAAAGATATTCATGCAAAAACGAATTTTTCAAGTGATTGTGCCTATTGCAGCTATTAGATATAGTGGGCCGATTTTGAAGAAATTTTGAAAACATTTTTAATAATTATAATTATTATAATTATATTTTTTTTTAATTTTTTTTGAAAAAAAAGAAAAAAGAAAAAAGGTTTGTGAAATGTCCGTTTGTCCGCATGAACGCAGGTTTTTTCCACAATTATATACCATAGGCAGACATAGTGTCAAGATCTTCTGACATTTCAGCAAACAGAAGCAACTGTACCAAGTTTCATTTAGATAGCTTTAAAAATGAGGACGAGAGACGGACAGACAAACGGACATTTCTGGTGCGAATCGAATGATGATCAAGAAAATTTATATTTTATGACGTTGGAAACCTCTAATTCAATGCGTTACAAAGGGCTATAAAACTCTAAAGAAAAACACTTTTACAACTCGTCACATACTTCGTAACAAAATGAGCATACCCTTCGATAGGGTATAAAAACCCATTAAAAATAAATCATGTTAAGAAAAAATCTATGGAACCAAAAGCTGCAGCAGCTGCTCCTCATCCAAGGCTGAAGTGCGTCCCGATGCCCATTGTCTGTACGCTCTTATGTTTAGACAAGCGCCGCGTGTGATATGCCTCCATCGTCAAGATCTCATAAGAGTGAAGCGGCAGAGACGGGGGGCTATGGGGCCTCCAACGGCATTTATAGCAGCTTGCAACTCGCCTCTCTCCCTCTCTCTGTGTAGTTTGGCTATTGCACATCAATCATTTGTAATTATACGCTCGTCTCCTTTTGCTTTTCTCCCCTCAACAATCTTTCCTTATTTTTTCTTAGGATGGTCTAGCGGAAATGGCTTCTATTTTGGCAGCCCGGTTCACTGATCTGAACTGTTCGGTTCTGTTCTACTCTGTTCTGTTCTGTTCTGTTCTGATCTATGTGCGTGTGGAGCATCTCATTCTCATCTCGCACTTGAGGCCTGTCATTCCATTCCAGACAATTGATGATTGTTGTGAATTACGTAATGCGTAGCACAAGTCTTATAGCTTACGATCAAAGAATTTCCAAACTATATCGAAGGTTAACTTATTAGATTGCAAACTAAGGCCCTATTTTATCTTAAGTTTACAGTTGTAAATACAAATACGAATTTAACATAGATGCAGCTCTCGTAGTTGTCATTAAACTGACTAAAATTACTTAAAATACAATTAAGCTAAGGGATTTAAGCTTAAGTAGCTTCGTTTTAATAGCAGTTAACGAGCATATAACTGTTGCTTTCTTTTATTATCTACACTTATTTGTTGCTTACTCTGAGTTAAGAGTTTTAATGACCAACACAATAATGTCACTATTTATACAAACAATTAACAAAACAAAAGTTTGTTATCTCTTAATTGTAAAAACATTTAAAATTGTTCTTGAGAACTTCTGGAATAGGCGAGAAAATGTCGTAAAAATTTTCTCATTTCTTTTTCTGCCCTGTCTAGAAGACTATTTGGAGAAAAACAGCTAAGACGATTGTCAAAAGCAATTGAAACTTACATATGGGCATTTACGCCAGAAAGTTCACCAGCACCGAAAATTGCAAGTCATAATTAGTACCTAATACTTCCAAATTATATTCTTTAAATTGTTAGATATTGATTAAATCTAACAATTTTCAATCCAGTTTATTAACTCTCATGACCAAATCGACTGCAATCTGCAAAAATGACTTTTTGCCCATATTTTGTTCATTCTTAGACCGTTATCTCTTTAATATTTACATATGTTGTCAAATGAGCTGATACTTGATGAAAGATATTTCTTAAACATTCAATAACATTAACAACTAAGTAACAAATATGATAAGCGATCAATTTAACCAAGCTTAGATGTAAATATTCAAGTGCAGAATCAACAGAAATTTACGTAACGTTACGCCACACTCATTTATGCTTATATCATCAAATCCTTGGAGTCGATTGGTGTGATTTCTTGAACTGAATATTATGCTACTTAAAAACTTTGAAATGAAGAAAACAAATTTTTTTTAAATTGAACTTATTCAATTTTTTTTTTGTCGTACAAATGTCACGTTACGCCACTACGGAATTGCCCATATATCAGTGATATAGTGTTTTTTGCTTATAACAGGCAGCCGTGCAAGTTTTCATTTAAAGCAAACTTGTATTCAAAACGCACCATTTGGCTTAGTTGAAGTTCTTTTTATGTGATAAGTACTGTAAATGTATTGAAACAAACAGTTATTAGGAATTGTAGAAACAGATTGAGCACTATTTTCATATTATTCATCATTTTTCTTACTATATAAAACTAACATATTGATAAGACTGTATTATTTTTAGCCATATATCAGCGGATTATGCATCAGAAGGCTGGTTAATTATAAGACCGATGCCTAAAATGATAGGGTGCTACGACCATAAAAGGATAATATTGATGTTGATTTAACGGATTTTGTTCCAATTATCAGTTTTGAGCATTTAGCTGTTAATTAGTAGCTGTAGTTTCCAAAATATATAGAACTATTTACACGCTTTACCCATTAAAAAAGGGTTAAATTAGGGTAATAAAGTAAAGCAGAGGCAACTCCGAATTGTCTGTCTGCCTGTCTGTACGTTTTGTTTATTTTCTTTCAATTTATTTGCAACTGCCACTGTTTGTTTACTTTGGCGCCATTTGAGCTAAATCGCCTTTTTATTTGACTCTAGAGTCTAAACTCTATATTCTCGACTCGTAGCAACAGTTCCCACGGCAACTGCAACTCATGACCTTAGCTCCCATCAATGCCTTTCATTAGTTTTAATCGGTTTGTTGCTTTATTCAATAAATAAAAAAAAAAAAAACACTTCTATTGAAAATGTGTGTATAAACATAATTTCACACGCGAAAGTTGATTAAGAGTTCAACATTATTTCTTATTTATATGTCAAGTTCTTGCTGTTTTCCCCTTCAATCGTTTGACTATTTTGCAATTATATTTCAAGGGTATCTCGCAGTCGTGCTTGCTTGTTTTTACATAGATAAGTCAGATAGTAGGACAAACATAATGCTTGTCTTCTATTTGTTTTATTCGCGCTATGTTAAATTGTTTACTTCCTGTAGATACTATTACGATATTTGACTTATGCAGTGTGTGTGTGTGTTTTTGTGAGCTGAATTTCAATTCAATTGAATTAAAGGCGAATTAAATGCGTTGCTGTCAGCGAATGAAAACAAAAGATGCATTTTAGCTTACAATATGACTGCAATAATGTACACATGATGTACACATATGTAAGTATGTATAGTATGTTACATATATACATTGTACAACGTATGAAGGCCTCTTCGTCTGTAGCAGATAAAAATTGCCGCGCAAAATGTTTTTAATCAATTTAAATTGAATGATGACCCGCACAATCAGAAAACAGCTGGAGAGAATTAATTTTAGCATTGTATCTTTTAGTTTGCATCTTGTATATTGTATCTTGTAGCTTGTATCTTGAGCGGCAACTTGGTATCAAAGTTGCTCATAATTTATACAATTTTATGTGCTCTTTGTAAATTGTTTTGTTAGTTTTTTATGTTTGCCTTTAGAACTTTATTTTCATCTATTTTTGATTTAAGCTGCACAATAGTTTTATTAGCCGTGAATTGAAGAACATTTGACTTATTTTCCAATTGAAATTCTTATTGAGTATTACAAAGATTTCAATTTCATTATACTAATCAAAATTCAACACACATCAAGTCATATGCAAACATAACTATTAATGAGCATACATTTTGAATGTGTTTTTTTTTAACAACAATTGAACACAAAATTTTCATTTATTTTGTATTTTTCTGCACATTTTGTGGACTTCTATTTTTCTGCACATTTTGTGAACTTTTATGCAGTTTGCAGTTTGCTAGGCTCATTTTTTTGTATGTCAATTTATTTATAACTTGCTCGCAAATTGCGTATTTCTGTTTTTTGTTTTATGCTGGCAAGCTGTGCGCTCATTTAATTGCTAATTCAAATTAAGCATACGCCAAGTGGGCCGCAATAAAAAGCGGTTTTTGAAATTTATGAACATCATATAGGGCGAGACCCTTAAATTCGCAGCAGACGTTGAAAAGCTTTATAAACAAAATAAAACTCATATATGGCAGAAGAAAAAAAATACCCAATCAAAGTAGTTGTTTTTTTGTGTTTATATCGGATCGGGTCAAATGTTTGCCCCATCCAATTACCGCTTATTAAGGTAATCAAATAAAATATCATTTAGATATGCGAAAATTATTACTCATATGTGAATAGATATAAGAAATGCATGTGAGTTTGTATATGATTGACAATGGCATTTTAAATGTAAATATATTGCTCAAAATATTCAGTATGATAAAAAATTTGTTATTTAATTATTCAAAGCATAAAAATAGTGTTGTTTTTCTTTGTATACCCTGTTTTCTAAAGTGGAAAAAAAAAGTAAATTGGGTTTGTGAAATGTTTGTCCGTTCGTCCGTCCGTCTGTCCGTCTGTATGAACGCATGTTTTTTCCCCAGTTTTCAAGCTAGAGCAACCTAACTTTTTATACATGTTGGTATATACCATAGGCAGAAAAGTGTTAAGATCGCCAGATCGGATGACTATATCTTATAGCTACCATAGGAACTATCGGTTGAAGAATAAGTTATTGTATGAAAAACTCTTTTTTGTTTTTCAAGGCAACTCAACCAAACTCACTTTAACTAAGTTTAAAAACAGTTAATATGTATATATATACAAAAATGTAATTTATTAAACGTACAGAAAACAGAGTATTTCGCAGTGGGGAGATCCCGACAGCCACGTTCTTACTTGTTGATTATGCTTTTAATAGAAGTGCTTACATTTTCATTTTTCTCAGTGCACAACTCGGTGTGACCCACAAAAGATATGTATTATAAGAGTGAGATATACTGCTTGGTATACGAAACATTGAGTCACAAATTACAAAAGGAACCAGCCATCTATCTTTTACTGCAGCAAAGCAAGGCAATGAACCACAATTTGTCTGCTGCTTAAAACAGAGAAATGTAGATACAGCTACAGCTACACATACAGATACAGATACATACAATATAAGTACATTGTTCAAACACACATATGTATGTATATCTCGAAAAGCATTTACAGGCCAACCGGCAAGTAAATATAAAAATGCAAACAATCAGCAACGCTGCAGCGATACTAAAGTTATGTAAATGTAATTAAATATTCATAGAAAATGTTAAAGTCGAGCATGGAATGTGTCAACTAGAAAAGCTAAAGCAAATATACAGAAACAGTAAAAGCTTAAATCGGCCAGAATTATAGGCAAGAATGTGAATTACAAAGAAAGAAATGCTATTTGTTGTTGCAACATTCTATTTTTAAACGCTATGCCAGAAACGCTATGAATTGATAGAGTTATTTCGAAACATACAGGGCATATATGGAATTCATGATTTTTTTTGAAAATGTTCCCAGTTGCCAAAACTTTTTTTTCGATTAACGGAGCTGTGGAAGATTATCTGAAATTAGAAATAAACTTGATCTGCGTATTGAACCTACAGGAACCTACACACCAATTTTGATGTTGCTAGCTCTTATAGTCTCTAAGACGGATTGAAACAGATACTTCAAAGAGATTCGGTTGTTGATGCTCAACAAGAATATATATATTTTATAGGGTCGAAGATGTCTCTTCATGCCATTTTTAATAAATTTGTAAACGAAAATATTTGAATCCCGAATTGGATAACAATAGTTTGCTTTTGCGACATAATTTGAAGAAGTATTCAAACTTCTTTTATTCGAAAACAGTAACACAAAATCAAAAACGAATCGGAAATGGATTCAGGCCGGATTTCTTTATGAAATGACGCTGAATTTATAATAAACTTTGCATGTTAGTTGAAGTTTTAAACGAGTTGTGAATGAGTATTCGCCACATTATTATTCCTTCGACCTTTCAAATCTTAGATTCCAATAAGTTTTTCATCAATGGCATCTCAAGTGCTGACTCAACCGAACAAATGTAAAATATTTATTCTAAAAACTATTAAAAATGTTTAAGGAAAATGAAAATTACTCACCAATAGCAGCAACAGCTGCGCACAGCATTAGCCATTTGAGGCGTTCGTTGGGCATCAAATAGGCCATTTTGCACTCTGCTCGAAGTTGTTGGGTTATGCCGCTCGGGGTTGGCCGCTGACTGTATCGATTTTATGCAAAATCAGCAGAAAGACACCCTTTATAAGCACACGGCTATGGACACAAACACAAAAACACACGAACGCGACGTTTATGAGGTTAGGGAGTACAACCGATGACTCAGCTGCTGCAATGAGAAACATAAATTTTTGAGGGTTAGGATTAGTTTGAAAAGTATAAAATTTATAATAGCATATTTAAATATTTACTGCTAAATGGTGAGAATATTCAATTAAAGATAAGGTGGCTGTCAACTAAAGTTGAGTCGACTCGAACTGAACTAGTTGTAATGACGGGGTCTTTAAATTGAACTATTGAACTATATCTTCGATTATAGCTAGTTGAAACAATTAGTTCGTTTTTTCGAAAAAACGATTAGTTCTTTTAACTGGCAAGAAAATGAAGCAACAATTATATCTTTTAGTCGGAAAGGAACTATTGAAATGATTCGTTCTTTTACTCGATAGACTGCATTTTATACAGTTTTTCTCAGCTTTCATCAATTGCCTCATAAAAGAATAGTATAGACTCTTCCAATAGCCTAAACATTTCTTAATTATTATGGACAGGGTTATTTAACTATCGGTTTAAGCCCACAAAGTGTGCAAGAACCTTTCCAATGGAATGCATATAATTTAATTAGGCAATCAGCAACCCTCAATCGACAACCCTTCAAACTAAGCTCAGCAGTAAATAAAAGCTTATATGCCACCCGCACAGTCGGCTAAACGTGCTAAATTACAGCTCGATATGTTGCACAGTGTAAATGGATAGCCGAATGTGGGCAAAAATTGGGCATGGCAAGCTAAAGCTATCAATGTGTGGTCCTTTGCTGTTCTGAACACCGAATAATGCTTCAAATTGATATGGAATGAGCAAGGAATAAGTTCTAATTAGCTTGAAAGAATATTACATTTAATTGAAGACAACTTTGACAACGAAAGCTTAAAGACATTCACAAATCTTTATGCACTTCACTTATATATATTTTTATAAAAATCTGTATTATATGATCTGTTGCCGCACTTCAACTTTAACATACTCTACACCCCTCATAGCATTTATGTAAATCCATCAAACAAAACGCGGCAACAATTTGTCCACAGCTCCCACATATGGCAGACACATTTGACCCGCAGACTTGGAACATAGAACATGGAACTGGCGACAACGCCAACTATTTATTTATAAAGCCATACAAACCGTTAGCAAAAAAGAGAGAGGAAAAATCAACTACTGGCGATGTAGTTGTCATTAATTAAACCTCAAATGGGCAAATGGTCGCTCAAATGGGGCGTAAGAAAAGCCACTTCAATATTGTCTTCGTCTAGGGCCTTGTGTCATCCATAAATATGAACTCCTCTAAAACATTCGCGTGCTTATAAAAACTTTATGACAGGCAGGAAGTCACGATTCCACACACACACACACATGAATATATATCTATATCTATATTTAGTTTGACATATGCATCAGACATAAGACGACGCTTTGAACTTGCCACGCATGTCAACATGGAACAAGTATAGACCCACACAATGTCTGTCTGTCTATCTGTCAGTCTGTCTGTTTATCCTTGGCATGTGTCTTCTTATTCAACTGTTGGATATAATTTCAGTTCCAATTTGTTTGATTTTTTAACGCCTAATTAAAATTTAAGTGGATTTTTCCATAACCACAGAAATAATGCTCAATGCGCGCTTTTAAATTTTGTTTGTTTTTGTGAGATGCTTCCACTTTTTAGATATGCTGTATTATACCCTGTATTCAAAAGATGTATTTATGTGTAGCTTCATCTAACAGGCAAAATCTTTCTCTTCTCGTCCTTCCAAGTTGTATGTCTCTATATAACACAAGGCACATTATATATAACAGAGTATTTCAAAGCCAAGCCACATCGATTTAAACATTTGGAACTTACTTTCCTTGAGGGTTGCAAGGCGCCTGCGCAGCAGTTGCAACTGACACGTGGCTGGCATTGAGGGGAGGATTAGACCCGTTGAACAATTGTTAGCTTTCATATTGGTTTAATGAACTTTGTCAGACAGAGGGTTCAAAGCGCAATTGTCTAGGTTTTCGGCTGCGACACAGTTGCACAGCTACGCATTAGGTTTAAGGGTGGAGCTCTTTCGCCCGAAACGAAATTTAACAAACGTGTTTCAATTGTGAATTAGGAATGTTTTACAATATTTCTATTTGATCTTCGTACAAACGAGTATAAATAATAATAATAATAATAATAATAATAATAATAATAATAATAATAATAATAATAATAATAATAATAATAATAATAATAATAATAATAATAATAATAATAATAATAATAATAATAATAATAATAATAAAAATACGTTACTCACACTAAAAACCTTGCATGAAATTTGTTGATGCCTCATTTGCTGACTCATCGTCAGTTCAGAGACTATTTAAACACTTCAACACAGTAGGTATATACTATATATGCATTCGCCAAAAGTTGCATGCTTGAATGTAGAAAACATCTGGTAATCGGTGAACACTATTCAAATTTCATATGCAGCTATTGTGTATATATGTACCATATACAAGTATAGTAGTATATATACTATTTACATACTTATATTGTTTGTCTGGATCATGGGCGTACGCACAGCCGGGCAGAGGGGGTGAGCAAATGAAATAACAATTGATGATTCTGTTTAAAGATTAGCTTGAATACTTTGTCTCAAAAGTAAAAACTTTTTAAGCCCAATATTCCATCGATATTCGAATGTCAGAGTAGCTAATAATTCCGATTCCGAGTGTTTTGATCGGAACCGGAAATGGAAACAGTGCTGCTTTTTTTTTTTTTAATTTGGAATCGGATAAACATTTAAATAGATTGTTCTTTTAGCACATTACGAAATTTTAATTTTGTTGCTGCAAACATTATTGGAGTTACATAGGTGTTTACGGTTCGACTAAACTATAGTCCCAGTTGTGTGGATCGACTTCGAAGCGTTTCAAGCGTTCATAATATTGACCGAATGTGAAACCCTCTACCTCATAGAAGTGGAACAGACTATTCATGACGGCGTTAAGATATCTATTGTTATAAAGCCAAATGCAATGATTTGGAAGCGTGTCAATATAGTGCGCTTTTCCAATAATATCAAAATCGCATGGCAAATGCAAGGTATCAAAATCAAACGGCCTTGGATAAAGATAAAACTTATCGTCTCGCTTAACATGTCTAATTTCTTTCATTTGAGATATATTCAGCAAGTTGACTTGTTCTGGCATTGATGTCACTTTGGTCTTATTGCTACTTTGAATGTCCTGGCCATCAGTTTGATTCATATGAGTCGTTGTAAGAAAATTGACTATAGGTCTAGATGCATCCAACAATTTGCTCTTTTCTGGCATTGATGTCACTTCTGTTTTATTTCTATGTTGAGAGTACTTGTTCATTGGTAAGGGTCGAGCATCAACTGGGAATAATGTCATCTGGCAAAAGAATAGCAATCGCAAATTATAATAAAATATTGAGTTGTTCTTTTTATACCCTTGCAGAGGGCTTTATAATTTTGTCACAAAATGTGTAACGCATTGAAAGAGAAAAACAATTTCTATATTCGTGATCAGCATCAACAGTCAAGTCATGTCTGTCTGTCTGTCTGTTTATATGCGAACTAGTCCCCCAGTTTTAGAGCTATCTTGATGAAACTTGGCACAGATGCTTTTTCTTTGTGCAAGCCGTACATATTTCAGAATCGGCCAGATCGGAAAACTATAACATATAGCTGCCAAATGAACGATCGGTTGAAAAACTAGTTTTTGTAAGAAAAACTTTTATGTTTTTCAAGATAACTTAACCAAACTAACTTAAATTAAGTTTAAAGACAGTTTATACATGATGACAAAATTTCATCAAAATCGGACTACTATAACATATAGCTGCCATAGGAACGATCGGTTGAAAAATTTGTTTTTGTATGAAAATGGTTTTGTTTTTCAAGATAACTCAACCAAACTCACTAAACCTAAGTTTAAGGATTATTTATGCATGATCACAAAATTTCATCAAAATCGGATCACTATATCTTATAGCTGCCATAGGAACAATCAGTTGAAAAACAACTTTTCTTATGCAAATCATTTCTGCAAGGGTATATATCTTCGGCACGCCGATGACAACATTTCTTTCTTGTTTATACTTACCACAAAAACTAATATCTCTAAAACTATGCGCCAATTCATCCTAAATTCTAAAAGTGAGTTATATTCAATAATAATAAAACCAAAATTTGATACTAGTTTAGCTTAAAAAAATAAATGTTCAATAAAATTTTGTATATTAATACTAGAAATTTATCAGGCGTTAAATTGAAAAATTTAAAATCAAAGCTAGCTTCGTTAAAAAAAAAAAGCAGCGTACTTAACTTGTTCAGTGCGTGTCAAACTGTTGTTGCTGCCTGCTGAGACGGGGGTAATAGATTCTTTTATAACTTTGGTGTTATTTATCCGATTAGATAAAATTTACACATTGATACAACATATATGTGTAACAAATATCAAAGCTTTATCTTTAAAATTGTGGCTGTGGGAGTTTTTTGCGATTTGCGGTGGTGCGGGGGGTGCATCAGAAATTTGAAATAAACTTGATCTGCGTATGGTATACAGGAACCTGCATGCCAAGTTTGGTGTGTCTAGCTCTTATAGTCTCTGAGATCTGTGCGTTTATACACACAAACAGACGGACAGACAGACGGACATGGCTAGTTCGTCTCGGCTGTTGATACTGATCCCATTTTTAATGGGAACAGGGAGTAAAAAGAGTTTAATTTTTAAAAACGCCATATAATTTCCTATCAATAACTTGTGAATAAACTTGCCATAGAACTATTTACTAAGGCGTTATTTAGGATTGAAATTATAAAATCCTGATTTTAAGCGGGATTTTGTATGAAGTTTGCGTAATTTTTTTTCAAAAATATAAAATAATTTTAAAAATCCGTCTTATTTCGACCTTTTTACCTTTGTGCAATGTGCACGATTGTGCCCTTCGACATCAGAGAATGGCCCATATACAGATATTGTATACATATATACAAGTATAGTAGTACTACATAGCTGCCACCTGCTAGACCCGCTTTTGTTAAATGTTGGAGAAGCAAACACAATAATTCCCAATTTTATTACTCCTCCCATACATGGAGTTACATAGGTGAGATTACGGGCGGATTATGCTATAATCAAAGTTATCTGGATCGATTTCGAATCGTTTCAAGCGTTCATAATATTGACCGAATGTGAATGTCTCGAACTCATAGTAATGGAAGAGCACATTCAGGGTCTCGTTAAGGTATCTATTGTTATAAAGCCAAATGCAATGATTTGGAAGTGTATTGATATAGTGCTGCTTTCCAATCAAATCAAAATCGCAGGGCAAATGCAAGGTATCAAAATCAAAGGGCCTTAGATAATTAAAATGCTGAAATGCCTCCCTTTGTTGTGGCATTAATGTCACTTCGGTCTTATTGATATGCCAAGTGTCCCGGATCAGATCAGATCGATTAATATGATTCTTTACTCCTGTTGTAGACATATTCAACAATTTGATCTGTTCTGATAATGACGTCACTTCTGTTTTATTTCTACGTTGAGAGTACTTATTCATTGGTAAAGGTCTAGCATCAACTTTGAATGATGTCAACTGGCAAAAGAATAACAATCGCATATTATAAGAGCATATTGAGTTGTTCTCCTTTTCACTTACCATAAAAGCTAACAGCTCTAAAATTATGTGCAATTCCATTCTTAAAATTTAAATCGATAAAAACCAAAAATTTATAATAGCTTAGCTTTAAAAAATAAATATTAAAATATAAAATTTTTTTATAAGAACTAGAATTTGAAAACTTAAAATCTACGCTAGCTGCGTTTAGCTCACAAACAAACACATTTATTTTACGAGCTAAACTTTAAAAAGGTAGATTTTCAGTTTTTTTACTCACATTAAAAATGGGAAAAAGGGAGTTATAAAGTACTGCAAATGTGTATATCAGGCAGAAGGAGGCATTTCCGACTACATAAACTATATATATTCTTGATCAGCATCAACAGCCGAGACGAACTAGCCATGTCTGTCCGTTCGTCCGTATGAACACACTGATCTCGGAAAGTAGAGACACCAAACTTGGCATGCAGGTTTCTGTATACCATACGCAGATCAAGTTTATTTCAAATTTCGGATGTACCCCTCCCTCCTCGCACAACCGCAAATCGCAAACAACTCCCACACCCACAATTTTAAAGATAAAGCTTTAAGCAAGCAAAGTGCGCTGCTTGCTTGTGTTGCCGCTAAACTGATTGAAATGGAAGTTGGGAGCAGGGAGTCTCGTAAGTAGTCGGGCACTCTTGGCTAGAGCAATCTTACTTGTTTTTTTTTTGTTTATATCTCGCAACTAGCTCAACAATCACTTGTGAATAAACTTGCCATGGATCTATTTACTTAGGTGCTATTTAGGATTAAAATGATAAAAGCCAGATTTCAAAAGGGATTTTGTACAAAATTTGATTAAAAAATGTTATTAAAAAATGTAGCATATTTTGTGTAAATTAAATAAAGAAGTTTCTCCGTTCAGTTCCGACATTGCCTTCAAACGTGTATAAAACATAAACATCCAACGAGTTACACATTATATTACTTATTCTTTTTTTTTTTGCTCCCTCCTTTTCCAGCCGATGGCAACTAAAAAATGTCTGTACTTTAGGGTGCAAAGCCAATAAATTTTGCAATTTACTGCGGTAAAATGTATTTTTGTTGATGCCATACAAAATAAAAAAAGATATATAAGTATATAAGTACATATATATAAGAGGGGGGATATCGCAGATTGTCTGCTTCACACAAAGTGCAGTGGCCCAATCCACATTCGTGTCGCATCGTTCGTCATCAACGAGTCAAAAGCAGGAAAGGAACAACCAACCATTGTACATTGTCCATTGTCCATTGTCCATTGTCCAGTTTTTGGATACCATCCATGTTTCATTTGCCATGTTCGGTGACCCATTGGACGCTCTGCACGCTGCGCCTAATTGAGATTCAAGTGCACTTTGTGGCAGCAACAACAACAAAAGCGAAACAACATTTTGTTTGCTTGATTTTCATTATTTCGTTTGTCTTTTGCCCCCTGTCGCCGTCGCTCTACCCCCTAGCTTGTTTCCGTTGTTCACTTTAGTTTACCCTTTAGTCAGAATGTCCATTGACATTTGATGCAGAAGTTAAAATCAATATTTGCCATGTACACAGCTCTGATTCACAGGAATGGACAGAAACGTAAGATGATATTCTAGTCAAGGATTGATCAAGTTATAAGAGTTTTGTTGAGGTCCTGGTCCATAATTACTTTCTGTAGATTCCATTTCCTAAAAAACATTTTACTTTCATTAAAATAATAAATAAAAAAAATGTTTTTCTCCTTCATCTATCTTTCTTTCTGTCAAAACATTTGAAATTACAATTCGATTACAAACAATTTTCTAAATAGTTGTTATATATACATCAAATATATTATAATACTGATTGAGTGTTCTCATTAGATATTTGAAATCAAAGCTGCAATTACAAAACGACAGATAGGAAGCAACATGAAAATATTGGCAGCCAAAAGCTGCGCCTAGCAACAGGAAAAAGGAAGCAAATGCCAAATATGGCAAAAGGACCTGCAGACAGTCGAGAGTGGCCCAAAAACAAAAAGTAAAGACGAGCGCAACACTTGCGAAATCAAATAAAAGCAACTACAGACAAAACATAACGCTAAATGACAGCTGCACAGGACTACGCTGAAACGTTGAAGGACGACAGCAAAGGGGCGCGAATTGAGTGTCTGCTGCATAGCAGGGGTTGCTCGCATACAGATACAGATACAGATACAGATATACATATAAAGATATAGATACATATAGAGCTGCGTATGTGTGCCAGATGGTAACTGCAAAGCATTTCAAAAGATGCTTCAAAATGAAGTGTACTGAGCCTGTGCCTAAGCCTGTTCCTAAGCCTAAGTCTCCTGGCTGCCTTCCTGTGAAGTGAAAAACTACCTGACAGCGACAAAGGCTCGGGGCAGGTTGCATACATACACGCATACACATATGTACAGCAAAATAAGACCAAATTTTAATATTTTACATTTGTGGTGACTAAATGGAATATTAAATGGAATATTAGATACATTGTTTAATATAAAATTCTTTATATTATATGTTTTTAAGACCAAATAAGATTTTATTCATATTTTTCCATTTTTAATATGAACTATTGCATTTATATTTTAAATTTTATACGAATAATATTTATATAAATAACGAAATGGCTTTAAAACCTTCGTTTACCAGATCGTTTCTCCAACGCAACTCACTTTACAATTGAAAGCTAACGTTGAGATGCATAATTACATATTTAGTGACTTCAAATTTTACAACATAAAACATTTTCACACATAATATTTATATTTATATATAAAACTCTTTTATAATTTACTTCCTATGATTTAGGGCCATTTCTCTATAATCTGCTATCATTCTACAATTGAAGGCATCCTCTCCGTTTAATCCATATATAATTTCTTGCTCCGTGAGATTAGGTTTACCCCAAGTCTCTGAGCACAGGGCATTTGCCTAGAAAGTGCCGAGTGTCTTCTATTTTTCACCGATTACACACAGTGCACTCCTTATTTCCCCGTCTGTGTGTGCTTCCGTTTGACCACAGAGTATCCGTGCGCGTTTTAAATATCCAAGCAATTGTCGGTCGCTTATGTCCATTATAACAGAATGTTGCCCCTTTTTCGCTTGATATTGCACTTTCTGTGTGGGAGGTGTAGTCTTTTCTCTCTTACGTTTAATACTTATATTGCATCAATGTTCCTTTGTCATATTCGTCATATTAGGCATCTCTAAATATACATAGTTCACAGTTTTGTTTTTGCCACATTACGTCACTAAACCAGAAAGTTTGCTTCTATATTATGTATCTGGTTAATAATTTTGGTAATTTACAAGCATCGTATTGAAATATTATCCTATGAATGTACTTTAGGTGCAAAATACATATATTTATGTTTTTACGCCCTGTGCCCATTGAAAGGCTTAATATAATGTATATACATATTTAGTCTTTATCGAATGATTATTTCAATTGAAACATTTTAACATTATTTCTAAATGGGAAATAATCATATGCCTAGACACATTAAGATCAAAACTAAATATATTTTGTAACACAAAATGAAAAACTCAATTAAAACAGATTAAAACGATTGACCGATTGCAATAATTGAATCTTTGGCTAAATAGTCCTTATTTTCCTGTCCATATCTGTATACACACACACACACACACACACAGTTTCGCGTACATCGAGACAACGCAGAGTTGCTTTGATTGTCGTGTGGATGGCAAAGCGCATGCGCAAAAAAACAAATTGCAAAACAAAAGGTGTTTTAGCAAAATGCAAAATTCTAAATGAAAATGAACAAAATAAATGCAAATGTTTAGCAAAAATGTAACAAAAAATATTCTAGTTTATAATTGAAATACATTTCAAGATTTTTGAGCTGTCGAAATGCATTTGGCAGGCGCTTAAACAAGCGCCACAAGCTGAGTTCAAGCTGGATACGAACAGCCTCTATGCGGTACACACCCTTTTGTACGCTGGTATGTGTGTGTGTGTGTGTATATGTGTATGCAGAAAGTAAAAAAGATGTTTCGCCAAAGGGAAAACTTTAGTTTTTTGGCGAAAAATCAATAGGAAGCTGTGCCAAACACAACATTTATTTGCAAATGCACATGACAAATTTGTTGCACAAATGCAGCCGAAGGTTATTTATAGTTGTTGTTGTAGTTGCAGTTGTTGTTGTTTGTTGTAACATGCATTGTCGTGGGCGTGTGACCAACAACACGCACAAAGAAGTTGCCAGACAGCCGACAAATTACACGCTAAATTTTACTTACCGTTAAGATTCCGATTTCGATTGCGATTTGAATTTTGATTTAGTTAATGTTTATGCACAAACACACACATACACGCACACACAAGCACTTTCAGTGTGAGCTAATTGTAACAGGGTGCCACTAATCCACTGGGGTGGCGACACTGCACAAAAAACAGCTACACTTCTTTCAACTTCTTTTTAAGCGAGCAGCGAACGCTGCTGCTTTTTTTCTTTATTTGCGCTGTGCTCTGCTTTTAACAATTATTTGTTGTATTTATATTAACTTTAGCGCGCTTAATGGAATACGGAACCACCACCAGCGAACCGGTTTGCGGGGGTGGGTGCAGTGTATTGCGTACCGTTTGCCCAAACAACTCACACACACAAAACACACACTGGCAAATTTGAATATCGCTAAACGTAAACTTCGACTCCCTACTTTTGATGCTAACCGCTCGACGGTCCAAACAAGACTGAAAACGCTCTCTGTTCGCTCGCCGCTCTCAAGCTGCCGGCCATTTTGCTCTCTTGCGACGCTGTTTGTAGGGGTAATTGTTTGGGAAATTCTTTGGGATATTTTGAGGGGTAAGCACCTGTTGACATCTTTAATAGATTTTGTGAAATTATATGGTTTGGTGTTGGTTTTTGAAATAAATTAAAAAATTATGTATAGAAAATTTCATGTTCTAGTTTTGATTTTTGTTAAAAACTTAAAAATTCATCTCCTTTACGCTGTAATGAGGCTGTTTGTTAGCGATGTTCTGACGTAATTTTGGTTTGGAACAACTTTATAATCAAATACGCTATTTGAAGCCAAACTGCATGAGCATTAACAATTTTTCGAAAAAACTTCACGTTACAAAGACCCCACTTTTAAAATAAGTAATGTTTCCTGTTACATTTACCATTTTCCGTTGAGTCTTCTCTTCTTCTTTCCCCCCTCAAATTTGAATCAGCTGTTTTGTCGGAAGTCCGCCATTTTGGCAAAAAAACATGGACATTTAAAACCAGTTGCCAGCCAATCAGCTGTTTGCGAATCAATTTGAATCAAAATGGAGCTGAAGGCTTCAAAACTGAAAGCCTGGAGTATTGGAGTATTGTAATCATGCAAAATGATTCTTTCTATTACAACTTAAAGGAACTAACGCTTAACCAAACTTGTTTGATACAGTTGGGGTCCTTTCTGACCAAAATAAGGTTTTTTGCCAAATTTTTTAGTTCGAATTCAGGTTTAAAAACTCGGGAAAAATCAAAAACTAGCCGGTTTTATGGTTGAATAATTCAAATACTTTAGTAAGATTTTGAAAAACTTATCTTTCGATAAAATCATGGCAGAATTAACAAGAAAAATTGTATTCAGTTGCTGAACCACCGTTCAATTCTAGAAAGAGTCAAAAAAAAAAGACATTAAAAGTTTCAAACATAGACAATTTAAACATGTATATATGTATATGTACGTATTATTTAGTACATATTACACTGATTTAATATGTATATACTATAATATAAGGTTTAATTCTAAATATACTTTTGATGAATTGGTTAAAGTTAATACATGGGACATATTTGAGCTCGATGATGTAAAACTAAGTCTAGTTTAGGGAAGACACAAAAAAACATTACAGATAACATACATAAACTAATAAAAAAGAGCACTTTGCTGGAACATTTGGGCTTAAACTATAAATTAAATGCATAAATTTTATAACTTAAATGAATATACATATGTATGTTATTTACATAAAAAGTAAAATTGAACAATTTGAGCGAGTTAATTGCGTTTTTCTTTTTGGGATTGCTGAATTGCGAGTATTTTAAGTAACAATTGTCAAGTCTTTAAATTCGCCCGTCGAAGGACATATTATACTTATATTGACTTTTAAATGCCTCTCTTAAGAAGTCAGAAGAGTTAGTTGGCTAGATGAAAACCATTGTAAGTCTATTGAAACATGACTGCGGACGTATTTGTTTCAGTACATATCAATTCCAAAGGAAGTCTCTCTGGTTAAGATTCAGATATTAAAACTATGTAAATGAGTATTTTCGGGTAAATAAAATGGAAGAGATGTTGAGAATATCGAAGAGTTCTGATCGGTATCCCTGTAAAAATGCATACTGCAACCATTCTCTCTAAACTCTTGCTTTCTTTTCTCTATCCTGAATAGAGTTGAATGAGTAATTGAGTATTTCCGGTATAGGAATAGAAAGATGTAAACTTTTTTCGGTTTTCACGTTTGACAAAATTTTGCTGATGTAAATTTTAAATTGAGGTAGTGAATTTCATTCTTCTCAACTCGAGCCTAGTTCAGTTTTCTTCTCAAAACTAATTCCGTATTTAATGCTGACATTTCTTCGTTAAGTTCCTTTTTGTTCAATATAAGTTTTCTACAAGCGAGAACTTAACGAAGAAACGTCATCTAAATGCGGATTTAAAATGTGAAATACATTTAAATAGAAATTCACTTTTGCAAAATTTTGACGAGCGTGGAAAGAAGAAAATACCGATGTATCTATTCAATAGAAATTATGATGGGTATGGGTTTGATCTATTGTAGTAAATTTTTTGAAAAGAGCCTTGACAAGAGGAGAATCCTACCTCTCTTTCATGTAATAATATGCTCGCGCTCTTTAGAATTATGAGAGCGAGCGCTTAATTCGTGGAATTTCTAGTTCTTGCGCGTAGCATCCTGTATTATAATTTTATTCTTTTGCCGCGTAACCTTTGTAGACGTAGTTGCGGGCAACAAACGTTTCAACTGATCCTGGTTGATGTTGGCCAGCGCTTTGCTAGCTGCCGCTGAGCTTGTTGTCGCTGTAGCTGTTGTTGTGGTGGTTTTAGTTGTTGCCGCTGTGGTGGTTGTCGTCTCAATCAAAGCTGTGGACTCATCGACGTTGGAGGATGAGCCGGCGGCAGCAGCCGCTGCGGATGCATAGCGTGTGAGCACCTGAAACTTGGCAAATATGTTGCGACCACCGCTGCGCTCCTTGTCTTTGTACTTATCCAAGACGGCTGGCGTAGGTTTGGGCGGAGGCGCTTTTAATAGCGCCTTGCTGCTGCCAGCCGCTTTGTAAAAGTCCAGATCATAGTCAAAATCGCTGCTGCTTACAGCCTGAGCATTAGCTGGAGCCAGAGCACGCTCACCATAGCTGGCTGAGCTGGCCGAGGTCTCTGCGGCCAGATGGCGTAGCATAAGTGTTAGCTTTGTCTCATGTTGCCGCTGCAGCAGCACCGCATTGCGTTCACCCTCGAGCCGCGCCTGGCGCACGGCGTTCGAAAGTACGCGCTCTTTCCATTCCCAGGCGTCGCGTTCGCGTTCTAGCTGCACCAGCTGCTTCTCTAATTTGTGTGACGAGTCACGCAGATCGACAACCTTGACAAAGTATTTGTAAAGCAGCGTGCGCATCTCCTCCGGCGAGAGTTTGTTCAAGCGCGCCATTAGCATTTGCTCGCCCTTCTCCCGATTCAGACGCTCGGTGGACAGATCGATGGACTTGTGGCCGCAAATCAGCTCATTCTTGAACTCAATGGCCTCGTCAATGGCCATGATGGCCTCGTCGCATTCAAGCAGCTTACGCTCCTCGCGTTGTGTCAGCATCTTGTCCCGCTTCAGCTTACGATCCAGCGTGCAGCGCTGCTCCAGCAGATGGTCACGTGTGCGTCGCAGATTGCGTATCTCGTGGCGCAGTCCCTCTTGTTGCGCTGGCGACTGCTCACCGGCATCCCACTGTTCCAGATTTTCCGACTTTTCGCGCAGTATGTGATCCAAGTGGGTTATGCGCGCCTGCACGGCGTTTAGCTGCTCGGGGTTGGGTTCCACTTTGACTAGTGATGCCTCCTTTAATGTTTTCAGTTCGGCTTCCAGCTGATCACGCAGTTTGCACTCCTTCTTAAGCTTCTTTTGCAGCTCCTCGATTTGTTTGCGAGACTCGACCACAGATTGTTGCAGCTTCTTCAGCTTCTGGCCACTCTCGCCGGCAATATGCTTCATGGAGCTGAGATCCTGCAGTCGCTGCTCAATGTGCGCTATTATGGCGCTATAGCGCTCAATATCTGCCTTCTCCTTGCCCTGCACCAGCGCCTTGGCCAAATGCTTCTTGGCCTTCTCGCACTCCCCATCCAGCTTGGCCTTCTTCTTGTGGAAACGCTGCTTGGCATGGCTGCGCGACTCCCGATTCTTTACCAGCTCACTGATAATGTTCTGCTTGAGCTGCATGGTCTTTTCGATTTCGTTGAGCTGTCGTTGTCTTGCCTCAATCTCGGCGTGCAACTTGCGCAACTTCTTCTGCAATTGTTCAATGGGCGCATTGACACCGGCAGTGATAGTGGCAGTGGCGACGGCAGAGGTAGAGCCAGTGGCAGCGGCAGCAGCGTCTAGCGGATCCTGTTCCGGCACCAACTCAGCGCCCGTTGTTTGCTGTGAGGCAACACGATTGAGCATGGCCAGCTCGGCGCTGCTTAAGCTGGCACCCGGCTGTATGCTGCGACGACGACCTGGTTGGGAGTAACTCAATCATCAATCTCAATTACAACCAACTTTGTGGAGCATACTTACCAGCTATGCTGGTCTTGCGGTCATCACACTTCTCTAACGTTGGCTGCTCCTTTAAATCTTTGTCCTGGCTCTGCATGACCGCCTTGGGCAGTTTAAGCATAAACTCCTCGTGCTTTGCTTGGATGAGTGCATCCGTTTTGGCACGAAACTCATCCATCAGATTAACGAGATTCTCATCGAGGTCTGGACGCTGTGATTCATTGTCGGTGTCATTGTCCGAGTTCTGCTGGCAGGAAGTATCCGGTTCGCTGGTGGACTCCTCCTCCTCGTCGTCCTGTAGCTCTACGGGCTCATCTGGTTCTTCCTCCTCAGCCTCTTGTATGGGTCCCAGTGTCTTTTGGTTGCGCATCGCTTCGCTAGAACTAAGACACTCTTCGCACTCTTGCTTCAAAAATAGCCACTCCTCGATTTGTTCCTTCTCCAGCTCCGTTAAGGCATCGCAATCGATTAACCTGCAAATGAATCCGTTAAGATCTGTTTTTACTCTCAGTTCTCTTCCACTTACTTGGCAAAGAGTCCCTCTGCATTGGACACCAGCTTGAACCACTGACTGGCCGCAAACTGTAGCCCAAAGTTGTCGCTATTCTTGGAAGCCACAGCCGCCATGACGACTTCGGCATCGGATTGCAGTGCATCCAGCGGTGAGATTGGTGTGTTGTCATCGGAGAATGTATTCATAATGACATAATTGCGCACGCATTGTACTTTAAAGCCAAACTGCAGATTGCCCAGCGTCTCGGACAAATGCTGCTCCAGCGGGGAAACACACAGAATGAGCAGGGTCTGAGCACGTCCGCCAAAAGAGTCCTTTAAAAGTGTGGTCAACGTTGTCTGACCATAGGGTATGTTGCCATTAACACCATACATGATGCTTGGATCGGTTAATGTGTTCACAACCTGCTCCAGCATTTGGAGACCCGCGTCACGTGGATGTCCTGGTGGCGGTTCACCCCAACGCTCGCTAGCGCACAGATCCGAGAAGCTGGCCGTGGACAAACGATGCTGTATAAGTCCCTCTTTGGACACCCACTGCTGCTCCAGCGTTAGCGTAAATAGTGTATGGGCGGGCGATTGCTGCTTAATGCTCAAGCCCAGCTGCAGCCAATGGAAAACTTCCTCCACAGTTGTGCAGTGCACATTGCCCATGCCCAGCAGATCTCGAATATCGCCATTGCAGATCTCCACAAAGCCCACATTCACAGCATATGTGCGTTCTGCAAACAGAAGTATTTATGTTGAAACATACTTGCAGCATGTTGCATGCCACTCACCTGCATGCGCCGCAATGTGTGTAAAAATCTCACGCACGCAACGCTGCACCACACCCTGATCCGCCTCCCCATACACGCACTCAAAGCCATGCCCATAAAGCGTATACGTTTTCCCCGTACCGCGCTGTCCATATGTAACCACCGATGCATCAAAACCCTCCAGGAACAGGCTTATCAACGGGAACACCGTCTGATGATAAACCTGGCTCTGTGTGCTGCTGCTGGCCAAAGCATGCGTGACGGGAACAGTGTGTGCACCCACCTGGATCAGACCCGCTGCAATGCTTTCCAAGGCTCCAACGCCGGGCAAGGCGCTGGGCAAGCCCATGGCCGATGCAGCGATTGGTATTGCCTGGACGCAGCAGCCACTGATGCTGCCTCTGCCGCTGCCTTTGCCTCCGTCACTGCCTCTGCCTGCGTCATTGCCTCTGCCTCCGTCACTGCCTCTGCCTCCGTCACTGCCTCTGCCGCAATCACTGCCTCTGCCTCCATCACTGCCACTGCCTCTGTCAATGCCTTTCCCGCTGCCAACGTTATTGTCATTGCCTCTGCCCTGAGTGTCATTTGTATGCAGCTGATCGGCGTCGATTTCATTATTGCCATTAGCATCTATTGCCGTTTGTCTTTCCTGTCCCTCGCATGGTTTCTCAGCTTCTGCATCGTTATCCTCAGTCGCTGCGTGCTCGGTTTTGCTTTGAGCTTCATGCTGGGGATAAATGCGCACAGCCACTTGTATGGGTATTTCCATGCTTTTTGTTGTCCCGCTTTCGCAGCCAATTTTTCACTTTGATTTTTGCATTTTTGTGTACATTTCGCGCATCTCAAAAGTTTTGTATTGCAAAAACTACTAAATCGATAATGCTGCGCACAAACAACAGCTATCGATAGGCAAAAGTATTACGGTATCGATAGCTTCGATAGCTACAGTATTTTATTTGCAACGACTTCAACGGTTAAGTCTGCTGATAATTGAATTGGTCGCAAAAATATCAATAAAAACATAATTTATTTAACTAATTTTTATAAATTCGCAGTTTTTTTGGTAAAACGCTTATTTTTGCTCGGCGGAAACAGGGTATTTAGCTACACTCTTCTAAAAAAGCTTAAATTTTCCCATGTAATATTTTTTGCTTGCGTACAAATAATTTAACTTCATTAAGTCCAATAACAGCATCGTTTTGTAAAACAATTCAAATTGAAAGATGCTTTTTGCCACTTGCGATTCATCTTTTTTTTTTTTTTTCAATTTACAAATTCAAAAATTTCCCAAATTATGCATCATTTTCTAACAATATGAATTACAGAAGATAAGATGCAAAGTCATCTATTTGTTACTAATTTTATGTATATAATATAAGTATAATACCTAGAGATAATTATAATTAAAACTGCATATAATTAACCGATACTTTTTCCAACAAAAATTATTTATAATTTTATAATATAATAATTAATAAGGAATGCCACTAATGATGTAACACATCGAGCTGCATACCGATAACAGTCTGTTATCGTTGAACCATTCAACTGTATATTGGTTATTCCATCCCTCGCAATTTTATCGCATTTCACGTTGCGTTTTCAGCGCGTGTTTTTTTATTTTCTTTTGCACATAATTCTTGCATTTCAAATAAACCAGCGATATGTCAAAACGCCGCATTGAACTGGGTGAAACATACACCAGCAAGTCCAAGAAGTAAGTACAAATGTCCATTGATCATTTCATAATCAAGCTGCGCACATGTTTTGATTCAACGCCTTTTGCTTGTCAATTCGCAGAGAAAATGAGGCTTCAACGTCGGCTGGAGTTGCTTCGGTGACCGGCACAATTGCTCAGATACTGGGCGGTTATGTGCCCAGCAAGTTGGTAAGTAGCCTTGATTAATATTAAGTTGCATTGTTATACTTATAATATGTATATGTTTATGTTTTTCATTAGCCGCCAACAATGAATCCGTTCACAAATAAAGCTTACTCGACACGCTATCAAAACTTATACAAGAAACGCATCACATTGCCGGTATTCGAATACCAGACAGATTTTATGCGTTTGCTGAGCAATCATCAGTGTATTGTGCTTGTGGGTGAAACGGGTTCGGGCAAAACCACACAGATACCGCAATGGTGTGTGGACTTTGCTGTATCCAAGGGTCGCAAAGGTGTCTCCTGCACACAGCCACGTCGTGTGGCTGCCATGTCCGTGGCACAGCGTGTTTCCGAGGAAATGGACGTTAATCTTGGCGAGGAAGTGGGTTATTCGATACGTTTTGAGGATTGCTCGTCGCCGAAGACACTGCTTAAGTATATGACAGATGGTATGCTGTTGCGTGAGGCCATGTCGGATCCTATGCTGGAACAGTATCAGGTTATATTGCTCGACGAGGCTCACGAACGTACATTGGCTACCGACATACTGATGGGCGTGCTAAAGGAGGTCATTCGACAGCGCAATGATCTCAAATTGGTTGTCATGTCTGCGACACTTGATGCCGGCAAGTTTCAACAATATTTTGACAATGCGCCGCTGATGAACGTGCCCGGACGCACCCATCCCGTCGAGATATTCTATACACCAGAGCCCGAGCGTGACTATTTGGAGGCCGCAATACGCACAGTCATTCAAATTCACATGTGCGAGGAAATTGAAGGTATGTGTGACATATTTGTGTTTAACATTTAGATATTTATTCTTAAACAATTCTTATTTGTTGTCCTAAACAGGCGACATACTCATGTTTCTTACGGGTCAGGAAGAAATTGAGGAGGCCTGCAAGCGCATCAAGCGCGAGATTGACAATCTGGGTTCCGATATTGGTGAGCTCAAGTGCATACCCTTGTATTCGACGCTGCCACCGAATCTGCAGCAGCGCATTTTCGAGGCGGCACCAGCGCCAAATGCAAATGGTGCTATTGGTCGCAAGGTTGTGGTATCCACCAACATTGCTGAAACTTCGCTAACAATTGATGGCGTTGTCTTTGTGATTGATCCTGGCTTTGCCAAGCAAAAGGTTTACAATCCCCGCATACGCGTCGAGAGTTTGCTTGTCTCACCAATATCCAAGGCGTCGGCACAGCAGCGTGCGGGTCGTGCTGGCCGCACAAGACCGGGTAAATGTTTCCGCCTGTATACGGAGAAGGCGTTCAAGAACGAAATGCAGGATAACACCTATCCCGAAATTTTGCGCTCCAATTTAGGTAAGTTTAGATATAATATCCCCAACTTTTATTAACATCTTGTTTAACTTCTAGGCACGGTTGTGTTGCAGCTTAAGAAACTGGGCATTGATGACTTGGTGCACTTTGATTTCATGGATCCGCCAGCTCCTGAGACACTTATGCGCGCTCTGGAGCTGCTCAACTATTTGGCCGCCCTTGACGATGATGGCAATCTAACAGATCTGGGTGCTGTTATGTCCGAGTTTCCCCTAGATCCACAATTGGCCAAGATGCTAATAGCCAGTTGCCAGCACAATTGCTCCAATGAGATACTCTCAATTACGGCTATGCTGTCGGGTGAGAAACACACTAAACACAAATTAAGTGGGCTTATCAGTTGTAGAGTTTGAGATATATTGTGATTTAGGCCGTTTTCTCAAAAATTTTGAATTGTCATCAGTTAGATTGTTGTTATCTCTTGTCATTCATTGAATCTTTGAGATAACATATATACACTACACGTTAGTACCCAAAACTGAGATAAAGTTGAATTCAATTATATATTTTATTCTCTGCAGCTTAGAGTACTTTCAAGTTTCGACTAGACTATCCTTTAAATTGAAAACTAGTTAGCTTTAGTTTGTTTGCAAAAACATTAGCTTGAACTGGCTTAGTACCTAATTAATAAAAAGTTCAATAAAAAAAGTTATGTTCTTAAATATATAAATGCCACTTTAAGCTAATGTCATTGCAGAATTATCAATTAAGTCTTGCCGACATGGACCTGAACGTACGTTGACCGAAAATTTAATTGTAATTTTTCAGTGCAAAGAAAAAAGTTTGTTCAATTTATTTGTTCTTTGCATTCAACACTGAAGCAAAGTTGCACGTGCGTTGCACCCAATGCGAACATTTTGTTGAAATGTGTCGCGGCATATGTTGAAAATTTAGAACTGATTTATAAATGCCGCTGATTTTGAACGCACTTGCAACTCACAAACGCAATCAATCTTTGAATCAAGCCTCTAGATTGCCTAGCTGACAAAATGTAAGCACAATCTATTTGTTATTATAAAAAAAAAAGTTTTGAACTTGCGCTTAATCGAAAACAAACCAATTCAAACATCAAACATCAACCAAAGTGCCACAATGTTTCGTGCGACCCAATGAGGCTAAGAAGGTGGCTGATGAGGCCAAGATGCGCTTCGCCCACATCGATGGGGATCATCTCACCTTGCTGAATGTCTATCACGCCTTCAAGCAGAGTAAGTACACCTTCCATAATAACTTTGCAATTTTTTAAACTGTATTTATTTTCAACTTTAAACAGGCAACGAGGATCCCAACTGGTGCTACGAGAACTTTATAAATTTCCGTTCCCTAAAGAGCGCCGATAATGTGCGGCAGCAGTTGGCGCGTATCATGGATCGGTTTAGTTTGAAGCGCACCAGCACCGAGTTTACCTCAAAGGACTATTATGTGAATATACGCAAGGCTCTTGTGCAGGGTTTCTTTATGCAGGTGGCGCATCTGGAACGTACTGGACACTATTTGACAATCAAGGATAATCAGAACGTTCAACTGCATCCATCAACATGTCTGGATCACAAACCCGACTGGGTCATGTACAATGAGTTTGTGCTGACAACCAAGAACTACATACGCACTGTAACAGACGTAAAACGTGAGTAGACTCGACTCAATTAACATAATCTTTAATAATAATTCACCTTTAAATCCTTCCAATTTCAGCGGAATGGCTGATCAGCTTGGCGCCTCAGTATTACGATCTGCAAAACTTTCCACAATGCGAAGCCAAGCGGCAATTGGAGCTGCTGCAGCAGCGTATGGAAACAAAGCAATATCAGAAGGGCTTTTGAGCAACGAATCGACTTTTTAATTAAATAGTTTAAACCAATACTATAATGAGAACTAATTATAATGTGCGTTTAAGTAGCCATGGAAATTAGTTTGCTTAAAGTTTTGCAATTTTAATTATTTTTCGAAATACTTAATCACAAAATAGTTTTCTTTTTATTGTTTCCTTAAGCAATACTTAAACACAACTAAGAATTCCGTTTAGTGTTAATTAAATCAACCTTTTATACACCTACAAAAAATACACGCTCACAAAATTCAGCCGTTCGTCTTTTGAAACTGGATAAGTATGACCAAATAGGTGGCTATGGCCGATGCAAACTGTAGCAGAAATAAATATAAGTTATTATATTTAAGTATTAAACATTATAAAAGACTAACTCACCGATGTCAGTATGGTACGATTAACACGGCAAAGTCCGCTGGCCGAGAACTCGGCATCATCGACGAGCAATTGCTGCCAAAACTTCTTAATCTCTTCGGCCAAAATGGGCTCATAAACTTTGCGCTCGATTTCGCAAACGATTTGTATGGTTTTACGTGATTCACGAGCGGCAATATGACATGGCTCCACGACCATTAGCAGGCGCAAAAAGTGAAAGATTATCCACAGTCCTTGCACCCAAACATAACCATTATCTCGTTTGTCCAGCAGCTCAATAAACAAAAAATAAGCGGTGGCAACCAAATGCAGAAGACAGGATATCAAAATGAATAACACGGCAATGCCATAGAAGCTGCAATGTATGAGTAAGGTTAGGATATTCATAAGAAACGTCAGTATGCGCACCTTGATAGCAGTCGTACACACTTGCCCAAGGAATCGTGATTGTCGGCCATGGCTCTAAGCAGCAGACTCTTTTTCTTGGCTACAAAATGAGTTCATAAAATCATGTTAATCACAGTTACCAAAAAGAATAAAAGTAAAAGAGACCGAATGACCATACATTTCAATACGAGCCAACATTTTCAGACTGTCTTCGTTTGGCTTTTCGGTTTTTTCTAAGATCGGCAGCCACCGACGGCCGAAGACAATCTGCGCATGTGGTCTCGTACTCGATTTCTTTTTCGCTCAAACACTCGCCATAAACTAGCTGCCATGCCACGTATTTCTGTTGGTCGTTCGGCCTTTTAAACTTTTATTCTTTTTGCAGTTACCCACCTGCTGATTCGTTGCAGAACATCTCGCTGTTCAACTTGGTCAAACTGGAGTGCAAAGCCATGGGCATCAGCGGATTGAAGCTAATCGTCTTCACAGCGCTTACCTTAACCAAGTTAGTCGCATTGGTGTTGTTTTTATCTAGAAAGAAGCAAATTTATTACAATCAGAGAGATGGGCACGGAAGGAAAAAGCATCAGAACGAAATAGATCGGGTACGTTTTTTCTCTAACTATACCATTTTTAAAATGAATACTAATCTTACCGCCCAGATAACTGGCCTTCAGCATTACATTTAGACGTCCATAGCGCCTGCCCAGACCATAGGCAGTATTGGTAAAATTGATGTGTAGTCCGGTCAGTATAAAATAGAGGCTGTAGAAGGGTATATACCACTGTACATTGAGCTCTGTCGGATGGAAATTGATTTGTTAGGAACCAGTGTAAATCAAGTCATATACATAACTCACCAGTATCCGTACTATCAGTGTGCATATCCTGGGCCATGCGCATCCAAGTCCACACATCCAGGCCAAGCATTAACCCAATGACCACCAACGATATGCTGGCCATTCCAAGGGCTCTCCAGCGATCCCGCTTGGCATTATTATAAGCGCTAAGCGTTTCGTCGATCTGCTAAGTGGAAGTCATTGATAATGCGATCGGACAGTTATTATAAAACTATAATCTTGCCTTTTGCAGTCGAGTGTTCAGCTCCTGTGTAGCATGTAGGCCAAACAAGCCACAGTAGACACCTGCAGCAATGGCCAGCACTACAACTGATACATCAGAGGCAGTCACCACTTTTGAGGTCGCCGATTTCATTCTGAAAGATGCGCTATTGATATGTTGTTGATATATTTTATTCGAATTTGCAGTATTTGCCAAGAGGTTGATTTAAGCACAACATATGCAAATATATATATATTGACATTATATGGGTACACATATATATATATATATATATATATATATATATATATATATATATATATATATATATTCAACACTATTGACACACACAGACATATACAACAAATAACAATTCAGACCTGTTCCCATTTTCGAAAACTTTCCATTTTGTATTGTTTTGGATTTTGAGTTCCTGTTACCGAATAAAGTAGAAGTTTTGATCGGAACCGAAAGTAGGAACATGCCTGAATTTAACATATAATATAGTAAAAAGTTAGGAGGTAGACTTTTGATATTCTTAAGAAAATCAAATGTTTATTAATTTGATATGGGTTTGAAACCGAATATTTTTCAAATAGCTTTAGTTAAGTTAAAACAAAACTATGCCTAGTAAATATAAAAACAATTACTTTAGTTTTTATGGCTAAATATTGATTTGTGTTTTATTTTAACCAATTAAAATCAATAAAAACATTTATGTATTATAATATTTTAATAGCTTAATTCACGGTTTTCTCAGCATCTAGGGCCTTGCGTCAGCATCTTAAAGTGCTGGACTTCCGTTCTCACGCAAAAACAGGTCTATCAGAGAAAGGTGGAACATGTGGAAGATTATCAATTATTGGACCCGCCTCGCGGATCACACGGTAAGAAGGAATAAAAGTGGTAGGTGGCAAAAGTTTTCCCTTCTGATATCTTGACTCCGATTGGCGGTTATGTCGCCTATAAGTTTTAACAAGTGGTCTACGGGGAGGTTTAACCTTTGGCCTTTTGGCCAGTACCATTCCGCAGAACGCAATTAGCAGCAAAACAAAAACAACTGTCCACTTCATTACTATAAGCTTCACAAATTGGATTGATGTTGTTCGACTTGAATGCAGTCGTTTTTATAGTTTGTTCCTAGGAAACTTAATACTTAAAAAATCTGTGTAAACAAAAAATATGCACATGCAAATGTCATTTTTTAGGATTAATGAAATATAAGAATTGAATGTTCTTGTGAACATGAAGCGTTCAGCCGAACTTATTGACAGACAGGTGGACAAACATGTGTGGTTGACTTTTAAGAAACATGGAGTAAAAAATATACCTTGAAGAATTTCCCCCATCTTCAAATCAATGCATCAATCTCAGTCTTCTACGAGTGAAGTAAACATATTGCTTGTCAGCTCAAAAGTTGCCATTATCTCTAAACTAGCCAATATGTAAGTCCCCAGTCTATCTTGAAAAAAAAGTACCAAACTGAGATGTCGCTAGCTATAAAAGCCAATGCATGTCAATCGGTCCATATCAATCGAATCTTATCATTCTAGCGAAAATGAAGTTCACAATTGCTTTGCTGCTACTCTCCATCTGCGGAATGGCACTTGGGTATGAGAGACCTCCATACCTTCCACGTCCAACATTCAGGCCGTATGCCCGAGTTGCTAGAGAAGCGGCTCCATACGAGAGGCCACCATACCTTCCACGTCCAACCTTCAGGCCTTATGCCCGGGTTGTTCGTGAAGCGGATCCAGGATACGAGAGGCCACCATATCTCCCACGCCCTACATTCAGGCCGGTTGCCCGAGTTGCTAGAGAAGCGGCTCCATACGAGAGGCCTCCATACCTTCCAAGACCAACCTTCAGGCCTTATGCCCGCGTGGCTCGGGAAGCAGCCCCATACGAGAGACCACCATACCTTCCACGTCCCACATTCAGGCCATATGCGCGGGCTGTCCGCGAGGTGCCGGCGTTCGTTGATCGGGAGATCGAGGAGTACCAGCAATTTTAGACATTGGTCCTGATTAATGTTTAAAAGTATCACAGCCATCCACTTAATATTGAATGCGAGCATACAACTATTGTACAATTAAATATATTTAACAACAAACAAATACTTATCACTGTAGACTGCAGTCCACGCTTGTGAGGAAGCAACACGAAAAGTGTGAAAGTTGATTAGCATTATATACAGCAAGAATGAAAGATTTGCTGTCCGATCAGATCGAAAGTTTTTACTTTTGATCAGATAATACTTCGCGTAGAAGAGTGTTTCCAAAACCAATTGAAAATTAAAAAAAAAATTCCAATGTTAAAATTATGCTGCAAAATATTATAAAGTAAAAATATAAGAAAAATACTTTTTTCAATGTATTAACTTCAATAAACTACCATTATTTATTATAATAAATAAAATTTAGATGAAACAAAGAAGTCAAATTGAAAAGCTGATTTAGCTTTAATTTTACTGTTAGAAATAAACCTCTTGTTTCGGTGTTTTAGATAGGATTCATATCGCCGCTGCTTTTGAGTCTAAGGTCAAGTGGTTACAATTCCATAATTTAATTTTATAATTTCAAGGAACTAGCGGTGTTAAAGATCAACAAAAAAGCTAGCAATGGATGACTAATGGGTCGAAAGTGCACAATAAAATAATCTATGCCAGCTGTAAAATTGGTTAAAAATTAAAAACATGTTTGACTTCTAAGGAACGAAACAACATAATAAATGTTCTTCCTAAATTGCCACACTTAAGTGTTTAGATTTTTCAGTTAGAAAGTACCAACTGCTATATACTTTGTATGCTTTAAAATGGTTGGCGGATGCACTGATGAAAAAGTCAAACCACCTATTCTACACGCAGGCAAAATCTAATTGACATAGTTTTAATAGAGACGTTATAATATACATTCTTTTCAGCAGGGGTAACGTCGGAGATTGTGTAATCTTATATACACTTTACACTTTTAAAAAAAGAATATTCAAATTTCACTTTCAATAACGTCCCCTGCCTTCAAGTTAGCTCAGCTTAATGCAGATAAGACTATCAATGAAATACATCATTTGTTTGGCAGATCATAAATTCGATAGTCTCACAAAATCACTCGGTATGGAAATCCCCATTTACTCGAAAAAGTACCGGATTAATAAGGTGTTGGCTAAGCTTGGCTATAAAAACCAATGCATGACAATCGATCAGTATCAATCGAATCTTGTCATCTTGTCTAGCGAAAATGAAGTTCACAATTGCTTTACTGCTGCTCTCCATCTGTGGAATGGCACTTGGGTATGAGAGACCTCCATACCTTCCTCGACCAACCTTCCGGCCGTATGCCCGGGTTGCTAGAGAAGCGGCTCCATACGAGAGGCCTCCGTACCTTCCACGACCAACTTTCAGGCCTTATGCCCGGGTTGTTCGTGAAGCGGAACCAGGATACGAGATTCCCGTTGCCCGCGTTGCTAGAGAAGCGGCTCCATACGAGAGGCCTCCGTACCTTCCACGACCAACCTTCAGACCTTATGCCCGCATTGTCCGCGAGGCAGTTCCTGATGTGGAAATCGAGGACTACCAGCAATTTTAAAAGTTGATGCTCTGGAGACTGTAGAGGATTCATAGTACTTAAGAGTATCGTAACGACGAAATATATTATTTATTGTTTGTAAACTTAACTATTGTTAACTTAAAGAAATACAGTAAAATTACTTATAAAGCAAATACTTAAGTTTTGTAATCCATTAATCAAAACCCATTTATTAAATAGCATAAGTAATACTGTAATCACATATTGACGAAATGTGACTTTTATTTATTACTCCCTATACCTATTCAAAATAAAGATTTATTTGTTCAATCTTGATCAGATGCACAAATTTTATTCTGGTCGGATAACAAACAGCAAAGTATTCGAAGAATGTTTTTCCGCCAGTCTTAGTAACAGAAGAAAGCACTGCACACTTTAAGTGCGCTGCTTGCTTGCGTTGCCGTTGAACTGCTTGAAGTGCAAGTAATGTACTGCTTGCTTAATGCACTTTTAAGTGTAATTGAATACTAAGATGTTGTGATTTTCAGAGTTGGGTGCAATCTGATTCATGCGGACAGACAGATTCACAGACGTTGGACATGACTAAATCGACTCGGCTGTTGATGGTGATCAAGAATATCTATTCTTTATAATACATAGTTTGTAGAATCGGAGATGCCTTCTTGACCATGTCCGTCTATATTAAAGCGTCGATCTTCGAGAGTATAAGAGCTAGAGACATCAGAATTGGTACATATGTTTCTGTATGTCTTAAGCAGGTAACTCTCCACCCCACCCCCGAAACGACCACAGCAATTCTTACTTCTCTATTTACCTAGTTCAGATATGGAAAAACGAAACTATTAAAAAATATATGTATATTATCCCTTTGGGAGAAGCAGGAGCACAGATGCATCATGAAGTGCTCTGCTGCCGCTGAATTGCTTACACAGCAAGTAGTACACTGCTTGAAGCGAATGGCTGGTGCGCTCTTGAAAAGATTATTTTCCCTTGAATTATGAATTAAATATTTTCTGAGTTTTAAATATGACTTAGGTATTTATAATTATTTTTGAGAAATCCCAAAATAAAAGATATTTTTACTGGAATTTGACACTTTGTCTGCCTATGGTATATTGCGCTAGCTTCAAAATTGTGGAAAAAACCTGCGTTCAAAAAAATTAAAAAAGAGTATAATTAACTTGACGAAATTTAATATTTTATCGATTTTAAAAGGCAATTTTTTTGTTTTTTTCTGATTTTATCCAAGTTTCAATCAAAAAGTTTAAAAATTTGACGAGTTCCAAACATCTTCAGAAATGGTCTTCCTAGATAAAAATTAAAAATTGGAGTTTCAAGTTCGAGCCAGTTCATTTAAAGTCTGACTGGAAGAATTCATTAAAATTTCAGCATTAAAAACTTCCCCGCCTTCAACCTAGCTTTGTGCTGATAAGACTATGAATGCAATACGCAAATTTGTTTGTCAAGTCTCATTTTCCTTTGTCTTAAAAAATCCCACAGTCTATAAACCCCCATTCATAAAAAAATAACCTGATCAGAAAAGTACCTCCATGCTAAGCTGTATCTGCTGAAGCGTAGCTATAAAAACCAACGCATCCCAATCGAACAGTATCAATCGAATCTTGTCATTCTAGCGAAAATGAAGTTCACAATTGCTTTGCTGCTGCTCTCCATCTGTGGAATAGCACTTGGGTATGAAAGACCTCCATACCTTCCTCGACCAACCTTCCGGCCGTATGCCCGGGTTGCTAGAGAAGCGGCTCCATACGAGAGGCCTCCGTACCTTCCACGACCAACTTTCAGGCCCTATGCCCGGGTTGTTCGTGAAGCGGACTTAGGATACGAGATTCCTGTTGCCCGCGTTGCTAGAGAAGCGGCTCCATACGAGAGGCCGCCATATCTTCCACGACCAACCTTTAGGCCTTATGCCCGAGTTGTTCGGGAAGCGTCTCCATACGAGAGGCCTCCATATCTTCCACGACCCACATTCAGGCCCTATGCCCGGATTGTTCGCGAGGCACCGACAGTCTCTGATCCGGAGATCGAGGATTACCAGCAGTTTTAGATGTTGATGCTCAGAAGACTGCAGATGAATTTAAGTACTTAAGTTTTTCAAACCCACGAAAATTATAATATAAAATTAAAACTTCAATATTGTTATCTTTAATAATACAGTAAAACTACCTGAAAAACGAACTCATGAAATTTATTACTCTAAGCCCACATTGAACTATATATGTATTTAACACTAAAATTATATAGAAATATTGTAGACGCATTTAAAATCATAAGTTCAACGCACCTATTGATTGCATATAAAACAATCACTTTCGCCATACCAGCAATTCCACAGAACTTAAGTGATTGGGAATTTAGCTCCGAAATTTGAAATAAACTTGATCTGCGTATGGTATACAGGAAACTGCATGCCAAGTTTGGTGTCTCTAGCTCTTATAGTCTCTGAGATCTGTGCGTCCATACAGACGGTCAGACAGACGGACATGGCTAGTTCGTCTCGGCTGTTGATGCCTCCTTCTGCCTGTTACACACATTTGCAGTACTTTATAGCTCCCTTTATCCCATTTTTAATGGGAACAGGGTGTAAAAATAGGTAAAGTTGTAAAATGTCACGTAAATTGAAAATGATAATGAACAATTACTTTTTAGTAATTAAATATCAAACTTTAAATGACGAATTAATGTTGAAAATGAGTCCTGGGTTCAAGGAGCTCACAGCCAGGCTTGCAAACCGAACCCAGTTTGCATTTTTTATAATATTTGCAATTACTTATGCAATTAACAACATAAAACGGTGCTGATTTAAACTACCGACGGCCGTATACTCTGTTTTCAGCTAAAAATTTCTTTATTTGAGGATGTAGGTTTTCTTTTTTTACGAATATCATTCTAATCATCAGTTTTTATATAAAATTTGATAATTCTATAACATTTAAATGTAGGAAATATAGCTATTTTACGATTTGACCAATTGATTAATTTTGTAGTGCATTTCTTATTGCATTGGCATTGAAAAAATAAATTAATAAACATTGATAAAAGTAATGCAAGTAAAAACAAGTAAGAATACTCTAGTCGAGTGTGCCCGACTACTCCCTGCTCCCAACTTGCATTTCAAGCAGTTCAGCGGCAACACAAGCAAGCAGCGTACTCAACTTGCACAGTGCTTGTCAAACTGTTGTTTCTGCCTGCTGAGACAGGGGAAATAAGTTTTTCCATAACTTTGGTGCTATTTATCCGATCGTGTTGAAATTTACACATCAGAAAGACATTGATTAAACATACATGTGTACCAAAAATTAAAGCTCTATCTTTAAAATTGTGGCTGTGGGAGTCTTTTGCGATTTGCGAGGGTGCAGGGGGGTAGCATCCGAAATTTGAAATAAACTTGATCTGCGTATGGTATACAGGAACCTACATGCCAAGTTTGGTGTCTCTAGCTTTTGTAGTCTCCGAGATCTGTGTGTTCATACGGACAGACGGACAGACGGACAGACAGACAGACAGACGGACATGGCTAGATCGTCATGGCTGTTGATGCTGATCAAGAATATATATAGTTTATATAGTCGGAAATGCTTCCTTCTGTCTGTTACACACATTTGCAGTACTTTATAACTCCCTTTTTCCCATTTTTAATGGGAACAGGGAGTAACAAGTAAGAACGTTGCAGTCGGATGCACCCGACTGCGATATTCCATTTTTTCGCCTCTTTGAGGAGTAATTGTATTTTGCAGAAATCTTTCAAGTTTTGCCATCAATTTAAATTTGGTTTGACCAGTTCTACAGGTTTGGGAGAAACAAACATTGTACGATTGCAAAGGCGGGGGTGGGCATTGCCAAATTATTTTTATCCAATCTATTATTATTATTATATACAATAGAATTCAACCTGCAAAATTTGGGGACTCTAGCTAAAGGGGTGGGGGAGATACAGACTTTGCTTATTTGTGGGGGCGGAGGTGGGCGTGGCCAAATTAGTCAGATCAACCAAGGATGTGATAAGTAGCCCTTATGCTAAATTTGATTACTCTAGCTATAAAACTGTGGAAGATATAGGTTTTTGCGGTTTGTGGGGGAAGGGGTGGGGGTGAGGGGGAGATCTTCACACTTTGTCTGCCTATGGTCTATATCAGCATGTATACCAAGTTTGGTTGCTCTAGCTTCAAAACTTTGGAAAAAAACCCGCGTTCATACGGACAGACTGACGGACAGACGGACGGACGGACATTTCACAAACCCAATATACTCTTTTTTATTTTTATTTTTTTCAAAAAAATTAAAAAAAGAGTATAATAATGATAATGCTTATAGATTCTATAATATAGAAACAACACTGATGAATATACACCAAAGCTGTCCTATTATTAACAGGATCAAAACAGACAAACTGACATAGCACAATCCCAAAACACTGTATTCCACTTTCTGAAAAGTGTACACAAATTTCACTTTCAAAAAGTTCCCCCCTTGTTTTAGTCAGCTCAGCTTAATACTGATAAGACTATGACCGGAATACATAAATTGCTTTTCAGGTAATATTGTCATTGTCTCAAAAAACCACCCAGCTTGTAGACCCCCTCATTCATAGCAAAAGTACCAGACTAACAAGGAAACTGTGATTTTGGTGGCTAAGCTTGGCTATAAAAACCAATGCATGACAATCGGTCAGTATCAATCGAATCTTGTCACTCTAGCGAAAATGAAGTTCACATTTGCTTTGCTGCTGCTCTCCATCTGTGGAATAGCACTTGGGTATGAAAGACCTCCATACCTTCCTCGACCAACCTTCCGGCCGTATGCCCGGGTTGCTAGAGGAGCGGCTCCATACGAGAGGCCACCTTACCTTCCACGACCAACTTTTAGGCCCTATGCCCGGGTTGTTCGTGAAGCGGATCCAGGATACGAGATTCCCGTTGCCCGCGTTGCTAGAGAAGCGGCTCCATACGAGAGGCCTCCATATCTTCCACGCCCAACCTTTAGGCCTTATGCCCGAGTTGTTCGGGAAGCGGCTCCATACGAGAGGCCTCCATATCTTCCACGACCCACATTCAGGCCCTATGCCCGGATTGTTCGCGAGGCACCGACAGTCTCTGATCCGGAGATCGAGGATTACCAGCAATTTTAGATGTTGATGCTCAGAAGACTGCAGATGAATTTAAGTACTTAAGTGTTTCAAACCCACGAAAATTATGATATGAAATTAAAACTTCAATATTGTTAACTTTAATTAAATACAGAAAAAATACCTGAAAATCGAACTCATGAAATTTATTAGTCTAGACCCACATTGAATTCCCAAAGGCAACAAATGGATGTTAGAACAAAGAACTCGACATGTATTTAACATTAAAATGATATAGCAATATAGTAGACTACCTTAAAATCACAAGTTCAACGAACCTATTGATCGCACCAACAATTCCACAGAACTTAGGTGATCTGAAAGCTGGCTTGATTTTGTATAAGCAGTAGAAATTGAGTCAAAACACTGTATTTTTAATGTGACACTTCTTTCGAGAATATAACTGATAAGAACTATAGATCAAAAATCGGTAAAGTTGTAAAAAGTTATGTTAACTAAAAACATGAATGAGAATTTACTTTTTAGCAGGTAAATATCAAACTTTATATGACAAAGCAATGTTTAAACCTAGCCCTGGGTTCAAGGAGTTCACAACGAGGCTTACAAGCCGAACCCATTTTGCATTTCTATAATATTTACAATTATTTATTCAATTAACAACAAACAACGGTACAGATTTAAACTACCGACCGCGTTATACCCTGTTTTAAACGTAATAATTTTGTTTGTTTGCGGGTTTCGGTTCTCTTTTTTTAGGAATATCATCTTAAACATTATTTTTTAAACAAAATTTAATGATTATATTAAATTTGGTAAGATTTTGTTTTACAATTTTAAATGTAGGAAACATAGTTTTTTATGATGTTAGAAACTAAAGTAAGCGTGGATAAAAGAAAAGTCCATGAATACGAGTGTTGTGATCAATTAAGTAATTTTGTAGTGCATTTTTCATTTCATTTTCATAGAAAAAATAAATTTAGAATAAAAATATTTTAAATTAGCATTGATAAATGTAATTCTAGTGAAAATAATGAGAATGCTTATAGAGTCTATAATATAGAGACAACACTGATGAATATACACCAAATCTTTCCAATCATTAACAGGATTAAATTACGTGTATTGCGGAATCATAAATTCCGACAGACAAACTGAAATTGCACTCTGTTACAAGTGTATACAAATTTCACTTTCAAAAAATTCCCCCTTGTTTAAGTCAGCTTAACTTAATACTGATAAGACTATGACCGGAATACATAAATTGCTTTTCAGGTCATATTGTCATTGTCTTAAAAAACCACCCAGTATGTAGACCCCCTCATTCATAGCAAAAGTACCAGACTAACAAGGAAACTGATATTTTGGTGGCTAAGCTTGGCTATAAAAATCAATGCATGACAATCGATCAGTATCAATCAAATCTTGTCAGTCTAGCGAAAATGAAGTTCACAATTGCTTTGGTGCTGCTCTCGATCTGTGGAATGGCACTTGGGTATGAGAGGCCTCCGTACCTTCCACGACCAACCTTCAGGCCTTATGCCCGTGTCGTCCGCGAGGCGGATCCAGGATACGAGAGGCCACCATACCTTCCACGCCCTACTTTTAGCCCGCGCTGGGTGCGCGAGGCACCAGCAATTGATCCGGAGATCGAGGACTACCAGCAATTTTAGACGTTGATGGTGGCAATGAAGACTGGATGCCAATACTTTAGACTCAAAACTTTAGAGTAACAGTTTTACGGAATATTATTATGTAAAGCTTGTAAACTTATATATTATTAGCTTAAAGAAATACATTTACTTGTAAGACCAATTATGACGTTTGTTTAAAACTTTACCTATAACATTCATTTGAACAGAAAGATATATAACTTACCGAACTGGAATTTTGGAGTTTGCATCAAAGAGAAGTCCGCGATAGGTTAGAAAAACTAAATCGAAGAAAAGATATTTCAAAGTGGCTGCTGCCAGATGTTTGAAGATTCCTTCTCTTACCCATAATCACACACATGGATACGGAATAAATGGAAAATAACCAGCTACGACGAATCTCCAGCTGACCCTTGCTATTCTTATGCTTTGCATAAGGCGCAAGAGCCAAGAATTTGCTAACATAGAAAATGCCAATAGTTGGCTCCGAAATTTCCATGATGTACACACTTTCACTTGAAACACTCGACTAATATTAAGTTGGTGTTTCCGAATCAGCAAATTGAATGGCTTCAAATTGTGTGTTTAACGCTCATTTGACACTGAACAAATAATGCGCTCCCGTATTTGTCTAGACAGGCCATGTGCAAAACTGTAAACCCAACCTTGCGTCCGACACAAACACACATATGAAGAAATTGTTTACAATAGTTTTATCTGTCCTTACGAGTTAGCTATTGGTTGTAAATAATAATTAGCGTGTGCGAAATGTCAATCAGTTAAGGACATAGGTGCCAATTAGTCTTCCAAATGCCTGCGCTGATAGCGGCTCGTATTTATGAATGAAAAACTGGCAAGTAGTATGGATTGGCTATGGAGAATTGTCACGCCATTTGAGAGTAGGTACTGAACAAATACGATTAAGTAAATTTATTACAAACATTCTTTAGTGTAGTGCAACTTTCATTTCTTAAATATGACAACAAAAAAATAGTTTTTAAAATGACTGTTAAATAAACACTGGCAAATTTGTTGCAGCAACATTGATAGACAAGAAATTAAAACTGGTAACGGCTCGAATCGAGTTGATCAACATTTGTTGCTTAGTTCGGCACGGAGTGGGCATTGAAAATCTCAATCCAGTAGCCATCAGGATCCTTGATAAAAGCCAAACCCTTCATGCGACCATCATCGGGCTTCTTGATAAACTCGACGCCATGCTCTTGGAATCTATATATGCAAATAAAATTATTGTCAATATACAACTGATTGAAACGATTTATAAACACACCGTTTGCAGGCAGCATACACATCCGGTACCATCAATCCAATGTGTCCATAGCCGCGTGGTTCGCTATTGCCCGTATGATAGCTCTGATCTGGGTCGCTTTCCGTGCCCCAATTGCTAAAAGTTAATCAATTTATAGCAACAATAACAATAACAAAACCAAGTTAACACTCACTGCGTTAACTCAATGGTTGCTTTGCGACTCAGGGCCCAGCTTCTGCGCTCTTTGGGATCCTTAGGTATGTCAGCGGGGCTTTCATAGCTAATAAAACGTTTAAATCAAATGCTTAGTAATTATGATTATCGTCAAGATAAGAACCCGCCAATTGAACTTACCCCATAAAATACAAGGTAAACTTTGCCTCTGGAAAGTCCAACTTGACCAACAATGTCATGCCCAACACACCTGTGTAGAAGGGCAGCGATTTGCGTGGATCCTTAATGCGATACATGGTTTGTTGGAACAGAAAGTCCTGCACGACAACAACAAAAACAGAAAGTAGCAGATTTATCAATAATTTAAAATTCTCTTACGGTTTATGACAGTGAACTCACCTTGGTGGATGCATCTTTTTTTTGACACAGCTCATCTGCCTCGGCATTGCTAAGACCTGTAACATCACCCATGTTGTGCAATTAGCCTGTTAATACCGCTTGATTTGCAAAATTTACAAATTTTTGTGATTAAAATTATTTTAATCAACACGTTTTGTTTGCCCGAATCACGCTCAGCTGTTTTTGCGTTGAACAGCTGATTGCACAGCTGAGCGAAACTGGGACATTCTTGCGACTTTTGGGACACGCAAACAAATCAATAAATACATTTCATATAAATTCTGTAACCCAAAGTAACCCCAATCAGCGTTATAATTTAATATAAAATCGTGAATGAAGTGCTCTATTCAAATTGAACTACTGCAAATCGATCGCATATCGATAAAAACAGAATATGGTTCATATCGATAAACAGTGCATGCTGGCGCTGCCACCTCGGATAAAATTGGTGCTAGGTAAAGTTTTTACACAAGTCTTAAAAAGTAACGTTTGAAAAATAAATTATTTTAAAAAATTTACATCAAAATGGCTCGTCGCACACCCAGCATCTCAACTAAAAGACCCATTGATTTAAACTTAACGGAAATCATAAAGAGGTTAACGACCAGCAAATCACCCCGTGCTGGCGTCACATTACCCGAAAGTACCATTTCCGGCGTTTGTATCGCAGCTAGGACTCTCTTTCTAGCACAACCCATGCTACTGGAGCTCCATGCACCCGTTAAAGTATGCGGTGATATACACGGACAGTATGAAGATTTGTTGCGCATTTTTAAAAACTGCGGCTTTCCGCCCAACGAAAATTATCTTTTCCTGGGTGACTATGTGGATCGTGGCCAACAATCAATAGAAACCCTCACCTTGCTGCTCACCTACAAGTTGCAATATCCATTGAATTTCTTTCTGCTGCGTGGCAATCACGAATCCTCAGACGTTAATCGCATTTATGGTTTCTTTGACGAGTGCAAACGACGCTACAGCATTAAGCTCTGGCGCACCTTTGTGGACTGCTACAACTGCATGCCCGTAGCAGCGATTGTGGAGGACAAGATCTTCTGCTGTCACGGCGGACTGAGTCCGGAACTCAATGAACTGGACGCCATACATCGATTGGAACGACCAATTGAGATTCCGTATGACGGTCTGCTGTGCGATCTACTCTGGTCTGATCCCGATAAAAGTGTAGCAAGTTGGGGTGAAAACGATCGTGGCGCTGGCGTTCTCTTTGGGCCAGCTGTTGTAGAATCATTCCTTGAATCACATGGCTTCGATTTGATTGTGCGTGGACACCAGGTTGTCGAGGATGGCTACGAGTTCTTTGCGAATCGCAAACTAGTTACCCTTTTCTCAGCGCCAAACTATTGCAATACGTTTGACAACTGTGCTGCGATAATGGATATAAATGCCTCATTGGTTTGCCAGTTTTTAATCTTAAGGGGACTATTCCCATTAAGAAATACTGCAGAGATGGTATCAGATTCCGGGTCTCAGCAAGTGCAAGGTAAAGTAGTCCGACCACCGATTGATACTGTGCGAAAACGATTTTAAACTATTAAACAAATAAATGTAAGTGTTGATATGGCATCTGAGATTTACTTTCCTTTTTTTTTAAACTTACGCACTATGGGAAAAAAGTAGTTTTTGCCAACTTTTGTATTCATTATTTTCAAATTGTTTTGGTTTTTCAAATCATAATACTCAAGATTGAATGAAAATATATTTTTCAATTGCTTACTGACTAATTTATAACTGCTTTGTGAATTGAAAAAGCACGTAAAATTTCTTTCAACTTTCAGCGTTCGTTAACTTTTGATAGCGGGAATAGCGAAGTAGTGAAAATATGGAAAAAAAAAGTCAAAATATGTAAAATTAACTGTTTACTCAGATTTTTTAGTAGTTGTGTATCAATGTGTTGTTGATGCGTACTTTTAGGTCATAACCAAAAAATGTTCTTATCTTTACTGTAGTTGAGCAAAACGAATCAGCAAGGTTCAAGTAAAATGTTTTAAGCGAATTAATATAGAATCAAATGGTGTTAATGCTTTTTGCCCCTTTTCGATAAAAGTACATGTTGCATTTTTCACACAAAAACTTGATTAAAGTAGCCCGATTTTGATCGAATTTTGTCAAACTATATAAAATATAAAAAAAATGTACAATAGCTGAGTTTGTTTGATATAACTGATAAAACAAAAACGTTTTTCATACAAAAACTTAATTTCAACCGATGGTTTCTATAGCAACTATAAGATATAGTCATCTGATTTTGATTAAATTTAATCAGCGTGTACAAAATGTGCTTAATCTATGTTAAAATGATTTTAGTTGAGTTATCTTGAAAAACAATAAAGTTTTTCATACAAAAACTGGATTTCCACCGAGCATTCCTATGGCAGCTATATGATATAGTCGTCCGATTTCGATGAAATTTTGTCATCATGTATAAACTGTCATTAAACATAGGTAAAGTGATTTTGGTTGAGTTATCTTAAAAAACAAAACAAAATTTTCATACAAAAACTTATCCAATAAACAACTTTTGTTTTGAGCAACTTTTGGAGTTCTATGTCAATATTTAGAGTTTATGCCAATAAAATTGATTTTTTCCCACTGTGTTACGTCCAATTTCGCTAGATTACTGGGTTAGACAAGGTACTCTGTTAGAAGGACCTGAAAAATAGATGAAAAATAAATAAAATATACATTCAGTACCATCGATGGATCTTTTTCAAATTCCATCAAGGTTTTTTCACTGTCGATACAACTTTTGAGGAATTTTTGGAACTGACTTATGCGTAAACTTAACCACCTGATATCCATCATATTAGATCTACTATAATATTTGTACTTGTATAATATAATTTGTTCACTTTATTTAATTGTAATCGGCATCAAAGCTGCATAACTTTCATCGACTTGTCGTCTATTTACATTTAAAGGCATTTTCAAGGGCTTGATCTCTTTGTTAATGGTCTCTTCTGATTCTACTTATTTACATACTTAACGTTGCATTTTGTCATTGTATTAATTATTTGATTTGTTGACTGTTTGTTTTGTGGTCATTATTAAAACTAATTTAACTGATACAGACCCGAGATGTATCATTATAATTATCGCATATAATATGTGTATATAAATTTAATGTATGAATATATGAATATATATGTTATATATACATACATATATGTATATGTATATATGTATGTATATATATGAATGTATAATAGCGTACATTTGCTTATCAATAAAAACTACTACTGATTTCATTGTATATACGTAATAATAATTAGTCCTAGGTTGTGCTTATGATTATCAGAATCGTTTACTTGTTGTATTTGTTGTTTTTGTTTTGCTTTTTGTTGCTCTTCTTCTTGATTTAACTGTCTCAAAAATAATTTCTAAAGCAAATATATTTTGTTAATGGCCTGGAAATCAATCAATCAATCAATCAACATTTTACATTACATTTCATGTTCGACTAATAAGTTTTTCTTTCAATTTATAAAAAAATAGTTGTGTTATTCTGTTGATGTAGATGTTGTTTCGGCTGTTGGTCGTTTTCCTTCTGGATGGTTTTTTACAAATGCTTTTTATTATTATTCTCTTTTTTTATGTTGTTGCTTTTTCAAATTAAATACTATTAATATTAATGTTAACAAAACTTTTTATTGTGTGGACTTGATTTTTTCTTCTTTTTAGTGCATTTTTTTTTTTAACTGGAAGGAGTTGAATTATGAGTATTTATTGCACCATAAATAAAATGATTCCAAAACATGCACATCGATGTAAATGATTAATAATTATTTAAATGAAAATATAAAACAATAATCAAGTTGGATAGTTCTTTCAATGCATATTTATTTTGTTTCACATCATTTCTTTGTTTTAAATTATTGCAAGCACATAACAAAAATTATAATAATAGTTATTACAAATTAATTAAAAAAATTACAAATAAATTCAAATAAAACATGAGCTAAAAACATAGATAGATGTCTTCATACCGCACACAGTAATTAACGTGAACTAATCAAAAAAAAAAAGGGCGCTAGCAATTAAATACTAAATACTCTTGTAATATATTTATATATAATATATGCTAACAAATAAATGGAAAAAAATTAAACATAAAATTTTGTTTTATATTGCGTAACAACAATGACAAAAGAAATCGCATGTAAATATTTGAATAAACTTGACTAAAACGGAAAAAAAATTTAGAATATATATAAAGAATTGAAAACATAAATTAATGTACATTTTATAAGCATGCGTTGCTTATACTTTATACTTAAAAATTAAGAAATTTATGTATGTTGTTGTCTGTCTCTTTTGGTGTTTTCGTACTTTTTTTTGTAATATATATCAAATTGTGTATTATATCTAAGTTTTAGCTGAAAATTGCTTAGAATAAAATGCGTAATTAATGGCAAAAATCCGCTGTGGTCATTTTTTGTTATCGTTTGTTTTGTTGCACTTAACAATTACATGTGTATGTGAGTGAGTATGTGTGTGTGTGTTTGTTTGTTTGTTTTTTGTTTGTTTGTGTGGTTCCATTAGAAACTAAATAATTTTTGTTGTCATCTGTCGTTTGTAGTATATATCTTTATAAATATTGCGCGCGCTCTTCAGGACTTCCTCAACAAGTTTTTCACATAACCTTTGATTTCGTTTTTTTTTGTTTTTTTGTTTTTTAAATTAATGTACATTGAAATATTGGCAAACGTACGTTTAGAAAATTACAAATTATGATTACATTGTTGTTTTGTTTTTGTTTTTTTGTTGTTTGTTTCTTTTTTTCGTTTTCTTTCTTTCGTTTCTGTTTTCAATGTTCTCCAGCACATTTGGAAGTTGTACGAATAATGTTTAAAAATTATTGTTTAGTATATTATATAATTGTATGTTTATGCATAGAACTAAGAATTTATTTATAAAAATTTCACTAGCAATTAAATTCACCATTCAATAATTTCAACTTAAATAAACGCAGAGAGAGAATCAATATCAATAATTAATATTGTGTTTTTGTTTTGTTTTTTTGTTGATGTTTTTATCGCTGTATGGTTGTTTGTTGTTGTTTTTAAAAGTACTCAAAAGAAGGCATATAGATTAAAACTAAATGTTATACAAATTACAAACGGCTAATCATCATCATCGGACGAATTGGAGGACAATTGCAGATCGTTTTGTAGCAAATCATTGGAAAAGCCACCGTTGGACGCGTAAATGCCAGACTGTTGTTGCTGCTGCTGCTGTTGCTGCTGCTGGTGATGATGATGATGCGATTGCTGTTGCGGCTGCTGCTGTGGCTGATGCTGATGATGACTGTTGTAGGCCGGTGATACAGGACCTAGACCCAGATTGGGCAGTTGATGCATATGTTGCTGTTGTTGTTGCTGCTGTATATGATGATGATGATGGGACTGCTGCGCCGATGGCTGCTGCTGCTGTTGCGTGGAACGATCATCTTCAGTGCTGTCATCGGAATCACTACCGCTGTCACTGTCGCTGGAATCGGACTCTGAGCTGGAACTTGAAGCACTTAGTGCGCCGCCAATTTGCTGCAATTATGCACAGAGATTAGCGATTTAAAGTAATTGAAAATCGAGGTGACTTACCTGTTCCAACACGGCTGCCGCATGCGCCACGGACTGTGTAGCCATGTCATTATGGCTGGGTGAGTTTAGATCCATGGGCATGCTGTTGCTATGGCTGCTATGGCTAAAGGATGCGCGTTGTTGTTGCAGCTGCTGCTGCTGCTGATGCTGCTGTTGTTGTTGTTGTTGTTGTGCGTAGTTGTTGCTGCCGCTGCCACGACCATAATTTTGGTGCGGCTGCTGCTGCTGCTGCATGGGAGGACTGGAGCGTTGTGTCGTCTGCTGTCGCTTGGCATGACTTTGCACCGGCGCCTGTCTTTGTTTGCCCATGTGCGAGGACGCATAATCCGGCTGGCCGCCAGAAGAGCCTGTAGAGGAGCCCGAGATATTCGCATGGCCGCCATTGTGCAAGGCTGCGCCCAGTCCAAAGTCATCATCGTCCATTATCATAGGTATGCTGGGCAATGTTTGTTGGGCATTGTTGGCATGCCAGCTAAAAAAAAAATAAATAAGCAAAGTATTGATTACAATGCGCACCAAGCTAGAAAACGCATTGAAAACCTACGCTGGCGCCGATTGCGGACTGCGATGTGTTGCAACTGGACGCGATGGTGAGCTCTGTTGCATGGGCGAATTGCGTGGCTTGAAGTCAACTGAAACTGAAAAGATAAGCGGATGTTTAGTGAAAGTTGATACTAGAGTTGTATAGCTATTGGCAGAACTATTGAAAGTCTATCAATAAGAGTAGTGATCATATCTTTGAGAACTATCGATACACCTCAATTTGTTTAAAGCGCTTACTTATGTTGTTCCGGCGACTGCCTGTGGACACTTTCGTTTTGGATGATATACGCATGGTGCTGTTCTCCAACTTGAGTCCGGATCCAGATCCTGATACCGTGGCCCCCAAGGACGGAACGGGGCCGCCATTGGCGCTAGGAAGGGGTGCAACATTCGTAGCGGGCATCAAGCTTGGCTTGTTTGTCATTTCGCTTCTGCAATTGTTGCATATGGAAAAACTGTGTTATATTGATAATTATGCAAATTTAAGCCGTATTTACCTTGTCTTCTTTACTTGTATATTGTGATTTAGCTTCTCTAATGTGATAGCACCCGTTTCCTTGTCGAAAATGATTAGGCATTCTTTTGTATATTTTTTGTGATTACCCTTATAAACTGTATGAGGCACACCGGAACTTTCTGCAAGCATAAAAAGAAATTGAGTTTAATATTATGTTACACTTGCGAGTGACTCAATATTTATATATCTTAAAAAAAAGGCTACACTCTCGTAAATACTACAATGCAAGTTTGTTTTCAACTTTGTCATTTATTTGTGCTGTACAAACGAGTTCACAACCAGATTACGATTGCCGCAAGTCACATTTAATTCAAAAGTGAATGTAAATTTAATGCGAAAATTAACACGATGCCTTAAATACAATATTAAATGTAATATAATACATACGGATGTACATATATACAAGCCTTTTATATACTTTGGCATTTTTGGAGAGTTAAAAAAGCAACCCTCACAAAGATTCCAACTCTTAAAAGTAGAAGAAAAAGTAATATGAAAAAAAAAAACAACAATTTAAAGGCATTAACCCAATCTGTTATGCCAATGCCCCAAGAAATAATTGAATTTGGAGAAACTTTATTTATCTTTTGATTCGTTTTCTGAATAAAGTATGCAATGTATTCATTGTTCAAGTGTTTTTTGGCTGTCAATCAAAAACAATCAACAACTTCAACTTTACTGCAATCATTTTTTAAGTGTTCGTCATAAAATTGTATAAAAAAAAAACGTTGCTAAAAAGAGCTATTGCACGATAAGAAAATATTAATTAAATAAGAGACCAACGAGCAAAGACAATTTTTCAATATCTATCAATCGCAATTTGTAATTTACAATGTTGTATACAAATATAAAACAAGTTATAAAATACAAATGTCACAATTTAGATTGTTGTTCGTGGTTAGCTTTAAGTTGTTAAAACTGGATCTTTAATATTGATAAGTTGTACAGCTTTAAAATGTCGACCTACAAAAATAGCACTAAGCAAACAATATTTAAACTAAACAAGCAACAATTAATTAATTACATACTACATATGTAAAGTGTCACTTTGTTGCGTTGTTAACTCATTTTCATTTGTTGTTGCAAATATGAAATTGCTGATTAACTGCATGCCGGCAATTATATTATTTATTGGCTGCACATAAAAATGATAAGCGTGTTGATTTCTTCACAGCACTCAACCTTTTCTTCTCTTTACACAAAAACACAAAGCATATTAACTAACATACTCATAAAATGAATACATTTTATTCAACAACAATATAAAAATAACACAAAATATGTAAAAACAAAAACGAATGCGCGCAAAATCGTTTTTACAATATATGTACAGTACCAGAGATGAAAAACAACTGATTAATCCGTCATTCGATAACATCGATAGTAATTTCCTTGAAGTAATAATATCGATTTAGTTCGTAAATAACATAAAAGCTGTTTCAAAATGAACAAAATTATATATCGAAGAATTGATTTCTCAAATTCGATACTTTTCATGTCGCTACGATTATCGATCATCAATATTATTACAAATCTTTGCACAAAGAATTCTATATCTAATTTTTGTTTGTATCTTTTTCGGGAATTTTAAAATACTATGCATATTTTGATACAATGTGAATTCAGATTCTGTTTACTTTGTTAAAAAGCTGTTAAATTTTAATTTATTGTAATTAAAATTGTTTGTATAAATATGTTTTTTCGAGACTTCGATTAATCGGTTTGTTCTATAAGCAGACAGAGAGAGAGAGAGAGAGAGAGAGAGAGAGAGAGAGAGAGAGAGAGAGAGAGAGAGAGAGAGAGAGAGAGAGAGAGAGATGGAGAAAAAAGCAAGGCAAGGCTGTTTGCGTGTCCACAATTGTTTTTCTTATTCGATTTTTTTTATTTATTTATTTGACTTGAACTCTTTATGTCGTTGTAATTGTTGTTTTTGTTTATTTTTGCTTGTTTGTATTTTTTTTTTTTTGGCTGCATGGTTGGTAAGCATTTTTTAGCTGCCTTTCGCCTGTTGAATAATCTCGTTGTTGTTGTTGTTAAGCTCTCGCTTACAGTTTGAAATGCACAGTGCAGTGACTGCAAAAACTCAGCCAAGCGACAACAAAAGCAACAACATTTACAGTGCACAAGTCAAAAAGCAATAAAATGAAAGCGTGCGCTAAGCAGCAGCAGCAACAACAACAACAACAACAACCATACAAACGCAAACAAAAACAGAGCAAGCAACAACAACAACAATCAACAACAACAACAATCAACGAAATCGTATAACAAAATCCGGTTGTGCTTTTGGAATTTTGCTTGTTACAAGTAAATACATTTTGTTAATGTTTGTAATTATGTATACATATAACACTTATACATATGTATGCATTTATATGTATGTGTATATGTGTACAGGTGAGTATTTAAGGTGGCAAACAATCATTCAAAGTGCATTTAACATCTAACACCTCCCACCTTTCCGCCCTCTAGACAATGTTAACGATATGTATGTGTGTGTGTGTGTGTGTGTGTGTGTGTATACGTGTATGTGTGTGTGTGTGTGTGGGCACTAGTGAGTGAGTGTGCCAATTTATTGGCACAGCTTCCTTTGTTTTCTTGTTGTTCATTTTTCGCATGCTAAATTGCGTGACATTCAAGCAGTTTTTTTGTATCGCGGAAGCCAAGAATGTGAATCTTTTAGTTGTGTCGCTTATCGCCGGCGATATCTTTCATCTCATATCTTCCAATTAGACAAAAATATGGTAGATGGCATCGTTTACTCTACTCTTTTCGTATAAATGCTGTACTATCGCAACATTCTGCTTATTAAATGTTTCAAATGTCAAAATGACTACCAATTATTTCTTAAAAATTTGTATGAAACTCGAGTGTTTAAAACCTTGTTTTATTCAATGTATGTATTCCATTTCGTAGCCTTTGGTCGCTTTACCAAAATTTGCATCGATTGCTGCCCAGGCATAGTTAGAACCATCAATTTGAATCTCCCTTTGCTATGCAATTGGTAATGAACTTGCACCCAACCCAACAGCCTCCGTACAGACATACACATATGTTTATATACACGTATAAATACCTACACCTACACAAAAGAGCCAAGTTTATTGCATGTGTGTCTGTGCGCATGCCGTCGGCGTGGCAGAAGTTCGCAAAATTGAGCGAGCGCACTCCCACGTCAAAAAAATCACACACACACACAAACACACACATGTGTGGGGGACAATGCTCGTGCAAGTGCAATCGAGCAATCAGCTGTTCAGCTGGTCAAAAGCAAAAACTGCCGTTAGTTGTTTTTTGCTCTCTTTGTACAAAACAAAAGAAAAAACTTACCAAGAACTTTATAGTCAGAAGCTACCGACTGTCATATACTCTGTTCCCACTGTTTTCTGACCTACTTGATTTATAGATTTATCAAATTTCTTTATAGATTAATCTACTTTATAGATTAATCTACTTTATAGATTAATCTACTTTACAGATTTATCTACTTTATAGATTTATCTACTTTATAGATTAATCTACTTTATAGATTAATCTACTCTATAGAATTATCTGCGGTATAGATTAATCTACTTTATAGATTTATCTACATTATAGATTTATGTACTTTATAGATTTATCTACATTATAGATTTATCTACTTTATAGATTAATGTACTTTATAGATTAATATACTTTACAGATTTATCTACTTTATAAATTAATCTACTTTATAGATTAATCTACTCTATAGAATAATCTGCGGTATAGATTTATCTACTTTACAGATTTATCTACGTTATAGATTAATATACTGAATATTTATCTACTTTATAGATGAATGTACTTTATAGATTAATATACTTTATAGATTAATCTACTTTATAGATTAATCAACTTTTTCGGGAATGTAAGCGGACAGTTATTTTTGGTTCAACTTTTCAAATATACACACTAAGTTTGTTTGTTTTAAGCGCACAGACAAACAGACATTGGACAGAGCCAATATACTCTTTATCATTTTTTCGAAACAGAGTATTAACAATGGAAAAATTCCACAATAAAATGCAGAGCACACGTCGTAAAAGACGTGCCAAAAGCGCCAAACAGAAAAATATGAAGAAATCAAAAGATGCTAACCAAACTTCCGCTTGATTTTATTGACGTTGACAAAAAACAAAAAAAAAAATCGAAAGCACTATCGATAGGTTCATTTGTAAGTTTATGATTTTAAAACAAATGCATAAAAATAATCTAAAATTCATGGTGCATTAATAACAGCCTGATTTGAATGTGTAGTTATAGTTTAACGAAACTATGGATAGTTTTTCAAAACTATCGAAGGCATTTCAGCTCTAGAAACAAACATATGTATGTATGTGCATATTCGTATATACATAGATCATAATTAGGCACACATTTACACGAAAACACGCATTCATATCACAATTATAGTTCTCCTTAATGGAGGAAAAGGCGTGTCAAGCGGAGACGAAGTAGGTTTGGGTGGTTCACTTGGAGTTCAGCGAGTTCGTGCAGCTATTTTTTATTTAGTTCTTCAGACTGCCAGACTTTTTTTTTGCGTCTTCTGTTGTCACAGCTGATAAGGCGCGTTTAGTTGCGCTCTTATCGATTTAAACTGTATAAAGAGAGGAACAAGAAGATGATAAAGTAGAAAAACATTCTTCTCACTCACTCAAATAAGTATCTATGAAATTCAAAATACCGCAAGCACCGCAAAGGCGATAAGCACAAATTTAATTGTTTCAAGTTATTGTTGTGAAATATCATTACGAACACAAAAATGACTCATTTGCAAGTGAAAAAAATAACAAAATAAACCACACATTCAAAATATACATGAAAAGTTGCAAAATGAGCACAAAATAAACGCAGTTAATGAAGTTTGCATAATTTAAAGATCAAAATATAAATTTGTCTTTTGTGGTAGTACGTGCTCGAAATTCAAAGCCTTCAAATGCATAGTTATATTTTCAAGAACTTTCAGATGCATATATTGCATAACACAACCACAAAGCCCAAACGAAATTGAATACTATAACTAATACACATACCTATGTGAACAGATACATCTTCTTGAGGGTTTTATGTCTGTTTTCCTAAGTTCACAAAAGTTATTTCGAATCTAAATTGTCAGCTTTTCTGAATTCCTAAAAACAATTAGTTATACAGTTTAAAATATTTTGAAAAAAACTGATTTTTATAACTACATAGAATGTATAATTCTCAAAAGACCCTCATTTAAAACAATTAGATATACAAGCCTGCCTAATACCAATTTGCATGCCTTAAACTTGGTTTACTTTTGAACAAATAATATTAAAGATTTTCTTGCCAATTGACAGACATGCGTTGGACTTTACTAATCTTTGGTAAGCGCTATTATAAATATTTAAAATGTAAACCTTATAATAGTGTTCTTTTTCATATCTTTCATAAGTGCTGTGCTATATGCAGCTAATTGCAAATGCAGAGAAGGTGGAGGTGGACAATGACCTCATCTCAACACTGAGTCGCCTATTCAGACAAGCTGCAGAACCTCTACAATTGGCTAGTAATAGTATTAGATTGGGTAGTCAACAAATATCGAAACTAGGACTATTATTACAAATATTCGCTAAGGACAATAAATCGCAATGGAAGAAAGCAAAAGAAGAAGAAGCTAATAGAGAACTGTTGAAAAAAATTTTCGGAGATGCATTATGCCAACTAAATACACCCCCAACTTCTGCACCTGAAACTAAATCTGAAATATCTATTAAAATTTGTAACTAACTTTGTATGAAAATATAAATTGTTATATTAGAGATGACAAAACATCGCTATCTATCGATAGTTTTAGTCGAAAATATAATGATGTAATTATGTGTTTTATCAAAAAACATAAATATTAAATTCCGTAACCAAAAAATTAGATTGAGAAAAATAATTATTTCTTAACAAAACATCGATAGTTAACAGAAATTAAAACTATCGATATAATTACAGCTGCATTTATAAATGATACCATTGTCTTAATCGATAAATATTACAAAAAATCGATAGTGAACAGAAATGAAAACAATTGATATGACTTATCAACCTTCTGTTCGACATATCGATTGTTACAGTTGCGTCTTGTATAATACTATCTCTATGGTACATCATTTGTATTTTAATTTTCAATATACGAGTATATTAAGACATAAAGAAGCTAGAAATGAAATATGTCTTGTTTGCCATTTGGCATCAGAGTGTGAAATTGGGTCAAATGTTTCAAGTAACATAGTTTTTGAAAGATGAAAAATTAATGAAAATGCTACACAGCAACCGACTTTTATTGGAATAAACACAGCATAGATATTGTATAAATGTATAATGAAAAGAAATCTATTTGAAACAACTCAACCAATATTGAACAAGTAGACGTGGCTCTTGTTCGCTCAAGCGACAAATTCTAATCAGAACGGCGCCAGTGGTTCGGCCATAAGGTGGCTATTAGCTTTTAAATGGGTGTGAGACACAAAACAACACCTACACAAACACACACACAAACACAAACGCGCGAGGAATGGGGGGAAGCGGACGAAACAATATAGACGACACATTTACATATTGCATTAGTTTTACTACGAATTTAATTCAAAACATGCATATATATCTACATATTATATATGTATGTATATCTGTATTATTCGTGTGGTTAACGCTAGTGTTGTGCTGAAAATACGAATATAATTTAAATATTTAATGGAACACTGTGTCAATTGATGTGACACAGAAATGCATGGCACATTAAGGTCCATTGTCTCTGCATGTGTACTTTTGCTTATATACGTATACTTTATTTTGTGTTCAATTGTAAAATTGAATTTTGGTAGCTGACACTAGGTTGTAATAAAATAAATCGATTTTTTAAATATAAAATGTTATCCCGATATAATAACTAATAACCAATATTGATAAGCCATTGAATTTGATGTTATTGCAGTTATTTTTATTAATAAAAGATTGTTGTCGATGTAAGAAAATTATCGATAAATCGATTTTTCAAGGGAAAAAATCATGTCGATATTTAATCTAATAACTTATACTGATAGACTCTTTAATATCATCTGTATTTGCAGTTATTTTAGTTAATAAACGACTACTCTAGTGATGTAAGAAATTCATCGATAAATCGATTTATGAATGTAAAAAATGATTCTATGATATATTGCCATTATATCGATTAATTCTACAAATCGTAACGATCTAAATTCACCGTTAAACAGCTGATTGCTTTGAAAAATTGTTTATTGGGTTATGAGTACAACAATTGAAATAAAAATGTTTATCAAGGCCTTATTGAAAATATTGTCCAGTGCCAAATATAAATACAAATACAAATTGAATGCTTCTTAACAAAATACACTTGACCGATTGGCGTTGTCTCATCGCTGTCCAAGTATTTGGCTATGCTATGGCAAATCAACGAAGCGTTACCTAAAACCAAGTCAGTTGTAATGGAGCACAATAACAATAACAGCAACAATAACAACAACAGCACAAACTATAACAACAATAACAACTGCGCCTGTCTGGCCACAAAGAGCATAGCTAAATAAAAAAAACCTGAACGCTTGGCTGCATTTTGCCTGACTTGATGTAATTTTGGTTTCCTTACCTTACCTCAGTCGTCGGCTACCTTTTGCTTGTGGCTATAGTTATTTGATACACTTCCAGAGGGCAGATAGCTATGTGTTATGCAATATGTAACGCATTAGGAAAATTAAAGCCATGAGCCGATAAAGTTACAAATGTGGATCCAAAGATCACTCTATAAAGCTGCTTCAAATGCATATTCTATACTCAGAAAAAAAAACGCAAAAATGGACTAGATTTCCACTATTGAGGTAGTTTTGACATAAATTTAAAAAAAATATGGACTAGAATAATTGCCTAAATATTAGCTATAAAATCGAAAAAAGCCATTAGTTTTCAGGTCACTTTTGCTTAAAATTTGGTCCATTATTACATTAGTCAGGTATGAACGTGTTTAAAAACGTAGCTTGTTTTTTACTTAAATATTTAGAATTAAGGTACATTTTACCTTATTTTCTGGCTATAAAATAACTTATATTTTAGGTGATCTATGTCCTAAATTTTAAGTAACTTTTTTCTTGGATCCATTTTTAGGTAATTTTTCCTAAATTCGAGCTAAGTTTTCTGACTTTTAGGTCACAAAATTTTTTGAGTGTATATAACAATTAGCAACAAATGAAAGGGTATTTAAGCTTCTGCATTATAAAGCAAACTGTTCTCTCTTGTCTTTGTTTTATTTTTTTGTACATATTTTGTTTAAACAAAATAATACATAAGGCAAACCATTAATTTGTGCGAGTAGCTTTGAATGTGTGCTGCTTTGCTTGTGTGCGCAGTTTGACTATATCGTTTCATATAATGCCGCAAAATTATGTCATCAGCAGACAGACAGACAGACATACAGACGGACAGACAGACAAGCTACCAAGCCCAACTCAACTGCAGGCATACTTATATTAAAGTCTTGGATCTCTAATTTTTCATTGCATTTTCACTTCCACGTTTTCCCCACTTGAATTATATAAAATGAGAAAAACTGAAAAGTCTGTTTCGACTGCCGCTGACTTATTGTGCCAATTATTAAGATTTTTTTTTAGTTTGGGTTTTAACAGAAATTGATCAGCTACGCGGGTTCAATAATCAATAAACCTAACTTGTATATATATAATTGCTCAGAACAAGTTCTGTTTATTAGTACGTAATTTGTATAAATGTTTGATTTGAATATTTGATTAGAAGTTTGTTTTGATTGGATTGCGTGTCTTCAGCATGGCAATAAAATAAATGCTTTTCCTGTTTACTTTATTTGTTATTTAGCTATTGACTTTCACTAAAACATGTTCTGCTTGTTACTTTTCACGGCTTGTTGAGACTTGATTTCATTTGCGGTTGCAATGATTCAACTAAAACTCAGCACGAGCCAGCTTAATTGTATGCTAATTAGCAGAGTGTGTGCGATTCTATTAAATGTCTTAAAAAAATAAAAATAAAAAAATATGTCAACTCTTTACAGTTTATAAAACGAACATGAAGTTGCTTTTATTTTCATTTCTTTAAGCGACTTTCGAACTTTTGGATTATTTTCAACCAAGGCTGAATCGAACCCCGTAAAACTGGTTCGGTTCGGGTTTCTAGGGTCCTCAGAACAGGACCATGAACCGAACCATACAAACATTTGTGCCCCTGAACTTGAACGCGAACGGGAACAATTTTTCAACAGAAAAAGTTCAGTGCAATGAATATGTTTTTTCACAAACACTTCATTTTTTGGAAGTTTTTTTTGTGAATTTTCTGCTGCGCAAAAAAATAAATGAACTTACAATTGTACATCAAATTATGATTCCTATAAAATATCATTAAATGCTTTAAATTTCAATGAACTAAGGTTCGAACCAAAACCTCCGGTTCGGGGGTTCCGAAAAACAGTAAGCGAACCGAACTTGAAGTTTTCCTTAAAATTTGAACCTCCGAACCGAACCTATTCTAAAAATTTTGAGGTTTGCAGCCTTTTTTTCAACTCCGAACTTCTATTTTTCGACATAGTCCGCCTTAAATAGGAATGCCCCTAACTCCTTTCCCGTTTTTTTAGAAAGCTCTAAATTTAGCAAAAATTTCCATTCAAATACTTAGTTTTCAAATCCGAGATGAATTTTTACAAAAGCTTCCAATTTGGCTCACCTTAAGTTAACCGTTCTGATTCCGGCAAAGGGTAGTATCAAATATCAGAGACGTTCCCATTTCCGAGAACTTTTTATTCCAAATGGTTATTACTTTTTAAAGACAAGCTCAAATACTTTTCGTTTGACAACTTCTTAAAACCAATTCTACATCAATATCTGGAATTCAGAACCAGGTAACTATGACGATTCCAAATGTTTTTTTGATCGAAATTGGGAACAGAGCTGAATGTTGCAGATCACAACTCACCTAAATTTGGCACGGTAACAGTAACTTGATTATTGGAGCCAACATCCACAGTTGCCATCCGGCTCGTATCCACACTCGCTGGCTTAAAGTCATCTAAAAAACGTAGATGTAGATATTGTTATCAAGTTATCAACGGAACATAAAGAAAAACAAACTCAACTCACATTTGATTGTGTGAAATGCGGTCGATGTATTCTTCGGATTGAATGTGGCACCCAATTTTAGCTCGCGCACCTCGTCCCCAATGTTGAGGCGTTCGGAGAGGGACAAAGGCTTCTGTTTGGTCATCATCATCGTAGACCCGTTAGCGATGCCACTGCTTCCGTATCCGTTTCCGTACCCGCTATTGCTACTGCTACTGATGTTGTTGTTGTTGTGGGAGGTGTTGTGGGTGGTGGTGGTGGTGTTGTATGGTGTATGCTGATAAGGCAGGTGGTTTGTTTGGGTCTGATTATTGTAATTGGCACTGGTGTAGTTTGACTTTTGATAATTGTTGTTGTTACTGCTACTAATGTTGTTGTTGTTGTTGTTGTTGTTGTAATGATATGACTTGTCGCCAGCTGATTCTGTGGCTGCCGACGCCAACGCCAACGCCGACGTCGCCGCTGTTGCAGCAAAGCTACGCTCCTCCGCAGCGCCACCGCGTTGATAGTTATAGCCGCTTGTTGTTGTAAAATTTAAGTTAACTATATCGCTGCCAGCGCCGACGACGCTGCCGCTGCCACTGCCGCCACTGTTAACGTTGCCGGACTTGCGATAATTGCCGCCGTAATGTTGACTTGCAGCTGCTTTGGCTTTGAGGCGCTGCAGTTTGGTTGTTGCCACGGATTTGGGAATTTTTGCGGCCGTGCTTATCGACGTGTTGTTGTTTTTGAACGTTGCAAGACTTTTTCCACACACGCCGTAAACGGTGGAAAAAAGTGCTGCACACGTAAAAAACAAAACACGTTTCGAACGATGCAAAACAAAAAAAATGAAATTAAATCAAACAAAACAAAAATGAAATGTTGCAGGCCACCCTTTCCGCAGCCAGAGGTGTAGTAGGTGTAGGAGGGGTTTTTGGGCTAACTGTTATAATTTAATTTCAATTTTCTTCCTTTGCGTCTGCTTCGGGGCGGCGTCGTCGCGCGTTTTCGTTCTTGTCACATTTGGCATTGGGTTGTGCTGTTGTTGTTGGGTGTGTGTTTTTTTTTTTGTTTCCTTTTCTTTCTTTCTTTTGTTTCAGTTGTTGTTGCTGTTTTTTTGCCTTGATCCCGTCATTTGAGTTTTGTGTGTTTTAAATAAAGCAACATTGGTGCTGCGAAGAGAATGCAACAATTAATTAAATATTTGTTGATTTATTTTGATTTTTTGTAACATATTTTGCCATATGTTTGCATTGCTCACACACACACACACACGCACGCACACATGCACATACACATTGGCACATAAATGCAAACATATGTATTCGCCTCGTTTTACAGCACTGGACAGCTGCACCTGCTGGTTTGACGCGTTGTTGTTGTTGGCTCACATATTGACACACATTTCGCAACAACTACGCATTATTTATGCAAAACGTAATGCGGTTACGTTTTATTTATCAAAAATTCTAAACTCAACGCGTTTTGTTTGCTGCTTTATCGATATAACACAGTATAATGCAAATAAACATTACATACATATATATATATATATATATATGTACAAACATATCTACGTAGGTGTGTATTTCAACAAATTTGTTCGCAAGTACAAGGCAAAGGCAGTTTTGCGATAACACGCACACACACACACACAGACGCACATACACATGCTTACACACACATACATATATATATATATTGTACCTTTACACGTGCCGTGTAAGAGTTGACAATTTCTTTATGTAAATTACAGCTGTTCATAAAATCATATACATATTTATTCGTACAAACATAAGTGCGCATGTTTGGCATGTAATTATTTGAATACGCATTCCAATTATACCACCTTACAATCCATTTTTGGTGCAAATTAGCGATAATTTTTTTTGTGAAACGCACGCACACTGTCGCATATAATACGTAAGCAAACGAATAAAGTGAGCGGCTGGCAAAGGTAAATGAGAAAAAAAAATGAGACTATGAAACAGACACAGCTGAAAAACAAGTTTGAAATAGCCGAAAACAGCAAAGCGAAGGTGAAATTTCCGAAAATCAAATTGAAACGTAGACGGAAAATATACATATGCATATGTATGGCTATAAATGTATATGTACGCGTATGCGTGTCTCTCTGTGTTAGTGTGCATTCTCTCTGCTGCTGCCGTTGCCTTTGTTAGCATTTTTCAACTTTTGTTGAGAATATGTTTTACAAATAACCAAAATTTGTTCACTGACACTGTTATTTTAAATTTATTGCCCTTAAATATTTGTTCTTACAATATTTATTATTTACACGACGACCCCACAAACGCCTGTTTGTTGAAAACGCTGACTGACTGGCATAAAACCAGCGTGACCGAATCTTTCAAGCGCAAAAATACTGTTTTCAAATACTGATTCGGTTAACAGAGTTAAAGATTTGGCAAATTCTTTATTTATTTTGAGGAATTTTATGATTTTGGGGGTGGTTTTTGAAATAAAAAGAATAATGTATGATCAGAAAATTTCGTGATCTAATTTTGATTTTTGTCCAAAAACTTCAAATCGGTCTGCTTTACGCTTTAATTTTGCTATTGGTGGGCGCGGTATTTTCGGTTTTTGCTTATTTGCCACTAAGCAAGCGGCCCGCTAAGAACAACTTTTATTTACTCACATTTACAACATTTCGAAAAAAACAATTATATGAAAAAATTGCAAAAATTAAAATGAACAACGAATTTTTTCCCTGGAATTTCCTGACGCGATTTTATTGTTGTGCTTAACATATTTCTACAAGAGGCTAAACACTTCTCTGCTAAAAGCCCGCAATCTTTGAAAAAAAATTTAATTTCTGTTAATACAAATTTTTGGTCGATTTTCGGAACATAACGTGCGTAGCAAAAAAAAAACATAGTTAAATATATATTTTTAAATAGCCAGATTTCCGGTTAATAGCAGTTTTCTACTTTTCTAGCAATCGACGATCATGTTAATAAATACCAAATCATAAAAATACCCTAAAATTATACCAAAACTACTGAAATACTGCAAAACACATTTAGTAACTGCCAATTTAAAGACTAACCAACACTTTTTAAATAAGCGTTGCCAGACTGTTAGAAAAAGGTCAAATAACGGCTGCAATATTTGTGAACGTTTATCATTTAGTCAATTCGTTAAATTCAAACGGTTAAATAAAAGTTTTGCTTACGTGCTTAAATTCAAACAATGTGATACAATCAATGCTTACTTTGTTCAAAAATGATTGAATATACAGCAGCAGGTATGTATATATAATATGCATGCAATAATTAAAATCAAATCGGCCTAAGAGCAAAACAAACAACATGCCGCCCTCAGGATTAACACCAGCACAATAGAAAAAAAGTAAAAGCAAACAACGGTAGCATACACAGACACATAAACACACAAACATACACACAATAACAGAAGCATAGATATTTGCTCGAGGATCATCATTAACATTTGCACAAATCCTACAGGCGCCGCCTCAGCAGCAGCATAGCTACTGTTTTGTTGCTGCCTGTGAAGGATACGGATGCGCGCTCTCATTATTGGGCGTTAATTATGTTGAGCGGTGTCTGCTGCTGGTTGCCGCTGCCAGATCTGCCGCTGATTTGATCTGCACTTGAAGATTTCCCAACGTCCGCCGACTCTGCGCCTCAATGAACATTTCTTTCTTATCCTTTTCGATTATTATTATAATCTGTGCCACTGCGATTGTTTTCATTTGATAAACTGAAATTGATACTTTTACTCTGCTCTATTGTTTTTTTTTATATGTATATGTATATATATTATGCTCGCTCTAAGCTGGGACGGCAGGTGGGCGTGGGTGGTCGCACAGAGAGAGAGAGAGAGAGAGAGACGCCCAACCACAGGCAAGCAGAAAAACTTTCTAACGGTATTTTGGCGTGACGCCAGCAATTTGTAGGCCGACTGACGGCGGCTGCCTTTCCGTTAGATAAACGTTCTCTGTACGCCCATTGTCCTTGTTTTGTTTTCTAATCAAGCATGTGAGTTTTTGTTTATTTGTTATTGTTGTTGCTGTTGCTGTTTTTGCCGCTGCTCACTTTACAGTTTCCATTCGCAATATTCGCATTTCATATTCCATTTTGTGGCTAATTTGAAAACTTTTCTTATCAGTTGATGAAATCTAAAATTGCATTTTTATGGCACTTCCTTTTTAGGCTCTTTGCCAGCTCCTCTTCCTCTCCCTCTCTCTCTCTCCCGCTCTGTGCCGCTCTGTCTTGTTTATTATAGTTTTCTCTTTGTTCTTGTTGTTTTTGTTGTTAGTTCGAACTGCGAACATTTTGCCGCCTATCGACACTTTCGTTTCAAAACTTGCTCATTTATTGCATTCACAAAAATACAGGGTGTTTTTAAATTGACGGTAGCAGTAGTTTTATTTTGAATACACTATTTTTTTATTAACATTTCAAGCCCGCTTTAAATACGAAGTTTTAGTTATCTTCTAACTCTGAACCAATCTTTCAACCAGACAAAAATGATTTGTTTGTTAATGATGTTTATGATAAATCAAATAAAATATTGAAAACACATATGGGCATTTCCAGAAAAAGTTCCAACAGCATCGAACATTTCAAAGTCATTATTAGTAAGAAATTAATTAAATCTAACAATATACAATCCAGTTCAATAACTATCATGAGCATATCGACTGCTATCAGCAAAAATGACTTTTTGCCCTTATTATGTTATTTTCGACCATTTTCTCTTAAATATTTACGTTGTCGAACGCACTGATACTTGATGAAAGCTATTTCATAAAAATTCAAAAACAAAAAGCACTAACTATCAAATATGACGAACGATCAATTTAACCTAGCTTAACTGTAAATATTCAAGTATAAAGTCAATGGAAATCTTGTCACGTTCGCGATGTCGAGTTACTAATCACTAACTAAACTTGATAACCAAATAAAATTTAGTTATATATCAAAATAATCCCTATAAATGGAAAACTACATTATTTTATTATGGTTTAGAGTATTTTCTTCCAAATTACTCGCCACATTTCGCTGACTTTCGCATTTTTTTGTCACGTTCGCGATGCATTGTTATCTATAAATAATTCGATAGCGACAAGTCCTCAAAGCCTATCTTTTAAAACAAATAGTGTTTTTGAAAACGTTAACTTTTTTCATTTAAAGACGCACAAATTTCGCCTTCTCGATCCTGAAAAAAACCCACATTCAATACAACATTCCGCATGGAAATTGGTTTAATTTTGAAAAGGTTATGTTGAAAAGCTTTGATTTAAATTGTAGCTTATTTTAAAATTAAACCAAAAAAATTCCTTTGCTGTCAATATAATTCATTTCTTCAATAAAAACTTTGAAAATCTGGCTTGAGTTTTGGGACACCCTGTACTGTAATTTGTTTTAGTTATTGCTTTTGTTTGCCGCCTGTAATTGGCTTCACAGTTAGTTTTCCCACATTTCTATCGGTTGGCCCACTTTAATTTTATATCTTCATTATTACAATTGAAAATTGAATTGCAAAGCAATAAAAAAATGTCCGAAAATCAGCAAAAGTCAAAATACTTATTCTTAAAACCCAACCATAGACAATGTTACGCTGATTAAATTACAAATCTTGAGACAAAGCCTGAGAAATAATATCTAAATACAGTATCAGAATGCTGACAAATGCTGCGTTTTTCATTCTCATTAAATGTCGCATTGTCTTAAGTGACCCCTTGGCCTTGTTAAGGGTAGACAACAAAAATTAGGCCAAGGCCTTGTCTTGTCAGGCTCTCAGACAAGGGTAGACAATCAAAGTAGATAACTACTTCAGATCATTTGCTACCTGGCAACAGTAGACGGCAGCTGTATTACATTGCCACGCCCACTATCCAATGTGCGCCCACTTATGTGTATATATGCAAATTTAATTAGCAACAACTGGAAAGCAACTATGTATAAGAATATATACTTTGCACGAGCTATGAACACCCAGCATAGACTAACTGCCGACGGCCTGACAAATGTGCCCGATCAGGCGCTCATAAATCAATTTAAGTGGACAGACGGGGGCGTGTGTTGGTGGAGTAGGAGGTGGGGGGGATAGATGGCAGGGATTGGGGCAGAGATGCTGGCAACGGGACCCTCCGGGCAGCCCATTCGCACGATCGCACAGTGCAGCGACAAGTGGATAAAAATCATCAATTTTAAATTTGTTATTTCGATAGATTCAAATTCGTACTATACAGTTAATGAATCGGTTCTAAGCTATAAATAAAAATATATATATTTTCTATGAACTACAAAATATCAACAAACTTTGAATATACTTTTAACCCTTTCAGTACGAAGTTTTATTTTAAAATACAAGATAGTAACAAAAAATATTTTAACATATTTTGACTGGTGATAAAAAAAATTTATTGCATACTTGAAAATCCTGAAATCGTCCTTTTTTCTGTGATATATAATCCCAATAACTATTTCTAGTGGGACATATTATCCCAATGAGTGTAAAAGCCAAAGTTTGAAAACTGCTGTAGTCCCGAAAGGGTTAAAACATATTACTCATATAATGTATTTTATTGTTTTGTATCAAAACTTTTGATGAATACTTAAAGCTGTATTGATAAACTTCACAATCTTATTGTTAAAATTCACAAATTAAACCAAACACTTATGGGTAGATAATACCTATTAATACCGATTAGATCGAATAAAAGTCTGTTGCATATCTTTGGTATCAACATAGTTCATAACTTTGATAATTATCAAGATTATAAGATTATAATCTTACTCGATCCCATTTCCGATCAAGACATTCGAAATCAGAATTATTAGCTGTGCTGAATTCCGAAAATCGATAGGATCTTATCAATCTTATCTTAATAAAGGATGAACTATTTCTATTTCATTCAAAAACAGTATCAAAATTCGGAATAATATGTTTTTGGAAATAGATCAGGCAGGTATGTAATATATAATCTATTCAACTTATTAAAAAGAGAAAAAAAGTTTCTGAAGTGATCCTGATGATCTTTAAAACAAACGTTCAGAATTGGTTAAGAATTTAGCTCAAACATCCTTTTTCACTTCCAGAGCTCTGTGCTCAACAAGTTGATAATTTTCAACATACGACAAAATAAAACCAAATCTATAATTTTTGTACTAGCTTCCCACACATTCGCTGCACTGTGAAACGCCAGCGGACAACGGCAAACGTTTGAAATTGTCTGTAATTATAGTGAAAACACATAACGCGTCGCTTCCCAGATGCCCACTTCTGCTACCAGGTCCCACTCCCAGACTTGGTCCCACTAAAGGCAGCTAAATTGATTTGAAAATTCGCATAATTCGTGCACAGTCCGGGCATATGGACACGAGAATACGTAGCCAACGACCATGTTGTGTGGCCATAATTCAAAATTTATGTCTTTTGAAATTATTTTAATGTTTTTAATGTGACTTTTGCTTGCATCTTTGGCCAGAGTCAGTCCAATCCCGGCAGTCATAAATAATGTGTATGTTAATTTCATTGAAGTTTTGAGGTAATTTCGTCGTGGGTGACGGTAAACTAGCTATATTATTAAAGTACCTATAGTTTATAATTTGGAAATGAGTGCACAGTGAATGGTAAATCTTATGGATGTAAACCAAAGTAATTTTGTCGGTTTTGCCCGATTTCTTATCTCCTGGCTTTGTTTGTAAACCTGGCTTAGATATCCCCGGAATTGTTACTCCTCAATGCTTCAGCTTTGTCAAAACTTATCTGATTTTTATACAAAATGTCTTCTTAGTCAAATACTTTCAAAACATTTTCTGAGGTAGTGCAAAAATCTGTCAAAAATCAACTTAAAAAGACAAACATTTTGTGAAGCTGAAGTAGAAAATGTGCTTTCCAAAATTTTATCTCTCCTAACTTTGTCAAAACTGAACTGATTTTTATGTGAAATGTCATTTCGGTGGATATTGGAAATCATGATTAACTTTACACTCAAATTTCTTTGATTGTTCAAATTAATAAGTTGTTAGTCTTAATATTTTAAGAATATGTTTATTAATCATAGGACTTTTCATATTTTTAAGTGGTTTTCTAAAATTTTAAAAACTATGCTTTCAACTCTATAAATACTTCCAATTGATGCAATTTCAAACAATATCAACTAATTACAACTAATGCTCAATCAGCGATCATATATCAACATACCTGCACCACCCCCAAAACCCCAATTGATATCGGAAGCCCCCCACAATGTTGATTTGCATAATGTGCGTGTCTTATGTGGTGTCTGCCTGCCAACATTTCAAAGAGTTGGACGTGCTCGTGGACGGACCTCATGCGGTGGATGCGGACGACGCAATCACAACAAAACAAGGCATGTTGACACTCACTGGCAGTGAGTCTTTGAGTCTTTACTTCAATTTTGTATTTCTTTACTACACTAAAACTAATGCGAGATATGTTTAAAACAGCTTTTTTTCAGTTTATAATAGATCGAATATCTGGCAGCACTTGAAACTAGACTGCCAGACAAAATGGTCGAATATGCAAAGTGCTGTCAGTGCGTATAAGCCAACCTTTAACATACATACGACCCCACGGGTCTCAATCTCACTATCGGCGATAAATATCGCGCTCTTGTTGCTGTTGTTGTTGCAACAAGTTTCTCTGCCTGTTTCTGTCTCTGTCTCCGTCTCTGTCTGTGGCATGGCACACGGTGCGTGCCGTCAATCGTTTGCTTGCGGCTGACTGTGGGTCCATTAAATCGATATCATGGCGTGCATTGGTGTAAGTACAAATGTCCAACTAAGTACAAACATCGATTACAAGATCACACGCAGAGCGTGGCCAACTGTGGCACGAGTCATCTCGTTGAAATGTAAACGGCTAACATTTGTGATCAGTTTGACAACTTGGCTTATTCACTTTTTAGAGTGCTCATTGTGCAAGTACTATACACATTTGGCATTCAGATAACTAATTCGAAAGTTTTTATTTTCAAGAATTTGTAGGTCAGGAGTGTATGCTAAACATTTGAAGTGTATAACTTATATGCAAATGTTCCTTAGAAAGAACTAAGAACTTCTAAGAACTCTTCAAATAAACCAACTCATTTTAAATGCCTGAAAGTGGAGTGTTAAACTAACTAACTAGTAAGAAACTGTATGTCTAATTTTAGGTTTTCTTTATAGGCTATATAAGATTAGAAAACTAGAGCCTCGCAAAGAGTGTAAAAGATGTGTGGAGTATATCGCAAAGACGATGTCCTCTTTTATTTTGATTATAGGCAAAATTATAAATATTTATTTGTAATAAGAAGACTTTTTGAAACTATGAATGAGATTGATATTAAACAACTCTTCGCCCATTACATAAAGTTGAAAAAATTATAACAATTCAACCAATCATTATCACTAATATGTAGGTACCTAGCAAACCAAGTACAAAACAGTAGCTTCTGAACGCAGTGCAAACTTGTATTTACACAACCTAAAAGCTTGCACAAGTACAACCTAAAAGCTTTCACACACACAGAACACACGCATGAGCAAAAGTTTCTAATCGCATTGCGTTTTGAAAAGCACACTAATACTAATGCAGGAGCGCTAAATGCAAAGTGTGAAAAGTTGACACTACATTCATTTAAACTAGCAGCGACTTGAACTCCAAAGCGAACTTAGCTTTACCTCATTCAAGCTGTAATTCCTGTGCCACCTGCGCAGCTCAATAAATAATGGTTTGGCTGGCAACCTCTCTTAGCCTGTTTTGTGAGACCAGGCTCAGTACGGAGTAGACGGAGAAAAATGATACGAAAACAAATTGAAATTGGCAAGTCGCTTGTTGAGCGCTAATTTATTAGGCATTCGATGTTGTATCCCTAGAATTTTAATTGAATATTAACACCTTTGGCAGCCAGCTTGTTTCGGGGCTGGTCTCACCCCGAACCGAAACAAACCGATCCTTTGCGTTGCATTGCGTTCCGGGGGCAGGCGGTCAAGCGCCGCAAGCCATGACCACAATTCAATTTTTGTGTATTTGTGGCGTTGATTTATTCAACGGTTTCAATTTGAATGCCCCCCCTCAACACAAGCAACTGTGTGTGGGTTTTTTGTTGTGTACTCGTAGCACCAATACGGGTAGCCAAAACTTAAGGATTGAAAGAAGGAAATTGGTTATTTATAAATGCCAATGATGATTAAATTGAACACTGTGAAAGTCTTGTGAAACTGAACACAAGAAAGAAAACGAATTGCTTGCTGACACATGTGCATGTATTTTTATACAATCCTACAACATCGAAGATACAATCTTTAATATAACTGAAATTGCATTTTGAGACCAGATAAAACTTTCTTTCAGCAAAGAAAAATTAATGGGATATGTCTTTTTAAACTTAACTTAAATTGAGTTTAAAGTGGGTGTGAAAATATAAGCAATTTGGCAAAATTTGATCTAAATCTGAGCATTATTTAATAGCTTAACAGTTTCCGATATGAAATTAGCGTCATAGAGCTATTCGGCATTTTAACTTTCATATTATCTATCCGGTTTTGTTATCAAATATCTTTAATGTTTACTCGCTGTTCCATTAAAAATGGGAAAAAAGTAGTTGTAAAGTACAGCAAATGTATGTAACAGGCAGAAGAATATTTTTACTCGCTGTTCCATTAAAAATGGGAAAAAAGGAGTTGTAAAGTACAGCAAATGTATGTAACAGGCAGAAGAAGGCTTTTCCGACTATATAAACTATATATATTCTTGATCAGCATCAACAGCCAAGACGAACTAGCCATGTCCGTCTGTCTGTCCGTCTGTCCGTATAAACACACATATCTCGGAGACTATAAGAGCTAGAGACACCAAAATTGGCATGCCGGATCCTGTATACCATACGCAGATCAAGTTTATTTCAAATTTCGAATGCACCAACCCACACCCCCGCAAAAAAACTCCCACAGTCACACTTTTAAAGATAAAGCTTTGATTTTTGGTACACATATATGTTTAATCAATGTTGATCGGCTGCGTAAATTTCATTACGATCAGATAAATAGCGCCAAAGTTATTAACCCCGTCTCAACAGGCAGAAACAACAGTTTGACAGCCACTGCACAAGTTAAGTGCTCTGCTTGCTTGTGTTGCCGCTGAACTGCATGAAATGCAAGTTGGGAGCAGGGTGTCTCCTAGTCGGGCACACTCGACTAGAGCATTCTTACTTGCTTTTTCAATAAGATGATAAGAAATTAATAGCAATTACCGTTAAGATAAACTTTACTCAGTGAACGAATCCCAAATTAGAAACAACTTAAACTAAAGCAAAGAAACCTTATAAAGACTCAAATATATAACTCTTTCAGCAATATTTAAAAACAGCTTTGTACTATTTTGTAATCTGTTCAAATTGTAACTATCAGATATTTGGGATTGTATAATATTAATAAAATTTAAGAAAACTTCTTGACAAATTGGACGTCAGCCTGCAGCGCATGCGCCACTTTTGCGATATCGTCCTTGGCCACAGTCTGAATACAATTTAGTGGCATTGCAAATTGTTTTTAAAGTGTTTAATTAATATGAAAATTATTGAAATTTCTTGTGCTGTTGGCCAAGAGAACCGACCACAATCTAATCTCAACGAGATCAGCAAGTTTTCGCCGGCTGCGACTTTGGGGCTGGCTGAGCAGCGCTATTATTTATTGACACCTGAAACCAATAAGCAAAGAGCTGAAGTTGGAGTTGAAGTTGGAGCTGAAGCTGAAGCTGGAGCTGCTCTCGCCAGTCTGAGGGTTGAAGCTGAGGCGTTACCGCTGTGACAGCAGATGGTGTCGGTTGTCGGAGTTGGCGTTGCAGTCGGCTGCTGGTGTAACATTCCAGGCACCTTTTCAGATCGTCATCGGCAGCAGCAGCAGCAGCAGGCGCGGCGGCGTCCAACACTAGCAGAAGCAGCGGCATCAGCAGCAGCATCGCATCATCAGCAACACCATCGCCAGTCAGTCCCGGCATTGGGTCTCCAAGTCTCCCAGTCTCTTCTCCAACCAAGCTGCACGCGACTGCACGCCTGGACCGCCCGCCTGGCCCTGGCCCGTTCCCAGTCCCGAGCCCGACACTCTACTCGACTGTTTGATTTATGCTCGCGTAATTGTTGGTTTAAACGTTTCGCAAAGTGTCCAAGTTGGGGGGCCCAGACGCCTGCTGGACAGCAAACGGCGAATGGCAGGCAACGTTTATGACACCACTGCGAAATGTGAGGCAAGTCCAGGGTTGTCAAGCAGCTACAACGTTTCTAAATATATTTAATATTTATTTTATCATAACGAGCTCCTAATAACCAGAAATGATAGTCTAGCCAAAGTCTATAAACAGTTTATGAACTAAAATTCATCTTTGATAAATTAATTTGCACACTTGTGTAATTTTAATCATAATTCAAATAAAAATATAACAAATTCATGATTTATAGTTATTTGAATTTATAAACTTTAAGAACAACTTAGAATTAGGACGCTTGGTCTGGACTGATAGGCTTAGTATGTACATATATATATAGTATTCAGGGTCAGAGGTGCTTAGTTATACCCTTGCAGTGGGTATTATAATTTTGTCCCGAAATGTGTAACGCGTTGAAGGAGAAGTCCCAGAAAAAAGTGTTTGTATATTCGTGATCAGTATCAACATCCGATTCATGTCCGTCACGTCAATCAAATTCACTTAATCTAAATTTTAGCATCAACATCGTACTACTATATCTTATAGCTGCCATAGAAACGATCTATTGAGAAATATGTTTTTGTTTGAAAAACTTTTTTACTTTTTAAAACTGTATTACATTTTAAATACTGTATTATAAGCATTGTAATTATTTTTTTCGGATACTATATGAATACGTTCTATATGATCTAATAGTTAAAAATAATTCGATGTTTTGAGATTAATTCAAATTTATAATTTATATTCAAAATAGCGCTATTAAAATATTAAATTAAGCTCTAAATCTAGCTAGCAATCGTAATTCAAAGAATTATCAAATTCATAATTGTATTAACAATTTTAATCAACCTTAATCAGTTTACCCCGAAAACTATACTCGTACATATGTTATAAGTTTATGCAAATTAAAATGATAAAAGATTGCGTTAAGGCACATTCCGAAAAGAAAATGTTTACAATAGCAGCGCTTTTATCGCAATGTGGGCAGCCTGGCAACCCTAATCAGCGGCTATCTTGTCCATATATATATATATATATATATATATATATATATATATGTATATACATATGTACATTAAAGTGGTGGCCTTAAATTTCAGCTTCTCACGTCACACCTCCGGGACCACCTTGCAGCTGCCGCATGCGCTTATTTTCGTTCGTTTGTCATCATTTTTTCAATAAATTTCAATTTCGAGGCCCCGTCGCTTTGTACGGAGCAAGGAGTATAGTCGTATGTATATCCTTTGGCCTAGCTGCGACCGACCAGAGCGACCGCCTGTGAAATCCGAAGTGTAAAATTGATTTAAATGGCTCGTGAGTGAAGCAGATAATTTTCAGTTGTCAGATACTTGTAATATTTATGTGTCGGCGATTATTATTCCGAGACCGTCTCCGTTTAAAGTTACCTACGCGTGAAAATTGCTTACTTGTTGCCTCTTCCCCTCCCCCTGTCCTCCTACTCCTTCATTTCCAACCAACTTGCAATGCCTAACTCATTTTTAATATGAATAATTGTGGCAAATTACATGGCAATTGCATAATCATCTGCCCCCTCTGAACACCTCTTCCCAACCTTTGGTGGGATCGCTGAACAACGTGGCTTGGTAATTGAATTGCCGTACCAATTATGCGGTAGATTGTAAGGCAACTTTAAGAGCAGGAGGCGTGTGATTGAACTTTTAAATTTCCGGTAAGCGGTGAATGAATGTGAATAAATACTTCGTGTGGGTCTTTAAAGTAAGGGTATCTGTCGTAAAGGTGTTTTTGATCTTTTTGTTAGAAATGGTACCTATCGTAAAGGTGTTTTTTTGATAGAAAGGGTATTTGTCATAAAGGTGTTTTTGATCTTTATTTACTATTCAAATCTAGAAAATCTTTTTAAGATTTAACTTTTTGTTTTATACGAAGATTTTAATTGTTAATGCACAGGTGATATTAATGAGTTTATTTGATTAGCGTGCTCACGGATACTGGTTAAATGCTAAGGAAATTTCTTTTAAGCTCTCATGGTAAAGAGCATCCTTTTTAAATTCTAAAAAAAATTGATTGCTCAGTTTTGCCTATGGAGTTAAAACTTTTCAAATATAAGCTTAACATAAACAAACAAATTTCATTTCACTAAGATAGAATCTGACAACACTTTTGTTTCCCATTTAAAAGACTACTAAACTAAATTTACTACTACTATATCAAATCTTGCATGGTTTCATGCACCAAACAGAAACGTTTTTGTTTCTGTGCGGAATGCACGGAACGAACAAGATAAGATGCTTGTTTAGACGATGCGAGATGAAAATACATGAAAAGGCGTGCAAGAATTACAACATCTAAACACCGCTTAAATGATATTGTATAAAAAGTACTCCGATATAAGAAAAGGTCTGTATTTTGGCAATTCCACGCAATTCCACGCAATTCTTTCAATTAGCACACTTTTAAGTTTTCCTATTAATTCATATTAATGGTCTCTTGAATTTATATACACAAAGTGTATTTTGCTTAAATACAAAGAGTTTTTGAGAAAAAGTTTTAGCCTTTATATAGTGAAAAACCTCAATACTGTGAACAGGGCTTGCAATAATTAGTTCACTATATCCAGACACGACTTTAGTTGTTTTGCTACTTAACATATTGTGATTAAACTTTGCTCTTATATTTTTTTCTAGAGCTGCAATTTGTTTGCTTTATCAGCAGTTAATCTGTCAAATCAAAATCCTTAATGACTATCTTTATCATACCATCTAGTTAACTGCCAGTAACAATACACACAATTTGGTGAAGCAGCAGCTCAGATATTCAAAGCTAATTACCCACACGTACCACAAAATCACGCAGCGTTTGATTGCAAAAGGCATACTGCACTCTGTCTAGGCTTGGGTTCAAGCAGAGCCGAGATTTATGGCCTTAAATTAATAATCATTTCAACTAAATTAATAACACCATAGCCACAGAGACGAGACTCGGACACGACTAGTTCCAAATGATTAACAATGTGTGTGCACGTTTTGAAATGGCTGGGCTACAAACATTTTAAGACTATGAAAATTTATGTGTTTTTTTTCTAAATTTGTTTACCATTTCTAATAATTTTTCAACGATTCCTCATACTCGTGACTATAGCTGTTGTGGGGGCGCCGTTTCATTAGACCAGGGGTAAGCTGAGAGGCGCTTTGTTTACTTAACAGTCTGTTGCGGGTCGCAGTCAATTCCCGTCTCCCAATTCTCTGGACGCTGGGACGGCACAGCAGGTGACTTTCCTAGAGTTAACGCGCGCGCGTGCGCCACACTCGTTATTATCTTCATTTTTAACACCAACGATTTGGGTTTAGTAACAGATATAGGGGCAGGGGGCATAAATACCTTCCCCCCATATCAGCCAGATGACGATGATATTCTGTTTGTGACTTTCTTTACGCATCTGCTCAACCACAGAATGTGGTGTTGATCGCTGCTGCGTTTCGTTTTCTCATTCATGTTGTACAAGATTTGTATCGCGTATTTTCATTAACATATTGCGGGATCGTTGTTATATACCCTCTATCAATAAACGAAATGTGTAGGATAGGGTATATTATGGTTGTACAGAGGCTTGTAACAGGTAGACGAAGGCATCAATAGCCAATCCTGTCTGTATGAGCCCTTGTTTAAAACAAAGGTAAGCAGTAGTTCTGCCTCTGAGCCGTTTAAAATGCAAGCAGTGAACTGCTTGAAGCGTGTGAATCTATATTTATGTTCATATTTACGTACATACTTGCAGCTGTTTGAGAGATCGACTTGTGGAAATGTAGATTTGCAAAAGCCAAGCAGTGAACTGCTTATGGAGTGTTCATCTATATTTATGTACATGTTTGTATCTCTTTGTAAGATCGACATTAGGAACTGAGTACAGGTATCTACCTAGTCGAGCAATCTTGCCTAGAGTGATTCTTTTTTTTTTCTTCTCGATTTTAATACGTTGTATATTTTTTAAATCCCTCTGGTTATTTTGACATTTCCAACTGTTGTCGCTGTTCGTTTTATTGGCCAGTTGCTGTCTGGATGTTTTTTCATTGCCATTGAAACCTAATCTGTTATTATGTAAATTTGATGATTCCCTAATTCTCTAACACTTATTTAGCCATTGTTGCTTTAGCGACTGGCGCCAAAAAAATAGTTGTTGCATGTGCATTTCCAAAGTTTTGGACATTCTACACAGATCTGCATTGTAATCGATATGCAATTTGTTTGAGGCAAAAGTTTAAAGGTCTGTAGAACGCATCGCCATCATTTCTCTTTTTAACTACTTATGCCTTCTCTAAACAGATAACCAGACTCTAATCTACCTGGCGCCTATCGCACTCCATTAAATTTAATCAATTCCGCTTTGTTTTCTAACTTCAGCGTAGTTTTCTTCAGTTTTTTATGAAGATTGTAGCTTTTTATTTGTGTTTGAATTTTCCGTATATTATTGTCACTTGGGTGGTCTATGATGATCTATCTAACTCGTACTAAATGAAGTCTTCTGTACAAGTATTGTTTACATCAAAATTATTTAGCTGCTAAAATAGTCAATACAAGAGCTATACAAGTTTTGCAATCTATCTATATTTTTTGAGATTTGTTTTATTTAGAATCAATTTTAAAGACAAAATTTTAGGATGGATCACTTGAGAATTGATGAAGAACATTTAGATCTGATCTTATTTCCGATGCCGATCAAAGTATTTGTAATAGTTACTTTTGGCTATATGATATTTATTTTTTTAACTTAACTTCTTTTACTAACTTTTTGATCTGATTGGGTCTTTCTGGGGTTTTCCCAATCCTTGCAATAAATGCTGGTCAATTTCTTTTTCCTTTTTTTAATTATTATCCTAATTTGTATACTCTTTTTTTTTCATTTTTTTGAAAATACAATTGCCGCGCTCACTTCTGACTGACCAAAGAGGCGAAAAAAAATAGTATAACGCAGTAGGGTTTATCCGACTTCAACGTCCTTAAATGTTGTTAACTTTTTTATTTTAATATTAAATTCATTTCATTAAAATTTTGAATTTTAAATTTAAATTATAAATTTTTCTTATTAGTAGACATTGTTTGTATTGAAAAAAATTGAATCTAAGTCCGAAAAGGATTCGAAAAAAGTATACATTTTTTAAGGCTATTATTTTTATTCATTATCGATAAAAAAAAATTGAATAATGCATTGTTTCTCGGTAAAACAATATACGCACTTATGAATATAGAGTTTTGATATTTTAAAAAACTCATTTATTTTTTTTCTGCATTTTAGTTTTTTCAATTTTTTTCGAAGTTGTAATTTAATTTTAAAATTCTGATTTCCATAAAGTAAGACAGTTTTTTCTCAATCTCAGAAATGGCTTCTCTAAAAACTCTTAAGTTCAAATGTTATCTGTGATAAAAACCCACAAAAAGAGAAAACTCAAAGAAAACAGATTAAAATTACTACTAGCTGCTAATTGCAACCTGATCAAACAAACCAGAAGATGCCGCAACGGCAAGAGCTAAAACAATATGCAGAACGTTAATCCTAGGAAGTCCTGGTATAATGGTAACAAGTACATTAAACGGAGTGTGAGTAATTGCAATTATTGCTGTGCGAGGCAGAAATAGAAATGCAATACAAAGGCTTGCATAATTATAATTGAGTTTCCAACCGCAGCATAATTTGAGAAGCATCCTTTCAGCAGGAGTTGCAAGGTGGATATGCAGAGGCCTATGTGGCATACTGCAATTGCATATGTATATACATAATGTACTTGTTTATGTATACACAGTATATGTATATCAGTATGTACTGTCATTTATCAATATCAATATGGCGGCCATTGCGCATGACGATTGCCAGCGATGCGAGCGCTGACCAATCAGCGCTTTGTTATTGCTGTGCATGTGAGTGTACGTGTGTGTGTGCGTGTGTGTGTGAACAGGTAGCATGGAGTAGGCGTAGCCAACGCTAGCAATTTACGGAATATAACCTGTTTGTTTGCTGTCTCTTTTGCACAATGCACATCTCTTAAGATGTTAGTTTACAGTGGCTGCCAAACTGCAAAGAGCAACAGATGTTGATATCGTCTCAGAGCAGAAGACTTTCTTAAACAGTAGTGGCCAAAAAAATGTGTAGAACTTTTTGTTTGCTTGATGTGAAATAAACACTTCGTTTTTTCACATTAAATAAACTTTTCGCACTAAATATAAAGTGAAATTAATATGAACTGCAGAACAATAATAGTTTGTCGATTAACTAACAATGACTGCACTTCTAAATCTTTCGAATTGTGCTAAACTCGAGTTCATTAACATATGTTTTTTGTTAAAAGTTATGGAGAATTTAATAATCATTATTTATATTTGCGTAAATAGAAATAAAAGCCAAGGTAATTATATTCTATTTTGTGAGTACATCCATTATAAATTCAAAAATTCTATATTAGATTATGTTTAAGCATTTCATTTTCTCACATCGAATATTTCAACGATTTTTCAAACAATTTTGAAATGGATGAATTAGATTTTTGGCATTAGTTCTGTTTGTTTACTTAATTTAATTTATTTATTGTCAACTAAAAACCGTCAACACCATATAAACGTTTATAAGGAATTTAAAATTTAAGAATAATAAAAACTAAAAGCTATAAAAATATAAGAAATAACTAAAATTAAATGTTGACGTTAATTTAAAATTAACTGGGGATAATTATAATGAAAATAGGTCCAATATTTGTTGTCAGGGTTGGGAAAACCCAGCAAAACCCAATCAGATCAACAATAAATAATAATTAAAAGCAAAAAGTTAGTAATAATTAGTAGCAAAAATATTAACTAAGAGCTAAAAAATTAAAAGAGGACTCTGAATCGTTCATGTTGCTAGTACATCGGGCAAAAGTAAGTGAAACGAAATTACGCTTAGGTCTAGAAGAAACTGAAAAATATATTATGTCAAATAATTATCTACAAATCATTCATCTCATAATAGGATTGCTATGTTACGGTATTCGTACATGTACATATGTCTTTATTTTATGCCATCACTGTAGGCACCTCTCTCTAATTGAGCAGTTTCAATGTTTTGCTTTATTTGCAGAGAGCGATGTTGAAACAGTTTGACGTGCACTGCTGCTACGTCAGGCATTGCTTTCTCGCTCTCACCAACGCTGCACAGCAGCAACCACTTCTACACTCACACAGATACACACAAGACACCAATACAAGCACAGCGCTCGCTTGGCTGGTTGGCCATTGCGTTTGCCCTCAGCGGCCTTTAGCATATTGTGTTGAATGTTGAATGAATGGTTCTGCGTTTCAGTTTCTCTCTTGCGTTGCACGCGTTCGGTTCGCTGTTCGCAGTTTGGCAGCAGTTCTTGTCTTGGATTTCGATATCGAATTCGATAACGTTTGCTTATTGTTGCCGTCGCTGAATTTGAATTTGTAAGAGCAATAAACAAATGTCCGAAGCATAAATCAAAAGTCAACACGCACATCGAGTTTTGCAATTTGTTGCAACTCGAGCACTAAAATATATTAACGCACATAAATCGCTTTAAAACGTGCGCACAACAACAAAAAAAAGGCATATAAAACGGGGCGACAGCCACTGAAAAAGTCGTATCAATTGTTTAAATTTAGATCTAGTGTTTGTTATTATTAATGTTGTTGTTCTTGTTGCTGTTGTTGTTGCTCACAAACCCATGTCAGCAATTTATTTAAGTCGCGAAAGCGGAAAATTTGTGTTATTTGCAACACGTGTTTTATGCCAACAGTGCGTATGAAAATGTATTCCTTGTCTGCGGTCGCAGTTATTTTCGTACATGCACACACATACAAATAGAAACGTCAGCGTGTGTGTGCGCGTGTGTGAGTGTGCTTGTGTGAGTGTTTCTGTGTGTGTGTGTGCCAGAATACGGCACATGTCTGCAAATTTCCGGAAAATTTTCGCAAATTAAAAAGGCTACAACAAAAAGTAAAATCAAGAAAAATATACAAAAATAGTCAAAAGAATTAAAATACGGATACATATAATCAAAATTCATATATACAGGTAAGTTATCAGTTAGGTTTTCATCTTAAATGCCGACGGCATATCACAATTTAAGTTAAACTTAAAATCTTAAGTTTCAAATGCGCTTTATCCTGTGGTCAAACATTTGACTAAAGCTTAAGCTGCCTGGCAAAACTTAAAATGCAGTTTATTGACATTGTAAATGCTTGCTTTGAAGATAGTTTTTAGTGTTTTCAGCTTGTAAACAAAACCCTAATGTCTGGCCACGTTTTTGATAAGAACTGCCAACTTATCATTAGGGTGCTGCCAACTTATCAACGTAGTGCTGCCAACTTATTAACGTAGTGTTACAACAATTGTGCTCATAATTAAAACATCTTTGTTGCGAAGCTGAGTACAGAAAACAAAATTTATCCTCAAGTCAAATGTGACTACAAGACAACTAACACTTAAGTGCATTGTATGATAGATTGTTTATTATTTAAGCCAGCAAGATGTGTTTTTATAAATTGAATTGGAATAAAATAATCTAAAAAAAACAGAATTTATCTGCAAGCCAAATATAACTTGAAGATAACAATCGTTTTGTTGCATTGGTTGATAGATTGTTTCTTATTTAAGCTGGAAAGATGAGTCTTTCTAAATTGATTTGGAATCATATCGCTTCAAAGAAAACACAATTTATCTTCACGTTAAAAGTATCTTCAAGATAACTAACACTTAAGTGTATTGTTGATAGATCAGATACTCTTTAAGCTAGCTGTATGAGGCTTTCTAAATTGAATTGGAATAAAATCGCGTCAAGGAAACGCAATTTATCTGCACGTTAAATGTTAAACTTCAAGTTAACAATCGTTTAGATGTATTGCTTGATAGATTGCTTATTATTTAAGCTGGCAGGATTAAACATTTCTAAATAAATTGGAATAAAATCGGTTCAAAGAGAACACAATTTAGGTGCAAGTCTAAATTAACTTCAAGATAACTAACGCTTAATAGATTGTATATTATTTGAGCTGGCAAGACGACTCTTTTTTAATTGAACTGGAATAAAGCCACCTCAACCATAAATTCGGATCATTCCTCAGTTGCCTAAGTTTAACTGAAGACAAATATAAGTTTTTAAAATGTAATTTAAGCCTTTTTTTAAGCATTAAGCACACTTTTCAGCTTTGAAGAAGTGGTTTAAATAAATGTAAGAGCTTTAAATCATAGGAAATTTTAGACTCTGATAGACTGTATATATTTATATATACAAATTTGAAGAGCTGTTTATTGTTAGCATTGCACTTTTGCACAACAAATATATATACATATTGCCGTTTGCTTGTTCATAAAAGCAGTTCTTTAATATTATGATATTCAAACGGTAAATGGTTGCATGACTAATGTCTGACACATTCATAGAGGCGCCATTATTTACTTGTTGCAACTAATAACTGAGTCTTGCCACAATTGATTTGCAATAAGTTGTGAATTTGTTTCTAAAATATGCACGAATATTTTCGAAAACTTCTTAAAGAAATCTTACAGAAAAGCACTTTTAAGTTGAAAATTGTTGAATTGCCAAGTTATTTGGCAGCCATCAAAAATTGCAATTGAAACACTTGAAAAGACAAGCGATTAAAAATGAAAAACAAATATTTAGTACTTTTTTTTTAAAAAAATAGTATGAAATTTAAATTCTGTTCGATTTCCAAATTCAATTTCTCAGCTATTTTTGCTTCAATTAGACGCCCGGAATAATAAACACGCAGCGATATTCCAGTTGTCATTCATTCATCATATGGTGTTTGTGTGCGAGAGAGAGAGAGAGAGAACCTTGTGAGTATCCATGAGATACATTTCGTTTCTGAGTTTGTTTATTTTTAAAGACTTTTAAGCAAATCATATTTGTTTTATCATGCAAATTGAAGAAATGTGAAAATTATTAACTGGCTACAGCCTCTTTTGTTGCTCATGTTGTTCTTGTTGTTGTTTGGGAAAGTTTTATGGGTGGGTGTCGCACAGTTGTTTTGTTGTTGTCTTCTTGGCGTGTTTGTCGATTGCATGCGAATAGTTTATTAATAATATTTGGGTTTCGATATACAATTCGGTTTAGCATTTAAATCGAGAACGTTTAACCAGATCCTCAACAAATTTATTGGACAGCGAGTGTTTGTCGTCGTATTTTGATTTATTAAGTGTCGAACTGAGCGCAGTTGTTCGCGAACAGATTGTGTATCTTTGGGATCTGAGCAGACAACAATATTAAAGATTCAAAAGCAGCTGAAAGTGTGTTGAAACTTTGCGATGTGTTACGAGAAAAACGCTGAGAGATTATATTTTGATTCTATAATATTTGTAGCAAATATTTTCCATTTTCCAAATTTATTCAAATATAAAAATCGCTTGAATATTTTATATTTATTGTAATATTTTTTAAGATAACTCGTCCAAACTTACCAATTCGAAGTTTTAGCATTATTTTAACATGCTAACAAAATTACATCAAAATCGGATCACTATATCTTATAGCTGCCATAGGAACAATTGGTTGATAAAATCGTTTTTGTTAAAAAACTTTTTTGTTTTTGAAGATAACTCAATGAAATTCACTTTTTCCAACTTTTAGCATGTTCTATACATATTGACAAAATTTCATTGAATTTGGAAAATTAAAGCTTATAGCTGCCATAGCAACAATCGGTTGAAAAACTAATTTTTGTATTACAACTTTTTTGTTTTTCAAAGTATCTTAAAAAAATGTACCTATTCTGCGTTCAAATATCTATCTGTATGTATCTATACCTATCGGGCGGCTATATCTTTTTGCTGTCATAGCAACAATCGGTTGAAAACTGAGTTTTCATAAGCACAATTTCTCTACCTTGTTTTAATTTCATTATAATCCATTTAAGCTTAACTTCAATCTTTCATTTTTTTTTCTCATTTACTCAACCTTAAATATTTGAAATTACAAATTTTCACATATTGCACACAACACTGCATTGCATTGATTGGTCTGTCCACCCTTTTGGCAAGTGCTGCCAACTCTTTTGGCCAGCCCTGCCAACTCATTAAAAGGTGTCTGTCAACTATTAACAAAGCATTGCCACAAATCTACATATTTTAACGAACAATTACAGAACATGAAAACCAACTTTTAAGTACACTATTCTATGCTATTCACGTCCTGAACTTTTGTCAGGAACATGTGTGAAAAATAGACCTTAATAGATGAACTGCAAATATAAAAATAATTATGTTTTTCTTTTATTTTTTTTTTTTGTTACCAACAATGTTGTAGGCATAATTTATAAGACGATACCATAGCAATTGTTGCTTTGATGATTTTACGCACTTGCGTAAAGATTCGCATTAATTTGCGTGCAGGGCTTTCATTCAACAACAACAACAACAACAACAAAAAGAGATGCAAATCGTCGGGCGGTTGTTTGGTCAATTTAGATTGGTTATATGTGGCTGCCACAGCGTGTGGCAACTTACATTTTGAGACAGAAGCGAACAATTTCATTCAAATTCAGAGAGTTGCGCAAATGTAGCGCAGAGATACAGATACATTCACAGATACAGATACAGATACATTTGGTCTGGCCACGCCCCAGCGAACAGCACCATTAAGTTGACAAATTTCATTCATTACATAGATATTTGTGTGTTTTATCTGTGCGGCAAGTACAGCTGGCAATTAAATAGCAAATCAAGTCGATTACATTTTGTTTCTTTTGACTTTTATCTCACAGATACATTTGTAGCTTGTGACGGCCTTTTTTTTCGGTCAGTTGATGTTTTTCTTTTGTTTATTTCGTTGGAAATTGATGGAAAATGTGCAACAACAGCTTCGAATTGTTGAATTTGTCGATTACATTGCATAAACACAGACGCCATTGCAGATAATTCGCTTTCAGCGCAAAAACAGTCCTCGTCGATAGGTTCGGATGGTACCGAAACCATAGCGCACTTGGTAACAACCACTACAATAACTACAACAACTACTTCTACTCCAATCAGGCCCTGCTCTGAAAAGCCGCATCTGGTTTTTGACCAGTTTAGTTTCAATGCTTGAACGTGTCGCAGTGTTTTTGACTTTAACAGTGCTTTGTTTAAATCAGTTCAAATGTTACATTTCAAGCTCAACTTTAAAATCATTCAAAACTGAGCAACAGGTAAAAGGCAACAACTACAAAAAACAAGAAAGAAAGGTTATACCCTTGCATAATAGTTGTTCAAATCAAAACTTAATTTTCGACAGATTGTTTCTATGACAGCTATGAGAGCATTCGACTAATTTTAATCAAATTTGATAAGCATAACAGAAACATACTAAAACGTAGCATAGATGGTTAAGATAGCTTGAGAAACAACAACATTTTTTCATGCAACAACTTATTTCTCAACCGATTGTTCCTGCCATAGGGCAGCTATAAGCTATAGTAGTCCAATTTTGATGAAATTTTGTCAGCACGCATAGAATGTGCTGAAACTTAGAAAGTTACGCGAAATACAGATAACGAGAAACGAATCACACTCAAATTGTTAAATTGTTATCTATACATATTCATCTACAAATTTTGCTGTTCCAAAATGAAATTTAGGGTATGAAAAGCTAATGAAATAGTGCACATTTTGGGATATTTTTCAATAAAAATTGAAGGGGGGAGAGAGTTGGAAATTTAAGAAAGAACAAATCTTTTTGTTGTCTGTCTGTCCGTCCGTCTGTCCGTCCGTCTGTATGACAGTTTTGAAGCTAGAGCAACCAAACTTGGTAAACATGTTGGTATATACCATAGGCAGACAAAGTGTCAACATAAATAATTTTATTTGAAAGTTAAGGAGATTCTCAATAAAATAGATTTTTCAGATTTTCAAATCCATTCATTCGATTAAAAGTTATTGATATTTGAATATTGTACTGCGATAACAAGGCAACGACAAAGTACACTTAAAAAAAATGACTCCAATTACTTGTTTTTACACTTCAACATATTTCATTGTCAGAATATGTCATTCAGAGAATGCGCCTTAAGTACTTTAAAGAGTCGGAGACGTCTACTTCAACTCGTTGCACTATCGGTTACTAAATAAGAATACTCTCTACAAAGGTATATAAAGAAGAAACTTCAATATATTCAATCAAATCAATCGAAATCCAAACTTGTTGCAGTTCTGAAACTCGTAAAGAAACCATTGATAATTATCAATGAGTTATAACTCAAACACACAACTACAAACGGAAAAAAAGTTTGAAAACGCTTCGGAATTGGGCACCTGCCTGATTATATCACGCTGAAAGATCAGACATTTCTCAGGTTTCAGTTAGAGCAACAAATCAATGCAAATACGCCGTAAATTAAATACCTAAAAAAGTTTTATTGCATTTGACTTTAATTAGAAACTAATTGGGCAACGAGCAACAAAAGATATGTTGGTATGCGATTTGACTAACAAAACAGCAGACAACTCTATCTCTATAAAAAAAATTAAAAAAAAAACGAGCATACTTCCAATCGAATTAGAAATAGAAATACAAATAGAAACAAGTCATGGCCAAGGTGTCCGCTTTCTGTTTTTTTTTTGGAGGGTGGGGATAGTGGGGCTTGCAGTTAAATTGACAGGCAACCAAACAAGCAAGCCAAGATAATAATAATAACAATAACACTCAAATTAAAAGCTTATAAAAGTCAAGCACACACGAGCAAACAGCAGAAATCGAAGAAAATCTGACAGATGAACGCGTTTCTGAAGTAAGTCGAGCTGAAAATAAATTAAAATCATTTTGGTTTATTGAAAAGCAGCCAAATCCGATAAAAAAAAAAAAGAAAAGACAAATAATACAAACTAGCAGCTAAGCAAATGCAGCGAAGAGTCAAACAAAGCAGCAGCCGTTTTACATCAGATAAAGTATCTTTAAGGTTGCCTCTGCAGCTGCTGTAGTGAAGAAGACTGCGACTATGTCGTGTGGGTCAACTTCTTCAAGGCGGATCATATCGAAGAGCTATTAACTGCAGATCAGATCTATGTGCTACTTGATTCTTAAGTTGTAAAGAGGTCACATATAAGAACTGAAATTAGTTCTAATGAATAGAAATTAAAAACTAATCTGCATGCAAATACTCGAACATCGTTTCGATTTAGAAAACGTATCAGATAAAGAAGAACTAAAGATGCAAAATAAAGCTGATTTAACATAATACTAATATTAATATTTGTATTTGATCTTTTATATGTAAACATATTCATAATTTCAACTTTCTAAAAACTATCTTTTCAAAAAATGGCATTGATCTAAAACTATTTAACAAATTTTAGGTTCCTTCGGAGAAACGATTTTTGCTCCCGATCAAATAATACTTATTAGGGATCAAATTCCAAATGTAAAATATATATTTCATTTGACATTCTATAAAAAATAATTAAAACAAGAAAGAAAATTTATATTCGGCTTGCCGTAGATACATAATATATACACTTAGAAAAAAATTGTTCAAATAAAATTTTCTGGATTTTGAAAGGAATAAAATATTCTCTTAGCAGAGTAGAAACATACAAGAACAGTAGAACATTTTTTACACATTAGAGAAAAAAAATATATTTTTTCTTAGAGAACTTTAATTTATTTTTTTGGTAGAAAAAAATTTTTACTCCCTGTTCCCATTAAAAATGGGAAAAAGGGAGTTATAAAGTACTGCAAATGTGTGTAACAGGCAGAAGGAGGCATTTCCGACTATATAAACTATTTATATTCTTGATCAGCATCAACAGCCGTGACGATCTAGCCATGTCCGTCTGTCTGTCTGTCTGTCCGTCTGTCCGTATGAACACACAGATCTCGGAGACTACAAGAGTTAGAGACACCAAACTTGGCATGTAGGTTCCTGTATACCATACGCAGATCAAGTTTTCGGATGCACCCCCCCGCACCCCCGCAAATCGCAAAAGACTCCCACAGCCACAATTTTAAAGATAGAGCTTTAATTTAATTTAATTAATTAATAATTTAATCAATGTCTTTCGGATGTGTAAATTTCAACACGATCGGATAAATAGCACCAAAGTTATGGAAAAACTTATTTCCCCTGTCTCAGAAGGCAGAAACAACAGTTTGACATGCACTGTGCACGTTGAGTACGCTGCTTGCTTGTGTTGCCGCTGAACTGCTTGAAATGCAAGTTGGGAGCAGGGAGTCTCGTAGTCGGGGACACTCGACTAGAGTATTCTTACTTGTTTTTTTTTGGAAACCACTAAATTTTATAATTAGAGAATATTTATTCATTTGAATAGAATTTTTAAGCACATGCGAAATTTTTTACCCAATTCGAAAAAATTTCGTTAATTTTGTTTGACAAAGTTTTTTTTTTCAATAAAAAAAACGTTAATTTTTTTGAGTGTAGTGGTTAAATTTTTATGAAATCTTAGAAGCTTTTTAAGATAATGCTAAGTTTGCTCGAGTCATATTGAAAATCAAAATGTTTGACAGATATTTCCTAAGATAGCTGTAGGTTATAGTGGTACGATCCGGCCGATTCTGACAAATGATTGCATCAAAAATAAGCATATGTGCCAAGTTTCATCAAGAAATCTTCAAAACTGAGATAATAGTTTGACGGATTGACGCACAGACAGACAAACAGAAGGACGAACATGACTAGTTCGACTCCGCTGTTGCTGCCGATCAAGAATATATATACTTTAAAGGATCGGATACGTAGCCCTAAGTGCGTAACACATTGCGAAACATAATTATAACACAAGTGTACAATAAAATATACTTTTCTTAAGTACAATATTATACAATATTGTTTTCTGAATTCCAAAATTAATCGATATGTAATTTGATTTCTTACATTTCAAAAATAAGTTTCTTATCGGCATCATGTTCATCACTTTCATAGACATGTCAGAGCTGTGTTGAACTCTATTTTACCATATAGATATTTAATATCAAGAATGAAATTTGAATAAATATTAGTTTTGAGCAAATTACAACTAAATTAGCCCAAAGCATGCTGCAGTATAATCGTACGATTGTATGTACAAGAAAATTTCAACAATAAATTATGGCGAGCACACGAGCATTAAGCAGACTGAGAATGAAAATGAAAATGTATAGCGTATTTCGTTTCACGTTCGTATTTTTGCTTGTTTACTTGCGTCAAACATGAAACAAGCCAAAAAAAAAAAAACGAAAGAAAAACCAAAAAGAAAAAAAGTATCTGACGCTTGGCCAAATGGGGGAACGCGGGGTATGGGGCAAGCAAAAGGGGGCAAGCAGATCGGGCCTAGGCCGATGACTCAAGAGCAGGCAACTTGGCGTTGGTATTTTTGTTACAACAGCAACAGCGAAAGCAATAGGAACAGCAGCCAAAATGAAATGTTCTTTATTTTTTGTTTTTGTATATATAATCTGCCTCACACTGAGCAGGGAGACATGCAAGCTGAAAATTGAAAACAGATCCAAGAATATCTCGAATCGCTGCGTCGCAGTTGCTGCCTTCTCGCGTTTGAAAATGTATACGAGTTGCGATCTCTGCTTTTCATTTTATTTTTTTTTTCGTTTTTCTACTATTTCAGAGCAATCAGATCTGTATAGATATCTTCAAAATTTTATATAGATACTATGCGTTGGGCATGTGCATTGATTGCAACAAAATATCTCAAGCAGTGTGACCTTTGCAGATATTCTATCTGAAAGATACACTTGCTCTCTGATTTTGCTTCTGCCTGCGCTGCTGCCTCTGCTGCTGCTTGTAAGCAGGAATGAAACAGCAGCAATGTCTCTGGTAATTTTAGAATGTTTTCTACATATGCAATAACAAAACACTGAAAATCATGCTCCCCATTTAATAATATTGTGTAAATGTTTATTTTTGTTGGAGACTCTTTTGCGGCGGTGCTGCCATCAGCATTACGGGGGGCTGCCAACCTGTGTGTATATTTAAAAAAAAAACTATACTTTGATAATCGATAAGCTCTCATTAACTAGTCGACTAATCGTCTAATCGTCTAATCGACTTTGACAACATGGGGTCCACAATCTGGCAGCTTAATGGTTTTTTTGTTTTCCTTCTTAGATCTATAAAAATGCGCATTTCTTGCTAATATTTCATAATTGCGTACGAATGTTTTGTTTAGCATAAATGTTGGAAAATGTGAAAAATATTCATTTTTCATTAATAGCAATTTCAACAGTTTTATGTGTCTCAATTATCGTTGTTTTAATGCTAAACAAAACAATTGCTTTTTTTTAATGCTAGCAATAAAATTATGAAATATCGCTGCCAATTAGCTAGGTAATTTGGGTCCTGAACGCTTACCTGCTTGACTCAAACACTAGGAATAGCCACGTTTTTCAAATTGAGTGCGATCATTAGTATTTTGGTATACATAAACCAACTAACACATTTGATTAATTTGCTTGCTAGCATTATTAGTGTTTATATTGTTTAGCCTTATAAAAATAAACAATAGGCAAATAAAAGATAATTTCAGAAAACAACTTAAAAAACATATTAAATAATAAGTGTATAGCAATATTAAGTCGTTTTGTTTTATTTATGTTAAATTCAGCTCCACATTTATTTGTGTTCGAAATGGATTTTGAATGCTTACAAGGGCTTTCACTGAAAATATAAAAGTAATGCCCAAAAATGTATCTGGAGTTCAAAATTATCTTCATGATTAATATCAAAAGCCTTGCTTCCCAAACTATCGATATTATCTTTTCCCAGTTGTATTTGGCACTTTGAATATTAATAACTTTCTTTTTTTAGAAGATTATTTTTAGAAGATACAAAAAAATATATTTCCAAACTTAGCTTAGTTCACTGGCTGACTTCAACATTAAGATTTAAATGTGCCTTGATTAATATTGATGAAAACTATCACCGCAGTCCATGCTAGTGACGAAGCATCACGAAGGAAACTTGAAAGATTTGCTATAACAGTCTAATCAGATCGAGCTAAATGCCGATCGAAAGGTAGTACTTTAACTTCAAAACAAATACGAAAGAATGCTCTGGTCGAGTGTGCCCGACTACGAGACTCCTTGTCCAGTGCCCGTAAAACTGTTGTTTCTGCCTGCTGAGACGGGGGGAAATCGATTCGTCAATCACTTTGGTGGTTGTAATCTGATCGCAACAAAATTTACGCAACTGATTGACATTGATAAAATGAATGTGTGTACCAAAAATCAAAGACAGACATGGCTAGTTCGTCTCGGCTGTTGATGCTGATCAAGAATATATACAGTTTATACAGTCGGAAATGCACTCTTCTGCCTGTTACACACATTTGTAGTACTTAATAACTCCCTTTTTCCCATTCTTAATGGAAAAACGGAGTAAAAAGTAATTTCAAGAATGCAATGTATTAATTACCAATGATTTTAAAGTACTAAATCAAATTATCTTCAAATATTAATTAATCTTTAACCACAAGAAAGTTGTCATTATTATATTATAATATAATAAACAATTTTTTTTTTTTAACTTGATGTTTCTGATTAGTGAACTTATCACCTACCTTCTCCCTATTTTCTTTGCAGCGCTCAAAATACCAAAGACAAATCAAACAAATCTTCCAGTAGTCTAACAAATAAGTTAAGTGAACAGTTGGCGGCAATTTACACTGTCGATCGCCGATCAGTACACAAAGGATAACAGTTTAACAATACCAAATTCGCACTTGCTAAGCACGGATTGCCTTTGTCAGGCCGCAGATTCACACACACAAACAAGTATGCTGCAACATCCCGCCACAGATTTCTACGACTTGGCTGCGGCGAATGCGGCAGCCGTGTTAACCGCGCGCCACACGCCCCCCTATAGCCCCACGGGGCTGAGTGGGACGGTGGTGGCGTTGCACAATAATAACAATAGCACAAGCAATAACAACAATAATCTCGATATGCTGACGCACAATGGAGGTGTTGTGGGTGTGGGCGGGGGCGTGACAGCCGCCGGCTTGCACCTGAACAGCAACAGCAATGGAGGCGCTGGCGGCGGAGTAGGAGTGGGAGGTGTGGGTGGCACAGCCGGACGTGAAACGCTGCCCAGTTTTGGCTTCACGCAGGAACAGGTGGCCTGTGTGTGTGAGGTGAGACTGCAGCTTGTTACAAGCGTTTGACAAGGTTTTATATCTAACACCCTTCTCACCCCTTTACGTTAATAGGTACTACAGCAGGCGGGCAATATCGAAAGACTGGGACGCTTCCTTTGGTCGCTGCCACAATGTGATAAACTGCAACTGAACGAGTCTGTGCTGAAGGCCAAGTCGGTCGTCGCATTCCATCGTGGTCAGTACAAGGAGCTGTACCGGCTGCTCGAGCATCATCACTTCTCTCCACAAAATCACGCCAAGCTGCAGGCACTGTGGTTGAAAGGTGAGACAATATCCTTTCACTCTATTCCTCTCTCTCACTCTCCCTCTCTCCCTCTACGTGGCACTAACCCGAAATTCTTTTACTGTAGCGCATTATGTGGAAGCCGAAAAACTGCGCGGAAGACCTTTGGGTGCTGTGGGCAAATATCGTGTTCGTCGTAAATTTCCATTGCCCCGCACCATTTGGGATGGCGAGGAGACGAGCTACTGTTTTAAGGTGAGTGTAAACGCTCATGAGATACCCTTTTGGCCCATCCCGCGCCGCATATGAGTTACCTTTTGCCCATTCCCCTCTAGCAGTTGTTGTTGCTCCTTCCGCTCCTGGCCTTACCTTCACTTTTAATTGTGGCAACAAACAAAAAAAGGGGCATAAAATGAAATCGTAGAAATGTCCGCTCTATGTGGTAAACAGAAAGGCAATGGCATTGGAAACGGCATTGTAAAACAGGAGCTTTACTGGTCAGGACTAACTGCTGGGCAACACCTCCTTTTCCTGTTCTGCTTGCTTGACTGACACACTGTTTACACTTGAGCTTTATCTATGCGGGCTTTCAATTGATTAAAAAAAACATAGAATAGAAGGGTATTCCAAACTTTGTAAGTCAATAAGAACCGTAGCGTGGACAAATAACAATTGACGACTTATGCGACTTAAAAATACCCTGTACACAAGTCAATCAAAGAATTGAATTCAAATAAGAATTAATTCTTCGAGAATTAGCTATTTCGGGAATCATTCATTCGATTGAAACTCAATTAAATCTGTGAAAATTAGGATTTTCGGGAATCATTCTTTGCTTATGATAAAGAGTTGAATTCAAATAGAATTTCATTGAGAATTAGGATATAATATGATAAATAATATATAATGATTTAAAATTATGATATAATTTTGCTTACTTTTACTTTTACCCAAGTTTGTATAGTTGCTTTCAAACAAGCTTTAATATAAATTGGCAGAATTGCATAGGCTACTGTGACTTGCTAGTATCTTAATTATTCTATAATATTCCTTTTGGTTTTCTTTTGCAGGAGAAATCGCGTTCTGTATTGAGAGACTGGTATGCGCACAATCCATATCCATCGCCGCGGGAGAAGCGAGACCTGGCCGAGGCAACAGGACTGACCACAACACAGGTAATGCATCTGATTATCATATTATTTTCCGAGTCATCATTTGACAGATTTCATTTGCAATTCTTGAAACATTCCACATTCGCCAAAAGTTAATTGCATGTCATTAATCATCATGTTGCACAGCGTTTTTAAGATGATGTATTTGTCTATTTTTAAACAAAACAACAAATATTTTACACATTTACAGGTTTCCAATTGGTTCAAGAATCGTCGACAAAGAGATCGCGCTGCCGAGCATAAAGAGTAAGTTTTTGTCACATATTTATAGATACTATAAAAAATATATATAGTTATTTACATAGTATGTACTTATAATATACTTTTGTATAAGTGCAATCGTCAAATTTATTTACACTCAGCAAAAAACACAGTTTCAAATTTCAGAAAATTTGCCTTTAGTTAGCTTTCATGATCTGTGTTCTTAAGTATTTGGTATTTAAAATTAAAACGATAAAAATACTTAAATGGAAATTGTAGTTATAAATCAGTTATTTTATAATTTATTATATAAAACCTTAGTAAAAGTTCAAGACGAAAATATATCTAGCTTTTATTTAGCTTTTATTTGATATATATTAATTTTAGGATAGAATCAATTTCAGGAATATTTCAAACTAAAAATAATTCTCAATGTATACCAAAACAATCAAAAAATTTAAGAATTTTGAGATTGAAAAACGAAGCGTTCTTGAAATGCGAATCTTGAAGTCAGATCAAAAAACAAAATTGTAGACCTTGGCTAGCTTTTGACAAAATTTGTACATAATTCTGAAAGAATTATAGTATTTCTTCGAGTGTATTGCATGATTGAGAATTTATTATGAATTATTTTTGGGTAAACGTCAACGCGTGCGAAATGAATTAGCATTTAAATTTCAATTACAAAAGCTGACGACGTTTACTTGGCTTGTATGACAAGGTCGCGATGTGGCTTTTCATTGTGGGTGGCTTTTGGGGTGGTTGGGGTGGCTGTGCGGCGGGCTAATTAGTGTCAAGGACACGGCCATATTTCACGTGAAAAACGGCCACATGTGAATAATGTGAATAATATACGAAATATATATATTTATATGTGATATAAATGAATATGGAAATGGAAAAGTCGCGCTGACAAATTCATGAACATGTTGTTCCACATACAAATGTACAATATTTGTTGATCTTTGTTTTCATAGGCATTGCATTGTCATACATATGTGTGGCAGACATGGCCAACTAAAAAAAAAACTTAAACTAATGCATTGGTCCTTGCCAAAGGATATTGGCTGCTTTAAAGAAACATCTGCATTTCCGCTTAAGCAAATAGGACAACATATTTGTGTAGCGTCTTCTAGCGTATTTAGATTTGTTTCCTTTAAAAGGCTCAGATGCCTGGCCGCTGATAGGCAACTTTTACCAAATATTAAACATCCTTTTTCGAGCATCCTTTTGTTTGCTTTCTCGCTCTCTCTCTCTCCCGCTTTCCGCACGGCTGTTAGAAGTCATGTGAAGCGCAAACATGAGCACAAAAAAAAAAGAAGTGAAATGTTAAATGTGAATTGGAAATGGAAATGGGTTTTTGAAGTGGCCGAAACCATTTCGGGCTACATTTAGTTGGCATCTCATATCTCTGTGCATTGAACCATTAGCCTAAACGGTATATCAGTTACTCAAAGTGCACAAAAGAACTTCAATTCACAATTCGCATATCGCGTAGTGCCAGCCACGAATCAAAAACAAAAAACAAAAATAATAATAAAAATAAAAAACAATAATAACAACGAAAAATTGTCGTTATTAAAAATAAAAATTGGCCGCCGTAGCAACCGCAAATGCACACAATTACACAGATACAGATACAGATATGCAGCTGACAAAAGTATCTCACAGATACTTTTGCATATACTACATGATATAGGCAGCCCAGTACCTACGATAGTTTGCACCACGTAGCGTCCTCACTGCTTTTTATTATTATTAGTATTGTTGTTGTTTTTTGTTGTTGTTGAGGCTTTTGTTGTTGCTGGTAACCTGATACATGTTTATGGCTGTTGCCGCTTCGCTCAGCAGCAGCAGCAATGGCAACTCAGCGCTGCTACTTTAACTTTTCATTTAGTTTTTTTGCTGTTGTTTTGTTGTTTGTTTCGCCTCTCTCTCTCTCTCTTTGTATATGTGCAAATGTTTGTCTGCTCCAATGTTGTTGTACTTAAATGTACTACTCACTTATAGCTCCTCTCAACTATAACGGCGCCAAACACACACAAACACACAAACACCCAAAAGCTGCCCTTTTGCAGCCATAACCAAGAGTCGAGTGTTTATAAAGTGCACTTTTCTAGATTTTATCAAACTAACTTCAATACTGTGAAATAGCATATTTATTATTTGATTGAAAGTACCGCGTACTGTGAAAGTAGTATATCCTATTATAAGCTGAAAACTTCTCCATAAGCCAATTTCAATCTAAAATGCATTCAAATTTATTTTAAATTAAAGTTTCTTAAAAATATAAAAAGTTTATTAAAGTTGTGGATCAGTTATTATATAATTTATAATATAAAGTCTTATTTAAAGTTCAAGCCAAAGTTAAGATAAAGTCTTACTTTATTAAGATTCCATTTGATACATATTCATTTTAAGATTGAATCAATTTCAAAAGTACTTCAAACTAATTGTCAGTCTAGACTCTAGAGACTGCGGAGACGGGAGTGGGCGTAGAAATAATATTTTTTTCAAGAGATCTTAACACTTTGCCTGCCTATGAAATACATCAATATATATTCCAAGCTTCAAAAATGTGGAAAAATTGCTTTGATCTTGACACTTTGTCATACAGACGGACGGACAGACAGACGGACATTTCACAAACACAGTATACTTTTTTCTTTTTTTTTCAAAAAAATTAAAATCGAGTATACAAATATGATCAAAAACATTTCATGTAAAATTCGCTAATATACAAAAAGATTAATTTATGTGTATGGGTATTTTATTAACGATATTTAAAAATATTTTTAAAAATTGCTTAAAAAATAGTAACAAAATTTCAATATTTCAAACACAACTTGCAGCACTATCGGGAATACTTAAAAATATATCGATTTTATTTGTCCAAAAAATGTATATAGCCATAATAATATTACCAATGCACATGTTCTAGCCAAACACAAAGCACAATGCCATACGCATATAGTCCACAGTGGAGGATATAGCCGTTATAATGACGCGATACCGATCAATATACATGGTTAGGAACAGTAGATACTTTTTGTTGGTCACCTGAAAATGCCACAGATTGGATGCGGTGCCGATTAGATCATACTTCTGCGGAAAGACAACATCCAAGTGCCTTTCACCAACATACTGAAACATGGCATAGTAGAATACCAATACCATTAATGGAAACAGAATCGGTAGCATTATAAAGAAAAGCAGGCCGCACGTATAAATGAACTTGAGTAGCGTCGGAAAGGGCAACTGTTGCAGCCAAATATCGAACATGTGCTCCACAAGAGGTTGCATATAATAGACTAGGCGACCCGCCCATGATACGGTCTCCCACTAAGGCGAAATCCTAGTTGCAATAGGTATGTTTTGAGGTGGGGTAAAAAGAGGTACAGCTTACGACTTTACGCTTGTGCAGTGGCTTTTTCCAAGTCTTATGCATTTCTACTCGGAATTTTGTTTTGATTTTTAATTTTATTGTAATTTCTTTTTGTTTACGTTTTAAAAAATGTAGCTTAGCAAATGTAAAATGCCTACTAAGTTGACAATGTTTTAATAATAGAAAACTTTGTCTATATTCTTAGCTATGTGTTTATCATGACCTGTTCCGAATTCTTATTCCGTTCAAAATTTGCGGAAACGGAATTGCTTGCATCATATTTGGAAGATAATTAGTCAGTTTATTCATTAGATTAAAGTCAAATAAAAATAATAAAAATTTATAATATTAAATCGAACTCCGTTTCGAAAAAGAGAAAACGAAACCATTCCGAACGGAAATCAAATCTGTAATTCGTAAATCGTTCGGAATAGATTTGTTTTTACTTTACAAAAACTTACTGAATTCTAATGTTTTCTAATGAAATAGTAATACCACTCATTGCACAGTCTCAAAAGCAATATTTTTAAGTATTATTCGGAATGAAAAACAACTAAGAATTGCCATTCCAAATATTTCCGTTTATTTGAACAAAGGTTCAAATTTATGTTTTGTTTCAAATATCTTTAACATCGTTAAACGTTCTTAATTAAAATGATGTTGTATAGTGTTAAGCACAAAGTATTAACTAAAGTTAACAACAGAAAAAGAACCATAATAAATTATATATAGCAACTCCGTCAGGACTTAGATTTGACATATTTATGTACTAAACATTAAAAGTTTATGGGATTAGAAATGGTTTTAATAACGTCTTACACATTTATTGACAACATTTTAAACCTTTGTGTTCAGTTAAAAAAAAAAATCACTATCGCAAAAGAAAGAATATTGAAAAGATGTAATAAAATAATGAAATCTGTGAACTGTTTGAAAATTCCAAGATTGCGGTACAGGTACACCTTCAACATACTATGTAGTTCTGATCATATTCCAAGCCAAAAGTGTAACAACAACAAAAGCAAACTACAATGGAAAGAACATATTAACAACAAAAACAACAGCAAAAGCAGCAGAAAAAACAGCAGCAGTCGCAAGAAAACCAACAACAAAAACCTTAATACTACTTTATATCGTATATTTGTATGAGAGAAGAGTTCCAGTTCCAGTGCCAATCCCCGCCCCCCCCAGATTCAGTCTCAGTTCGGTTGTTCATTTCATTAAATGTGAGTGTGTGTCTCTTTCTGCTTGTGTGTGTGTATGTCGATCTCGGGCAGCTCTGGGCTCATCGTTTGCTTTAGCGTTCGTCGAATGCCACGGTTGGCTGGAGGGTAGCTGGAAAGAGTATCAGGTTACCACACAAAATGTGCGTGTGTTCTTTATTCGTTCGCCTCAGCGCCGTCGTCGTCGTCGGCGTCGTTGCCGTCGACGCTGTCGCCCGACGTTGCCGTTGACGTCGTCGCAGCGCGTTATTCATTTTTATTCGTTTTATTGTACATTCTGTTTTTATTATTATGTATTTTGCGCTTTTGCTCGTCTCTCTCTCGCTTGCTCATGTTTGTTTTTGTCTCTTCCTCTCTATCTACGCCGCTGCCTCTCTCTCTCTCTATATCTTCCTGCCCCACACTATATAAGTATGTGTATGCATGTATTTGGGTCTGTTGCCCGTCCGTTCCCGTTTTTCTGAAGTTCCGTGACGCATTTGGCAGTTGAGTTTTGCCGCCACTGATGGCGTTGATAATGATGTCGTTGCTGTTGATGGACCGGTATGGAACTGAGACCTCAACCGAAGGCGCTTGGCAGCTCCGCATACCAATGCATTCCTGTCTTCCCCTAACCCGCACTATTTCTTGTAGGGTGGTTTATTATGTGGGGTACTCATCGGGTGGGCCGCTGTGTCAAGTGATTTGCAGCACTATAATTAGAATGATGTTTATGGAGCACACCTTATCGATATGGTTGTCTTGTAAATGGTACAAGTAGAAAAAATACCCTTTTCCCCGCTACAATAAAGAATCATCCACACATTTTCGAAATTGTATTTATATTTTTAAACCATATACACATGTGTACGTAAAATCAAAGCTATATATTTCAAAATGTGGTTGTAGATCGTTTTTATCGATTTGAGTGGGTACGTTTAGAAATAGAAATAATAAAACAAACTGATAAACAAAAACAATACAAAATTCATTTTAGAATATCTAAAGGGTATACGCAGTTTGTCATTTAATTGATCTTAATACAAGTTGCGGTCTTCAAGAGTTCTCATTTTGTTGCTGGCCTGACACAAATTTTCCAATGCCAATGTTTCAATTTCTAGGGTTTCACTTGGTTTCCTTTTTGGTGGCCATCCAAACAAGTTGAAGTTTGCCTTGAGTACTATAGTAGGTAATGCATAAATGCCCTAAGCTGCTTAAGGTTTTAAAAAGTGTTAAGACGCACATAAAAGTGGAGAAGAACAAGTTCATTGGTCAAGTGAAATGCTTGAAGAGTTGATTTTAAATGGTAAGAAGTTTTACTACAGAAAATTTGAAAAATTAAATTTTGCTGTCAAAGTTACATACATACAGAAAACAAGTAAGAATACTCTAGTCGAGTGTGGCCGACTACGAGACTCCCTGCTCCCAACTTGCATTTCAAGCAGTTCAGCGGCAACACAAGCAAGCAGCGTACTCAACTTGCACTGTGCTTGTCAAACTGTTGTTTCTGCCTGCTACAGGGGAAATAAGTTTTTCCATAACTTTGGTGCTATTTATCCGATCGTGTTGAAATTTACACATCAGAAAGAAATTGATTAAACATACATGTGTACCAAAAATTAAAGCTCTATCTTTAAAATTGATAAAATTGAAATTGATTGGGAGTCTTTTGCGATTTGCGGGGGTGCGGGGGGGGTGCATCCGAAATTTGAAATAAACTTGATCTGCGTATATCTGGTATACAGGAACCTACATGCCAAGTTTGGTGTCTCTAGCTTTTGTAGCCTCCGAGATCTGTGTGTTCATACGGACAGACGGACAGACGGACAGACAGACAGACAGACGGACATGGCTAGATCGTCATGGCTGTTGATGCTGATCAAGAATATATATAGTTTATATAGTCGGAAATGCTTCCTTCTGCCTGTTACACACATTTGCAGTACTTTATAACTCCCTTTTTCCCATTTTTAATGGGAACAGGGAGTAATTAGTCAAAATACAAATTGGGTAACAATTAGTTGTAGAATAGTTTGAGATCTAAACAAATTTGAAATTATGAGAAGGTAATCTTCCGATGTTACAATCATTAAAATAACACCGCTCAGTCTATAAAAGAAGTTGACTTACATTATCATACCTACCTTAACTAGTTTTCACTTTCGGTTAAATAGTAATTTTCCAACAAATGTAACAATTTTCATTATTTCTGATAATCTAATGAATCATTCACAAGTAAGTTGAAATCAAGATCAAAGGCAAGTGAAATCAAACCGCAAAATCTTTTCAAAAGAGAAACTTAGGAAATTTATATATAAACAACATTCAAGAGGAAAAAAACTAGAACTAGAATTGGCTTAAAAATAAAAATTTAAGCACTTCACATGCTTTCTGTAAAATATCCTAAAACAACACTCATTATTTAGATTGAGTTTGTTAGAGCTCAAACAATTTCAAGCCCAAATTAACGTGCTTATTACCATCTCACGCTGACTTCCTGCAATATCTATCGGAAACAGATCTTCCATAAACGATCAGCAAGCTATTCAAGATCAAGTACTTAAAAACTGCAACAAACACAGCTGTTAAATGCTTAACAATCTTAAGCAAATTTACAGAATAACAAGAGTCAAAACAAATCAAGAAACAGCCGGTAGCAATAAAGGGGCGGAATAGATTCAGATAGAGGAGTAGAAGAGAACGACACATCATATGGTAGATCGTTGCAGGATTTCCAAGAAATTCCATTGCTAATAAAAATTATAAGCCAATAAATCGTAAAAACAAATAAACAGGCAGCGAAGCGCGGTTGGGAAAAATGAAACGCTGTTTCAAAAATAAACCAAAACGAAAACCCCAAGTCCAAGTCGAAGTCAAAGTCGAAGTCGAAGTCGTAAGAGCACTGCGATCACAAACGATCGAAGTTCAAGTTATCCAAAAGAAGCAAGGAACAGGTTGAGTTATCGCATTGCGCGATCGGTACACAAATCTCGAGACGTGTGCGCAGCAGGACACCCAACTAAACGGTGTTCGGTGCTGGGTCCAGAGACCCAGAGAGAAGAATCTGAAAAGGTGTTGATCATAAATTATCATTTAATTTACGCATTTGTGTGTGGTGTTGTTGCTGTTGTTCTTTTGGGTGTTGTTGCTTGTGTATGTTGTGGTGTCTTGCGAGCCCAAAAGACTTGACTTTGGAGCCTCTAAACTTCAACTCGTCTAGTATTATAAGCATGTAGTAGAGTTGTACCTAAGCATTGTCCCATTGTCTACAACTATGTTTCGCTTTCGGTTTCGGTTTCTCTCAGTTTCGTGTAGATCTTAACGATTAACCAAAAAGTCATCGTTATAAAATATTTTATCTTATGGAATGGACTCCGATGATCGGATTGGTTGGCGTGTGGCGCATTTTATGCTGGCTGCACTTTGTTTTGACAGTTTTTAATAATTTTTGTTGCTTTTTAATTGCTGCATGCCACAGCAGATCGCTGTGTGATAAGATTGCACTGTCTGTGCCAAGTGTCAGGGGTTATGTGATGCTTTCCGCATTCATGCTATAACAAACTGTATAAATGTTAACAAATTATTATGAAATGGTTTCAAAAAGCCAAGTACATTGCCTTTACATATCTTTTTGTTGATTTTTTAAGGAAAGGGGAAAATTTCTTAAAAATTAAACGTAAATTTTAAACGATTAACGTTTTTCAGCTACGCTTTTATATTAATTCTATCACAATGTTATCTTTATTCATTCGCATTCACAGCTCGAGTAGCAAAGTTGGCCAAGAGCAAACATAATCCGATCATGCATTATTGCCAAGCTAATGAATCTGCTTAAAGCAGCTCCAATAAGCAACAACAACAATTCAAAACTTGTCTTTAAACTAAAATGCAAAAAAGAAAACAAAAACAATTGAGCAAACAAGTAAAAATTAATTCCTCATCAGTGAACAGCCCCCAAAAAGTCCAAGAACTTGCAGGCAGGACCACACACAGTTCCCCAAAGTCTGTGCCAGGTTTGCCGGTCAAGTTGTTGTTGTTGTTGTTGTTGTTGTTTTTATTATATACTATATATGTTATATAAACTCTATGTGACATTCACATATTCAAGGATTGTCCTTGGGGCGCAGCTACCGCGAAGTCAGCTAACTTTTAAAACTTGAATGTATGGCTTTATTTTCATAATGCAATCAGTGGAGAATACTGAAACATGTATATAGGAAAATATAAGGCATGTCCTTATAAAAGTAGGCGCTGTCTCCATCTCTCCTCTCTCCCCCTAACCGTATTAATAAGTGTTGCAGTAAGCCAAAGAGAGAGCAGCGAGCTGAGCAAAGCCAACAAACTATGAAATTCTGGTAATTTGATATCATTGTTTATATGCTGCTGCCCTTTGTTTGCTCCCCACTTTTGCTCGGCTGACTGGCTGACTGGTTGACTGACTGGCTGGCTAGGCAGGCCCAGGGATGGGCAACATTTCCAGCCATTTCTCATTTTTGTTGAGGTTAGTTTTGTATTTGCTCTGCCTGTTTGCATATAGATCTGTGTTTGTATTTTTTGGGTGAGTTTGCGCCTTATGTTCCATTATCGATTTTGTTTAAATACAAAAGCAATTTTAGCCAATTGTATTTAACCCTAGAATGACAGCTTTAATTTTAATAATAGCTCAAGTCTGGCAACATATGGTAGAAGATGGAGAACAGAAATAACATTTATATTTATGGTTCTCTAGCAAAGTGTTTAATTTAATTAGTTTTATAAACAATTTAAAAAAAAAAAAAATGTTTTTTATAGGCAAACATTTTCAATTTGTTTGTTATTTTTTTTTTTTGTATACCCTTGCAGAAGGTAATATAGTTTTGTCATGAAATGTTTGTAATTTGGTGATTAGCATCCGTCCGTCTGTCTGTCTGTTTATATGAGTTTTTCAAGACTTTGTTCTAGAGCTATCTTGATAAAACTTGGCACAGATGCTTCTTCTTTCTGCAGGTTGTACCTATAGTTGAATTGGTTAGATCGGACCATTATAACATATAGCTGCCATAGAAACGATCGGTTGAAAAATAAGTTTTTGTGTGAAAAACTTTTTACTCCCTGTTCCCATTAAAAATGGGAAAAAGGGAGTTATAAAGTACTGCAAATGTGTGTAACAGACAGAAGGAGGCATTTCCGACTATATAAACTATATATATTCTTGATCAGGATCAACAGTCGAGACGAACTAGCCATGTCCGTCTGTCTGTCCGCCTGTCCGTATGAACGCGTCGATCTCAGAGACTATAAGAGCTAGAGACACCAAACTTGGCATGCAGGTTCCTGTATACCATACGCAGATCAAGTTTATTTCCAATTTCGGATGCAACCCCCCGCACCCCCGCAAATCGCAAAAGACTCCCACAGCAACAATTTTAAAGATAAAGCTTTAATTTTTGGTACACATGTATGTTTAATCAAGGTCTTTCGGATGTGTAAATTTCAACACGATCGGATAAATAGCACCAAAGTTATGGAAGAATCTATTTCCCCTGTCTCAGCAGGCTGAAACAACAGTTTGACATGCACTGTGCAAGTTAAGTACGCTGCTTGCTTGTGTTGCCGCAGAACTGCTTGAAATGCAAGTTGTGAGCAGGGAGTCTCGTAGTCGGGCACACTCGACTAGAGCATTCTTACTTGTTTGTTTTTCAAAATATCTCGACCAAACTCACTAATCTAAATTACTAAATCACTAATCTAAATTAAAGCATGTTCTACACATGTTGACCAAATTTTATCAAAATCGAATCACTATAACTTATAGCTGCCATAGGAACAATCAGCTGAAAAATAAGTTTTCTTATGCAAATCTTTTGTTTTTGTAATAAGTTGATTTAAGAAAACAATAATTGTCAAATAGGCAAATTTGAAAACCAGATTTTCTTAGTTATTAAATAGTTATTTTTAATATATTGTTTTTAAATTGCCGTAGAGTAAGGATAATCATTGTTACTTCCTTGACTGGGAATCGAGCCCGGGGTTTGGTGTCAGAGCCGAATGCTACAGTATTTCACAATTTCCGATTAACTACCAATTTTTATTCCAAATCGTTTTCGATTTTGTTTTTATGACTTAAACAAATGAAATTGAAGTCCGTTTTCCTTTTTGAAATTTTGTTTGAAAAGCTTTCATTCCTTTGGCTTACTTTCCATCATTTTGCGGGTTTTGAAAGAGCTTACAATTTCTATTTCAAATTTTGAGAAAGTGAAGCCTCATACAATGTCCATTTCCTTTAAACTATGTTTGAAAAACTGACAAAAAACGTTACGATTTGATCTATTAACGAAACTGTGTAGGAAGATAATATGATCTTTTAATGATAATTCAAATTGCCATGTTTCTGAATAAAGAAAATAGCTTCCAATGTCAAAAAATAAGGCCACCCTCAAAGCCAAGTGTTTCCCAGTCACCAGATCCGCGCAAATGAGTAAGAAAAAGAACTCTGAACAGCATGGCAATTATGAAGCGCAGCAAGTGGCTGACTTTGAATGTGGAGATGGATGCGAGTAGAATCTACAATTACAAGATTGCTGCTGCTGCCAATATGCAAAACAAACAGCTGGCTGCCCATTCGAGATGCCGGCAAGTCTGGATCTGTGTTTGTGTCTGCAACAGCGCCGTATGTGGCCGCGGTGGCAGCTTGTCGTGGTCTGCAACTGGCTCGACTTGGCTCGAATTGCGCGCGAGTCAGCAAATAACATGCCACAGAATGGGGCAGCGTTGGACGAAGGGGCGGCGTTGGAGGCTGAATCTGCCAAAGATCGCTCCCCACGATCTCTGGCCACAAAATTTGTCGAGTGTGCGCTTAAATGTTTTGCATGGCCCTCGAGAGCCTTGTCGATGTCGTTGTCATCAATTTTTGTTTTCCTTTTTTTCTTTCTTTTTTTTGCGCAAAAACTGGTTCTGGGTGCGCTTCGTATTTTGCAATTGGGATTCGCGACAAGATTAAGATTAACACACTCTGGCACTGGCACTGGGCAGCTAACTGACATCGGTTGCTCGAATTTCAAATGTGCCACCAGTACATTGTGAACGGATCGGAGCTTGTTATCGCTATTGCAGTGAATTAGCCATTAAAATGTCAGGACAGTTTAGCACTAACAAATTGAATAACACCAACACGAACAAAACATTAACACAACCAGAAGTGTAAATGTACACTGAGAAAAACAAAAACATCATATCATACAACGTTTTCAAAGCCCGACCTAGATTGAAATTTCTTGATACGAGAACAATTTGTAGGTTTGTAATGAATGCTTTTTAAATTTTTTGCCTAATTAATAAATAAAATGATTAAATTCCTCTGCTTGAATCAAATTGAAAAATGATTTTTAGAAAACTTTTTATTCCGAATTGTTTTTGATTTTGTGTTTCTGTTTCCGAATGAAATACATATGGTTCTCCCTTTTTTAAGATAAGTTCAAATACTTATCATTTAACTGTTGAAAACGTTTTTAAACCGAATTTTCCAACAATATTTGGAATTAAGAACAGCTACTAATTTCGACTCCGAATGTTGTGATCGGAATCGAAAATGGGAACAGGTCTACTTCACTTTTGTAACTACTTTTGCTTCAATTATTAAAGATTTTTATCTATTTAAAAAAAAAATTTCGTTTATTTTAATCATACAAATATTTTTATTAATTGAGAAATCCTCTTTTTCGCTGTATACTTTCATCAGAATACCATTTTTGCTATTAATTATTTTTCGAGACAATTTTAATTAAAAAGTTAAAAAAATTGAGATATACATATCAATGAATGTAATTTTCATTCCGGTCTTATTTGCATTTGAAGCTCGGTTTTTTTCCAAGTGTATGTTTATGTGTTTGGCTGTCAATTCCCAACGGTATCTGGAATTGGAACGGGAACAAGAGCGAGGGAATCTCGTGCATCCATCCATCCACCCTAGCAAACGGTGGCGATAAAAACGACACTTGAAAGTCATTTACAGAATCAGCCGCAAATAATAAAAGTCAAGCTGCTTAACTTTTGATCAAAGGTGCAAGCGAGAGCGACATACAAATGGGAGAGAGACACACTCACACACAAACACATACAGCGCGCAGCTCAAATAACTGAAATCAAATGCGACGGCGCTCTTGGGGGAATGCACTGAGCGCTGCCCCTCTCTCACTCTCTTGTTTGTTTATGTTTGTGTGTGAGTGGGTGTGCGTGAGCCCACCGACACCTTTCGTAAGTGCTGTGCTGCTCTTGCACACACACAGCTTACGACTGCGCCTGCTGCGGCCCGAATATGAAACTGAAACCATTTATAGAAATGCTCGCGTTGAGTGTAAAAATATTCAAGCAGACAATTTCCTTCCGGTTTTATTTTCAATTGCCCGCTCCTGTCATTTGTCATTTGTTTATAAATATATAAAACTGATGTGTGTGTGTGTGTGTGTGTGTGTGTGTGTTGTTGCTGCTGCTGACAACTGTAAATTAGTTGCGGCAATTGACACATTTTAATTTAAGCGACGCTGACGGCTCAAACATCTGTTTGGAGTCACAGTTTGACAGCCACTTGGACCGTGGGTCGAGACGGACCGAGAGAGAGAACACGCAAGATTCATAAAGAGCATTATGTCATCAAATTGCTTGTTATTGTTGTTGTTTATATGTAATGTGAGATATGGTACCGAATATAGCAAGAGGGAAGTTCCATAAATTTCCTCTTTAATGCCTTCAATAAATTGCAAAACTAGGTTAGAGTTGAACCGAAATTATTGTAAATTGTGACATAACCTGCTTTGGAATGCAATTTGATCAATTAGAAATTTTTAAATAAATTTAAATGATTTTCAGATGTGAATTCAATTTCAGTCGAGTCGAAAAACCTATTAAAATTAAAAATTAAAAAGGTCTTGAATATTATTTAATTAAAATTACTAAAAGTTTCGAAATTAACATTTATTTTTTCATTTTAGCGGCTCGACGGACAAACAACACTTGGACTCATCCAGCGATTCCGAAATGGAGGGCAACATGCTGTCCAGTCAAAGCGCACAACAGCAGCAACATGCTGCCACGACGCATCACTCGCATCACACACAACAGCAGCAGCAGCAATCGCCTAGCAGCAGTAACAACAACAGCATCAACAACAACAACAACAATAACAGCAGCAATGGCAATAACAGCAACAGCTTGCATCAACATCAGCATCAGCAGCAACTGCAACATGTTGCCGCCGAACAAAGCCTGCAGCACCATCAACATCAGCAACACGCTGTTGCCGCAGCGGCAGCCAGCAAAAGCAGCGCTGCAGCAGCAGCTGTTGCTGTCGCCGCCGCCACCCAAATGCCGCCCCTCTCAGCCGCCGTTGCCTACTCGCATCTGCACAGCGTTATGGGCGCCATGCCCATGTATGATATGGGCGAGTATCAGCACTTATGATTTTAGTTGGAGGCTGCTGCTGCCGCCAGCTGCAACAACAACAACAACAATAACGACAGCAGCAACAATAGCAACAGCCACAACATGCGCTGCGAATGGCCAGCAACGCTACGTCAACGCCAGCAGCAACAGCAGCAGCGCAGCGAGCAGCAGCAGCAGCATCCGGAAAGTTTTTACTTTTAAAGCAGCAATAATCGAGAATGCATTATCCAAGATATTTCTTGTAAAGGAAAATAGCCGCAGCAACAAATTTTACTTAATAATCAAATAAGAACACTTGTATTTGTATATATATATATATATATATATATATATATATATATGAAAAGAGACGACATGAGCCTGATAGAAAGAAAGAAAGAGAGAGAGAGTATTGCAGCACAAGCTTTTTGTTAATCCTCTCATAGCAAAATAATGGATTATTTCAACTTCACCTGATCTGTGTAAATAGCTAGGCTTTAGTTTAAGAGCGGTCGAGTTGGGAACGCAGCTAAGAATCTACTATATGTATTATGGTTTAGAATGGTTGGCCATTCTATGCTCAACCGCAACAAAAAACGCAAATCAAATCGAAATGTGCAAAAATTATATATATAAATTCTATTAAATTATTTTCAATGTAATTATAACTATTACTTTTAAATACATACATATATATATGAAAAATATAAGCATTAGTTGAACTGATCTTCAAATTTAGTTGTAGATTCAACTCAATTTTGTCTTGTGTGCTACCTGTAATTGTTGCATGATTAAAACAACTTTTGACCACACCCATTAGCCACATTATCATCATCATCCGACCACAAGCAGACGGCACTAATCTGCGGCGACAGGTAAGCCCGCTAATGCTAATAGCCATGGATAATGGACTCGCGTGCGTCTCACGCACGTTCCACACGCGCCACTTGCCACATCATCATCCTCATCCACATCCTTGCTGCAAAGTCGCGTCGCATGTAATGAGCATGTTAATGGCACCAATGTCTGCATTTGCTGATGTTTTCTTTTTTTTCATTGACACCACCTGACAACGGTTCTCGTCGAACGAGGGCGGCGCTTGGCAACCGACGCACGGCAAATGGCTCTACGCCGGAATTGATTGCCGTTGGGGGTGGCTGCTGTCTGACTGGCTGACTGTGTACCATACGCTTCTTGATTTGTAGTTTGTTACTGTACGTTGTTATATGTTGCAGACTCTGTCGTTGCCATTGCCGCAATGCCATCCCTTCCTAGCCACCCCCGTTGTCCGGGCAGCACACACGTGTCTCGACTGGAACTGCGTCTAGAATTTGAGGGAGTCTGCGTATCTGGTTAAACAATATTTTGACTTCTTTTATCTTGCAGACCATACTGTTGATAATTTAATTAACGGCCTTAAATTGTTAGCTTACGGGTTTTACTTGAAAACTTAATGCCTTGGGGTTTATTTTGAGGATGTATCCGATTTTTAGAATATTCAATAGATTCCTGCAAACTGTACTTTATTCAATGTGCTTTAACATTAAAGACTTCCGGTTTATTACAACAAACTAAGAGTCCTCTGAGAATTTTACAATATAAGCTAAGAGATAAGTAAGTATGTGTAAACAAAAGAGAGTCTGGAGTCTTTGAAATGGCAACCGTTTCAATATGATAATTGAGCATGCGTCGCGTTCTTAAATTCTAAAACCATCAACACTACTCAGATACTCAATCCCTTAATGCATATCATAGAAGAATCATAATCATAAAACTCTTTGCCTAACTACAGTATAAACGAGTATATCAAGGATCGGTCAAAACTCATGCCATAATGACAAACATTTATGACTTTGACAGATCTGAACACCATATATTATGATCTTCAAAAATTTGAATTGGCATAACTTTGTCAAAACTGAACATATTTCCATCCAGAACGTATCATTGATTCCTTATTTTCATCCAGATTGATTTTCTTTAAGTTTTTCTGAGATACTTCAAAATGCCCAACAATTTTAACTTTTGAGGCAGCCGAAAAAAGTGAACTTCCTAATTTTAATAATCATGCCATAATGGCAAACATTTAAGTCCTGTGCGGATCTCAACACCATACTTTATGATCTTCCAATTGTCATATTTTGTCAAAACTTAACCGATTTCCAAGCGAATGTCTCATTGATTCAATATTTTCTTCCATATATATTTTGAATTCAAATTTTTATTGATTTAAGAAAATACAAAATTTGACTACTCCTTTTTACAGACTCTTAAAAAACTAAACTTTGAAAATATTAAAGTTCCTAATTGCTACCTTAATTGCATCAAAATTACAAAATTAAAAAATGTTGTCAAAATGCCAAATGATTTTGCATTGTAAGGCACCCATAGAAAGTGAACTTCATAAATTCAAAATTCATGACAATTATATTTGACTTGTACCGTTGCTAGACCATTATTGTCAACTGCCATCAAACAGAGTTTTAATAAAGATCTTTATAGCGAACGACATATAACAGTCAGCTCAGAATGTGTGTTTCCTACCTGCTCCAAAAGCCAAAGAACGCCTCCAAAAGGCAGACGACGCTGGCCAAAAGAATTCTTAACGGCTGCTGAGATGATTCCACGAAAGTGACAATATAAGGGGATTACAATTAAACGATGTTCAACACAGAATGGACACATGGAAAATGCAACTCAATGGGCAGTTTTCAATTGCCACAAAGCGGCTTAGTGCAACACACAATAGATAAATGGAAGGAGCGTGTGCGTCTGTTTTCCCGTATTTTTCCTAATCTGGCAGCGCCTGTCAACGTTATGGGCCAAGAAAAAGAAGCTCAGATTCAAAGGACATACTTATATAGTACAAGTAGACAAGTATACATTTATTATTCTGTATTTTAATATAAATTAAATGTAAAAATAAACATACAAAATTCAGCAAAACTGTTAAGACATTTGATTTTTCGCTAATCAGAGTCATCGCAGGAACTGGACGAAGGAATTGTCACTTTTCCACGTTGTTGTTTCTGCTTTGCCGTTTGGCGACGCGCAGTGTTTTTTTGTGCCGGCTGGCGACGCGCATTGATCGGCTGCTCGTCGGAGCTGCTTGCTTCTTCTGAGCTCTCTTCTTCTGAGCTCTTTTCTTCTGAGCTCTTTTCTTCGGAGCTGCTCTTCTCGTCGGAGCTGCTCTTCTGTCGTGTATTTCGTCCGCGTCTGGCGTTTGTTTGTTTTCCGCGTCCTCGTTGCGATTTGTTGGCTGTTTTCGCGTTTTTGGTTTTGCTGGTACGCGTTTCATTGCGAGTATCCTCAGCAGCCTCGGTACTTGTGCTCGGCTCGACGACCTGCAGGCATTCATTGAGACGCGTCTCGAACTCGGTGACCACTGCTTTGAGCTCCGGCTTGGCCAGCTTTGAAGTGCTGCTAATGATAAGCTTGAAGGACTGATAAACCTCATCGACCTGCACTTTATCCCTAAAGTGCTGCACATTATCAATTAGCTTCTTGATGGATCGCTCGTTGTAACTAAGCAGGCTAAGGCAATAGGCAATATCGCGCCATTGGCGCTCTGTGCGGGCAAGAGGAAAGCGGAGGCATAGCTTCTCCACTAGCGACTCGATATGTCGATCCTTTTGAATGAGTCCCAGTATGTAGCTCATGATGATGCGATATTTATCCTCGTTTAGATAAAGACCAACGTCGCCTAGCTTGGATATAATATCGGGCAGCACATTGTACAATATATTTGACTTGTTGGCAATTTCCTTGAAGAACTCTTTTGTAATATTTTTGATATCATCGCTATCGTCGACAATGCACAGCGCCAGATCAGCTATTTGGCCCTTGACGCGTATCATTTCGTGCAGAATGAGATGCGATAGCATCTTGACTGCGGTCAGGCGCAGCTCCGTGTCCTGCTCATGCAACTGTGCGTAAAAGTGACCTGTCCAGGGTTCAATGATGTTCGGAAAACGAAAGGTCAGATCCGACAGACCAACAACCGTATTGCATTTGATCTTCAAGTTCTTGGTCATGCCGAGTATGTTCATAAGGAAGGACATGTTCGTCTCACAAAATTGGGACGAAACAGTCATTAGGCGTGCCAGCGCAAGCGTGGCAGCCTGCTGTAGGTGTGGATCCCGGAACTCGCCAGGTCGCTTGCATATATCAATAATAATTGGATAGACTTTGGACATGAGCGCCCTTGGATCGTAGAGCAGCATGTCCTCGCAAATTGCATTGATCTCTTCGGCAATGTTATCTTCTGCCGTGGCGCCAACCAAATCGTCATCGGGTTCCTGATGCGGTTCCGCGGTCAAGCCTGAAAGACGCTTGCGCACTTCCGTGGCAGAGACGTTGATGGTTTTACGTAGTCGTGCGTTCACCGCATCCTTTTTATTCTTCACCTCCTCCATGGCAGTCAGTTCCTCGCGATATTTCATATTATTGTACACATCCATGTCCAGAAATATCATCTCCTTGATGGTCATGTAGCCAACGCAAAACAAAAAGCGTGTAACCAAATAAACGGGCATAAGTGCAGGCTGCTCACCCGCTGTTAATAGGGATATCGACTCTTTCTGTGTCTGCGTCTGCGACATTGGCAGCGACTGGGAATAAGGAATGTCTGTGGTCTGTGTCAATATTGATGACTCCTCGATATCTTCCGTTACCAGCCACTTCTCATTGAAACTCGTAAGTAGCTCGCTCAAAATATGCTGGGCCAGCACATCCGGCGCCTGGCACAGGCGATAATAGTATTCGAAGATGCTCATCGCCAGCTCATCAAAATCAGGCAGTTCAGGATGAAAAAAAAATTTGAGAAATAGATCCGTAATCTCCTGAACAAACTTTGCATCGGTGGCGTTACGTTTGTAGTACTTTGTGTTATTGTTTGCATCGATGCCGTTCAACAACAGCTGCAAACAGCTGGTGTAGATGCGTGGATCCTCTTTAGCACGCTCGCCTATCGCTATATCCTCGATTAATGCACGATTAGCCGAGGTGACCGTAGATTTAGTCTGTGAGGCCATTATAAGCAGCTGCAGGGCCAAGCGTGACTCATTCTTTGTGGTGCCCTCCAGTTTGAGCGTAAAGCGTTCAAACAGCACCTGAATTATAAGCGCATCGATGTCATCGCTGGCCACCCATTCACCCATTAACGTTTCCATGGCCGTGTAGTGGCCGTATTCAACTTCAGAGAGGAATTTGGACAGATTTTGCACCACCTTGATGGCATGCGTACGTCCCGTACTATCGGTGGTGAAGAGAATCTTGCGATATGCATTGGAGACTACATCCCGCTTCTCCTTATCCGAGGACCACACAAGATGCAGCATACGCTGCAAGCCCATCTCTGTTCCCTGTATGCCAAAGAGAAAGCCTGTGGTGAACAGATCCACTGCCTCGAAGACATCCGTGTTCGTTTTGGACAAAAGCAGTTCCATCAATTTTGGCATGGCTGATGTCACCACTTCAGAAAACTGAATGCTGTCTTTGAGAAACTCACAGGTTTTGATTTGTTGCTGTACTTTGTCACACTATGTAAATAAATGTCAGGGCTTAACAAAATTGAAACATATTTAAAATAAACTGTTACTTACGCTATCCTTGCAACCATTGGCCATTGAAATATAGGTTTTAAATAGGGCCATAAAGTAAACACAACGCTCGTCTATCTTCAGCAATTGACTGTGGGTAAGAACAAGTATAAATATTCCTTTAAATGCTGCATTTAGCTAAGTATTAACTAGCACTCACTCCAACTCCTGATTGCCCACCATATAGTCCGCCTTACGCACCAGCATTACGGCATCCTTGTAGTTCTTTTCTACGAGCAGCGGCAGTATTTGCTGCACCAGCGACTCGTACGTTTCCTCCTTGTCAAACTCTATATTTGGAACTAATAAGAAAAGCAAATTACTAATGCATATTCGTAAAATAATCTTTGATAAGTTACTTACATTCTTCAAGGTTCAGCTCTATAATGGGCATTAGCTCTTTAGCTGTGGACTCAAATTCATTATCGAGTTTCTCTATTTGCTTGCGCTCCTCAACCAGCACCTCGGCCAATTCTTCCATAACCTTCACTTCCGTCTCGTGTTTCTTTTTGAGCTCCTCAAGCGTTAGCTTGCCTGAATATGGATTGCTTTCGAGGAAAGACTTTATCATCTGTATGGCTACTTTGCGCACCGAGGACGTCTTGTCTTCCAGCCGCTCCACTGCACCGTGCAGCACTTTAATTATAAAGCTTATCGGTATTGCATGTTCCACATTCAGATGATGCCAAATTTGCAAGACCTTGGAGCGTACATGCGCCGATATGTCCATAATATGCTCTAGCAAATTCAAAAGAAATTCGTTGCGTGCCGCTTTCATATCATCGTCTAGCTCCTCAGAAGTCAGCTCACTAACAACGGCATCACCCATGATCTGGAGCACACAATTGCGCAGCACATGAGACTCGCAGCCCAGCAGTTCATCGGCCAGCTTGGAAACATGTGGTATCATCAGCTTGGGCGCAATGTTTGCAAACTCGGCAAGAAAATTAGAAAAGGTGCGCGACACCGTCGTATCAGATGTGTCCAACGTAAGAGTCGCAACAACATCCTTGAGCAATATTGAGAAAACTGAAGTAACGCTGTACTCCTCGTTCAGCAACAAAATGCCATTTGCCACGGGACCTGCAGCAAGCTCCGTACTTCGCAGCACTTGCAGGATGCGTGCAGGAAAGGTGATGGCATGATTGTAGCGCTTGATGGCAGTGCCAAAGATTTGAAAGAGCGTATCAAAGATGTGACGATTATCCGAACGCGGAGTTACCAGCTCCAAAGTACGATAGCAAATATCACACAACATGCTGTGGCAAAAAATTAACATTTTATTCCACATAAATCAAAGATAAGTCTTGTTGCAATAAATACTTACGTTACAAAGTTTTCCTCGGCAACGGGTGGACTCCAGAGCTTCTCTAGAGGACACTGCAGCACATTATATAGCTGTACTAGAAACTTGCCTCGCTTTACATCCCAGTCGGGATACTGTTCCAGGACCTCAACCTGTTTGCCGCGCTTTTTCTGCTGATTCGGGTTTTGTTCCCGCAGCACCTCGTGAACAACAATATCAATGCGTTTCACTATATTTACAAACAAATATAGCGTCATTTTTGTGAGATTCAAATGGCGTACACGGTCCTGAGGTGATGGTGGCTCAGAACCGGTCAACAACGTCGTTAGCTGCGCGCCCAATCTATCCACAGTGAAGTAGAGCAGATCAAAGGCGCGCATAAGATTGCGTATCGCAGCGGCATCTTTGGCCGTTGACTCTATTATCGAATAGTAGGTGTCAAAGTGCTCGAATATATAAAACTCATCCCGCTGATGAACCTTTGCTTTGCAAGCTGTAACGAAACCGAGAACGTGAGAAAAGTGCGCGTTTTTTAAACTGTTGCTTACTGCGCGCGCAGTTTTATCAAATTGCTGTCAACTTACCAAGTAATTGATCAGGTATTTCGTTTGCAGTGTATAAATGCTGTACGTAGTACTGATCGCCGCTTGTGTTAAGTAAATCGCTGTTTTTTAATGGCAAAATAAACTGAAAATCCTGTGCGTTTTCCATCTTTTTTGATATGACCGTTTGATTTGCGAAGCGTCGCTTTTTTGTTATTTATCAGAGCTGGACGCCGCTGAATATGCGTAGGCAGCCTGGCAACGCCATTTATCGATTACACGTTTATGGTTCCTAGTCTGGCAGCGCCATTTATCGATTACAACTAATCGCCACAATATTATCGTAGTGTAGCGCGTGTGTTCCTTTTGCACGTTGTTAGAAATTTGTAATTGAAATTTGTTAAATAGGCGATCATGCAAACGGAAAAGAGTGGAAAGCATAAAAGGCCTAAAAGGAAAGGCAGCCGCTTTATGCGCAATGCCAAAGGATTTGCCAAGCAGGGCATTTTCGGACGCGGCACACACATTGACGATGAACAGTTTGGCTACTTTATAAATATATTGGATGCCATGAAGGCAGGTCTGGAAGATGTGGAGGAGCGAGGTAAGTGTACACTGTTCAACGTTAACGCATAACTAAAGTAAGTCTTTGTTGTTACCTACAGTTAACATGGCTAACAATGTGTTCGAGCAGACAAAGGATCAGGAAATACACTTAGCTTCAAATCAAATAGTCTCCAAGGCACTCGAGACACTTATCGGCTTTGTGGACGCTGCACAGCTGGAGCGATACTTTGTCAAATTTGGTGACAACTTGCGTCCCATGTGCTCCGATCGTTTTGCCTCCCATGTGCTGCAGAAAATGTTAGAAATAGCATTTCTGCGTGGCTTGGGACAGGCAGCAGCTTTGGCATCCTCTGATGCAGCAGAACCCACTTCGGCCAAGCGAACCAAGCCTGATGCTGCACAGGTTGAGGAGCAGTACAATCTGGAGACGGAGTTTAGCGATGCGCATCGCGAACAGTGCCGACAATTTGTGCTACGCATATCAAAATTCATGCTTAACAATTTGGAGGACTTTGTCTGGGATGCATGTGCCACACATATAATGCGCACGGGTATACTTTGTCTTGTTGGCATGCATGTGCCAAAAATTGCATTCGAGAAGGGCGGCGCTGAGCTGGCCAAGCATCGCAGACTGTACACCGTGCCGGAGGAATGGCATGAGGTAATGAAGGAATTTCCGCAACGACTGGAAATGTGGCCGCAATTTGTGGACTTTCCCTACCAGGAGCACTCCTCTGCCCTGCTAGGTATTATATGTCTATCGCTTAGCGTCGTGGACAAAAACATGTTGAAGCATTTTGGCAAAAAAATATTGATACAAGGTTTGCTCCAGCCCAACGATGCAGCTGAGGATGATGATGACAAGCTCAAAGAGTCGAAAATTGAAATCAAAGACGACAATGAAGATGAAAACGTAGCAGACGCACCAAAAACTGAAGCTGAAACCGAGCACGCTACTACTGAGCCACTAGTCGTATTGCCCAAAGTCTTCCATTACCAATGTGCCGTCATACTGCTTGAAACTCTGCTGAGCTTGGCTGGCGCCAAGCTGCTAACGCAGCTCTATGCCATGCTATTCAGCGGTCGCGTGGCCCACTTGGCACAGCAGCAACAAACCAACTTTGCGGTGCAGCGTCTGCTCCAGAATTTGAAAGAGGTGCCCGACTTTGAGTCCGTCTTTAACGAATTGCAGCCGCAGATAGAGCAGCTGTTAAAAATGAGCTACACAGGCGTAGTATCCTCACTGTGCGCTGCCTGTTTGCGTCTGGGCGCCAAGCAGGCTCAGATGATAGCTGCACTTCAGAGCGCTTTGCATGTGGCAGGCGATAAAGAGAAATCCAAGTTATTCTTCAACTGTTTGGTGAAACTGAAGCCGCACGAGCTACTTGCCGGCGATGAGTCGGGTTTCGTGCACCTGCATGGCTCGCTAATAACGCAGCATGTGCTCCAGTTCAACAAACCTATATTCCTGGTGAACTGCATACTGGAGCTGCCTGCCGTGCAGCTGTCACAGATCTTTAACACACCAAATGGCTCACACATTGTCGATGCCTTCTTGCAGAGCAAATACATAGGTGAGAAATCACGCGAGCGTCTCATACGCCAGTTGGATGGCTTCTATGTGGACTTGGCCATCACTCGCCATGGCTCACGCGTTATGGAACAGTGCTTTAAGGCGGCACAAGAAGCACAAAAGTTGCGCATTGCCAAGGAACTGACCAGTATGGCCAACATGATGAAGGGCTCGCCCTTGGGTCGTCTAATCTACACCAAGTATCGCTTGGATACCTTCAAATTGTCGCCTAGTCAATGGCAGGCCAGCTTGGGACAGCTACTGCAGCCGGAAGAGAAGACGGCGGAGACGAAAAAACGACCTGCTAAAACAGCAAACGAGTTATTTAAGGATATACTTGACTAGCGTGCTAATAAATTGTATAATACTTAGAATGTATGTAATAAATAGATTTTTATCACAGCTGTGGAGAATGATTCTGTTTGCGAGTGAATCTGCGAATCGTTCAGGCAATGAATTGTCAAAATTGAATTAAATGCGTAAGACAAAAAAGAAAAGGATTTTATTAAAATTTGAATGATTTCATATTATATATTAAAGATTAAATCATTCTTACATGTGATTCCCAAAGAATTTTACAAATAGTGAATCATTCTTTTTCTTATAATAAAGAATTGAATTGAAATTAGAATTAAATCTTTGCAAGTTAGGATTTTCGGGAATCATTCTTTTGCTTATTATAAAGAATTGAATTCAAATTGAATTTCGTAAAGAATTAAATCAAGTTTTAAGTCAATTCTTTATTATTACGAGAAAAATGATTCACCAATCTTGAATTCTTTGGGAATTTAAAATGAAAAATTGAATCATTTTTTTACAGCTCTGATTTTTATTTTCTTTTCAACATGAATAAACAATAGAAGATCAACAAACAATTTTAATTAATACAGAAACCTTAAAAATTCAACTATCAACGCTCAGATTATTAACGTATTCTTATCGCATCTTTTTTATCAGCTGTATGTTGCGCCCACCTTCAGTTCCAAGCAGCTGATAGCTTAGTTACGCTTTTGATTTCAACGACAAAGCATCAGCATGAAGCAAATGCAACTGCTGCTCGTCTGTGCCTGCATTGGCACCTCGCTAGCCTTTAGCGATGAGGCCATTTTCGAGGACGAGGACATTTACCAACAGGCACTGCCTGTTGTGCCGCATACAGGGATCACAGTGCCAGGCACCAAGTGGTGTGGACCAGGCAATACGGCTGCCAACTACGATGATTTAGGCAGGGAGCATGAAACGGACAAATGTTGTCGTGCCCATGATCATTGCGATGAGATAATTGAAGCGCACAGCTCCCTCCATGGGCTACCCAACAACACGGACTGGTTTCCCATGTAAGTCCTAGAACGGGAAAATCAATAAAAATATAGTTTCTTCCCGCTTACAGTTTGAAATGCAGCTGCGAACAGCAGTTTATCAATTGCCTGCAGGCCGTCCAGACCATGACAGCCAATACTTTGGGTCGCATCTACTATGCGACTCGTGGTAAATGCTTTGCACAGGGCTATCCCACAAACGGATGCAGACAGTACCAGGCCGGCACTTTTCGAAAACGCTGCATTCGTTATTCTGTAAACAAGACGTCGGCAAAGATTTGGCAGTATTATGATATGCCATTTTATACGACGCCAGCAATCAAAACTTGACCCTCAGAAGAGCTATAATCAATAAGGTTATATTTTGAAATTAAAATGTTAAATAAATGTGTACACAAATTGAAAGCTTATCGCGCATAAAACGCTTTAAATTCAATCAAGCTGAGCATTTGGAGTAGACTGCTGTTCATCTTCGTTTGGATGCGTATAGAAAGGCAAATCATAGAATTGCCAGCGTTTTGGTTGCGACATATCCTCGCTATAGCTTAAGCAACGCTTGCGAAACAGATCCCACTGCGTCTCCCGACAGGACACTATAGGCAGCCCATGGGCGAAGCAAACATTTGCTGAGCTGAAATATACGCGACCTAAGGCCGCCGACTCCACGTTATGCAACGAGCTGAGGCAGTGGCGGAAACCTGCCTCACAGGCACAGGAGAAGCTGTAAGACTCCAAATGTTAATAATATTCCTTTAAAATCTTTTGTATGTTACACTTACATTGGAAATACACCATCGTTGCTTAGACCATAAAGTTCCTCATGTGCTGGTATCTTATCCTGACAGTTGTCATGAGCACGACAGCACATGTCAAGCTCCATATTAGTGCCCAGATCATCATAGTTTTCTGCTATATTGCCGGGGCCGCACCAGTTGGTGCCAGGCACGGTTATGCCAAGCCCATGTGCACAAGCTAGCACTGCCGCCAGGGCAACAATGAGATTCAAAGCGCGCATGTTCTACTCGAGGGTAAAAGTTGTTCTAATCTAAAGGGCAATTGGTGAGTCGTCAAAGATGCTTTCAAATTCGGTGCCACGTTTGAATCGGTTTTTCTGCGACGCTGTTCGAATGCTGATTAGGTTTTATAGCTACAATTGATGGGTTGTTTTGATTGTGGTATTGTATACTACGTATATTATTATTATTATTATTATGAAACATATTTGCATAGGAAAGCACAATGTTCAGACCATAAATCACAACAATAAACACAGAGGGAACAATTAATATTCATATAATATTCACATTAGTCATATAGTTCGTCCGTTCTATTCTAAATAAAAAATACCCATTGCATATATGTATGTTTACATATATATACATCTTAAATATAATACATTTCTCTTGTTAGACCTCACTTTTCTGACGATTCTGCATCACCTGGCGCAGCTGTGGGAAGGTGCTCTTCGTCTGTGGTGGATGAAGACGTGCACACAGCACTGTGAAGGGCTCGTACAGCGATGGACGTTCCATAACATTGACAGTGTAATGCTTAATGCGTTCCCGTTGACACCAATTGTTTGCTCGATCCATTATCGATTCCACGGGATTTGGCGAGGCGGCTGGTGTATCCTTTTTGCTGCGTGCCCGCACATTTGCCAATACAATAACGGGCACTTCCTTTTTTTCCTTATGCTTGTCTATGTCCGTCTTGATGTCCGCCAGCATATCCAAGCTGCGCGGGTCGGTGGGATCATAGACAAGCACAAAGGCATCTGGGAACTGCAAATAGTGACGCGGCAGCTGAGCTGCCTGTTCGCCTTGTAATCCGGCTGTATCATAGATTCTTAGCGTTTCCCGTGCCCCACCGCGTCCTGTGTCGACGCTTGCCACATATATATCCTCAATTGTTGGATGCAGTTCCTTAAAATTGTTGATTTTGATTGTTTACAACAGAGAAAGCAAAGAATTTTCGTGACCCACTTACAGTTTCTGTGTTGATGTTTCCATACACTAACTGCTCAATAAGTGCTGTTTTCCCAACATTTTTCATGCCACACACTAGCACTTTGCCAACTTTACCAATTTTTGCATTAAGCATAGTTGTTAAAAATATATATATATATATATTTTGGTAAATAAATCAAAACAAACAGTGGGCATACGAAAAGTGTGTACACCCCAACTTTCACTTAGCGCTGCCACCTTTCTTAAAACAAAGAATTTCTGTATATCGATAAGAAACTTATCGATACACACTTATATTGCAGCCAAAAATAGGCGCTAGTGCGCGCCATTTAAAAAATATTACAAATACAAACCATTTCGTAAAGTTGCCAAATTAAAACTTTATACAATGTTTATTTAATTAAGAAGTGGTAGGCTGGTATGAAAGCATATCCTCCTAAAAGTATACTTATAGAAAGTAAACTCTTGACTTCGCTAAAAAAAATTGAATTTATGGAGCAGTTTTTCTTATCTTATTGATTGCAGTGCACTATTCCCAATTAAACATTATAAATATTAAATGAAACATTCGTTGATATCACCATTTGTTAAATTTTTTTATATATATACATTTTTAGAAAAATTGTCATCTTAGTTTTAGTCTTATAGATATTATAAATTTGTTCTTACATAGCATAAACGCATATCTCCACTACGACCAACGTAATTGGTATCTTAGTTTGCGCAAGTGTATACGAGTCTTAAAAATAATATCCCAAAGCGGACTGCTAATGCCATATCCGAGATCTTGATGTGCAAAATGATGTTGATAATGATACCTTTTCATATGGTATAGATGATGGCTTGCCGCTGGATTGCCATAATGCAGATAATAGTGCATCATATCATAGCACAAATAGCCTAGCAGAGCACCCGACAAAACCATACGAGGATGGTGGTTTTGTAAAATAAAACTTATCGGCGTATAAATAATGACAGCAAGCACAACTCCAGGCAATGGTGGAAAAACGAGGCGCATCGAATCAAATGGTACTTTGTGATGCAGTCCATGTATCATAAAGTGAAGAGTGCAAAGCCAAGACCCACTGTCACTTGTCAATTTTACATGAAATACCCAACGATGCAAAACGTACTCCAGCAGCGTCCAGAAAAGCACACCAAAGAGAAGATAGCCAGAAAGCAAGGCAACCTGATATTAAAAATAAATGTTAAATATAACTCAAAATAGTTTGATTGATTTTAACTTACATCAGCCATATTATTCGCCTTTGCTTCAAACTCCTGCCATGCGAATCCAATTATAAATGGGATCCAAAACATTGGTACAACCCACCAAGGCGTCTTTGTGCACATTTCTAAATACCAAGGACCAAACAGGCGAAGCTGTCTGTCCACTGGCTTATGCACCCATTCGTCGTAGTTTTTTGTAATACTGGAAATTTGAGGTAGCATTGCTTTAGACCAGTCCACAAGGTGCTGCAAATTCAAAAAAGTAACGTTTAATTGCTACAGGCTTATATTTCTTAAAGGATGGCAGCTCTCAAATGATTTATCGATAAGCCAAACATAACATCAATAGTTGGCGTCTCGAACAGCTGGCAGGTTTTACTTCAAATTTGTCATTTGAACAGGTTGGTGAGTCTATTCCGTTTTTGTACGCCGGGCAAACACAACATAATTTAAATTCCAAATAAATTTTTTATTGAACATTAAAAAAAGTATTGTGGTTATTAGCCAGCATTAAGCGAAACCATGTCGAACACATCAATACGCCCAATACCAACATTGAAAGGCATTTTTTCAGTGCCGCGTAAGTATTTACATTTTCTAAACAGCCATGGTAACCACGTTGAAATGCTTATACGTTTTGTTTTGGTTCGCATGCAGGCGTCACACAAAATCGTGATTTTCTAAAGGAAAACAAAAAGAGTCTACGTTCCCTGGAAAAGGCAACTACACAGAAGCTTGCGGCCAAAGAGCCTGTGCGTCCAAAATGGATGCCGCCATTGCGTCGCACTGCTTCCGAAGTACACGAACATGAGTCGAAGCGTTGCGAAGCGGAATGCCTGTCGGCGTCAAGACAACATGAAAAGGAGACCTGTCTGTTGCGCAGTAGCAACAACAACACCACACGCTCTCAACAGCACCTGGCCATGCCAGAAGCGACAAACAAGCAGCACTATACAGCTTCTGAAAAACGTGAACCATGTAAACAGAAGCAAGTTCAGCATGCGCCACAGCTGGTGCACGAATCATCGTCACGTTGTCAATCATGTGGCACAGAACGTAGCTGTACAAGCATAGGCATACAGACGGAGGACATTATGGATGAGCTATATCTAACCAATGCCCTGAAAAAGTAAGTAATTTTACATTAGGTGCCACCTAGTTATTATTTGACTGACTGGCAGTCCTGCTTGAATTCATATTTAATTGCCTTCAGAAATTGTTAGGACCATGAACAATTGACCTTAAATAATTCTTGCGCCATTTAATTCTACTAACTATCCGTAAATGTACATTCTTATTTAGATGCAACTTTGACAGCAAGACAGTTTTGAGTGATGCAGGCGACTTTGAGGACAACTACAGAAACTACAGTGAGTACAATGATGATGAGCTGCCATTATCGGCACGCTCCAATGCTGCCGCGCAGACCAAATTCGATCAAATTCATATAGATGATAACGAAACGATGCCCATGCCTGAATTGAATAATTTAGCTTTAGACAACAACACTGATGAGGAGACACCACTAAGCGCACGCAGTCGCGACACAATTGCTACCAGAGCTTCCAATGTTACCACCAAATCAAGGCGTAATCCCGACTACAAACTAGGCTGTAAGCATGAAAAGCAAAAACAATAATCCTATGCATATTATTGCTAACGCTTTACAATACTTTTACAGCACGCGATGAACTAGTTCTGCCACGCTATTTGGAAAAGGAGAAGCGCGAAAAGGCTGAGGCTAAAGAGCGTGTTGAGGCACGCGATCCAGACTGTCCACGTGGTCATGTATTGCTCAGTGAACCGGATCGCGTGGCAGCGCTAACTAGCGCTAAGCAGCGTAAGTTGCAATCAATTAAATGTGTTTTCAATTATATACTCTTCAATAATTAACTTATAGACTTTGATCGACTCATTCATGAGCTAAATCATATGCCCATGACTGCACAGACACTACGCGTGCGTACACGCAAGGCTGAGATTGAAAAAGAGCTGACCGTTATCGAGGATGAAATACGCATCTATTCGAAGGCAAAGGTGTACGTTAGAGCTGACAACTCACGAAATCTTTAATGCACCAAAAATTTTTGTTAATGTTAAACTTAAAGAAAAAAAAAATTTTTGAAGAACTTATTACAAATAATCAACTGATTTCTGATGACTGGAAGGATAACTAAGGAACGTGTATCCCAACAATTTGACTATATTGAAGCATTTGAACCAAACACTAGTCGCTTTTGTGTTAATAGTATTTATATTTTTTAAGGGAGCATAAAGAAAAGGCTCAACAGCAAGAATCACCAAATGAAAAATATAGTTAAACGAAGCAAATAAAATATGTGAATTCTAGCAAAGAGTTGTTAATAATTTATTTATCTATGTATTTACCTCCATGCTCTCATCCAACTGATTGTTATTGCTGTCCTCAGACTTAACTGGTTGTTCCAGCAGCTCTACTCCATTCTCTGCTCGTTTTTGCACATGTTGCTCCTTAGTCCTTTTACTGTTCTCGTTATCCGGCGTATTAACCTTGTACTCTCGCATCAAGTACATAGCTGCATCGGAATGTGGTGGTGCCTTCATAAAACGAGATGTTATATCCGTTTCATTGAGGCCCTCCAGGGTGTTCAATCCACCTGGATGCTTATGCATAAATTTGGATATATCATAATACTGCTGACGATATTTCACAATGAATTTATCACTTTGTTCCGCTTCGTTTTGAGCATCCATTTTGATGAGCTTTAAATTTTCAACTGCAACGGATATACATAGTTCGTAAAGCAATTAGAAATGTTTGTACATAACTAAATATTTTGTATACATATATGTACAAATATGTAGTAGATTCTTAACTTTTTAATTAAATGCTTGTAGCTTTTGCACGAATTATTAGTTATATATTGCGATCCATAATAGCCCACATTTGAATTATTGAACACTCTATTATTGAAATACGATGTTGGTACGATCGAAATATTGTTCTTTTGATAATCTTTCAACAAAGGAGATCCGTAAAAACTATTATAAAGAGCTAATAGAAAATTTTGTTCGAAAATATTTCATCGAATAATTCTTTTTTTGCGCCATTTACTTTGTTTAAATAGTTGCTAATGAAACCTATAAATTATAATCGGTTTATGACTTGTATACAACAGTTTTATAAAAGTCTTTGCTATCGCATGTCCATAATTAGTTTTATGCTTGAAGTTTAGTCTTATGCAATAATTGGCATTAGTCGATAAGTAATAATTACTGATAATAGAGCATGTGAAAATTTGCACGTTGTTATTAAATTCAATGTACCTCTCTTTCCAAAGTATCTATGGAATTGCATTATATTATATTGCACTGGTTCTTTCTCTGTCTCTTGACGGGAAGGTCAGTCTGTAAATGTATATACAGTATATTTCCTATATGCATAATGCATTCCTCTGAATATGTACCAGATGTTGTTTTTTCCACCCATTGCCATTTACGCACTTAAGCAAGTATGCCTCAAATTGACCTTAACATCAATATTCAAAGACTTATTCCCATTCATTCCCTTTTGTTTGGCTCCGATTTTGCTAATATATACGCGCCATTTGGCACGTATTGCCAACTAAAATGTTGCCGATTTGATAATGTCGAGTATATAGACTATACGTACGTAACTTTACAAGACACAATTATACTTCAATTTGTTAGATTCGATTTAAAAATTCGCTTGCCTATCAAAAACACAACAATATTCTTTGGCTGCCAAGCTTCAACTAAATGCGACACGTTGACTCTGACAATGGTCACCAAAGATGCATCTATATCCATTGCTCAAACGATCTTGGCATCAGTAAAATATGCTGTGTTGACAGATTATCACAAGATCTGCAGCATCTAAGATTTCAAGCCAAGTATGTTTATGTTGACTTTGACTTTGTTGAGCCAAAGCTACAATGCATGAACCTTATCGTGATCAGTTTTAGGCTGAACCTTAAAATATATATACTGATTCTTTACATAACAAGTACGCCTGTACTACAAACAAATATATATATGCTAGCTAAACAGACTTGCAAGTTATCAGTTATAGCGATATCGCTGATAGAGCCAAGTTAATGCCGCCTCCCGGCCCTGTGTCGGTCGTTTGTCAAAGTCCGTGGTAAACCTACACTAAATATGGGCAAGGTGTACAGAGATAGATAGGATAGGTGTATCAAAAGATATGGACATGCTGTGACTCATGCGATTGACATCTTTAGCGTCACATTGATTAATAGTTGGAACAAAAACTCTACGTATTTATTTGTATTTATTTATATGAACTCTTTATTATCTGCACAGGTAACTATTATTTAATTTTTGTCAGTTGGGCTATGGTCTGTTTTGGCGGGTCTTCCAGCAAAGGTTTACCCAACACATACACCTCAACTCATTCGTGATGCCATGCTGTTATTTTCTGAGGTGTTTGTTGCTGTTGTTTGATGTTTTACATGTTAGTTCTTATCATTGAGTGCTATCTATTGGGGTTAGTTGTAACACTATATGTATCTGTACATATCTCTGGTTTTGGCTGATATTTGAAATGGTCAAGGCGTGTCAGAATGGTTTAGTGACACTTTTATATCTAATCTCATAAGAGGGTCACAATGAATGAATATCGCAATTAGTCATACTTAACAAAAGGGTTTCAAAACTACTATATATATAAATAACAACATTTTTCAGTTTTAGGACAGTTTATATAAATTGGTCCAATTTGATCAAAATCTGACTACTATTTATACTATATAGCTAGTCTTTTTTGTTTTATGTTAAAGAAAACCATGGCCTAATGATCTTATTAAAAAATTGATTAAAAATTTTAGTTGTAATTCTTAATAAATTATCATTAAGTTCATTATAACGGTCATTTAGGACTACTTCTTATATATTGGTGTTATGTAGATTTAGATTTCTTTTCTTGCAATATACATTTGATCAAACATTTTAATAGCTTTAGCACACGTGCAAAGTCTCACTTATCAAAAAAAAAATTGGGCTAGAAAGGCTAGCAATATTTTAACGACTCAATTACCATAAAACATTTTAATGCACCTACCACTAAGTATAAGGATCGACCCTTTACACAACGTAGTCCAAGGCTATAAAAGGTAACGTTAAATTACCGAGTGATTAGCCAGCTGCGAATGGCATTAGGTATTATTTATTCATTAATGCAGTAGAGGAGCTAATGTCTTTAAAAGTACTAGAATTTTAACTTTTATAACTGCATCTGTCAAGTGTGGGAGCACGCGTCGTATACGCAACTGAGAAGAATATGAAAAATTCGCACAACCAACAAACCGCACGCAACGCAACGCAACTCGCAACTGAATTTGAAATAAAAGCAAAGCGCCAAAATGGTTTGAAGGAACAACGTCGACGTCGACGCTGACTGCGCTGCTACACTAACATTACTATCATTTTGGTTAGTATAACAAGTTTTACCACCAGATAAAAACAAGTCCAGTGATAAGATTAGCCGGCAGGCCTTATTGCATATTTACGATACAAAATATTTCAGACATACTCATGCTTGGTTTTATGTTTGGTTCTGAAACTTATCAGTTGTTAAATCATTTTATTTCAGATATGCCAATGGAATCGATTATTGCCTTATGATATACTCAAGATTTTAGTTTATTACCCATTTAGGCAATTATTTACTTTGTATCCTTTTAGGAAGCTTATGTTTGTCTTTACTTTTTTAGTTTTTCAACCAAATACATCGGAAATGTCAATATGTTTGCTATTTTTGAAAAATTCTTTAATAGCCATATAAAGGACCTCTTTATTATTAGCCATTCTAGGAAACTTATGATTAAGTTGAAGTCTAAATAACTTAAAATTCTCTTATTATGCTGCATGTTATTTATATTTTTGTCTTAGCTATGATTTTCGTTTTCAAATAGTTTTAATTTCTTATGTTATAAATAGTACTACCATAAAACCTACCAAAAGATAACGATTAGTACATTGCAGACGTGCTGCGATAATTGAGTCACAATTCTACATGTTTTTGAGCCGATAACCGTAATTTTAGGTACTTTTATTTTAACTGATTATTGCCATAAAGTTCTTTTTTTTATAAAATTGAAGCACACAGACGTGATTAAACCTCTTGAGCTTTGCTTTACCAAAAAGAAAGGTAGAACGACTTGAATGACTCACAAACGATATCAGCTACTAGATTAATTTAAACTCTAGCAAGTATTTACTAGACCCTTGACAACAGCATGTTAGCCTCTAATAAATCTATGCCAAATCAAAGCTATGCTAATAAAATAATTATGTCAAATGTGCATATATCAGCAAATTAGCTATAATACTGTTGTTAGTACCGGTACATGAAACTATGACGATGGTTTCACTTTTAAGGCATCACACTGACTGATCTCAAGTTTCAATGCTTGGCAATAGAATTGCTTAACGCAGTAAGCCACAAAATAACCTGTTTAAACAGAGTTCTTCAATGCTACTACACTGAGCTTTGGTTACCATTATTAATAAGCCCAAAGTCTAGCATGACTTAAGACCACCTTGGCAGTTTTGGGTGGCTGAAAAGTTGAAATTTCAATAGAAGTCACGTGTGGTAACATCAAATACCGTATAACCAACTAAACCTACACATATGTATGTATCTTTGCCCAGCCTTAGATTTTTGCACGCTAGAAACTATATCCTGTTCAAAATGGTGCTAAATCTTTTAAAGCGTAATATGTTTTTCCAGGCTGTGGACACACCTTTAGCTATTTTACAAAATTTATGTGCTTCCCTACACACACAGGTATTACACACACACAGATAAACTCTCGCAAACTGTCAGTCTGACTATTTGACATTGACACGCCAAGCCTTTTTTTTGTTGTCATTCGGTCAAAGGATAGCTCAACATTTGATGCGGCTCATAATCAAAGTCGAAGCACTGAACAGCATATCTATTCCCAAGCAATGAGTGTAGGTATTGTACAGGTAAAGATAGATATATATTATATATACATAGATAAAGATAAAAAATCGTGCAAAATTTGCTTATTGTCGTTGATAAATAATTTCTGACGTATGTATGTATATATCGTTCTTTCTTCAGTCCCTTGTGAGCTTCTGTTCAAAGCGACTCCAAAAACTGTTACATGAGAAAAGAATATATGAATTGTTATTAATGTCTCACCTATTTTCCCAAAGGTAAAACAACGAAATTATGTCCATACACTAAGCCCAATTATTTTGTTCGACTTATTTCATTATATAGCTAAATTCATAATGATATCTTAAACATGCAGTGGTAACTTTCTATACTGTTGTTCATGTGTATATCCTTTATATAGATACTTCTAGTATATTGGATAGATAGATACAATAATAAGCCAACAAGCATTCAATTAAACGCCCTCGAATTTGTTCAATTACAGTTCCACTTTGGACTCCGCCAAAGTAATTAATTATAACCGAGCACATAGGGTTTGAGTAGTTAACTGTAGGGGATACTCGATGCTAGTAAAGGTTCTGGCGGCCTTAATTATGCCGTAAAAAGTTATGTCTAATGTGATAAACTTATCAATCAAAATAGAGGCGAATAGGGGAGTCTCGAGTCGAAATACGCCATGTATGAGTAATATTCCATTAGCTGATGAGACGCTAACAAACGCCTTCAATAAACTTATAAGCCAACTGAGTCACATTGCATTGGCACTGATAGATCATTATATTGAATTCAAGATTAGGCTTTGTAACCACAAAATTAAAAAATATGGGTAATCATAATGCGTTATCAAAAGCCAAGGCATGCTCAAAAGTAAAATACACAATAAAAACTCGATCAAAATTTGGTATTTTTATGTGTGGATTGTTATGATGATGGACTATATTTATATCATTAAATATAATCTTTGCATAAACAATAGGCTCAACCATTTGAAAAAATTTCATGACAAAATTTATAGTTAAGATTTTCCGAGTATCTTTCGTCAATTTGACTTGATTTTTACAAGCATACTTTTAGGCTGATCCACTTAAAAGTATAAAATATAAAAATAATTGCTATAAATACTATTTGACTTAAAAAATAATAATTGAATATAATTTTTTGACTAGTGCGAAAATTTGTAGTTCTTTGTACTTCTAAATTTATAAACAAATGAACAAAACTAAACTAATGAGTATCTGAATTACATCTTTCTTAATTTTCATCCTGCACTCGATGGAAGAAAACTGCACTTCCTATAATAAAAGCCCCAAACAACAAACTACTTGTTGGCTATATGCAATATTTATAAAAATATTGTACTTAAGTACCATATGGCTGAAGTAAGGCGTTCAGAAAAATACATATTTCAAAATGCTTGAAAATATTTTAGAGCTGCGCGCTGGCAAATGCAACAATTGTGACTAGATGGATATAGGAAGATTATTCGAAAGATATGTAGTACATAAATTTTGACTGCAAACCAGAAAGATGTTGTCCGCGGTTCGGTTCACGGATGTACACAAATGTAGCTACTCGAAAAAGTGCCAAACAGAACCGATTTTCACTTTAACTTTAGTTTTTTGATTTCAGTTTTTAGTTTCTAAAAAGACTTTTTGATCAGGATTTGTCTTTCTTCTGGTGTAAAACCTGTTTAGACAAAATTGTAGATGATTTTGAAGTTTATTTGATATTTGTAACCTAATACTAGTTGGTAAATTTATCAAATACGCATACTCGTATTATAAATATATATGCATATACATATTCAGGTATACATATATTTTTCTAGTTTTTAATGCATCGCCAGGTATACAGATCCCGTGGACTTAAAGTCCTCAATGACCATTCCCATTGGTGGCCAGCTTGGTGCCATTGCTGTGTCCATTGGCATGCAGCTTGGTCTTGGACTCCACGGCGCAGTGCTGTCCCAGCAGCTTGGCTTTCTTGAATGGTGGCTCATTCGTAATACTGGAAAAGTCAAACTGCAAAAGAGATGCAAGATTAGTTACATATTCAAAACGGCTTGCAGTTAAACAGGATCATACCCGCTGCTCCAGGGTCAGATGCGATATGGGCGGCAAACCGATGCAGCCGCGCAGTATATTTTCAATGGCTGAACGCTGGGCGAAGAGCGAGTTGACCACCTGAGCGCCACGTGGCACCAGCGGCGCCTTGGTTAGATAGCTGAGTAGCGATAGAACCGGCTTAAAGGGCACCCAAGGTGCCGACTCCCGCTCGGCGCTGCGCAGTTGAATACGTGCGCTTAGCTCGGCGAGAATGACCAGGTCGAGTATAAGAGGCGTGGCCAGCAGAGAATCCTCGCAAGTGTTGTGTAGAACCAAAGTGTTATGGCCGCCCATCATAATTTCGGAGGTATACTCATCCATGGCACGCTTGCTGTCGCCCACATAGGGCACATATTTGATGACCACAACATGATCGGGATGCTCATTGGGTGCATAGAGCAAGCTATTTGAGGCAACCACATCGTCGACTACATTGCTCTTGGATATCTAATAACAAATTGTAACTAATTAAGATCAATTTTGTATTTAAGGGTTGATTGTTACAAACCTCCTTGGAGCGAAACTGTTTTGCAGAAGAGAGATTCTTGCCATCATTGTTGCCTAGATGGTTGTAGCTGACAATGGAGACGGGCTTGATGCCAGCGCCAACCAGGAAGTCCACCAGCACAGATTTGATCTTGGTCTGGCCGGACTTGAAGTCATCACCGGCAATAAAAACTTGCTTCTCCTCCGCCAGATCCATTAGACCAGGCACAAAGGTGTTCTGCGGCGAGCCATTGATGTACGTGCACTGCAAGAGATTTAAGAAAAAGCTGAGTAAGTTGCTCTGGAAGTAAACTAAGGGATTAACTACTTACGCCTTCTGCAATGCTTGCCATGGCAAAGATGGTCGATGGCGACACTTCCGGCTTGTTGGCCTGCAGCGATGCCAGCAGCTCCTGGCTGGTGAGATTTAAGCCCTTCTTCACATCACAGAAGCGTTCCGTATTTGCGGTCCAAAGCACAATGACGGTCTCAACGCCGCTGTTTTTTTTAAAATCGCGTATATCGCGACGTATTTGCTCATACTGCTCCTGTCTGGTGCCTTTGATGAGATTGTCAGCGCGATCCAACTGATTGGCGGCTATAAAGTCTGGATCATAAATAGATGCACGTGGCTTCAAAGCTGACAGCTGTTCATAAAGCTGCTCCTGCAAGCCAACATCCAAGACCTGGGCACGACGCATGGCATCGCCCAAGTTCTGGCCACTGATGTCCCAACCATCCACAGCAATATCATTTGGCTCCACCATGGGCAGCAGCTCCTTCATGGGCACATACACATCGCTGCCCGTCTCATCCGAACCAATGAAGACCGTTGAGGCCTGGGTGATGGAACCAAACCAATTGGCTTGCTGCATTCCAGTCTTCTTGCGCCACTGCATCTGGCGACGATTAGCCTCCAGCGCAGCGGTCAATGTCGAACCATTGTTGCCACCCCAGCCCACCAGCATAACGCCCAGCTTTGGCACCTGCCGAGCTGTACGTATCTTCAGCGATGTTGTCTGCGGGTGCACCTGCAAATTGGTCGATATCAATAATTAGTTTCTAGTTTTCAATACCAAGAACAGATCCACGTATTCGTTATCAGACGGCAGACCACCCAAACAATCAATTTCACAACATTTTACCATAGCGTGATTTTGGTTTAGTTATCTCAAGAAAAGACCGAATTTGTATGCTCTTCAAAAATAAACCTACATTGATGAAACTATATATATAAGCACGGTTATCACTCAAAGAAAAACATTTCTACCAAAAAATTTACATTTTCGATGATCAGTTTTTCTTAATATTAAACTATATACAGCTAAACTTCCCAATCTAGAAATAAAATGGGAATGACCATAACTCGGCTTAGAGAAATTCGTTATAGATAATGGATAAATTCATATAAATTTGAGCGAAAAAGCGTGAAAAATAAACCAATAACAACATTTTTCAATAATTAATACTTTATTCTTTGAGTAGTCTTTTCTTGAATTTCTCAACTATTATTATAGTTTCGATTAAATTGAGTGTTAATGTTATATTGAACGATTAAAAATAAGGAAAATGTACCATTTTACAAAAAAGAGTCTCAATGTACTAACTACTAAATAATATACCTCTTTTGGTACATTTGTACCAAATGTTAAATGGATGCCATAATGTACTAGATATTACTGATTATAGTCAAATAATTCACACTTCAAGTATGCTTAATTTGTACAGTATTTTAAATAATTTGCTTTTGCTCAAACGAGAGAAAGACTAAGAATTTTTTATCATTGTGTGAATAGATATTTTCAAACTATTTACGAGTTATGACCCATCGATTAGTGATATATAGCAAGTTAGCTAATTAGCAAGGGTATACAAGATTCAGTGTGCTGAACCGGATTCTTGTCTTAAATGACTTTTAGTCTTTTAAGTCTTATGCTGACAACGTGTTCATTAGCTAGTTATAAATATGTATAAATTGATAATCGTCAAACGTGTCTATCTAAAGTCCACTTGTTGTTGTTTTTTGCCGGCCGGCAAATAAACAAGCACATGTGAAAATTTCACCAAACTAGCAACAGTTGCAAATATGTATATTCAAGTTATAGTATCAATCGATACACAAAACTAAAAATATGGTCAAGATGATCTGTTCTAAGCAAAAAGTGACAGAGCATCTTTTTAAAATGAGTGTTTTCAAAGACACACAGACATAAAAACTTAAGACTCAAGTCTTTCTAAAAACCGGTAAAAAAAAGCAAACTTAAGAGCAGCAAGTTTTTGGCTTTAGAAGAGAACTACCCTTAAAACGCTCTTAGCCTTATCTGGCTGCCAACACCGCCCTTAACATTGACCTTGAACAAAGAAAGTGCAGCAATTGTCAGTCAGAGTAGGCGAATAAACAAAACATTGTCAGCAAATAAACAAAATATAGTTTCATTTAGAGCCCAGCCTTAATATTTACTTAGCCGATTAGGTTAGCATATCAAATCCACAAAGCAAACAAGAACATTATACATTATACTTAGAGTTTATTTCGTATCTCTGCTGCAAAATGAAATTCAAGAACCCAGCAATATAACGCCTGCGCATTGTTCAGAGAAACACGCCACCAATTGTGGATATATGCTTTATATATGTATTATATATATATATACATATATACATATATAAATCATAAGTAGAAATGGACAGTTATCAGCATATTCGAAATTTACTTTATTAGCTGTTCCGGAAAATGTGCGTGAATCAATAAATTGATACCGCCACCCACACAATTTCAGACTGTACGAATTTTAAAGTAATTAGTTTTCGTTTACTTTATTTGTCCAGAAAATGATATTTGATGAGTTTCAAAACTATTTTTCAAATATTATTCATTTCTATGCATCGCGCAGCTGGAGAACAGCCGAGAACATCTGCCACAGATAGACGCAAGTTCAATGTGAAGGTCAGTTTGTGGGCTATATAGGGTGTTCATTAAGCGGCAGTGCAATTATTCCATGACTTTTAGAAAAATAAATAAACAGCAGTTAATTGAAACTAGACTTAGTTGTTGACTATGTAAATTCCAGCTGTATCTGTTTCTTAAGGCAAAATGATCAGTATTAGTTTTATGGTGTGTTTGTTTTTTTTCAGCCCCTCCCATAGAAAATGTTAAAACCATGTTAAAACTCAACCGATTTCTCAACTGTTTTCCGTAATATTAGTTTAAATACTCTTTTTTTAATTTTTAAAAAAAAAAAGAGTATATTGGGTTTGTGAAATTTCCGTCTGTCCGTCCGTCCGTCTGTATGAACGCAGTTTTTTTCAACAGTTTTGAAGCTAGAGCAACCAAACTTGGTATACATGTTGGTATATACCATAGTAAGACAAAGTGTCAAGATCTGTATAATGCAAATATTTTTTAATTTTTTTTTTAAATTGTATCCTGAATTTTTATCGAAATTTTAAGCAGATCGGATTAGTAAAATGAAATAACTGGGTACAGAGTATATAGCAGTCGGGAGCTTCGATTGACTACAACATTTTTGCATGTTTTATAAAAACAACTGTCGCTATGCCAAAGCTCGTTAAAGCCTTATGCAACTGTTGCATGTCTATTTTTAAGGGCTTAAAGAAATTAAGGGCTGTTTTTTTTTGCTAAACAGAGGGTTGTCAAGAACCGATAACTCACCTGCAATTGGCCGGTGGCGCTGCGTTTCACATGAGATGTCTGGTATTCGTAGTCCGACTCAATGAAATCATCGTCCACGTGTACTTTGGGTGAGATGATTTCCAGCGTTGAGTTCTTCGTTGGCTTCATTTTCAATACACGATTCAAATATCAAATATATATGTATATGTATTTCGTAAGCTTTTTAGCACCCACACTTTTGTTTATAATTTAGCGCGTATTTTGTTTTGTTATAGGAATTTTTAGCCTCCCTTACTTCTTGATTTGGACGCGAATTTTGATTTAAGTCTGAAATTGGGGTCTGCTCCAAGCAAAAGTTCGCCGCCTAATGAGCACAAGAACGAGATACCAGCCACTTTTATATCCCACAGTGACCGTTTATTTTCTGTATGGTCTCTTTGTTCTGAAAGAGAAACAAATAGATTTGAACTGACAGAATATGCCGGCTTGGCTCCACAGAAAGAGAGGGAGTGTGTGAGCCAAAGGCAAAGAGTACATGTGTAAGGTGTTAATGTATGTGTTTATATTGTATACGTATTTAGATGTTTGTGTATGTGTTTCGGTTGAGTCCAGCAAGTAAATTGTTGATTTAATTCTCCACAATAAAACTGCATAAAAACTAAAAAAACATTAAATAAAATATATGTATCATTTTAAATAAATTTGTAACCTTAGTTTTGTGAGAATAAAATTAATAATTTATAATGTCAAGCAGGGCAAAATAAGTCCAAATTGCTGCAAAAGTCAACTAAAATGAACATAAGAAAATTTTGAAAATATTTATCGGGCAATGCTTCCGTATTGTTATCAATATTATTAAAGTCGTACATCAATATTTTGCATAATTAATTATAAATTGTATGTGTTTCTTTTTAAAATTTTTGTAATTTCGATTTTTTAATTTTTTTGTTCTCAATACAATTTCTGAGCTTTTTCCAAAACTTGTTATTAACTGCAATAAAATAAGCTTTGAGTCAGAATAACTTGATATAATGGTAAATATGAAGAGACAGTTATACATTTTTTTTTAATTGTACTGACTCAAAAGTAAATTTTTGAATTCGAATAATGCCACTGTTTAACTGAATTCAAAACAATTGATATTTAAATATAATTTAAGCAGTTTAAAATTTTCATCAATTAATTTTTAAATAATAAATGTACGAATGAAAAGTATCACATGATTTGAAAATTTACTAGACTAACATATGACTTGTAATTTATGTGTGAGATTTTGGCGTGGACCTGTTAATGCTTGAAATATGCAAATCTGATCAAATAGACAGTACCCATAAAAGCAAAATAAGCAGAGCATTATTCTTAAAAGAAATCAAATAACAATGAGAAACTAATTTCCTTGAATACATTGAATGACTTCTTCAATCTCGAGATCAGCGCGATTCATTCTTAGCTACTTACGTATGTGTATGGAAAATTTTTTGCGAGCAAATTTTTTTATTATTATAAGGTGGTGGCTTCGGGTTTTCAAGGTTCTCAATCAAAATAAGAAACTTTGCATGCTTCTCAAATTTTCTAGAAGCATACACGTTTGCCAGAGGAAAAACTTTCCATTATTGCAGTCAATTGAATGCAAGCTGTGCTCAAATTACAATTTCTTTATCAATACGAATGTTCTGGACGTTTTGAACCGGCAGCATGGGATTTCTTTCAAACGCCTTTGAGTCAACTTCGAAATTGCATAACTATTGCCTAGCTTCATTTCAGTAAATTTCCATGACAAGTTTTTCTTTAGAATCGGACAATTGAAGTTGCACTGCATTTTTATTAGAGACAAGTAAATGGAAAAAGTATATCGGTTACGAAAAAAGTCGTACTTTTTCAAAAATACTTAAGTATATACAACAATTGCTTAAAAATTTAAAACGGTCGAAGAAAGCTGAAATCGTAAAAGACATTTCTAAGTTTTGAAATAAAAATTAAATGTAGTCAACTTTGTACATAGTAAAATTAGCAAAAAATAATGATAGATTATCTACGGATGGATTATAGATAAGACTTTCTCTTATTATCCAGAAATGAAGACTGGGTACCTCTGAATACAATTCTTCTATGAATATTTTTGGCTAGGTCAAAGATGCTTATTGGAAAAGAGCTTTCAAAAAATTGAAGGAGCAGAAGGTATAATGACCTATATTAATTAATGAGATGGCGCACAAAAATTAATAATATAGTTTCGATATTTTAAAAAATACAAATCTTAAATGTGATATATACATACATGTTTAAGTTATCTTAAGCAGGCACACTCTAGACGTTTGTGGGCGTCTCGTTTCCCTCACATGCTACTAAATTTATAGATATAAGAAACAATGTTTTTGCACATGTTTGCATTTAGCCAAGTCATGTGCCATTTGGAGCCCGATGTCATTATCAGCGGGCTTTCATTTCCTGCTACTATATCTCGTATACTATTGAATAATAAGTAAGCAGTTGTATTTTTACGAAATAAAAACAGTAAAAAGTTTTATTTCTTTTTGCAAAAGCGACCTTGGAATTACATATACAAATCTTTGCCAGATTTTATACGAGGCAAATAAAATATTTAAGCTGCTAAGTTGCATTTCACAGAAGCTGTTAAAACCGTTGATTGAGATTTTTATGTTACATTACATTACAAATATGGACTAATATGATAAAAATTTACTTAACTTATTTATGCTTAACATTTTGTACAATAAGATCAAATTCAATAACATTAACACATGATAATCACAATTTAAAGCACACAACTTGTTTTGAGTAAAAAGAATGCCACAAAGTACAAATAAAAAAAAAAAAAAAAATTGTGCACAAAACTAGAACGATGATATAAACTAAATACTAAAACTATGTTCACAATAAAATAATACTGTGTTTCAATTATCCAAGAACTCCCAATCGCTGGATGTATTGGAATCACTTGTTGCAGGTGTTCCCTGCTTGCTGAGTGGATCGCCGGCACATCGAAAATCCGGCAAAAAGCTGGTATACTCCTGCTCTGACACTGATGTATTCATTGGTTGAGATTTTATAAATTTTAAAGGCGCCACCGTTGCCTTTGAGGTGCCCGCAAAAATTCCATCAACGGGCTGTCCAGCACCGTATTCACTACTGTTTTTAATCTCCAGTTGCTTGCATAGCGTTGTCTGAACGCCAATATCCTCCAGCTGGGTGGGATAGCAGTTGATCAATGAATTTCTTAGTTGAGGCGTCAATTGCTCTGGGCTGACTGGTGCTAGATGCAACTCTGGCAAATTCAGTTCGGCAGCCAAAGTTTTGGCTTTTTCTGCAACAGTCTTCTGCAACGTTGTTGGAGTCATCGCATTGGGCAGATGCTGTATAAATGCGGCTTTCATATCCAGTGGCGAGGCTAAGCCGTTGCTGAGGGGTAAATATATATTGTAATAGTTTAAGAAACAACTTCTCTTCAAATACTCACTTTTCCAATTGACAATAACTTGCATCTATGAGAGTTGCTGCGCTGGTCAGCGGCAACCTGAGCTCGTGCGTCTCCTGTCCAATTTCCACAATGCCACCTGGAGCAGCGTTCTGCTTACCAGGCGATATTTTCCGCTTCTTTTGGGTCACCGTGTCAGTGGTGTGCAGAATGGACGGTTCAAAGTCCTTTTCACCAATGCGTCGAAAGATTTCCAAGCGGCGATTTTGTTGTGCCAGCGGTGACTCTACAGCCAGCTCAATGGGTACATTTAAATCGAGTGTTTCTATGGCCGGCAGCTCAAAACATTCTTCTGCATTGTGCAGAGCTGCCTCCAACTCTATGGGCGACTCCACTTCCAGTTTGGAATAGTGTGAGGTACCCAGCATGGGCAGCGGAGGCGGCATTAGCGGATTAAAAATAACTTTGGCTGTTTTATTGGGACGTTCGGGCAGCGGAGCCAAGCGCAGCAGCGAACGTTCGCCTTCTAGCACAAAAATCTCCTTGCCGCAAACACAAAAGTCTATAATCTTTCGAAAGCCACGTGCCACTGCCTCAACTTTGAGGAGCTCCAGATTCAGAATATATAATGCAGAATCGTCATGCGTGACCAGCAGTGCATTCTGGCCATCGTACAAATCTAGTTCCCGAAAGTTTTTGCTAGCCACAAAGGTATCACTGACGCTGGCAACTGCATTGATGCCAGTTGCTGTTTGATTGCGTTGCTTAGGATTTAGCAATGGTATTTCCCAGGTGGGACCGCGCAATACGGCATCGTTAAAGATAATGGTCTTGGAAACATTGCCAAGCCCATCAGCAATCCAAAAGCGCAGACCCGGTCGTCCGCAAATGATTGATGGCAAACTGTCTGTTGTTGTCGTTGGCTTAAGAAATACGCCACCACAGTCGATGAGCTGCTTTCGATCCTTCTTACCCACTTGGGTGATTTGCCAGTTGTTGCTCTGAGTACCGCGGCGGCAAACTATGCAGCGATAAAGCGTGGCCACCAGCAAATAACTCTGATGCACGCTCAGTTGTACAATTTCATAAGCTTCGCTGAGTATTTCCATAGATTTGCTTAAATGCTGTGTGTAAGATTTTAGAAATATCAATCATATAGGCAGTATATTTAGCCACTACGTACCATTTGATAGTCGAATTCAGTGAGCACAACGACACCCTGCCGATCGCCCGAGTATAACTTCATCCCATTCTTGGACCACTCACAGCAACTGACCACGCACCGATGCAAATCCCGTATGGTGTAGCGTTCAATGGGTTTGCTGCGTGTGCAGGGCGCTACCAAATCCAAGTCCGGCGGCAGTTGCTTTTGTATTTGAAAAACGCTTACTTGGCCATTAGCGCTCCCCGCTGCCACCATATATTCCACAGAATTAACTATCTTAACGCATGTTATGCGTGTAGATACCTTTGGCATTGTTGTTTGTTGTGGAAGGGGAAGCACACAAAACATAATGAGTTAAGAACACGCAAGGAAACCAAATGTGAGTCATGGCCATGCCAACAAATTACTTACTTCCGCTTTAAGTTTCTGCATATCTCCCGAACGGCGATTATACCAAAAGACAATTCCCGCATCACTGCCCAGCGCCAGGAAGTCATCAATGGCATCGATGCAGGTAATATTGAGATTTGATGGAAAGAAACCACGTCGCGCTGCTGGGATGAGCTCCATTATTTCGGTTAGCGGCGCCCATTCACGTAAGCACAAATCCTTGCTGCTGGCCATTTTGGCTGGATTTTAGTTGAACTGGAATTCTAACTAGAAGTTCTTTGCCTGCCTTCGTAAACAACAAGAAAATTTCACTTATTTTGTTGATATTCGATACACTCGATAGTTTGATCAAAAAAGGCTAGTCTGACATCTTTTCAAACAACTGCTTATCGATAAGTTTAAATAATGAATATCTTTGGCAAAATGCAGCATTGGAATTAATATTAATTTAAATTAAAGTAGTTTATAATTGTATGTTATCAACTATACATATAAGCATCTGTTTTAAAAGCAATGCAAACATTTGATTGCTGCAGCGCGAAAATTTTCAGTTGCAGTTGAAAGGCTGCCAGACTTAAAGCAACTCGACAGCTTCATAACAAGCTGATAGACTGCTACCTTTTCAAACTGCTGTTTATCGAATAGTTAAAAACCATATGGGCGAATGTAGCACTGAATTTAATATTCGTTTAAATTAGTTGAAGTATGTTTTACTTGCATGTTAGCAATTATTCATATTAACAGTTGCTTAAAAGCAAACAAAGCTCGCACCACTTTCAGCTGCAGTTGAAAGGTTGCCAGACTAAATAATATCTGATAAATTGTTAGGCAGCCACCTTTGTAGATGAAATGATGCCAGACTTAATAACATCGATAGTTGTACTATCGTAAAAGAATTAAAGCACGATATTTGCTGAAACGAAATTATCAAATATCGATCAAAATATCTAAAGTAGAAAGAGAAAATTAATAAAAACATTACTGCTTTTTCAATAATAATTAAATATTTATAAGTGAAGAGATTGTGCGCAAATAAAAGTTGAATTTAAGTTTTGATGCAAGACGCTGCTAGTAAACAAATTAGAGGCACCAACTATTTATAATAATACAGACAGGCGAACACACAGGTAACAGTCAAACAACGGTCAACAACGTTCAACAACGCTGGGACAAAGTTCAATATAACTTCAAAGTTTTATTCTGTCTACAGCAGCATGGACAACAACAATCTACGAAGTGCTGTAATTAACGAGTCACCCATGCTGATGACGCCATACGGCAATGTAAGGTCCCTATCAGCCCCACCACCCCCCATACCACAGTCACCCCTGCAGCAGAGCTCATATGGCTATGGAGGGGGTGGTTATGGCAACACTGGCGGCTATGTACTTGGTTTAGGTGGCTATAATACTGGTGGCTACAGTGGAGCTGGCTACGGTGGCTTTGGTGGTATGGGTGGCTTTGGTGGTTTGGGTGGCATGGGCGGTATGGGTGGCTATGGAGGCGGCTATGGTGGCTACAACAGACTTGGCGGCATGAATGGCAGCGTCAACGATCCGGAGCAGCGATTTATACAAATGGCTGAAGCAAGCTCGCGTCCCGCATTCGAAAGCATCGAGTCCCTGGTTTCGGCCATTGGAAACATAGCCTCAATGCTGGACTCTACATTTTTTGCGTTAACTAGCTCGTTTCGTGCAATCCTTGGCGTCGCTGCTAATTTTGGACGTCTGCGCGGCGTTTTTGCACAGTTCTGGGGTACGTTTGCCATCTTTCGCGGCTTAAAATGGATTTACAGAAAGTAAGTGCGGTTTATCGATCAGATCGCATTAATCAGTTTCAATTTAACATTTCATTTTAATATTTAGAATACTATTTTGGCTGCGCCTGTCAAATTTGGATCCCTCGTCGGATGCTTTCAAAAAAGCTTTTGCCGATGCTCTTAACGATACCAATGTGCAGCAAGGTGGTGCACCTAAACCACCACGTAGAGGCACATCTCCTTGGCCAGTGTTGGCTTTTCTAAGTTTCATCTTTACTGCGCCTTATCTAATTATGAAATTGTTGGGCACCGTTACGAATACAGCGCAGGAGGAAGGTACGTTTGTGTACATTGCACGCTCCGTTTTAATCTAATCTCAGCACTTTGCTCTGACCCAGCTCATCCAGATAAAGCTAGCAAATTGCCGTGATAAGCATACTTTTTAACTTTGTATTGTTACTACCTTCAACTTAATATCGTTCGCTATCGTTCGCTAACAGCTCGCAATCCCGCCAAGTGGACAACTCCAATTCATACACAGGCCACACATGATTTTCAGGCGCGCAATCAAGGCGAATTGTCGTTAAAGGCCGGCCAGGCCGTTCAGGTGGCACCGCGTGATATTCAACAGACGCTCCAGCTGCTCAACTCTGGCTGGGCACTGGCTACAACAAATGGTCAGAGCTCGGGCCTAATACCCATATCCTATTTGAAATCACCGCAACAATTGCGTCAGGAACGACAGGAACCAGTTAAACCGCTGCAACCACAGCCCGAACTGATGAATCTGTCTGCAAATGCATTCCCCAATCCGCCCTTTGATCAACAGATGAACTACGATTTCAATTTAGCTGCTCAGCAGCAGGAACCTCTGGGTCCACCATCCACGACAGCGACGGTACTAGACGAGGGATTTGCTTGAATTGCCAAGTGCCTTGTATCACCTGAAATTTAGCTTTAAGCCAAAGGAATTTGTGTACTATCCGATCCTTTAGTCTGATTGTTAAGGTGTGCCGTCTGGCTATTATATTTTCTATGATTATTTTGTTTGTAAGTAAACCCACATTTCCACTCTTACATTTTCCATTTATTATAAATGGGTATAATTTGCCCAGAATTGTTGTTGTTTAAAAACTTCGAGATCGCTAAAGCAATACTAAAATTGTAATATATGGTTGTGGCACATTTTTAATCATGTCCTTAACGAAATAGTCACAAAATAAAAACACGAAGAACTGTTTCAATACGTTATAAAGTTACTATAATGATATATTGAATAAATAAAAAAACCCATTTTGATGTAATTCAATTTGAAGTTGTTGTTTCCCCTCAAATAAGTAATCGTTTTTTGTATTTTTTTTTTTTTAAATCATGTTTCACTTTATTACCTATTTACTTGGTATTTTGTTGAAAGTTTTCATTTCATTTTGTATTTGCTCTTTGTCGTTTTTTCCCATTTTATCAAAATGAAATATATGTATTTGAAAATTTATTACACAACTACAGCTCGACTCTTATTAAAAATGTACATATTTCACTTTTCTACTAATTTGTATTCAATTTGTTTCTCATTTGAAGTAATTTCAATAATATTATATAAATATAAATTCTAGAAATTTATATCGATGCATTAATAGCTGTTAGTTATTACTAAATAGGTAGGTTGATTATTTTGCAATTATTATATATATGTATTTTTTGTATTATATATATAGAGCTTTATATATGTATGTATATATATAAATATATATTTGTTTTCTAACTGAACAATTCTTGAGAATTTCTTGACAAAACGTGTGTGAATCAACGATGTTTATTAATATTAAACTTAAGTCGTGTTTAAGCATATTTTGAATATGCTTATGTCTACAGTTTGAACTGCATATTGTAGCTCTAAAAATATTTGAATTTATATATATATTATTATATATATAAATTTATTGCTGTCATTTAAAGTTTTGGTGTGTACAGTAAAATATTCTTAAAAGTTGCGCTACATTTTACAACATTCAAGATGAAATTTTAAAAAAAAACTTTCATTTGTTCGCCGTTTTAAAAAAGTTGAAGAATCAATTGTTAAACAACTAAAAAGAAGACATACAATTTTTATATATTTTTACTAAAATACAATATTTTTTTTTGTTTGTTTAAGCTTAAAAGTAATATTAATTTAAATTTGTTTGCGCTTAAAAATAAACTTCAAAATTACAAATATAAACTGAACGCCAAGTATTTATGTATAATTAATAAATGTTTTTATACTTATTGTATAGTTTTTATCAAGTCTCTCATTGAGAAAAGAAACAAACAAAACAAAACCAAAGCTTGTGTGTATGTGAAGAAAAGACAAAATGTGAGAAATTAGACTGCCTAACCAAACGGCCGTGGCAATCCCAACAAAGCATTTATAAACGTAAAACTAAATGTGTCCTCTGCATAGTCGCTATTGACATCATTTGCATACGCAGAGGAACCCGCCGTCGCCCACGACAAATCATCATCATCATGGTGAGTATGCTCGTCCTCAGCTCAATCGATATCATCCTCCAACTCATCGTCGTCTTCAAGCTTGAATTCAACTTCGGTGGTATGCTGTGTGTGTTGTTGTGTAAAGCCTTGAGACTCATTGTTTGATTCGAGGTACGAATTGAAGTCGTTGTCATCGTCATCCGAATCATACATCGGGTCTCCTACTTTTCCAGTGCCGTATGCTATAGAATAATATGAAATAGTTGAATAATTGAATTCGAATGATAGCATAGAAAGCATTCTGCATACCTTCCACATATTTGGCAAGATTTGGTGGCACCCAAGCCTTGACACGCTCGATAGTCTCCGGACTGCACGCTCCTTTATCCAAGCCTGTAAAACGAACACAAAAATTATGTACAATTCTTATTGTCTGGCAATCAATTAAAGTGTGCGTGTATTTACCAAGCAGTAGGCCCATTCGCTTCAAGACCTCAATATCATCGTGCATTTCGAATGTGTTGTCGAACTTGAATATGTACTCGGATCTATAAAATCGGAATTGAAAAGATGAATAAGAATAAAGGATTATATTAAGTGCACATACTTGTCGTTTGTGACACTGCAATTGATTTTGGTCGATTTGTGCGTATTCACAATGATAAACGGCAGCTGAATGGATGAGTTTGGAGATGGCACTACACCCTGAGTCTCGGCACGCTTGTTGCGCTCAACGAGATTCTTGAATGCCACATGCTGCATGATCATTTCACGCAGCATTTCGTTCTTTTGCTTGATACGTTCGCGGCGCATATTGTTCTCTTCCTCTAAAGCCAGAAATTGCTAAAAAAAAAAAAAAAATATATAAAAATAATTATTATTAAAATATTTTTTTTTTAAACATATCTTAATATAAATACCTCAGCTGAGTTGGCAGGCAAGCCAATCCAGCGAATTTCCTTTTTATCCTTGGAAATAACATTAATTGCCATCAGTACGTTGAGCGCATCGTAGACACGACGCCGGATATTCTTTTGATCACAGTTGGTATCATATGAATTGTTCTTCAGTTCTTCGGTAACTAAATCATCAGCCACCTCATTATAGGTGGTTTTGCCTTTCTCCTGCACCTTTTCGCACACCTTCATTGAAAAGTGACGCAGACCCTTACCGGCCTTGTCCGGCTTTCGTTTCCTTTGCACTGACGATGACGAGGGGGACATTGTGTGCATGGGACTGCTCTGTATGGCGTGCCTATAAACAGCAATATACAGAAAGACCAATAAATAAATATAAAACAACAATATATCAATAAACTTACAGCTTCGTTTTCATTTTCATGGCATTATTTGGCGTATATTTTTCATATCGCTCGCTTTTTATCTGTACAGTTAAAAAACAAAAAGAGTTTTGAATGTTTAACAAAATGGGCACATTATTTACTTACCACCTCGTGCATGCTACCTCCCGCTCCAGCAGCGTTGCCTTTTTGCGCTGACACAGCTGTTATATATGAAGTATCTGTGTTTAAAGATCGCAAACAAATGAAAAAATTATTTTAAATACAGTTGTAAACTCATTATTGTATTTTACTTACTTTCGGTTTTTGGAATTGTTAAATAACTGTCTTGAAGACGAATGAATTGTCCCTGATTCGTTGTGCCCTGCGTTCAATAAGTGAAAGAAAGTTAATCATCTGTTTAGATTCCCAAGACTTATTGGATCTTACCATCTGACTGAAGGCGCCCATCCGCCCCACAATGCCGGCACTGCCGCCGCCAACGCTGTTGCGTGCCGAGCTGCTGGGGAAGACCTTTGGATGATCCATAGATTGCGATTGCTTCACCTGCACTGGTTTTAGCATTTTGGCAATTTGTCCTGAAATATCGAAATGTTTTCTCAACCATTTACATTTTGAATTTGTCTATGTGCAGAGAGACGAACTAAGCAAGTGGGAATATGGAACATACATCCACAAGGGTGAAAAAATGTTGTTTGAAGCGTTTTTGTTTATTATGCGTTGGGTCTCAGACACAATGTTAAAGATCTATACAACAAAATCAATAAGCACATACATACATACATATTTACCGATTCGAAGAATCTACCCTCCGTATTGAGAGAAAAAATGGGCGAAAGTTTAATTGGTGTTCGCCACGTGTTTCACCGATTATTTGAGAAACAGAACCCACCGCTGTCGGAAAATTGATGGAAAACTGTTGCACGATACTTTTTCGATGTCCGTGCGATTGGTTCCAAACTCGTTTTCAGAACTCTACAGGGGCGTGATAAAAGGGTAAGGTTTAAATTTATTTTCTTTTAATTACAAATGCTTTAAAGTTCTAGCTGACTTTGAAGAAATATAATTAAAGTTGAAAACACTGAAGTTTTTCTTCTGAAATTGACTCCTCTATGTTGATGAGCCAAATGTAATTTGCGCGTAATTTTGTTCTACTAACTCTTACTCGTTGTACTAACAACTATTCTTTGCATGAACCTTACCGAGAGCTCTGTGCAGATTACAATAGACTTTCTCGCGTTATCAATTCAGAGTCCTCTTTTCTCATAATTAAAAACTCTATTTTAAATTTTTTAGCTCGTAGTTAACCATTTTCGCCTACTAATTATTACTAACTTTTTGCTTTTTATTATTTTTTGGTCCGATTGGGTTTTTCTGGGTTTTTCCAATCCATTTTATGACCTATTTTTACTATTTTTATCCCAGTTAATTTTAATTATAAATTAAAAACAAAATTTAATTCTGTATATTTAAAAGAATTTAATTTGTATTATTATTTTTAAATTCTTTATAATTCGTTTTAATTGTGTCGACTGTTCTTTGTTGACAATAAATAAATAAATAAAATCGAATGTAAGCAACCTAATTTGGTAATTATATGACATCCTCCACGACAAAAACGTTCCAAAATTGCTGATTTTGGTCTCAAAAAATGTTAAAAATTTAAGAATGCGATTTAAGGTTTTACGTAAAACCTTAGCAGACTAAGAAAATGGTTGTTTTTGGCACTGCAAAACCCTACTACTCTAGTTAACGTATACAACACTGTTAACAATAAACGGAATCGGATTGTATGGAATTGGCCAACTTTAAATGAAGCTGTCTTATTTAAATTATACAAAAAAGTCAGCCTATGCCACCGGAAATCCAAAAAAACCAAAATTTGAGGAGCGATTTTCGGAAGAGTAATGTAAGTATAGATTTACCGAGCTTTAGAAAATCAGATTTTTAGCATTTTCAGCTAGTTAAAAAACGAAACAAAGACATGCTTTAATACACGGTCAATGATAAACAACGCTAATGACAAGGTCCGATTTTGTATGTTGTCAGAACTTTCGGGTTGCCTAGATTGAAATGCATATGTACATATGTAGTTGTATGTATTCGCACATTCACCGTTTCTGTCATTCTTTGCTGTTTCATTTGAGGCGACGAATGTAGCAAAACGAAAGCATAGCGCGCAAACCAAAAACCAAGAACCAACACACCAATAAAAGCGACGACAACAAAAACAACAACAGCAACGCGTGGAGCAAAGAACAAACGAAAATGATGAAAGTGCTTGACATGGGGTGGTGATGTTGGTGGTGGTGGTGGTGATGGGGGTGCTTAAAATGTGGTTGTCTGACAAGGATACATTAGCACTGAGCCACAACAAATCACATCACTAGCTGCAAACAGATTTATGATGCATGTGATCACAAAGACACATACACACACACACACACACATATATATATATATATATATACACATGCATACATCGATATATCGCGTTGATCGCGTTGTTTTTACAGCCCTGGCTTACTGTAACCTGTCTATTTTTCTAAACAATTTGGAGTTTACATCTGTCTTTTATGCTGATTATTTACCTGCTGCGATAACATTTACATAATTATAACATTATAACACAAGCTGTCGAAAGAAGGAAGACAACAATTTTGAATATATTTGTATATTATACATACATACATATATTTGTAGCCAATGAACAGCAGGAAAACCGCAAAAAAGGGCCAAACTAAAAATATCAACCAACCAACTCACATACACACACACACCTACAAATGACTCACGGCTTAACCACTGTCAAACATGCTCTGCAGTCAGCCTTGCAGGCCGGTTAGCCGGCGTGCTGTCGACGCTGCTCACTCATTCATACAAGCAGTACATTCGCTCACATATACACACACACACACATGCACGCGCAAACGTGTGTACGTATGATGGTCAACAGAGCGGCAATAACAACAACAGCTCTGTCGACGTCAGCGTCGCCGCGCAGCCGCTGCTACACATGTTTGGTGTTTGCCCATTTTGGGATTTAACTTTTTTTTCTATCTATGCGTGTGTATATGTGTGAAGTATATATGCATGTAACAGTGTGTGTTCTTTTGCTTAGCTTTTTGTAACACATTGCAAAATGTCACGCAGTTTTTGTAATTCTGCTTTAGCTCCATCATACACACACACACACACCCACATACACAATCAAGCTACGCCTGTTTTTATATCTTGCTCAAATTTAAGATTTATTAGGCGAAGGAATACAGATAATGTGCACTCGCAGGAACCCTTGACGACTGCGCTGCCAGCGGCTGCTGCGCTACTATCAGCTGTTTGGTGATAAAACAAAAAAAAGTATCTGGTAGCTGTAGTCAGCGAACAGCGTATGTATGTATGTTTGTTGGTGTTTCGAGTGTGTGTTTGACTGCGCGCCAACTGGGCGAAGCAGCGCGGCGGTCTTCACTGCCCCGGCAATGTAGACATCCATATATACTATATGTATGTACATATGTATGCAGATATATATATATATATATATATATATGCACACATATGTAGTATATTGGCAGCGACAGACAAAACCAACCGATTTTACTTGATTTTATTTTTTATTATTTGTTTTTTTGACGTGTTGCTGTGCAGTTGTAGTTGTAGTAGTAGTAGCTGTTGTTGCTGTTGCTGTTGGCTTGCCTCTGCGTTGTGTGCGCGCTTAAAGCGTATTTAGCGATAAATATTGTATGTAAAAGGAAATCGAAAAAAGAAAAAGATGGCGTTTACGCGCCAGTGTGCGAGCATGCAAGTTAGTAGTAGCTCCCCCGCCATTACTATTATAAATACACAAGCCTAAGTATGTATGTATGCATGTGTGTGTGTGTGTGTGTGTGTATATGTACTAGAACATCAGAATACATGTTACGCATTCATTAATTGAAATTAGCAAAATTGGCCTACAACCTGATGAAATTACATTTTAAGTAGTAGGAGTTGAGTTATAAAAAAAAAGTAGCAAGATGGACAGCTGACAAAGTACCAAAACATACTACTAAATCTTACCGTGTTCATCCTGGAAGAAATAGTTGACTTCATCTGTCTTAACCGCGCCGCTCGTTGTTTGATTTGTGGTCGAGGTCTGCGCCATTTTCAGGTGTACCCGTGATATAGTTGTTCTTTCTATTGTTGCTGTTGTTGGTGCTGTGAACTCCTTTACATAAACAGACAATAGGCAGAAACAGGTGTAATGACAACGACGTCACTGCTATTTAACTTCTAAATAGTAGCTTTGACTACCTATCTGCGTTGTCACACTCCAATTTGGGGTATCGTTGTCGCTGTTGTTGTTGTTGTTCTTGCGCTTCTTGGGGGGACGACTGTTCACTAACACGCCGCCAAAAAAGTATCAATACCCGCAACGTGTGTGTATGTGAGCCTGTGTGTATGCAAGTGAATATGTATTTGTGTGGCGCGGCCAGCGATGTATATTCCGTATTTTTCGGTGCACAATTTGTAACACGTGTATTAGATTTTCTTTTGCACAACACTTGACAGTTGGTCTAATATTTAAGCATAATTGGCTTTATTGTTGCTAACTTCAAAGTGCTTATTTTGATAGTAGCAAGTGTGAAAATTTGATTGTCGCTCGACTCAAAATGGCGAGCGCATTTTTTGTTTCCAGCAGCAGCAGCAGCGCATTTTTTCATGTTACACACACACAAAATGAATTTAATGCGGGTTTTCAAAGCTGATTTTCGTGCACTTTAAGTGTATCGATTTTGATGCGCTTTTTTGCAAAAAGATGAACAAATTTTGATGTTTCTGTTGCACTACTTAGAATTAAATTATTGTTCGTTTTTATCGTAGCACGGATATGGACAAATTTCCATCAAGTCGTTGGTTTTTCGACAACGACGACGACAACGACTACGAAAACGACCAGCGTGCGAGTGCGAGTGAAATGGCAGACACCGCGCTGATCAGCTGATTGGCTCGGCGCGCCAAATTTACGCATCAATCGAACACAGTGCTGTGTAACGTATACCGAAATAGCGGCACTCACAAACACAAATTTTATAATGAGGTCTAAATACAAATAATTGTCGTATCAAATAAAGTTGTGCAATAAACAAAATATTGATGTTGTTAGGATATTATTGACGAAAATACTAGATTTTTATTATAATTCCCATATGCACGCTGACACCACCCCACTGTTGATCATGTAAGTGCGGGTGGCTCGGAATGTCAGTGCCGATGTTTTATACAAATAAGTAAAATCTAATTAAGTTAATAGATAGAGGTGTTGCCTCTATTCGGCTCGAGGTCCAGGTGTTTCGCGTTATTATCAATGTTTTGTTTTTTCTTCCTTGTTCCTATATACATACATATTTCGAACTCCGTCGGCATGTCTTCAGGAATTTTGGACTCAGCGTTCTTTTCGTCTCCTGCAGAGTGTGTTACTATATTTTAGATATTTTGTTATAGTTTATCATGATTTTGTCAATAATATGTACATTTTCGTACTTTCTAAACTATCGCATAAGTATGTAATTATTTGGAAATCACATAACGATAGATGAGTCTTTATCCAGCACTGCATGCAAAATGTAAACAAAGCTGTTATCGTTGCTTCTCAAAATCGACTACATTTCCTGTGGCCAACTCAACATTCTCTGAAGACATATCGATACTAAATGCGTGTAATGTTTCGATACAGCTGCCCCAAATGAAATTGAAAAAGCTCTCTAAATAATATTATATAAGCTTCTAAAAAACTGGAAATAATTCTAGAAATCCAAAACTGAACTCGGACATTTTTCTTTTTCCGGAGATATATATTAAAATTCCATTTTAATTTGAGCCGATACCCACGCTGCACGACGTGGTATCGATAATGCATATCGATGCCTGAATGAGTTAACAGAGTAGTGGGATTGTTTAATTTGTCTGCGCTGGCAAGAATTCGTTCAAAATAATGTTATTTGAAGCGAATGAGAGATTTCATGCGGGGTACCTAGCTTTATTAAAACATTACCAAAATAAACCACACCTGAAAAGACCAGCAGTTTAATATTTTGTATGTTAAAAGCCCGCAAAATTTCAAATTTGTAAAATTGTCTGTTTCATTTAAAATTTTCTGTTAAGTTTTTGTCTTCTTCTTACCGTCAAATATCAGCTGTCGACACACACACACACACATACGACGCTCATTCATTCTTCTTCTTCGCACTGCTGTTTTTGCAATGTATTAATTTTATTTATAAAAATTGATTATAAAAAATGACAAAACAAGCATTTAAGCATACTTTAAGTGAAAAGTTTATAACAATATAACACGAACAAAAGCCATCAAGCCAAACGCAAGTTAAAATACAAACACACTCACCTCAAAGCAGTGGAATACCAGAAATATAAACAATTACAACAACAAAAATGGTCGATCCTCTGTGTAATTACAATGTATTAGAATCAATATTTTCATATTTGGAGCTTACGGACTTAAGTCGATGTTCGCAAGTTTGCAAAAGTTGGTATCACTTCCTCAACGATGAGAACAGTGATGTTTGGCGATGGCACTGCCTGCGCAAGCTGCCCAAGGAGTCTATCAAATCTGATCTGCTGGTGTCCGTCACAACATACAAGACAAAGCTGCGGGCGTTTATGCATGCCTGGAGTCCCAACGATTGTTCCCGCAATGTGTACATTAAGCCAAATGGATTTACGCTGCATCGGTAGGTTAAATGGTTTTAATTAAAGGTGCTTATCGCTAATATATCCGTTCTTATGGACAGTAATCCAGTAGCGCAAAGTACGGATGCGGCACGTGGTAAAATAGGGTTCCGTCAGGGACGGCATGCGTGGGAAGTGATTTGGGAGGGTCCACTGGGCACAGTAGCCGTAATTGGCATTTCCACAAAAGAGGCAGCGCTTCAGTGTCATGGCTATGTGGCGCTACTGGGCTCCGATGATCAGAGCTGGGGCTGGAACCTGGTTGAGAACCATCTGTTACATAACGGTGATGTGCAGGGCAGTTATCCGTTGTTAAATAACGCTCCCAAATATCAGGTTGGCGAACGCATTCGCGTAATACTCGACTGCGAGGATAATACTCTATCATTTGAGAAGAACTATGAGTTTCTAGGAGTTGCGTTTAGAGGTGAGATGTTATACACATCATCAATATAATGTGTATTAATATATGGATATTTTGTTACAGGTTTGCCAGATAAAAAACTATTTCCCACGGTATCTGCTGTCTATGGCAATACTGAGGTATCAATGGTCTATTTAGGAACACCATTGGATGGTTAATTATGAGAGCACAGATGCAGCCTTAATACTCAATTTGTAAAATAAATGCAATTAATAAGTATATACAATTATTTGTTTAGATTTCATTCCCTCAGTAATATGAACGTGCAACACATCTTATGTCTAGTTTCTAGTTTCTTTTGTACAAATATACATATATGCATTTTGTTCTTGTAATATTACGCCAAAGTTAAAATCAACTCTATTTGTTCTATATACCAATTAAGTTTAATTGTACTCGAAATAAATAAATAAGTACATAGTTATTATTTCGGCTTGTAATCATTAAATATAGTCATAGTCCTTTGTCTTGTTTTCAAATTAAAGTAGGAATTCATTTTGTCTGTATAATCTATCACAAGATGTAAACATAAACTAACTACGCCCCCGTCTTTTTTAGCCCGTGACGTCAGTCAGGATTGGTTTTTAGTTACATATATTATTTTGTATTTTTGATATATATAACATTTGTTGAGTTGCTCAGCAAGGACTCCGTGGCGCAACGGTAGCGCGTCTGACTCCAGATCAGAAGGTTGCGTGTTCGATTCACGTCGGGGTCAGGTTTTATATATATTTTTGCTATTGTTTTAAATAAAACCATCATTTTTATATCGTTTACTTTACTAGCATCGATTATTCTATTGGTATTATCAATATTTATTTTATTATTTATAAGGAATAAACTTCGCAATACAGTTGATTCCATATGTATGTTCTTGGTCAGGTTGGCAAGCAGTTTAGACTTCTAACTAGGCAGTGCATAAGTATCATCTATCATATGAAAAATTGGCAATTATTATAATGTTATATGAGATTTCGCAACCAAACTTACAAATTGTATGAAATATATATATAATACCATATGGTTAATATAGAGCATATATCTGCAAGTATATTAAAACTTTGAGCCCTATTCCGCTATAAAATTAAAAAAATTAATGTCTTTAACAGTATTCAAATATTTATTTTATTGTATACTACTTCAAGCAAATTCTATTTAGTGCTAGAAACAACATTTGTATAACGAGAATTCGTTTATCATTTTAATTTTAAAAGCTTAATTTCGTCTTTTTTTAAGAATATAATATGTATGTATGTTGTATATGTTAACAAGCAATTAGAACGATTTCTTTTGTCTATTAATTTTAAAAAGTACATACATACATGTACGTATGCATATGTAAATATATATATTTGTATATTTATATAGTTGTATATACGTATGTAGATTATTATTTTTGTTTTTACAAATAATAGCTTAATTGTAAATTCCCTAAACGGTTTGCAATGACGTCTCATTTGTTGTTCCCTTATTATTGAGTATGTATATATAAAAAATATTATTTATGTATGTGCGTTTAAAATGAACAAACGTATGTATTGTATGTATATGTGTAAAACTACCAACACCAAAATTCGCGATGCTTTCGTACATTTCATTTTTTTTTCTTTTCCATATTTCGTTAAAGAAAAAAAACTAAAGTTTGAACATAATTTTTACACAAGTCATAAAAAACATAACAATATTTTTTTATTTGCTATTGACTAGGTTTAGGAACTCCTCGCGCGTCTTTGGATCATCGCGAAAAACGCCCAGCATAGTCGAGGTAACAGTTTTGCTATTGATTTTCTGCACTCCCCTCATCACCATGCACATGTGTCTGCAAATAAACAAAACATTTCCAAATCATTTCAATTAATTATGCAAAACAAAATTATTGCGCAAATAAAAGCCTGCCTCAATTGCACAACAACTCTCCAGCAAGCTGTTATATCGCTTTAGCAGTTGTCAATTCACAAGCATCGGTGGTTCAGTGGTAGAATGCTCGCCTGCCACGCGGGCGGCCCGGGTTCGATTCCCGGCCGATGCAACCGACTTTTTTTTAATTTTCTTTTTGTTTTAATTATTATTTTTAATTTTTGTTTTTATTTTTATGTAGAGCTTTTCATCATACCACTGGCATTATCTAACTAAAATCTAAACTAAAAGCCAAATAACAAAACTAGAATTAAAATCGTATTTGTAAACTGACTGTTAGTACTAAAATGCAAAGCTAAATCAAAAACAATTTCATACAAAAAGTTTTTTTTTTTGCCTATTATATCATGGCTTGAGCTATATACTATTTTCATTCTATTTACGATTTTTTAGAACACATCAGATTTTATATTCCCTGGTTATACTTACACACCCTCGACGACAACAGCAACACCTGCTGGCTGCACCGCCTGTGTCACAGCAACGGCAATTTGCTTGGTCAAACGCTCCTGAACTTGTAAACGACGCGAAAAGATCTCCACAATGCTGAAAAATATAAAAAGGGTACCAAATAGATATTTGCCATAAGCGTAGATCGTTTCCATTGGACTTACCGAGCTAGCTTGCTGAGTCCTAGAATCTTGTTGCATGGCAAATAACCAATGGACACTTTGCCGTAGAATGGAACCAAGTGGTGTTCGCACATTGAAAACATTTCAATGTCCTTAACAACAACCATTTCATCGTGATCCTCGTCGAAAACAGCGCCGTTCAGCACATCTGAGAGTAAAACAATAAATTGTTAATTTTTATGAAATTCAAATGGTTTTATTTTTAAGAAACTGATGTGCTTTTATCATGATTCCATTACAACTTCAATTTATGCTATGTTTTGATACAAATTAGACGATTAAATTTGTATGTTATATATTTGTATTCATTGTTAATAATAATATTTCTATTGTGTGCACACGTTCTTATTTACTAAGCTTTTAAATTTTATTCTTTTTTAAAAATATCAATTTTTAAATTTTTTACATAACTAACGTATTCAAGAATTTTTAATTTTTATCAAAAAATTCGTATTGAACGGTACACCACTTTGTGGAAAACGCTTTACCAAAATTTTCAGCTCCCATAGGCATCCACATACATAGATGCTAACATCTTGGCTGTGTATGTTACATAACAACCTTCTATATAACATTTTTACTCCTTTTTTTCGTTTTTGAAAATAGAGCATAAAAACCTTGAAATTGTACTTTTAATAGATTGATTGTATAACTATTCAACATTAAAAGCCACATCCTTTTCTAAAAGTCTTTCTACAGCAACAGTTAATGGATGTAAAATGAGCTTTATATCCTTTAACCTGTATCACCGAACAGCTTTGTAGTTACATATACACAATAAGAAAATCTCGTTGATTTATGTTAACGTTTGGCATATTTTGTGTTAGATTTATTTGCTCAGTAAAATGTATGCCGATGGCATAACTGAATCTTAAGTTGAAGTTTTCCACTTGACTGTGCCACATACATACATATGTGTATGTGTGTAAGTGTGTATGTATGCATGTATGTATGTGCATACACGTGTATGCATGCGTATGGCTGCTGGCGCCACTTGTTGTTGGCCATTCTTTGGAAGCTTGAGCTTTCACTACTTCAGCTTTAAATGCTCTTAAAATTATTTGCACACTTCTTTTGTGTGTTTGTGCTTTAAGTGCTACGCCCACTTGATGCCCAAACTCACTCTCTCACACTCTCTCTACCTCACTCTCTCTCTCTCTCAATTTTAAAAAGCTCAAGTGTGTTTCCTGTCAATTTACTGTAATGCCACCAGCATCTCCAGCAGCCACATTCAATGTCAACATTTATGGCCTAAGGCTTGTAAAATGTTTTGAAGGCGGCATTATGAATGGTTTCCATTCATGAATTGAATATGGTTACAAGTTGGTGCTAAAGAACTTTTCAATAATAAAATATTATTGAGTTCGAGGCAAATTACTTTCATTAATGCCAAACATTGTTATTGCTACTGCTACTGCTGCTGCTGCTGCTGCTGCTGCTGTTGGCCAATTCAAATGCGACTTTGACTTTGTGCGATTGTATTTATTGTACTAAAGTGTAGAACCTGCTTTTTGAAATGACTATTTTTAAAACCGGTCTGCATATTTGCAATACGCTTTTAAAATAAAAAATAAAAAAACCGCTATATGTACTTATGAATTATACAACAGTAGTGATCTAGAATAGAAAGTTAGCCCTAAAGTCTTCCCGAAAACAGCTAAAATAGAACACTTCAATAATCTTGTTAAAAGCTTCTTTTTTTTTTTTTTTTTACCAAAATATTACCAAGTCTAACTGTAAACTACTACAATCTATACACAATTAGAGCAAGTGATAAAGGTGAAGTACGTTTTAAAAACTCATAAATCAGCCGTGAATCACTGTGAAAGAAACTTAAGTTTCAGTGCGTGCTTTAAAATAGGGAATTAAATGACGCATTGACTACAGGATGGTTGTTTGTATGGAACACTGACCTGTCGCTAATTAGTTGACAGAAACAAAAACAAGACTGTCAGGTGCTAATTGTAAATGTTGATACATTAACTAAAGTGGCACCAAAAACCCAAAAACCCGCTTACTTACCTTCCAGACATTGATCATAGCCCTTGGTAAAGTACAGCATTGCCTTGGCCGCACGCTCCGGTGTCTTGATCAGACCCTGTCTATCGGGATTCTCACCCAGGCCGCCCAGGAGCAGGCGATAGGAGCGTGCCATGTCCGGCAGCAGTGCCTCTCGTGTTGGCGGCTTGTGATCCAGCTCCAAATCGTGGTGAAAAGTGCAGTTCTCATGGCCTGTAACAACAACAAAATGAAACGACTTTAGCATCATTTAGAATTCGTTTAGAGATAAGCAGCTCAACCCCGATTGCTCCTTCCTTCCCCCCAACGAATGCACACGAGTCATGTTTGAACTGATTGAAAAAAATAAAAAATTCTAAACAAAATATAAAACAAATCAAATCAATTCGAATCATAAGTAATTGAACTCTTGACATATTTTAATGTTATGGTACTCGTGTCTATCAGTGCAGCCTAATGGGTCTGAGAATTGTTATCACTAAACTACTTATGCCTTTTAGGCGCCACACTTGGTGACAGTGCAAAGATCTGTATGCTAGCATAATCACGTATACCATATTACCTAGTCTGGGGTTATGTAAAGGTCATTAACCAGAGGTGGCTTGCTAGATCAATCACTAGGTCTATGAATCAAGAATGTTAACGGGTTTTGTTATAAACAGTTGAACTTCTCTGTTACGAACTTCTGCACAACAAAGTTTTCTTTATAGCGAATTAGTTTCAAGAACATTGCAATACTATCTTTAGTATTTCGAATTCTATGTGACGAAATTTTCAATATAACGAAGTATAGTTTTGTCCCCTTGAGATACGCTACATAAAAGACCGACTGTAGATGATATTGCTGTTATGCTGTCTTAGTTCTTGTTTTGTGTAGCTGCGCTCAGTCGTATCTTATATATCCTAGATAACTTCTTCTAAGAGCTTTTTACGATTATATCCCATAAATGTTTCAATTCGGTCATTTAAGAGTTCTTTTATAAATTCCTATTTCTACAATTCAGTATAAATGCATTCTAGATTATCTTATGCTGACTTCTACGAGCTTTTCTGTATAGGCATTCGAAGGTATTCCAACACCCTCTTCAATGAGCTTTAAAATTGCAAAAACAAACGTGTCCCAAGTAACCCAATTACATTTTCTACGCGTTTTCATATACGACTATTAAATATCGTTTACTACACCATTTTCCACGAGTACTTTGAAATAAAAACTTGCAAATAAATCATAGATAACTGTCGATATCCTAGGTAACCCTATCCCTCCCTCACACCACTACCTGGCGTCGTCGATGTACGCGGTGTCAATGGTGTAATCGGTTGTGTACCATCGTTTTCCGGTATGCTGGGGCTGCTTTTCAGTATCAGGCGTGGACGGGGAGCGACCTCCTCGCTAGCTGTGCCCGCTGAAACAGTATCATCGGGCTGGGGGGCCGCACGGTCCATTAGGGAGGAGGTGCCCGAAGTGCTACTTGTTGAGCAGACGCTATTGTTGCGTCCACGCGACAGGATATGTGCCTGTGGAAAATTGGTATCATCTATGGCATCGTTGAGCTCGCTGGCGCTCATTTCGGAAAGTTGTCGTGTAAAGCTCATGACTTTTTGTCAATTTGATTTTGAATTACTTTTCAATATTTGTGCAGTGCAAAACGAAAAATGGCGGCGCAAATAACCAAAAAAAACACCAATTGCCAAATTATAAATACACAAAAAAAAGTTTTGACTTTGTATTGAAAAAAACAAAAACCGATTTCAAATCCGGAATAACTTGTGCTGTGTCTTAGCGTTCTGAACTGCTTTGGGCAACTGGCTGGCAATTGGTTTGAGCGATGCTAATAAGAACTTTAAGCAGAGCTTTGAGTGACAAAAAGCTTTTTTAAAACGGCAAACGGCGAGCGGCGAGATTTAAAGCTTTGCCACACGCCACACAGCGCACGCCTACAGTTTGAACTCCAGTGCTGCTCCAACTGTGCCATTGCTGTGTGTGTTGACTTTCAAACTTGTTGCTCTTGAGCGCATATGGTGGGCGTTGGGCGGTGGGTGGACTGTGGCTGTTGCTGTGGTTGCGGCTTCAACTGGCGTCAACTCAAATTGTCCAAGGTTAATTCTTTGTCTCTGTTTATTGTTCGGGCTTAACTTTGTATACCCTGCAGCCATTTCCAAATTATTTAGAAATGGGTATAATGAGCTTGTGAAAATATACGTAGTATGTAAAAGAATGCAGAGATATGTATGTATGTGTGTAGAAATAGAAATGTAAGCAGACATGATAAGGAAAATATAGAGCAAAAATTTGACTCTGGCTAAAAACTGTGACCCGATGGGACAAATTTATTGGCAACAAAAAGCTACTTAGATTACTCATTTAAGAATTTTTGACATAATATTTATGTAGTTTTACTAGTATGAATGAAAAATAATTGATAGTCTTTTTTATAATCAAGCCAAAAATGTTTTTGAGCATGATTGAAGATGAAGAGGGACAGAGAGACTGATAAGCTGATATTGTACAGACAATTTGGTAGCCAGGTTTTCGTAAGCCCTACGCAGATGAAGATTGTTTTCAATGTTGGAAATTGTTAACAAAAAACTTATGGTTTATATGTACCAAATAGAGCTATCTAGTTTGATTGCTCTAGCTTCAAATTTATGGAAAGAATAGATTTCATACAGACGGACGGACAGAAAAACAGATAGACAGTCAGACATTTCAAAACTCAATGTAATCCTTTTTGTCAACTTTTAAAAAATAAATAATGTAAAAATTGCGTTCATGCAAATGGACAGACAGCCGGACAGACATTTCACAAGCCTTTTTATACTCAATTCTTAAAAAAAAAGTTTGAAAACTATTGGTAGCTACACTTTTATAGGCAGAGCTTTTTTGAAGGCTAAACATATAAGTGCATTGCTTAAAGCCTGCTCGCAGGGTATATCCTAGTCATGTGCACATTACTTGAGTATTTTTACTCTCATTTTTCTATCCATTTACTCCAGCGCTATCACTCAGTACTTGAAACACACAACAAGCAATAGCACAAAACACAACACAGCATAAAAAAACCTAGAACCCTGCTTTGACAAAATTCCAAATTCCCTACCAGCATGGCTCATCGAATAAAGCTACGCTGCGATGACTTCGACGTCATTGGCGCCGTGCCGCGTGACCTGTCCGTAATCAAGAATTTTTTGAAACGGGATTGTGCTGTAAAGCGACTGATTGATATTGAAGAAGACTATCTGCAGCAATGCATGGCTACCATGCCGTTGGCTGATCCCACGAGGCCACCTCAAAAGGCGAAGCAAAATAGCGCCGTTGTGGCTGAGCCACCACCACCGGATCCCTGTGTCAGCACCTCACCGCCGGATACCAATGCACCAAACTATTGTGATCCTTGTCGGCGACTGAAGACTTCTGTGGTGTTAGAAGAGGTTAGTACTGCTGGGACATTTTAAAATTGACGGGGTTAAGGAAAAAACCAGACGGTTGAAGTGCTATATTGACCTACGAACTGAGACTCTTTATCCCTTCGCTCTTGCAACTGAAGATCAAGAATTACCAAGACTCCTGTTTCTTTTTATAGTGTTAGGGAGGTACCTCAGAAGGTTGCGTTCCTAAGAAGGTTTCATACCTCAGAAGGTTTCGCTATATACTATCCTCAGTTTGTTAAAATTCTCTGTAAACTCTTTTCGAATGATATAAGTTGCTTCAATTATTTAAGACTATGATTTTCTGGAATAGAGCTTAACTATATAAGTGGTAAACCTTTAAGTGGTCCCGGTATTGCTTTGCATGTTTTTCTTGCTTAAACATCAGACTTTATAGCAAAGGCTTTGGCTTATTTTTGTTCTACCTTCTTCCAAAAATCTCTATCTTATATCCGCTAATCGATCTCTACTTTTAAAGCTTACAAAGCCGGCTACCACCAATCCAGTCTACAGCCAGGGAGGACCACCATATTTCGATGAGGAGAGCGTCATGGATAACTCGCAGCCCATAAGGTTTCGGTTCCGAAGAAAGGCAAACAGCTGCGACCTTGAGAGGACCTCGACGCTGCCATGTACTCCAACGGAAAATACAAACGTTATGGTTTTAACAAACTGCAACGATGTTATGGTCTGGCCCAGTCAGAAGGTGGCTCAAATGAATCGTGTGCCAGTTACGCTATTATCGGGCCCTGGAGATCTGACTGAGTACATGCTGGAGGAGGAGACAATCATGTAGATTGAAAATTTGGGATTGTGAACAATGCAGTGGGGTTTCAGGGAAAAGAAGTTTTAGAACTCAATATTGCAATACCGAAATAGAAAGAATTTATTGCATGGGAAGCCAATAAAAAACTTGAATCATTTTTTTTCTTTGCTTAGAAACTTTGCAAAAGAAACTTGTATGGCTTATACTAAAGTTGAAGCCGAACATATATACAACCCCCAACTTTATATAAGATATTTATGCCTGCAACACTCTGAATAATCAATATTGTTATGTAGTATATTGAAAGTGTTTCGGAATAAGTCAATGAAAGCACTTCATCTCGTATAAACAATTTATGCATCCCGAATGTCTGTGAATGCTAATGCGTATACGATTTCAAATTGTATGATATTTTTGTACTTTTTAGGAATAGAATACATAGATTTTAGCTCAAGCTCAGATATTTAACATACCTATATGTATACATGCATATTGAGTTAAGAACCAGCTGTAGTTGAAATCGACCCAGAATTTCTACATCTGAAACTTATTTTTTGTACAATCTTTACGCCTCGGAGAGTTAGCACGATGTTCTTGAGTGATATAAGTATAAACATATTGGCAAGCGGATATGAGTAGTCTGATAGTACTACGAATTGATCTAATAAATGTCACAAATCAATGCATCATATTGTTAAACACGTGTACAACCAACCTGTTGGCAAATATCGTAATCATGCAATGCAATTAGGTGAGGTGATGACATATTATTAACATTTTTCATAGGGCAGGTGTTTTTTTTGTCTTAGCTAACAATTACGCATTACAGAATTCTACAAAGAGTAGAAGCTGAGTAGAAGCTACATCTATGTTATTTATGGGGTTTTCAAATTTTAGGGTTGCCTATTGGTCAGTTTGAAAAATAAACGAATGTATTGTAATAGTTTAAAATGTTACGAAGAATATAGCTAATCTTTTTGAAATCGGATTTTAAAGATTTTTATTAAATTTGAAATATTATTTCAATAGGGAAGGCGATTACTACAGAACTCAACGAAGAATCTAGTTTAGCTTTAACTTTATGTAAATAGGGAATTTTCATCTGCAGAGTTGCCTAGTCGATTTAAAGACAATTAATGACTAATTTTCAGCCTTTCATAGTAAACTATTAAGATATTCTACGAAGAATCGAATTATCGACAGTGTGTAAGGTGATTTAATCTTAAAAGTTGGCTGTTGGTTGATTTAACAAAAAAACGTAACATTTTCATATTTTGTTCCATAAGAAAGGGGATTTTTCTTCAGGTAACTTATTACGCATGACGAAATTCTGCGAAAAAGAGCAACAACTTTATGAATGGTGCTTTGGGAATGTTTGGGATGTTTCCATTGGTCAACTTTAAAATACTCATGTGTTATTTATTCAAATTTTAAATATGCTCAAGAGCGAAACAAACAAGACTTTAAGAATTGTTTAAACAATAAGAGTCTAAGTATCTTTTGAATTTGCGCGTGCTGTTCTTAGTGTTATGTTTCATATATGTATGTACAAACATAGTTTGTATTTTTTATTGACCGCGATCGCTCAAATGTGAAGCACGGCGGCTTATTACTCATGCAATATAAAAGTAACAGAAACAGCAACAGCAACAAAAAGACAAAAATGAAAATGAAAAAAAAAATATAAAAACAAAAAACGCACAAATCTAAACCGTTTTAAACGTTAGCTTGTTGGGTTGGTAGTACAATTAAGTGCTTTTAACCTTCAAAAAGTAGTACAGGTCTAGCCTCGAGCCGCACTCCCGTCGCACGCTTTAGGCTTTTGGCCAAATACCGGATTACGATCGAGGAGTTTAAGCTTATTATGTACAATAAGCGTGGTAATACTTATAACGCTCTCATTGAATCTTCCGATCTGCATTAAGCGTCAAGCAAAACTTTCAATGTCAATGTCATTGACAGTTATTGTACATACATATTTATTTTATGTTTTTCAATCTGTTACTATTATGTGGTGTTTGGTTTCGTATGCGTGTGGCTTTAAGTACTTGAAGTATTTTGGTTTGGCAGAAATTTGATTACCATTTTGCGGCTTATCTGCAATTGTTGGTTTTTATGTGTAAAGCATCGCCGGAAATCAGAGCTATGCCTTGAGGGTCAATATATGCAAATCTGAGTTGCATCGGAATTAAATAGAGCCTAGGCTATGCGAAATTGTGTGATGAAATGCCTATGCAATATTACTTTGAAACAAGTCTTGGTTTTATGTTACCCCAATGCTCGTTAAGCTACGTCTAACTTAACCACTTGTTGATGTTTTGTAGTCAGTTGGAAAACTGTTTAAGATTGACATTTAAAAGCTTTTTATTACCAATAAAGAGGGTGTTTCTTAGCAAATTAATATTTATTAGATCGTTAAAGAATTAATAAGGCTGACAGCTTTATGCAAGCCTACGTGACCTGGGAAGCATTTTAGAAATTTGTAATATTGGAATACAATTTTAAGAACAGGCTATCCAAACTGAAACTGTGATGCATACCAAATTAATAATAATTACATCAATTTAGTCGATAAAAAAAAAACCCAGAAGTGAATAAGACTAAATGAGCAATGGTAAACTACGTTCACTGCCAAATACTTTTTAATTTGGTGAATAAAAATATTTATTTGAACAATCTACTTTAAAGCGTATCAAATCACGCTGTGCTTAGAAAATTCAATATTTCTTCAGTCTAAGAAACTAAAAAATGAATCATATAAAACTATAAACGTTAAAATACTACGCTTACACTTTTCTATTTTAAAGATTTGGTTTTTGAGAACAGGTTACAGTTCAACAGATAACACTAAGTAATCCTTAAGAATAAATTATGTTTACAGTCATGACAGACAATATGTGTCCCTAAAAGAGTTGATGGAAGCAATTGTGGCATATTGGACGAAATTGTACAGTTTACTCCTTCGAACATTAATAAATTCTAAGCCAGGTGGATGACACATTTAATATTTAAACATAATAAATATGACAAAACAAAACCAATTTATTTTTTTTTATCAGTTTAATTATTTTGTTTGGAAACATATTAATTTAATTAAAAAATACAAAAATAAATGACTTCCTTAAAAATAAATGTATTTAATTTGAGCTGTTATTTAATAAAGTTTGACATATAATTAAAAACATGTAATAAAAACAACGTTTTCTTTGTTTAATCATGAGCATTATGTTGATAACGTGACTTTTTTCGCTTTTTAATATAATATCTTCATATTCAAAATAGATTCAATTATTCAATCTTTATCTAAACGAATAACAAAACTGTCAGCTGATTTCATTGCACAACTTAAGAAAAGATGGCAGCTCTAAAATGTCACAACTGCAACAGGAAGTGATTAGACGGCCATCCTTTCCAGTCGTTTGACATGATTCACAGTTACACTCACCATTTCCGTTACCTAAGTTAAGCATTTCCAGTTTCAGCTGTTGACTACTTTTGGAAGGAACAACGGCGCCAGCGCTGGCAGCAACTGTTGCTGCTGCTGCTGCAGCTGCTGCTGCTGGCACGATCGCGGCAACGTCCATGGCAACGCTGGCAGCATCCGTGGCAATGTCGCCATTTTGAGTGCTTCCATTTTGTTCGTTAACTTGAGGTTTCATTTTGTTATACAAATTTGATTTAACTTGTTATTTAAAATTAAACAAACAATGTAGTTGTTTTATTTGATTTGGTTTACTAGCGCGTAGAATCGATACTAAATTAAAAAACTAAATAACGCGAGGCTAAACAATTAGCCGTTATTAAAATAGATAAGTTAATAAAGTTTACAATTTGTCAGCTACTGTTTTATATTAATTTTATTTAACATTTATTGGTTGACGTTAATGCGCGCGCGCTCCGCTTTTATTTGCTTCACCCGACTAAACGGCCAGAGATTTAGTTGTAACCTTTTTATTATGAAAAATCGAAAGTTCTTGTTCAACGAGAGATACAACTGACGACGACGACGACTCCGCTGCCAGCGTCGCTTATGCGGTCGCTTGCCTTTTTTTCGTTGATGTTGTTGTTGTTACAGTGAACTCATAATAAGTTGACCCAAATATAACAAAAGCTATCCAATTGGCATTTGTAGTGGGCGAAAATGTTGTGTTAACAGAAATTTGATTATATTGCAAATAAAACAAATGTTTATGAATAATTTTCATATCATTATTCCTTCGACATTGTAAATAAATAACTTTTGTAAAACCTAAAATCAGAAAATGTTCCAAAAAAGTTGCATTATTCAAATGCATTGCCTTTAAATTAGTAATAGTCTTAAATTATAAAATTTAAGCCACATTTTTGTATGTATTCGCCTTAGCGCAAGTGCACTGTAATTGTATTTAGTTACTTTTTGCTTACTTGTTGCTCTCTGAGCACTGGCCGTGGCCGTTAGTTATGTGCATACATATACATATATATTTATACATGTTTGCAAAGCTTTTGTGCAACTCTTTCTCTCTCTCTCGCGCTGCCTTAGCGCACGCTCACACGAGGACTACAGGAAATGGCCAAAAAGTAAAGTGCTCTTCGTTGAAAAAAAAAGTTGAAAACTTTCCAAATGAATTGTAATTTGCGTCATTGTTTGCAAAAAATGTTTGTAAATAAACATTTAGGCAAACACAATCATTAGGAAGACGTTATCGCTGTGCATTATTATGATCAAAATAAGTATAAAATTGTATAATAAAATTATATTGATAACCTGGCTGCGCATCATTAAGAAGTCATTGACAGTTATAAAATGATAGCATTAATAGCGTTAAATTCAGAACATGTGTTCGGTCAACACGGATCAGCGCACAAATTGAATTATTGCACACAGATTTGAAGAGAAACTTTTGAATATAGAAATCAGCAAAGGATGACAAATTCAATTTCGATATATAACTGCAAATTATCGCCGCCGATTTGTCATCGATAATAACGATAACACATTGATTTGGCCGCCTTGAACGGTTGCCACAATTGAAAAATTGAGTCATGCCGCTTGGGAATATGCATTGAGAGACGCTAAATTATAAATAATATTAATTAACAGTTAATGAGCCATTTACGTCAAAAAGCCAAAATGAAAAAAAAAACCGACCCAGCCAGCCAAAAAAGCATTTAAGTTTTACATATATATTTTGTTGTTGTTTTTGCTGCTCCGTTTTTTAATGGCATTCAATGCCATTCGCTGGTAACTGGCAAATTCACATTTTATTTTAATTATTATCGTACAGACACAAACATGCCCAGTTGCAAAGTAAAAAACATTGCGGAAGGAAGCAGCCGGCGTCAGATTGAAAGCCGGTTTTTGATTGTGTGTTTGGCACATGTGTTGATTACATGATTACAACTCCTGCACTTCGCCACCCACGCCCTGTTTGCCCTGCGCCTGCCGCTCCAGTTTTTCCTGCTCCATGCTCTCCAGCTGTGCCAGCGTCAGCAGCGATATGCCCAGCTGATCTTCTCGAGAAAACGGTTGCGCCATGCGTCGCAGCCAGCGACGCGCCAATTGAACAGCCTCCTCAGTGCTCAAATTGCAGAAGCTATCTACCAGATGCTCCTGTATCCATTTGGGCAAACGTGAACGCTTGTCCTGTCGTGAGAAGCGTTTATCAGCGAATATCATGATGCCATAGTCTGTTTTACCGCGCAGCGCACGGCCCACACACTGTGCGGCATGCCGCATGGCATCAAAGGTCAGAAAGTCATTCTCTCGTATCTGAAACTGATCGCGCAGGTAGTCGAGACGAGCCTTGAGTATGCGCGACTGCGTGTAAACGTAGGGTATGCCAAACATGAGCACCGCGCGACCATAATGATGATCGAAATCCACACCCTCGGAGACCTTGCCACGCGCCACAGCCAGCAGCACAGCGCCGCGACCGCAATCGCAAGCCTAAGCGTAGATACAACAAAGATTATCGTTAATGTGTGTCAAGTACACTACGGAAGCCATATATATCAATTGATGCCACCTTGCGGGCAGTCTATCAACACTTACCTTAACATAGTTCATGAGCGCATAGCTTGTCTCGGCATTGTCCTGGGTCTCAATGAACAGCAGCTTGTAGCGTAACAATGTGTCCACAATGCCTTGATCGTACCACGATGCCACAACAGACTCCAAATATAGGTATGAGGTAAAGAAGCACACAATGCCATCGGGTACCGTTTTGGCGACTTCCACTAAAAGCTGTCCATAGTTGCGTATGACCGCAGTGTCCTCGCGCGTCTCAAACTTTGAGGATATGGACACTTGATCGTTGCCTTTTGATACAATCTGTTAAGAGTATACAATTAGTAAATGTACAACGAATTAAGCAAAAGGGATCGAATCTCTAGCTAGGACTTTCTTGAGCCCATAACCCTAACTTATAATTTAAACACCCACCATTGGCAGCAGGCAAGGACGTGCCAGCGTCATTGTAAAGCTGCTCATGACCACGGGATCAAAATCGAGAATCTTTGGATACATATCCATGGGTGACAGTGTGCCAGATGTGATAACAACGGTTTGAAAGCGTGTAAAGACTGGCTGCATGGCAATAGATGAGTCCAGGCAGCTAAAGTGCATTATGGGATTGGACACCGTTGGCGTCTTGTCATCAAAGGGCTCTATTATGATGGTGAATCCCTTGGTGTATGTTGAAACGAGTGTGGCAAAATGTGTTATCTGTGGAATAGTTAGCGAACAATTAAAACGTACTCAATGTAAACATAGATGCCAAGCTAACACCTACCAAAGTTAGAGCACCAAATTCGGTCATGTCGCTGATTTCAAGTGTACGCAATAAGCTGGACAAACGCTCAGCACAGAAACGTAAAGGTTTACGTTCTATGCATATTTTGGCGGAAACGTCTTTAAGAAAACCGGCTGGCGACTCCTGAACCACATGATGTACACGCAGCCGTGTCTTAATGTACTCAATAAAGCGTCGCAAAAAGCTGAGAAAGTGATCCGCATTGCGTATGTTGCCCGGCACTACCTCTGTGAGTACATCGTTGGGCAGCACGGGATTGGCCAGTATCATATCCGTATCACGCTGCACACTAGCATCCTTAAGGCCTTGCACCATACGCTGGTATTCTTCATTCAATCTATTTGTATCCTCATCCCTCATGCTAATAATAAGAAAGTGACAAACGTAATAAAATTAAAGTTGAACTAATATAATTAATTTAAGAAGCACCTACTCCTGAACCAATTTTGTTAGGTTATTCAGGGCGTTAGTGCTGCGCTCAACGGTGCGTCTGTTGATCTTCACGCTCATCGAATCGATGCAAACATTGTCAATGTTATGTGCCTCATCAAATACAACGCAGGATTCGCGCGTCATCTCCTTTGAAACGACCTGTGCTATTTTTGGATCCAGTAGATAGTGATAGCTGTAGACTACGATGTGTGCGTGTGCAATCTGATAAAGATTATTATATTTTTATTATATCAAGAAAGATCTTCGGCACGCCGAAAGTATATACCCTTGCAGAAAGGTTTTTCATGAATTAAGCCAATTTTCGAAAGATTGTTCCTACGAAAGTTGGAAGATATTTTAAATAATAAAGTTTGGTCGAATTATCTAAAAACAAAAACCAAAAAAGTTGTTCATACTAAAACTTCTTTTTCAACCGATTGTTCCTATGGAAGCTAAATGTTATACTGCTCCGATTCAGCCGGTTCTGACAAATGAAAGAGGTTCTTATTCATATTTCATCAAGATAGCTTTAAAATTGAGAGCAACAGGCGGACATGGCTAGCTTAACTCAAATGTTGGTGCTAATGACGAATATATATAGTTTTTAGGGTTGTAGACGTCTACTTCAATGCGTTACACATTTCGTAACCAAATTTTAATCCTTCTGCAAGGATATAAGAAATGTCTTTAATATCAATAGTACTTATAACGCACAGCGTAGCGCGCCGTAAAATATGGACACCAATTTCTAGAGCGTCCATATTCCTTAAGATCGTCGATGCTATAAATGCCAACGGGCAGTGCCGACTCCTTGCCCTCCAGGGTAAAGCCTTCAAAATACTGACCTGCAACACAATTAACTTAATATATATCGAATATTATAACAGGCTTACTTACAAATTGGAATCTCTGCATCCAACTCATGACGTTCACGTATATAACTCGCAGTTAGGCCATAACATTTGCCATCCACAGCTTTGCCTTCGCGCTCCTTGCTTACCTCCGGATGTATGCACAGATTCTTGCGTGAGCTGAGCACCAGGCCGGTAAAGCCCGGCGCAGCAGAGGCATGACGATCGTAGTAGACCATTAGGTTTTGGAGCTCGGCAATAACCTTTTCAATTTCGGGCACCGTACGCGAACAGTATATCAATTTGCGTATTTTCTCCGGATACTCGATCATATATGCGACAATCAGTGAAAGCAAAGTTGCCGTTTTTCCTGTGCCCGAAGGCATTTCCAGCAGACAGTGTCCTTTGGCGTCCAGGCTTCTCTTAAGTTCCAGCATGTACGCATATTGCTCGGGATAAATATATTCGTAGGGAAAATAGACGAGCAGGCCGTCAACGCTAAGTCTGGGTTAAAGTTATATTAGTTAGGAGCAGGTTTATGTTTACCCAATTTAATTTACTTCATTTTGCGACGCTATTTCGGTTAAATTGTTTTATTTGTTTATATCAGTCGGCTATGGCGATTACAATTTGCAATGCCGGCAATTTCGATAACAATCGATTAACATTTTTTATAAGCGTAGTATGCTGCTCAAAATAATGCGGCTCATTTACTTGAACCGGTAAGATAAATGCGTTGTGTCATTTAACAGCTATGTTAATTTTCGAAATCGAACCTTAAATAAATAATTATATTGTTAGTGTCATTGTCATTGTATATACAGTAAACGCTCGCAAATTAGAGGAACTTTATTTATAAGGTAAATCTAATTTCTAAAAGATTCAAATTTCTGTGCAGTTTTTTTTATTTGAATAAAAAAAAATTGAGGAAGCTTATTTTAAGAAAAAATACAATAGAATAAAATTAGGAAACTATACTAAACAAACCAGTGCAATACATGTTCTATTTTTTGTGTATATGAAAGAAAACATCAAGTTTGAAAATATTTGTTATTGTAATGTTTTACAAATTTCAATTCCAATATCTTGAAGATTCGAATTTCAGAACATTCTAATTTGTGAGCTTCTACTGTAAGTCTGACACAGAAATATTAAACAAAAATATTAGCAATATGTGTACAGTTATCAGCGTACCAATCTCACATTAGGTATTCAATGCTGTGCTGAAAAAGCGTTGTGTCCTTCAATAAACATGTTCTTTATGTTTGTTTATTTATAACTAATATGGTTTGGTTGCAACGTGCTCACTCATATTGATCAGTTGCTTACACAAAAACATAACAAACATAGAACAAATTAGCAACCAACTCAATGTGAACAAGAAAATGAACAAATCAGTGAGGAACTGGCTCACTTGCAAACTCACTCATGAACCAGCCAACACTATTAGTAATCTATCACTAGTTCGTTTAATGGATGTTTTCTGTATATAAATAAAATAAATTATTTTGTTAAAAAGGTAGTTGCATATAAATTTTTAAGCCGAAAACTCACAAAGAGCAGCAAATAGACGGCATATGGACGATCTCAATCCCTTGGCTGGAACAGCACATTTGCTGGAGGAAGTGGATAGTATGTATACTGGAGGGAAATCGGCAAAGTATCATGTTTTTATTGTTTTCTTTTATACACCTTTTATAGAGAAGCTAATGGTGCTGCTACGCGATGGGCGTACATTAATTGGCTACTTGCGCTCCGTGGATCAGTTTGCCAATTTAGTGTTGCAGCGAACCATTGAGAGAATACACGTTGGCAACCAGTATGGAGATATACCGCGAGGAGTTTTCATAATACGCGGCGAGAACGTGGTGTTGCTGGGCGAGATTGTGAGTATAAAAGACAAGCGAACTATTAAAAATGATACCAAATGTGTATGTTGCAGGATCGTGAAAGGGAACAAAGTCTGCCGTTGAAAGAAGTTTCTGTTGATGAGATACTAGACGCACAGCGTCGTGAGCAAGAGCAGCGGCAGGAGAAGCATCGACTGGTGTCTAAAGCGCTTAAGGAACGCGGCTTGGCGGTCAATGCGGATATCATAAACGAGGACTTTTGCTGAGCGGAGCTTTATAAAGAAAATGATTTAGAGTAAGCTTATAAAGATTCATTCATCAATATTTTTTGTCAATTTGTATATTTGTACTCCATAAAAATCTATTTAAAAACTATATGTACATATTACATATTTTGTATTGCCTATATGTAACCTGCTTAACCATTGTGACCCGACCCTGGTGTAGGCGCTGATGACTCCTCCAGCAATATGTACTTTTCCAGTATTTGATACATTTCCACCTTTGCCTTAATTTTATGTCGACGCGACAACTGACGCAGATAGGCAGCCACCGATTTGCAGAAGAAGTCATCTTCAGTCTCGTAAGTTCCACCAGTGGCTGTTGTTGGTGTTGTTGTTATTAATGCCTCAAAAGGTGGCGAAGATTCCTGCTTGGTTGCTGGCAAATGCTCTCGATCGACTCTTGCATTCGGCAGGCAGACCATATAATCGATTTCCGCCTGAGAATGGTCACCATCTGACGGCGATTCGCCCGCTGTAGACACCGTGGCGGTTGTCGGTGCCTCAGCATGATGATGCACTGTGACCAAAGCTGGCGATGGCTGCAGCGTGGGCAAAACTTTATGATCGACTGATTCCGAATCGGCCATATATTCCTCATATGAATCGTGTCCATCCCCATCCCCTTCTCCATCCCCATCCCCGTCTCCATCCACGTCTCCATCTACGTCTCCATCATCGGCTTCTACGAGAACAGAATAACTTTCCGAATGCGTTGTCTGCACTTCTAACTTGGCATCTGCATCGTAGTTGTGATCACAATCATCATACACTTGCGACTCATCCATATCTTGTTCTATCAGTGTTTCCGGTTTCGCTCGCACTTTCATCATTCTTGGCGTCCTGATCTCCGATTTTAACCAACCTGTCGGCGTATCATCGCGACGGCTTCGCTCGCGACGCTTTCTAACAAACTCTCGCAGAAAGTCCATTTGCCGGAAGAACTCATTGCGTCCAAATTCAGATGATGGATGCAAGCGCATTTGTTTCAGTTCACGCGAATAGCGGTCCCGCAAACACGTCCAGCGGCGTCGCGCGTCTGGCGATGAAATGTTTAAGATCTTCGCAACTTTAATCCAATCCTCTTCTTTTCTCTGTGAAAGGCGAAAGTCGCCATGTCTGTGGTCGTATAGCGATGGTGTTGAACGTATGGTGCGTATTAGCACAACGTCCGACTCGTCCAGGGGCCTATGGTGGGCGCTCATTGTACTTCCTCAATAACTTTTGAGCATAATTATTACTATTAATTTAATAATTGTATTTATTTATAAATTTTAGCTTGGTTTGCTTTCTTTGCAGTGTGGCCAACGTTAAGTTAAATAAAAATACCAAAAAAAAAATACAAAGCGTACAGCTCGTTCAAATGTACCCAAAGTGTATATAAAAATACCATAAGCGCAGTACGCTGTGTTCAAGGACAAGCATTTGTGCAAATGGCCTCATTTACAATGTTATCGATGCACTTATCGGTGTTTATCTTAGACACTGCTCAAAATTTGCTCATTATTAACTTCTTCACTTCTTTTGTTGGACTTATTGGAGCCTATGAGACCTATATGGCCGCTAATTTAGCGGCAAATAAGCAAAAACCGAAGTTACCGAAGGGCATGCTCCCACAAACAGTAAAATTAAAGCATAATGAGAGCAATTTTAAGTTTTTGGACAAAAATCAAAATAAGATGTTTAAATTTTCCTTTTATTTCAAAAACCACCCCACACCGGCAATAATTTCAAAATAGTTAACTCTGTTAACTGGATCAGCAGCTCTGTAAAGTAGTATTCGATTAACAAAACACACTCAAATTCGATACAGCCGATAGTTCGATATAAGTAAAAAGCAACCCTATTGTAGGCAGCCATTTTTTCACGCTTTCATGCGAAAAATTCTGAAAATTTATAAAAAAATTGTAGTAAAAGCAATAAAAGTAATTAAAAAAGTTACACTATACTTAAATAGTATGCAAATTTGAATATTGTGCGTGCGTGTAGTGTGTGAAGCAACGAAACGAATATGGAGACGGTCGTCGCATTCAATAATGAGGTAAGCTAAGGCCGCCGCCATACACATGAATGTAATTACATACAAATGCATATGTGTGTGTGTATGCATTGCACATATGTAAATTGTGTAATTTTGGAACCACTTGTACATATTCACAAAATGCGCTTCGCATCCTGACATTCTGTCGTATGATTTATATCGTATGCATCCCTATCTATATATATTTCATATTCACAGCTATCGGGGCTTTATGACAGCCGGCCGCCCATATCGAAGGCTAAAATGGCGGCCATCACAAAGTCGGCAATGCGTGCAATTAAATTTTACAAACATGTCGTGCAGAGTGTTGAAAAGTTTATACTCAAATGCAAGCCGGAGTACAAAGTGCCGGGCCTGTATGTCATTGATTCGATTGTGCGACAGTCGCGTCATCAATATGGCACCGAGAAGGATGTCTTTGCGCCACGCTTCCAGCGCAATCTGACCGAAACGTTTGCCAATTTGTTTCGCTGTGCACCGGAGGACAAGAGTCGCATAATACGTGTGCTTAATCTGTGGCAGAAGAACAATGTCTTCAAATCGGATGTCATTCAGCCCATATTCGATTTGGCCGATCCCAATCATCCCATTTATCATCAAATGCCGCCAATTGTCAGTACCGGCAATCTTAATCTCAACGCCGGACCAGGACCCAGCGGCAGCAGTGGTGCACTTAATTTATCCGACATTTCCATTGGTGGCAGTGCCGCCAACGGTCTAAATGCCTCTGGTATGAGCAACATGGATCTAAGCTCTGCTACCGATGATAAATTAGGCGGTGCTATGCCGGATCTGTCGGTGAGCACGTCTTCCAGCCTCAATAGCTTACAGCTACTAGTAAAATAAGTAGTTAGGATTCAAATTGTAAACAGTTAGGATATTAACGTCAACGGAAGCAATTTATTTTGAACAATCAAGTACAAAGTTATATATACAATTCATTTAAAGCAAATTTCAAGCGTTTGGCCAAATGTTTTGTTTTAAGCGAAAGTTCGACTTGAGCAAAACAATTTATGTGTGCGTACTTTTAAAATTGGTTATTTTGGAAAGTTCGTTTTAAAAGTTCAAAATACTCTATATAACTTTATTCTTGGTTGTTAATAAGAAATCTCATCACTTAAAGCGTTAAAAATGACTAACTTGACTTATTGCTAGCCCGCAGATAATTAGTATACATATAAGAGTATTTATAATCCATTGCTAATCCATTTGCCATTTGCTTTTTGCAATTCTTATTATAACTCCATTCTCTGGTGCATGTCTTGCATTAATACAAACAACATAATAAAACGCGCAGCTAAGCCATGACAAGTGCTCTGCCAGCTCAAGTCGACGTTATGCAGAGCAGCATTATATGAAGCGTCAATTGCATCAGCATAATATGATGACAAGTCTTTCGGCTTCCGGATCAAAGAGTCGCTTCGATATGGTCGGGCCCAGCAACAAATCAACCTCGCATCATCACAACAAGTATGGAAAGAGCAGCAGTAGCACGCATGAGCTGGACTACGATGTGCGGGAGATAATCGATGATGAGGATGGTGACATGCTAATGTCAATGGGCGAGGATCATCATTGTATGGGCGATGATACGCCGCCGGGCTCGTCGAATTTGCTAGACGTATGCAGAGGCCTTAAGACATTTATGCAATTATTTATTAAATTTTTTTGTGTTTAAGTTTTAGGTTTTTAGTTTGTTTTAATTCTACACATAATTCTATAAATGCATTTTTGTTTTATACATATATCATTTACGAATCCTTTTGCAGAATAACAATTTGAAACAGCTACTTAATGATCCTAATGTGCTGCGCCAGCTGCAAACGTTGCAAAACTTTCAAAAATTTAAGCAGCAAGAAGAGAACCAAAAACAACATCGCTACCAGGATGATGCACTGCAGCAGCATTTACAGAATGTTCTTAAGGTGCGTTTGTACTTTAATCTCCCACGTGTATACGCTTTCTATATTTTGGCTATAACAAGTTCCATTTCTCGTTTAGGGCACAGCTGGCATGCCGCCAGGCGTGGTAATGGGAATGGGCATGGGCATGAGCCACAACGATGTGACGGACATGACTAAGGACGTGGAATTTATATCGGAACAGCAACCCATTGAGGTATACTCAAATAACTTTTATATTTTTGTCTTTATAGTTTGCCAAGCCGATATTTGTTTATATTTTGTTTTGACTGTAAACAAATCTGCAATCTTGTGGTACAATTTAAATATACAGATGAAAATCGAATTAAGATGGACAAGTTCAATCTAAAACGCAACGAATAGCGTCCTGATTCCATTTTCATTGTGCCAAGCGCTGCTGACGTGCCCAAAATGTTGTTATACCGGGCGGAGTTTTTAGACTTCCGATTGGCTAGATTCAGCTTTAGCTAAAATAAAACGGTCAAAAATATTTAAAAAGGGGGAACCATGATTAAGCTAAGGCATAAATAATATTCAGTCTTCTGTCAAAATTAATTTTTTGCAAATATGCTATGTGAAACATGTTCAGCAAACGTAAAACGAGAAGAAATACGAGTGAATTGACAAAGTAAATTGTAATTTTAACATTTAAATACACTCTTAATTCTTCAGTTTATCTTCGTTTTATCTATTTAAAGACTTTTCTGTATAACGTTTTCAGTTAAAATTCAAATTATTCAAGATTATCCAAAAAGAAAAGTAAAATGAAAAAAAAAATATCTGTTCTGATTTGCGCAAAGTGTTTGGCTTACAAAATATATATATATTTCTTTTGTATATTACATTTGTCATTCGAAATTTAGAGCACGGAAATGAAAATCTTTCAAAGTTGATACAGAAAGTCTTCGAAAAGAAAAGCGGAATCGAAATACAGGTTGACTATTAATTATTATATGACTTAAAATGAGCACTTTCAATAGTTAAATTTGTGTTTTTTTTTTTTGTTTGGCCAACAAAAATTATTTTAAAATAGGGCCTTTTTTAAATTTAAACTTGAAACTTGCACTTACGATTATTGATGAAAATATTAAAAAAAAAAAAAAAAAAAAAAAAAAAAAAAAAAAAAACTGGTAAATAAAAGCCCGAAAGGTAAGGTTTATATACATAAAATGCTGGCGGAAGCGCAACCCGATGCTAGAAGCCCTGTATAACAATTTTTGGTAAGTCTTCTAATATGTAAACCACAATTCAAGTCGAATTCAAATTCAATTACCCATCAAAAAGAACACCAAAAACTTGCTCGAAAACGCATCGATAAGATTTTCAAAACAACAAAAATGCCAAAGACAAAGTTAAGAACCGCCAACCGAAATAAAAAGGCCAAAAACCACACGTCACGTCAACACGCCAAGAATGCAGTTATAATATAAATGTTTTTCTATAAAATATAGTACTACAAAACCAACCCAAAATCCCAATCCTAGAAAACTAAAAAAACTCCCAAAAAAAAAAAAAAAATTCTACTCCCAAATGCCGCATTATTTGTTTTATGCTTAAAATGTTAACGTTTATATCACATCACTCTCTCTCAAATCTCTTGCAAAACTTCAAACGATCAGGTTATCAATCTGGATGGCGCCGATTCTCGTAGTCCGACGCCCGATCGCGACCGATACAAGCGCACCAGACGCAGCAGCCGCAGTCGATCACCCAGAAACCGCGGCGGAGGCGGCGGTGGTGGTGGCAATGCCAATGATCGTGATCGCGGCAGTCGACGACGTGGCTCCCGATCACGCAGTCGATCACCACGGTCCAGCCGAAGGCGCGGATCGCGCGATCGTGAACGGATTGAGCGCAGCACACGCGACAAGGAACGCGATCGGGAACATGAACGTGAGCGACGAAAGAAGGGATTGCCAGATATTAAGAAGGATCATCTGAGTGGTAACTATGCATGAACAACCAATGCGTAACGTAGCGTAATGTAACGTAAAGTAACGTAAGCCATTACGTAAAAACTGTAATTGTCGCAATTGAAAGGCTATGCATCATAAGTAATATTTTTTTACGTTTCAATGCATCGCTTTTCACGCAGCTTTTACTCTTTTTTATATTGTTTTGTTTTTAATTTCTCTTGATTAATGCTAATACGAAAACATATTTTTATTCTGCAGCTCCCTTGGCTCGGTTGACGTGCGTGTTGTGTGTATATGTGTGTGTGTCTTAGCTTTAACGGTTCTTGTTCCTATAAACTGAACCACACAGTTCTTAGTATCTCTGGCATTCTTTAACTCACTTATAATATTCTCAACTGCCCCTGATGCGTTTTTGAGCAAAGTTTTTTGGCATCTAATCAGTTTATAATCATGTTGACCTTGTACCATAATTGTACCTTGGACCATAATTGTAACTTGAACCATAACTGTACCTTCAACCATAATTGTTCCTTGTAGAATTTACAGTGCACCAAAATCAGCGCTTGGCACTGAAAACGAATACAAATTGAATATTGAAAAGCGAAACTAGTAACCACAATATCATTCGATGTATATCATATATTATATTATTTATATTCGATAAGTCTAATACATACAAATGCTACAACTCCACGCAGAGCCAAGCGAGTTAACAAAAAATATATATATTTTAAGTAATTAATTTTTGAATGTTTATCAAATAGAAAATTGAATTTTTGGGATGAAGTAATATACTTTGTGAGTTTTTCTAGTTATTCCTTTTGGTACAAACGAAAAACTGAACAAAGATAAATCTTCATTGATTAAATCCAGTCTTAAATTGCATTTTGACGATGAAAGTTGCATTGTTAAGTTTTCGTGTGTAGGGAAGAGGAAAAATTTATCGAAGAAAATTTTTGATTGTCAAAACTACATCGTCTAAATGCGAACTAACCCCGCATTTAGAAGAAGAAAACTTTGAACTAGATTTGCAATGGAAACAGGTTTCGGACTATATATGTAACGATAATTCAGGGTATTCATGAAACGTCTGAAATTTCACGTAAACCTATTAAGTAGCTTAAACCCATGCAAGGTATTTAAAACCTTTCATGAATACCCGTTATCTAGAACAAAATTTGTTTTCTGCGATCAAAAAAAGAAAATGAAATGTTTGCTGCAAATCAAAAATATTGAATATAATGGATATGTTTGTTAACGTAATTTTCAAATATTTATCGTTTTACAGTGTGTAGCACAACGTTGTGGGTGGGCCATCTCTCGAAGCTGGTGTATCAAGAGGAATTATCCGATACTTTTGGCGAGTACGGCGATATTGTGAGCATCGATCAGATTGTGCCGAGAGGATGCGCCTTTATCGTGATGAATCGCCGTCAGGATGCGCACAAGGCGATGCAAGCACTCAAGAATCATAAGCTGCAAGGGCGGGCTATCACCATATCCTGGGCAGCCGGCAAGGGTGTCAAAAGCAAGGAATGGAAGGACTTTTGGGATTTGGAGCTTGGTGTTACCTACGTGCCATGGTCGAAGCTAAGCCCGGACACCGATTTCGATAGTCTTGAGGAGGGTGGCATGTTTGACGAGGACACCATGCCCGCCTGGATGAAAGCGAAGATAAATCAGGCAAAAACTGTCGCTGAGAGTAATGCGGCAGGCATCGCCGGCGACCTCAGTGCGGTACCGCCAGTAGCGCCACCAAATTTAATGTTTGGCATTGATACAACGCAACCGCCGCCAGTGGCGCCACCATCACATGGTGGACCTGGTGCGCCACCACCAGCTCTGATGGGCATGGTGCCTGGTCAGTTCCCGATGGCGCCACCACCGCAACGCATGATGGGCCCCATGGGACCAATGAATCATCCAATGGGTGGCATACCCATGCCACCCAATATGGTGCCTGGTATGCCACCGCCAATGATGATGCCGCCAAACATGATGCCGCCTGGGTTTCCGGGCATGGGTGGACCACCGCCACATCCGATGGGAATGCCGCCAGGCGCGCAGTTCCCTCCAGCAGTGCCGCCACCCATGGCACAACCTGCTGTCGGCTCTGGGGCTGGTAATGTAAGTGATGATCAAATGGACATCGAAATGGAATTGGAGGATGCGCCGCAGTCGATCCCAACGCCATCGCAGCCACAGCCGCCTAATTTTAGCCAACCTCCACCGATTTTTGCCGGTGGTGCGGCGCCGCCTAACAATGTGGACGCAGCTGTTGCCGCCGCAGCAAATGAGCTGTTCCAGCGGGAGCGATCACGTGGCTCAAGCGGCGGAGGCTCACGCTGGGGCGGACGCGATGATATTGTGGAGGCATCAGAGCGCTGGCGCAACGAAAACGGAGGCGGTGGTGGAGGTGGACCGCCACCACTTGGCGCCTTCAATGAGGCACGCGCACGTTTAATGGAACATGGCAACATGCCGCCCCGACCAGAATTTATGGGTGGAGTTGGTAAGTGCAAAGTAGAGCTGAAAGACCATCGAGGCTATCGATATATTCATACAATCTTTTTTGTGCAGACTTTGATAATCGCTCCGGTGGCGGACTACGTGGCATGGGACCGGGTGGCCCCAGGGGTGGCAATCATAACGGTGGCAATGGCGGTGACTTCTTCCAACCAAATATGAACCAAAATCGCTTCAATCAGCCAACAAGCCTGATGCAGATGCGCATACCACCGCCAGTAGCATTTAATCAACGCATGGGTGGACCAGGCGCCGGCAATGGGGTTGGGCCCTTGTTTATGCGAAACCAAGGTGGTGGACCTGGCGGCGGACCAGGTGGCGGACCGGGCGGCAGACAGCAAGGACCAGGTAAGCGTTGCCCAGTAAAATAAGGAAAAAAATATAAATTTTAATGACATATCAAATCTGTAGGTTTCTTTAATCCACGCAATCCATTTAACGATAACCAGCGTGGTCGTGGTGGCGGTGGCGGTGGAGGCGGCGGTGGTCGTAACATGGGTGGATCTGGTGGTCGCGGTGGCCGTTGGAGTGATGATGAAGATGACAATGGCATTAACAACAACAATAGTTTTAAGCGTCGTGGAGGCGGCCCAGGTGGCCCGGGTAATCGATTCCGCGGCGATCGCGATAGCGAAGAACGTCGTGGTGCTAACGCACGCGGTGGCGGTCGCGGTGGACAGCGCAGTGAGGAGCGTGAACGCGGCCCAGGACCCAACAACAACAATAATAATAGACGTGGCTCCCGCGATGACAGCAATCGTCATTCGATTAGCTCCACAGATGAAAATTTAATGCAGAGCATGCAAACATCATCAGGAGCCGAGGATGACAAGCCCAAGCAGCCGATTACCGAACCAGCCGTACGCAAGGAAGCAGTAGATACAGAGGAGGATTGGGATCGAGAGCTGCAGGATTATGATGCGCGAATGGAGGCACAGCAAGCAGCTGCAACTGCTGCCGCTGAAGCTGCAGCTGCTTCTGCTTCTGTATTCGAAATCGAAAGACATCAAATGAACATGGAAACGGATGCTTTTGACGAGGCAGCTAATGCTTCAGCTTCAGAGTCCGAGACATTTGCCCGACCAGCTGTGCAAGAGAGTAGCGAGGCGCCCAGACCAAAAGCACCATCGCCTGTCTGCACGCCTCTTTACGACGAGTTGCCGCCACCGGCGTCTGCAGCAACAGTTGTTATTGCGATAGAGCCGCAGCAATTCGAAGAGGAAGCTGTGGAGCAGCAACGTACGTTTTCAAATATCAAATCGCCCTCCCCGCAGTCGTATGAAGAAGAACTGGCGCCAGCGCCTGTAGAATTTGATGCAGTTGATGACACAGCAACAGCAATAACAACAAATGCGGAAGCCGAGCCAGTTGACAACAGTTTGCAGCCAGCAGAGATCGAGACAGACTCATAGAGCAGCAAAATAAACACCATGTTTAGTCGCTAAAACGTGTAATTTATAAATAATTTCCCTACATATATATATCATTTATATGTGTAATATGTGACTCAAAACAATTACAATATATCAACTATAGCATGAGATTACGCATTTGTTGAGACCGCGACGACGAGTCTGCACCATTATTGCTAGGCTAAGGCGCTAAATTTTATCATTCACTTATTTTTAAGGCTTTATTAGCCGACAGAAACAAACAAAAAACAAAAACACAAGTAAACAACTAATGGCGCGACCCTCCATACCTCTTACAAAAACAAAACAAACTCCCCAAAACAACAAAAGGGTTGAAGGCGCAAAGAAAATAAAAGAAAACTGTAGCAAAAAGATAGAATAAAAATAAAATGTATGGACGTAATTGACAGACCACAGAGAAAACAGCCACGCTTCAAATGTTTATAATTTTGTTATGTATATAATTTTAAGCAGATATTAACACATAAAATTGTTTCTTATGCGCAGATTATACATAGGTACACTTATAATAATGTACAATTTAAATATGCAAATATTATCAATACTATTAAAAATAAACAGACGGTTAACTTAAACCAGTATCATATGGGGAAAGGGCTAAAATACATGTTTAAGAGATAGAACAAAATTCGGTTGCTTGCAATTATTTCAATAATAGGAACAGAATCGATCTCCACAAGCGGTCCAGGTCCCTCTGACTAAACTTTGAACTTGATAACTTAGAAGAATAAGTCAATATGTTTTAAATGTAAACTGCAGTCAACTCGCAGTGTCAGCAATTTCCACTTGAAATGGAACGCTCGCAAAATGAATAACTCCATATATAAACAAGTAAGAATGGCTCTAGTTGAGAGTGCCCAACTATGGAGACACGCTGCACCCAGCAACAACATACTTGTATTCAATTACATTAAACAAGCAGTGTATTACTTATACTTCAAGCAGTTCAGCGGCAACGCATGCAAGCAGCGCACCTAACTTCTGCAGTGCCTGCAAAACAGCTGCTTCAACCTACGTAGACGGGGGAAACAGATTCTTGAAATACTTTGGTGTTTGTTATCCGAACGGAATAAAATTGACGCAGTTCGAACATCATATAAGAAGTATGTGCGCCAAAAATCAAGGGGTTAAGGGTGGAGTTTCCGAAATTTGAAATAATCTACGTGTGATTAAAGTTTAAGTCGACTCCCATTTAGTACCCTCGGGAAATAAAAAGTTCCATTTTAAAGAACTTTGAATTTGGCGGGCAATCTTTGATTTCTTTCACACAAATTTGATTTCTGATTTTGGCGCCTGCCAAAAAGCAGCTGTATGTATTTTGGCTATTTTCGTAGCTAGTTCTGGCTATTTAAAAAAAGCCAGATCTGCATATTTAACAGAAATTTTATTATTTTTAAAAAATTGCGGGCTTTCAACAGAGAAACGTTAAGCCTCTGTTAGAAAGATGTTAAATAATTCGTCATCCTCTCATTTTTAAGCACATTTTCAGATCAAACCAACATTTCTTTGGATGACTTAAAACGAAGAACGCTATTTCTGAGCTATTTTTACTCCCTGTTCCCATTAAAAATGGGAAAAAGGGAGTTATAAAGTACTGCAAATGTGTGTAACAGGCAGAAGGAGGCATTTCCGACTATATAAACTATATATATTCTTGATCAGGATCAACAGCCGAGACGAACTAGCCATGTCCGTCTGTCTGTATGTCTGTCCGTCTGTATGAACGCGTCGATCTCAGAGACTATAAGAGCTAGAGACACCAAACTTGGCATGCAGGTTCCTGTATACCATACGCAGATCAAGTTTATTTCAAATTTCGGATGCACCCCCCCGCACCCCCGCAAATCGCAAAAGACTCCCACAGCCACAATTTTAAAGATAAAGCTTTAATTTTTGGTACACATGTATGTTTAATTAATGTCTTTCGGATGTGTAAATTTCAACACGATCGGATAAATAGCACAAAAGTTATAGAAGAATCTATTACGCCCGTATCAGTTGGCAGCAACAACAGTTTGACAAGCAGTTTACGAGTTAAGTGCACTGCTTGCTTGTGTTACACCCGTATCAGATGGCAGCAACAACAGTTTGACAAGCAGTTTACGAGTTTAGTGCACTGCTTGCTTGTGTTGTCGCTGAACTGCTTGAAATGCAAGTTGGGAGCAGGGAGTCTCGTAGTCGGGCACACTCGACTAGAGTATTCTTACTTGTTCCCACTAAAAACAGCTATTTTCAAAAAATTCTTCGATAAAAACAATAAAAAAAAGCTTTAAAACAGTGGTGTAAACATTAACAGAGCTGAACTACTATCGATAGTGGAAAGCAATCATCGATAGTGACAAAAATAGACAAAAACTCGATACATCGATAGAGGGCTCGATAGTTTTGCAGCTCTATTGCACATTACAAGTGTGTGTGTCTGTGCGCGTCATTTTAGAGCGTGAATTTTCGATTCGGTAAAAAGACGTAAAAAGCTAATCAATAATATCAATAAATGTGTTTAAAATGTATGCACAGCAAATAAGAATTAAGCTTTATAATAATAATGAAAGTGGAAAGCGTCAAAAGAACACTGAGCGACGTGCAAAAGAATAATTTGATTTCTCTGTGCCAAAGAATTTTACTCATACGCGCACACGCATACATATATACGTATGTACATACGTGCGTACATATGTACATGTGTACCCCATAGTTGTTTTAGGAAATGTGCAAAACTTATAAAAAATATCCATTTCAAAAAGGGTCAAACTGATTGCGAAACGCGTTGGGCGCTCTGTTAAATTGTCAACAATATCGTGGGTGGTTCAAAAGTGAGAGCCATAAAGCAAAAACACATAAATCCTGTGCAATTTTTTGCTGATACAATAAAACATGTCTATGCATGTATGAACATTGTACATATATGTATATGTATGCATGTGTATGTTGAAAATATACATCCACATGCATACAAATGTACATTTTGAAGAGCGCGCGAGTGTGTGCAGTGTAAAAATGTACATAAATACATTTGTATTGTATGAATGTGCATACATATACAAATAGGGACCGCCGCCAACAAACCCCACATGCATACCAACATACAAATATGCATGCATATGCCTGTATATGTGCATAAATGTATTACGAAAAGGCAACGTAACCGCTGACGTCGCGACATCGGCAGCTGGCTGCTCTGCCTGCGAAATCCAGGAGCCAGCATCCTTTTTTCATATTTCCTGTGAGCGCGCGTTCTCGTTCTCTCTTTGTGTCTCTCTGTCTTGTTGCTTTCAGTCTGCAGATGTGGATGCTGTTGAGCAGCTATCCGCCATCTCCCCACAATTCTCTCACCTAAGCAACAACAGACTTAGCTTCCTCAAACCACAACAGTTGCAGTCCACAACCCGCCGTTGTGTATTTTGAACAACTTTTCACTTTTCGGCTCAGTGCCAGCGTTATTGTCGTCGTTGTTGTTATTGTTATTGCTGTTGCATTTTGATTTTTGTGTATATTTAATGCAAACTACAAGCTAATGTTTTTTGTTTATGCTATACATATGTATCAATTTATTTATTATAATTGTGTATCAAATCGATTACGTTATCAAATCGACACCGGCTTTAATTAATCAATGTGAGTGCTTAAAATATAGTAACACAAACAAAACGTGTATATGAATTTATGAATGTGTATGTATCTATGTATGTATAAGATGTGCATTTTTGTATCCCGCTCAAATAAAATTGCAATCAAACAAATACATACAAACTTGTATGTATGCATGTCTTTATATATGAATGAATATTTATCGAAAGTTCTTTAGCCTTTTGCTTGTTATAGTTGCGTTTAGTTTACCACAACAGCTGTAAAATTGTGTTTAGTGTCAACATGATCGCCGTTCATTCTTAATAAACATGCGTATGTATGCATGTATGTTCGTATGTGTGCGTGTGCATACAGACAAATTGCACTTGGAGAGTGCGGGCAGAATGTTGAATACTCTCTTCAACTACAGTTTTATGTTTGTATGTACTTATGTTTTTTTTATCAAAATAACTCAATTGGCGTTCAATAATATATGTACATGCATATGTATGTATGTATTTAAAATCCAAACATACCTTTTTATTACTTGAAATACCAAATTTAATTAAAATATTAAAAATAGTAATGGAGAATACATGTATATATGTCTGTATGTACATTGTACATATGTGCTGTTCAATCCATCTTCAAACCAAATTTCACTAAATTATGTTGGATGAGTGTACATGCATGTATGTATGTTTCTCCATGAGAATCCTTTTTCCAACCAATTAAGTCCTAAAAGATGGGGTTGCTAACGTTTGTGGGAGAAATGATATGTGCATTATTAAACATGCAAAGTCATAGTGTAGACATAAATGTGTATGTATATGCATGTGTGCAAGGTACATACCTATAATTATCAAATAAATTCTCACTTTTGCTGCAAAGCAACTTTTCTTAACGGTTGCCATTGCCATTCGTAAAATATCAGTCAAAATGCAGTTATGTGCATATATATGTACATATGTATTTATATAGTATGTGTGTCGTCAGTAAGCTTAGCTTCCGTTGTCAGTTTCATACTCTCGTATGATACGCTCCACTTTTGGATGCTATTTATAAAGGTTTTTGCTTATGTACATATATGTATGTACGTGTGCATTGTATGTGCATGTCCAGTTCATACACTTACACACACACTAACAAACACAAGCGCAAGGATGGCTTCTCTGTCTATTCTCTGGCTTCGGATGCTGCTGCTTCCTTCAAATATGCATACACAGTTCCGCTTCCGTCCAAATAAATGTGTTTTTTGATTGTGTGCGTTTACAGCGCAGTCGCAGACTGTCCGCAATATATGTACATATAAACGGATTGACGCCACTTGTGTGTGCGTTTGTGTGTGTGAATGAGGGAGCATGCCTGGGTGAGTTGGTGTGTGTGTGTTGAGAGTCACTCAATCATTCAACTTACCGGCCATCATCCACATGTTGAAGCGAGTGCAGCTACCGCTTTTTTCTTCTGCCTTTTTCTAAACACATAATACACACATCAAATTCACATTATTTTGATTTCGTCGATAGTGATCGTTTAAAGTTTAAACTATCGATAGTATCGATAGAATTCATAAAAAACGCAAAGTAAGTACACCAATGATACTATTTGTTAGTATCTATCGATGGTTAAAGTTCTTTTTTACAACATTTCACTACCGATTAGAGGTGGAATCGCTCTTCCCGAAACCGTGTGCCCCGAGATTTTAAAAAAATATTCCGTGGATCCCGAAACCTGCCTGAAATTTATTTAACATGATCAATTTAAGTGAAATTTTATAAAAATTTTCTTTTTACTTAAATTTAATTCTTATTACCTATGAATGAGTTCGAAAATTTCACCATAACTTTCGTAGAGCATTACCGAGTCAATATACTACATACCTACAAATAAGTATCAATAGTTTTCGAGAAAAAATCGGATAAAAGGATTTCATCACTCGTTAAAATCCATATATAAAAAGACGTCCTTTTTTTCAAAAAATGTTGAAGAAGAAAGCTTTGCAAGTTCCGAGTATAGCATGTTGGGACTGAGGCCAAGGGCCTGTGCAATCGACAATATATATTCGCTGACGTCTCGTGTTAAATGTGTGAAATTGAATTTTTGCAGTTTTTATTGTTTTACTTGGCACAGTCTATTATGTGAATACTCTTAAATAATACACAAGATTGTTTATATGTTTGCATAAGCAGCAGCACCATAATATGTACACAATTTTCTTTATTTTATATACAGATTTTCATTTTTACGTTTTCTTCAAGTTGAATGTCAGCTGTTCTGTTAAAATTAAAGAAGCTTTTTATTGAATTAAAATAGAAATTTATTAGAAACTAAATAGAATCGATGTACGATTTACAATACGCTAGCTATCTCACAGCTTACAGCTGATCTGCAAGATTAACGATTCGCAACTGCTTTAGTTGTGATTTCTAGTTCAATTTTTTCGTTCACTTTTGACTTGTGAACTAAATCAGTTACTTTAGTTCAGTTATTCCTTCGTTCATTTTGTTCATGGTTGAAACAACAGCTTTGTTAATGGCCGATTGAATAAGTTCACTCGTTCATTTTATTCACCAGTTCAATTAAACTTAATCGGATCGAAACGACACAACTCCAGCAACTGCATTGTTCTTGTTCTTACACAAAAATCGATATACGATTACAGAGTTAACGTTCACGCTCTGTCTCTCTCTTTCTCAAACAGGTAGCTGCAGCTGATCTGCATTATCATGGTTTTGCAAAAGCCATGTTGTTTTCCATTTCGACATTAAACCCCAGTTATTTGCCTTTAAATGTAAAATGCTGTCATTCGGATGCAAATAAAAGAGATTATTTTTGTATACTAAATAGTTTGACCGCATTTCTACATCAATTGCAACAACGCCCACACTTAAACTTAAGAACAGCAAATAGAAACAACATCAATTGTAGCATGCAGCGGTCAACGCACAACAAAACGAAAGTGTAATCAACAAAATAAATAGTTTGCTTAAAAATAGATATACATAGAAATAAAAGTGTCGCATGCCTTTAACGCTGACAGTTTTTGGTAGTCTAAAATACTTTGGTACTAGAAAGGAATCAAATCTTATAGTGTCCGTACTTATACGAAATACATGTGTGCATATGTGCTTCAATCTGTGTACATGTGCATGTATGTATGCAAGAAAATATATCTCTTTTTCCCGCTCTTTGATGCTGCATACAAATATCAGTTAGAGATGAGCGCGTGCTTGAAGTTGGGTCGATCCGATCTGAGCTAGTTCGAAAGACTGGGTCTTTGAATTGAACTACAGCTTCGTTTATAGTTACTTTGTTTGGTTCCTAACCTTATTCAATATTTAATTTTCGATTATCGTTAATAAGTTAACCTATTTGAAAATAACTGTGTGTGGAACATAACTAAAATAGTGTGTATCCAAAACGTGCATGGTCACTCTGATAAAGTAGCTGTGTTTTGTAAGAAGCGACAATTTAACATCATAATTATTGATAATCGATATCGATATTAATCGATAGATATACATATTTTTGCATTTCTCTCAAGGCGAGCACGCACGTTCGTTTTGCATAAGAAAATAAAACACGCGACCAACTTTTAACACATACTTGCATACATATATACTCAATACATATAGTATGCGTATGTGTATATAAAAAACATATATGTATATATATTTGCAGTTAAGAACTGAAAGCCGGCTCAGCGGGAGGTATATTTTGCATACGCGTGGAGATTTGAAGAAATGACGCGCCGGCAGCAGCCATATCGATGTCGACAAAGTCAACGTCAACAGCAGCAGCAGCAGCAACAACAACTTCAACATTATCAGCAACAATTGTTACAACAACAACACATCAAATAATCGATCTCTCTTCATCTGATAGAAAGATAAATAAATTAAGTGCAAAGTGAGCGCAGTGCAAAAAGAAAAAAAAAGTGCGCGCCCCGAACAATTAATTAAATAATTAATTAAATTAGCAGGCGAAAGTTGCGCTTTGTATTAAGGAAACCCAATAAAAATAAAACGCTATTTAATCGAAATATTAATTACATTAAGTAAAACAACAACAAAGCAGCAAAAATGAAGCGACGCAATGCGGATTGTGGCAAATTGCGTCGCCCAATGAAGCGAAATAAAATCACAGAGGGCATGTACGGCAGGTATGTTGAAATATAAAAAATATATATTTACATAGTAGCATAAGCATATAGTATATGCTTATCCGCATACTTATGCTAGTCATCTGGGTAGTTAGCATACCGCAGTAAATGCTTAATAGCTTCATTCTTCATGGGGGAGGCAGAGATTAATACGAATCTGCGAACTGCGTAACGTCATATTTTCTTTTGGTTTATCACACAAGTTTCAAAGAATCCGAAAAGAAGAAGAACCAAAAAAAAAAGAGGGACCCCACCTTGGGAAAAAAACATTTTAGTTGAAATTGTAGCACACTCGTAAATACCCTGTTTTAAGTTCAATTTGATCACTTGACTTTCAATTTTCAATGAAAGATCTATTCTGATTTCTGATGTCGTTCGCAATTTGCGAAAACAAAACGGATTGCTGTTCTGAATTCGTCGTTTTAAAAATTTCAAATTTTGCTCAATTTTCTTATATGTTTTTCGACTTATTCAAAAATTAATTATGTAGTTATTTATTTGATTAAAACAGAAACGAAAACTTGTAAACTGTTCTAAATTCAACATATGCCTTCTAGATAAAAACTAGATTGATTTATTGCCTTCAAAGTTCGTGTTCGAATTCGGTTTGGATAAAGAAGAACAAAACGAAACCATTCCGATCGGAAATCAGAACAAATATATAAAGTAAAATATAAAAATTCTGCACATAACTCAATATTTCTACCGATTGTTCCTAAGAACATCGTTTTGGATATACGGATTCCATTTTGATAAAAGATCTTTTTCGATTGCATTGTTAAATGAGTTGAACAGGGTATTTTTTAGTACATCATTGCAATGATTGCAGCTTTTCTGGTTTTATTACGCATTTATTTGTTTGTTTACTTTTTGATTTTGCGTTAAGATATGTGCTTGTTTTTTTTATTTATTTTTTGGCTTTTGCTCTTTTATTGCCGCGTGCCAATTGACTTGAATAATTTATGAAATATAGTTAATATTTTAGTTTATTAAGTAGTAAACAAATAATTGTGGTTTAACTGAGCAATCTCTTATCAGACTAATTAATATAAATATATTATTCATGGTTAAATTGTTTTTATTTACAGCACAACTGTTTTATATATGAAATTTCTCATACTTTGGGCGATTGTGATGGTTGCCGATTTTATGTTTATGTTCCGATTTGAATTCCTGTGGCCATTTTGGCTGCTTCTACGCTCCGTGCATGATTCCTTCAAGTACAAGGGCCTGGTAAATATATATAGCTACATATTATTACTTACCATTGTTAACATTATTATTATTTTTACTTTTACTTTCACTTGATGCGTTGACAGGCATTTTCAGTGCTATTTGTGTGCATTGCAATAACATCGGATCTGGTGTGTTTGTTCTTCATACCCGTGCATTGGCTGCTCTTTGCGGCCAGCACATATGTCTGGGTGCAATACGTCTGGCATACAGGTGCGTAGATATACCTACTACTAGTACTTTAAATAATATAATATACCTACTATATGCAGATAAGGGCATCTGTTTGCCAACTATCATACTCTGGATGTTGTTTGTCTACCTCGAGGTGGGCATACGATGGAAAGACAGTCGCCATACGCCGCATTTGGATCTATGCCGGCCATTCGCTGCGCATTGGTAATTTTTTAGCCACATGTGCAACTTATACATATTTGACATTATGACTGATGTACGTTTTGTTTTTCTTTTCTGGTTTCTTCAGCATTGGCTATCCGGTGGTTACGCTCGGTTTTGGCTTCAAAAGCTACGTGGGCTATCGCATGCGGCAGCGCAAGCAGCGTGAGGTAGCCAAGGAGAACGAGTTCTATATGCAGCTGCTGCAGCAGGCATTGCCCACCGATGAGGCCACCGAGGACCCGCAGCAAGGGCACAATGGAGCAACTGTGGCCACAGCTGCATCCAATAACAGCGCAGTTGTCGTGGCCAATGGCACAAGTGGCGTGCCGGCAGCGTTGGCCGCCGCCTCATCGTCATCCCAGGCGAATGGCATTTTGGCATCTGCAACGCAAGCACAAAATCATCATGAACATCATCACAGCGGCGGCGCCGGCGTCGGCAGCAGTGGCAGCAATAATAATCATCATCATCATCACCATCACAATAACAACAATAATAATAATAACAATAGCAACAGCAACAGCCATCATAGCAAGGATAACAATAATAGCGACAACAACAGTACAACAAATCCGTCATCAACGACTGCACTAGCCGCTGCGTCAGCATCCGCAGCATCATCAACGCCCGCATCATCTTCGTCATCGTCCACAAGCAACTCAGCCTCAACGGCGGCAAAGCAATCGAATGCAGCAGCAATCGCAGCTTCAACAACAACAGGTGCGACACTTTTTATAAGCAACATATTAACTCTTTTATAATATGCTCACAACTGGGTTTCCAGCATCTGAAATGCGAGCTTAGCAAAGATATCTTAGATTGTTGAGTTGTGTAACGATTGAGTTAAGTAACGATTCTATGAATTGTTATAGGAATTTTTCTGTTGATAATGATAAAGATGTCTTTCAATTTATTTACATTGTCAAAATAATGATTTCTATACGGGGGTGTCACGGAAATCTTCCAATTCTTAGGCGTCACAGTAAATCTCTAGGGAATTTGATTTTAGAGTTGCAACCAAACAGAAATAATTTTGTTTTAAATTTATTTTCACTTTTATTGTTATTTTTGATAAATTAATTTTTAAAAGACAATTGTTTATTATCAATATCAATACACTTTTTAACAAAACTTTTAAAATTTGTTGCCCGCCAAGTTTAACAAATTGTTTGTCACCTTTTTTCTGTAGCAATCGGAAAAACATTTTTCTCCATTAAAAATATTGTTTTTATCTTTAAAATAGATTTTGGTGGTGTTTTTAACCAAATCTCTATTAATTTTACTGCCGATTTGAATCCAACCAAAATTGAAATATCTTCAGTGACTCTTCCATAAGTCAACAAATTAAATATCTCAAAGCATTTGTGTACCAACTGTTTATATGAGCGAATCGCTAGAGATTTCCGTGACTCCCACGATACATACACATTTATATAAAGTTATCAGAAACTAACAAAGCTTGCTAAGCTCCTGGCAACCAGGCAAATACATAACTTGTTCCCATTTTCTTGCATATACTTGTGATATTCAATCAATAAAAATCAATGAAAACTCAATTATATAAATATAATGTGCATTTATGATTGCAGCAACCGCAAATGGTCACGTTGGCGGTGGCTCGAGGAATCATCGTCGTAGCGTGGACAAGGACAAGCATCGCAACAAAGGCGACACGGCCGACAATGAGCACAACAACGGCAACAATGGTACGCGGCATGGCGGTAAAAATAGTAACACAAGCAACAGCAATAACAACAGCAATAGCAATAGCAGTTATCAACAAGCGGATGGCAATGCAAACAACACAACAAGTAATAACAGTAAGGAGAAGTCAGACTGGGATGGTAGCAATGGTAGCAACTATCAACAACAACCACAGCAACAGCAACAGGGGGCAAAAGACAAACATGGTGCATTGAACAAAAAAAAAGCGCTTAATACAGCTAAGCAAATTGATATTGCACCCTTGCTTGCAGACAAGAAGACGCACAATGCTGTCAGCAATGGCAATGTGCTGCAATTTGAGACGGACGAGCCTTTGGCCGTCGAGGCAGCGCCTCAGATGGAAAAGGTGCCAAAGGGTATGTTTTTGTGTTTGTTTTATGTTTGCTCCGATATTAATCTAATAAAATGTATAATTTACAGGCCGTCGCAATCGCGGTAAAAAGGATAATGCAGCCAAAGACAATCATAGCCAGCAGCAGAATAAGGATAATGCTGCTGCAGTTACAGCAGCCAGCAACAATAGCAACAACAATAACAGTAACAGCAACAGTAACAACAACAGCAACAACAATATCAACAATGATGCCTGCTCCGTATCCTCATCGGCCAGCTCAACATCAAGCAATGCGACCGCTGCTGCTGCTGCCATCTCACAAATGGCCAGCAAGGTTGTATCCAAAATATGCGAGACTTGTCTCAAGCTGGAGGCTGATGTTAAAAAATATCGCGCTGAAATCAGCCACATGAAGCAAATTGAGAATGAATTGCGTCAGAAACTGGACGTCAATTTGACCAGCAAAGCCAGTTTGCTGGCCAAACAAAAGGAATGCGAAGAGCTGGAGAAGCGCATACAGGAACTAAACAATGCACGTCATTCCGATATGCTCAATTTGCAGACTTGCGAGCGCCGTCTCAACGAGGAGCGACGTCAGAAGCAATCCATTGACGCCCAGCTGGCCAACGAGAAGAAGGCACGCAAAGTGGCCGAGGATAAGGCATCGCGTCCTGAATGCAGCACCCAATGCAAGCAGCGGCGCCAGCAAATGGAAGAAGAACTGAAGCGTGCGCGCAACGACCTCAAGCAGACCGAGGAAGCCAAGCAGCTGGCCGTCGATCATGGTCGCAAATTCGAGCAGGAGGTAATTTGAATATATTTGTAATATTTGAATGAGTGCCTAACTGAAAATGTTGTATATTTATTGTAGTATCGCATGTTGGAAGTTAAGGTGCGCAATCGCGAATCCAGCCAGGCGGAAGCCGATATGCTAATTAATGGACTGGCTACCATGCAGGAGAAGATTTCAACGCTCGAGAAGAATCTATCCGCAGAGACAAGAGTTAAGCTGGACTTATTCTCAGCTCTAGGCGGAGCCAAACGCAAGCTCGAAATATCTGAAAGTATGTATAGGACTAGCAGACATTATTCCATTAACACTCATAAACACGCTTTTCTTTGTCACTTACAGGTCATCGTCGCTCCAAGGAGGATGAGGTCATTGATCTCAAGGCCAAGATAGCACAGATACTGGCTGTAATGCCGGATACACTGTGCCACTGTGGCAGCATGCTGCGCATGAATGATACACCTCCGCTGCAATCAGGCGGACCTGGCCCATCCTCGCCAATGCTCAGTCTGAGCGCTGCGCAAGAGTACCAGCAGCATCAGCAACATCAACAGCAGCAGCATCAACAGCAGCAACATTCGCAGCAGCAGCAGCATTCGCAGCAACATCAGCAGCAGCAACATCAACAGCATCAACAGCAGCATTCACAGCAACAACAACATCAACAGCACCAGCAGCAACAACATCAGCCACAGCATCAGCAGCAGCAACTCCAGCACCAGCAGCACCAACATCAACAGCAGCAACACCAACAACATCAGCACCAGCAGCATCAACTCCAACAGCAACAACAGGTTGTGCCCGTCACCCAACAGCAAATGGTGCCCGTTAGTGTTGCCGCTGCGCTGCATTCAGCCGCCAACAATGTGGCCAATGGCGGTGGCAACAACGGCAACGGCCTCTCAAATTTGGATCCGAATGCTAGCATCTATACGCCCAAGCCAGGCAACAACATGATGGTGGTGTCGCCGGTGGGCATGAATCCCAATGGTGGGGATGCCTGACGCCAGCGGCAAATTCAACAGCAGTCGTCGACGGTTTCGTCACCGGCCGCCTCATCATCGCATCAGCTAATGAGACGACAAGTTTGAGATTATTATACTTTATGAGAAGCAACAGCAAACGGAAACAGATACAGAAATAGAGACAAACAGTAACAGAATCAGCAACCGAATGATTTTTCCGACTATGGTAGTCAACAGACGGCGATTGGAGCAGTTTACTTATGATATAAAAAAATTAATGTCCGTAATAGCATAAGCAATTTCCTTTCAAAACCCAATACCCAAAAACCCTCAAACTACAGTATCACATAGTATACAAACATTTGCGAAAAATTTCAACTTCCGGTATTTCTGTCGCATCTCACACAAAATAACGATACCGAAAATACAGTTCGTTGATGGCTTCAAAATTCCTGTACAGATATGTACCCCCCCTCAATTTATATGCTCATCTTTTTCTCAATATATGTATGTATATGCCATTACACTGGAGTTTTAGGTTTGACTCCATCTAATGTGGCTTTAAACGTAGTCATTCCACCTAATAACAAAAAAAAATCAACATTGATTCAACCAACTTTAGAGGGTGTTTAAAAACAAACAATCAAGCAAAAACCCAATGGAAATCCTTTTCGTAATATTCCAACTGAGAACTATGTATGTTATCAAAAAAAAACGACTGTTGGTATTCAGTTGTCAACTATCCATAAAACAAAAACAAAAAAGTCCAAATCCAACACACATTAACCATACACACACACACACACACACACATACATTTGGCAAACTCCTTTTGTGAGTTTTTTCGAATGATTTGAAAAACTTTTAAAAATAATAAGAAAAGAACAAAAATGCAAAAGAAAAACTAAAAATGGAAATATGTATTTTTTAATTTAAATGATTCAAATGAAATGGAAGAGTTCTACTTTTCTCTTACTTACTACTTATTAACAAAACGCTGTGAAAGTTGACCAACTTTAGTGATGGCCTTTGGAATTTTTGGCGTGAATTTGTGTTTTTTATTTTTGCCAACATTTTCAGGCTACTTTCAATGGAATTTTTGAAGTCTGCGCCCTTGATTTATTATCTCATTAAATTATTATTGTTATAAACTTTAACTATTATTTAGAATTAACTATTTTGAAAAACAAAACAAAAACATAAAAAACCAAGAAGTTTATTTTTAAGTTTTAATTTATTTTTTGCTGTTCCTACAAGAAAAAAACTATCAAGTTGAAAATGCTTGAATTTAATTTTTGCGAAGAAAAAGAAAAAAAACGATGACTATTTTTGTTTAATAAAAAAAAAACTATTTCGCTGCGTGAAGCCAGTAAATATCAATTATTTGTTTATATTTTGTGTACACATTTATTTCTTTTGTTTAAACATTTCGCATTTTTGTTTAAGCTTTAAAAGTTCAAGCTACTGCTATATCTTTACGGCTATTTGAAGTTTCTACAAATGGACTATACACTTTTTACAGTCTTTCAGAAATTATTGGTTATATATTTAAACTATATATAAACCAAATTAATCTCTTAGCTGAGAAACAGATTGACGAAACTTTTCACAGATTTGGTAGGTGGCAGAAGTAAGTATATTAATAGATCTCTTGCGAATTGCAATTACTTTTCATTCCGAATCGTTTTCGAACCTGTTTTTTTTTAAAGAAATAGCAATTGTTATTCCCGTTAAAAGAAAAGTTTAAATTCTGCACGGTCCACTTTTTTTTTTTAAACCGAATTGTGCATCAATATTCGGATATTCAGAAAAGCTAAAATTTCCATTCTGAATTTTTTGATTTGCTTCGGAAGTGGATACTGGCCTGATATTGGTTAAGTTCATTATTTTATAATCGACTTGCAATCATATGACACTAGTTTCGTTTCTTTAGCTTTCAGTTAAATATTAACTAAGTAAGCTGTTTAAATATTTGTTAAGAATTCAAATCAATCATAAATTGATCTCAAACCAGATTAAGTACAAACTACTTCGGATTTCATTTTTTCCTGAATTGAAGGTTTGCGAAACAAACGAAACAAATTTGCATCATGATCTATTATCTGCTGCAGGCAGTCTCCACTGCACTGTTTACCACAGTGAACACTATTTGGTTGATCGAAGGTAAGCGTTTCCACGTTAATTTTGTGCATGTTTCCCAGTCTGTATATATTCCGCAGAGTCCCTGATTAATCTGATGATGTCAAGCTTCTTTTTGGCACTGCGCCTTGCCTGCCATCCGCTGATGGTGATCCCCATGCTCCTGGGCAGCTACTATGTTGTACGCAAATATTGGATGCGTCGTCGCTCGCCGGTTGATTTAGTTGATAGCGCTGGGATGCGACATCTGACGCGTACTCCGCGTCTGGGCTCATATCGCAGCGTTGGCAGCATCTCGTCGCGCAGTAATGATAGCTGTGATTTTGATGTGCCCGAGGAGGAGGTGGCTGGCGGACGTTCATAACTTTGTTAAATTGATTAAGTATTATATATGCATTTTGGTGTAATTTAATAGATTTGTAGCAGACAATTAAAGACACGTAGATAAATATATAGTATTCTGTATGACTTAAAACTAATACATATAGATGACCCCATCCATTCCTCCCAGTTAAGTAATTATGGCCTGTGTAGTCCCGTTGTATCCATTTTGGCCAAAAGATCGCCTACCCGCACCAGCATGGCAGTGCTCTGTGATCCCCCAGCAGCTGTTGAGCTAGTCATGTTCGACAAGTGATGTATATACTTGTCCACGTTCTCCACATTGAGTCCGCAGGGTTCCAGTGGTGGCAATGAAATGCCCGCCAAGGTGGACACCACCTTCTGCCGCAGCTGCTTAATGTATGTCAGCAGGCGCACATTTTCGTCCTTCAGCTCGGTCACTTCAGCCATGACCTTGGCATGCCCCGCCTTAGTATTGTCCACATGCTGTTCCAGCACAGCATTCTGCTGCTCCAGATCCGTTTTAGTCTTGCGCAGCGTGCGCAACTCATTCTCCGTGCTGCGATTATGCTCGATGAACTCATTCGTATAAATGGGTATCTCGCCAGCGGCAAATGGGCGTGGCAAGGCGCAGTTGTTGTTGACAGCGGGTGTTGGTGTTGGTGTACGTTTGACTTGTGCCAATGGTATATCATCCGGATCTGAAGTGGCTGCTGCTGTTTGCTGCTTGTTTAGCGTCGACTTGGCATTGGATTTCTTTGTGGTAGCTTCGTGGCTATTGTTGTTGCTGCTGCTGTTGGCTGCCTTCTCCTTGGTTGTGCTGGCACTTTTGCCATCGCAAACCTTCTTAGCCTTGGCCAATTCGGCGGCAAATACTTCGGGGTGCTCCGTCAGGAACTTTTGCATTTGCTCCTGATATCTGAAAATTTTGAAGGGAAACGGAAATGGATATAGTTATTGATGTTGATTTTTGTTTTTATTTCACCTACAATGCCTTGTCTCTGGTTGCCGCCTCCATATACGGCGTCTTCACCTCATCCGTCAGCAGATGCCATTCCTCGCCAATCATTTTCGTATGCTCCAAGGCCGTGCGCTGCGGCTGCTCCCGACGCAGCTGCTCCCGGCGATCGTTCATAAATCTTACATACGCATTCAGCGGCATTTTGGGTGCACCTGCTACATGTATGCGCCGCTGCGATAGCTTCTTAAGCTCCGTATTCATATCATTGCCGGCTCCAGAATTTTTAGCCTTTCCTTTGTTTTTCTTTTTCGTTATTTTAGTGTTTGCGGGAGGATTCACACCATTTTCTTCCTCGACGTTCATGGGCATTGTAGGCACAGCGACAGCTGTCTCCTCAGCGACAGTGTTTGTTTCCATTGCATGAGTTACTGCATTTGTTTTGTTTAATTGTTTATTATCCATAACTTATTTTCTAAGCAAAAAAAATACTAAAATACTCAAAACTGTTTATACTGCGATGAGTGCCAGGGCTGCACATGTACGCTAAAATACAGCCCACAGTCCACAATCCACAGTAGTTAGTTTTACAACCATAAAAGTTGATGCAACGTCCTACACATGATACGACTTGTCGTACAGCTTGTATGAGTTTCTAAAATAGGAACAGCATTGAAATCGGAAGCGGTAAATTTTTAATTGAATCTGCGAATCATTCAGGCATTGAATTAAAAAAAATTGTATTTCATTCATTTGATGAAAATGCAATTAGAATTTAATGTTTATTTAATTTAATTTGAAAAAAAAATTTGAATTGAAATTTAATGCAATTCGTTTTTAAAGTAAAGAGTTAAATCATATTTTAACACAATTCATTTTTCGAGCTAAAGATTTTAATATCAAAAATTGATAAATCTTTGTGAGTCGAAATAAATTTCAATTCAAATCAATTTTTTAAATTGAATATGATTATTTTTTTGCTTATTACCTTTATTACCCTATATAAGAGTTATAAAGTACTGCAAATCTATGCAACAGGCAAATGGAGGAATTTCCGAATATATAAAGTATATATATTCTTGAACAGCATCAACAGCCGAGTCGAACTTGCCATGTCCGACTGCCTATCATTCTGTCTGTCCGTCCGTCCGTCTGTATAAACGCGTCGATCTCAAAGACCATAAGTCTGAACTGCTTGAAGAACTATAAATGCACTGCTTGCATGAATTATTGAATACAAAGATGTTGTTGTGATTTTCTGAGTTGGGTGCAGGGAGTTTCGCAGTCGGGAACACTCGACTAGAGCATTTCTTACTTGTTTATTCTGATTTTATGACAAGGTGACAGCTCTGTTGCTCTAAAAAGAATAATGAAATGAAATCAACTCGTTGCGTGAAGATAACACTTGTATATATTATATAAAACCTATGACGTCATTGAAAAGTGGCGTGATTTTGATTATCGTACGACTCTCTTGAATTTGTAATGAATTTTATAATAACGGCGCAATTAGAATAATTGTATATCAAGCTAAATCAAATAAATAAATCGATTTATGGTTTCCGTTTGTGGTCTTTATGTTTATATTTTGAATATATATTGTGTTGTTGCATGTTTTTGAATAATTTTTTGAGCACATTGAAATTACAATTACAATTACAAGAAATCTTAGCCTAATGTGAATGACGGGTGTTAAACATAAATAGAAACTTACAAATTAAGCTTAGCGCATACTTTTTTTTGTTTGTTTTTATTTCAATATCATATAAAGCCTTCGATGACAAAATTCTATACAGAGTTATGAGAAAACACTTGGTTTTTTCTCATTTTCAACAGCTACAACTAAAACACTTAAAAAATAACGGCGGCCGGCCACAATTAAAAGTAAATTAACTAAAAGAGAGAGAGACAAATTTTTGGATCCAACATGTTTTTCAATTTGAAAAAGTTACGTTCTTTTTTAAGTCCAATCGAACTCATATTAAACTGGGAAATAGCTCATCAAAATTACTTTCCCAATTAAAGTCCTCATCGTCCAAATGATGCAAAGATGTGGATGCGGGGGAGCTAATTGATTCATAGCCATGATCGGATGTGGCCGAATGCGTGGAACGCGCTGGTGATTTGGCTAACGGTGAGATGGCCTTAATGCGCGGACAAAGGAATTGATCGAAATCCAGATGGCTGGTTGCCTCATCATCCGAGTCATCGGTGGCATTGATAACGTTGAGATAAACCTGTGAAGGTGACGTCGCTGGCGGTGGACACTTCATGATAACATCGGTGGTATCATCGCCAGCGGTGACGCCCTCACAATAGATGACCTCAACAGCCTCGTTGACGGGCACTGCATCGCCATCCATAACAATTGTGATGGAGTTGGTCTTTGCATCGTAGGTGCCATACACAGTGTCGGGTGTTGGGGTTTGCAAGAATGCAGCTGCTGAAAGTATATTAGTTGTCGTTGTTGTTGTTGGTATTGTTGTTGTCGCTGTTGCCTTATTTTGTAGGTTTCCATTTATCTGTGAGACCTGCTCATGCGGGCTGTTTGTTGCATGCATTGTAATTGTTTTCGCTGTGTTTTGGTTTAGGCCATCAGCTCTATTTCCGCCGGATTCCATGCACTTTGTTGCGGACCCCACCATTGATCCAGACAGTCGCTCTGGCTGGCCTGCATCTTTGGTAGCAGCTTGGCCGCATGTGCCACTGCCTGTTTCCAGGTCTGCTGCGATATCTGCGAGCAGACTTTCGGCCAGCTCTTCAAGTCGTCGCGCATCGAACTCTTCATCGTCGACGAGCAACATGTCTTGTATAGAAGGCAGAGAGCCACAATTCTCCAAAGTGAGGCTGTTGAGTTGCTCTGCTTCAGCTGGTGCTGTTGCTGTTGCAACATTGTTGATGTCAATGCATGCGCTGACGACTGTGTGTCCACTTGTGTACCCTGCTGCAGAGGGTCAGCATTGGATGCTGCAGATCCAGTGTTTGTGGACGCACAGCCCTCAGCGTTTGCATTGACGCTAACGTTGTTGTTATGGCTGTTGCTGCTGTTGTTGTTGTTGCTGTTGCTATGATTTCTTGTAGCAAGCTCTTTTACTTCGGCCAGTTCCTGACGCAATAGTTCCACTTCCGTGTCCAGTTTGTGATTCTTAGCCAGCAGTGACTCGTTTATGCTCTGCAAGCTTTCGCATTTGTTTTGCAATATTACTGATTTCTCAGTTAGCTCATTGAGTTCATATTCCATTTCCTCCATACGCGCCTTCTTCCGGTCGCGACTGGTTTGTGCGGCAACGCGGTTCTTGAGTTTTCTATGAAAGATAAGATGACTACATTAGTAAAGTTTTTTTAAAATAAAAGACGGGGTCGAAGAAATTATGAAATTCCGTATAAATGAGCTACAAAAACAAGGCTAAGAACTGTAACTTACTTTCTCTGCACTTTCTCTTCCCAGGACAGATGATCCAGGCGACGCTTTTTGGCCTTCGTGGGCCCAGCCACATTCGTAGAAGCCATTGACAATGTATCCTCATCGGCCACACTGTTGGACGAGGATGCGTATCCCGAACTGGATGGCGACGACCCACCCTTAAGCAGCACTGTTGTTGCCACCAGAGGCGCGGGTCGCAGCTTGGGCAATGTATTCAAATTCAAATTGGAATTAATTGCCACACACTTTGTTGTTAATAGTACTCCGTTTATTGGTGACATGGTTTTTGTTATTAATTATTTATTTATGTAGTAGACTCAATTCAAGTAATCGATTTACTTTTGTGTTAGAAAATTAAAATTTCATTTTTGTAGAATTCGCTTAGTTTGCTTTAATTTCCGTGAACTATGCACGAGCACTGAACTTTATCTGATTTTGTTGATTTGGTTAAACAACCACTTGGAGCGATGCGTCGACATTGGCTGCCTTTGCTGCTTTTAGTTTCATTTGGTTTGTGGCTTTGGATTTCTTCTTCATTGCCTCTGCGCTGCTTGCCCAGGTTTATTCAACCTAATCTCACGCAATTTTTACCAATCACCTTGCAATTCTCGCACAGCCAAGTCTCTGTATCCCAATGTCCGCTGTCGTGGACTTTTCTGAGTGGTTTGGATTCCAAGCTGACGTGGCTGTTATTGACTGGTTCGTTGGTTGGAAATGGGAAAAATTGAATAAGAAGCAGAATGACGATGACTAATCGTCGATTTCCACATTCCACGATTAATCGATAAGTTTCGAATGGGGTTTCTATTGCTTCCCAGCGTCCGCTTTCACATCCTAACAGCTGTTTGTGGAAAGTTTATTATTATATTAACAAAACAATGAATTAAAAGGACTTTATTTGACCAAAACATTGCTAAATGTTTTCCCAAATTGTATATGAAGCGGCTAAGCCTGATATTTTTTTTTGTCAGTTTCCAACTGCAAACTTCCGAACGCATAACAATCGATAACATAAGTGCGTTAAATTGACGGCTGGATCTAAATAATGCTTCCAATAAAATGATGGCAATGTTTCGATACATTTTTTGATTTTTATAAATGCGATTTTTGTCGCTGCACGATAACGATATCGCTATTTCTGATGGATTTTGCGTAATTTTATAGTTATTTTGAAATTAAAAATAATTATTTATGGATGGGAAATTTCATTATCTTATTTTGATTTTTATCAACTTAAAATCGACTCGATTTACGCTTTATTGGCGGTGTTTGTGGCCGCATGTGCTTCAATTGTTTTCAGTTTTGCTTTGCCCGCCAAATTCAAATTGTGTTTGTTTTAAGTTTTTCATTTCGCGGGGAAATGAATTTGAAATAATGAAATAAAGATAAAGTTCACACATATAAAATTTATTTTCTAACTAAATATTTTTTTTTTTACTTTAACCTTCGGACTTAGGGACTAAATTGCTGTGGGCTACGCTCCTTTTTCTTTTCCTTTTCGCTGGCAGCCAGCTCCTCCTTCACTGCTTCAGCGACATCATAAATTGTGGTTTTGTGCTGAAAAAATTGTGATTTATATGTACAAATGCAAAAGATGTAAAATACTTTGTACCTTTAATTGATTGATGTAGAATACATAGGGAATATTTCCCGTAATTGGATCAATTGCCACTGGCCACATAGCCAGCAATTCTTCTTCAGTGAATTGTTCTCCTTCCTCCCTCATTAATTTTTCGAAGTACTCTTTTGTAAGAAAGCGTTTGTTTTCAGGATCCAGAACTTCAAACGCAGCTAAAAGTTTTGCAGGGCTTGCCGGTTCCATTCTGTGTACAATTTTTACTATTTTACTTAAACAACCACAAATATGTAAGCCAAGGCTCAGGTTTTACTTTCGATCCATTAGCAAATGTGAGACGTGTGCCATAAACTTTGGCAAATGTGTTTCTCCAGGATTCTCGACAGAATCAGTGGCTTTAATGACCGCATTGATTTCCTTTTCCGTTGGTACACAGCCAAGAAATCGTAACACATTGCCCACATTGCGAGTGTCTATATACTTATCGCCGTGATGATCGAAAACGCAAAAAGCTTCGGAGATTCGAATCTCAAGCTCATTCGAAAGTGCAACTGATAAAAACTGTTGATCACTCGTATGGGTGTTATAAAAAGAAGTGGCAACTTACTTCCAATTTCCATAATGAAGGTAAACTTATAATTATTTTTTGGTTTTTTTAAATTTAATTTTTTAATACTGGTAATTTTGCATAGAACACTGCTAATTTTTTTTTTACAATTTTTCTTTTGAGTACCTTAAAATACTTAAAACATACATTTTTATCTGTGAATTGTTATAAAGAAATAATTAAATTTACATGCATGCTTTGTTTTTTTTTTTTGTTTTCTCATTTTTAAAAATGCAACCGTTTTTAATTCGCTGTGAATGGCTATGCCGGCGCGGAATAGACAACGATAAATATACGCATATTCGATATCGATAACATAGTTAGATGCATTTGTTTCGTGCGTGACAATTTGTGTTCGTTTAAAGGCCGCTGAGGTTGTTTTTAATTTTTTATTTATAAAATTAATATTAAAGTGTCTTGTTTCTTGTGTGTTCGTTGACTATTTTTATTGTTTATTGACAAATACACTTTATTATTGCGTTAAATGTTACTTATGATTTCCACTTTGTGTGTTTGAGTATTTTGTGTACTTTGTGGTAGCAACAGGTATCGTGCAAGTATCGATAGGTATTGTCGAAAAGGTCGTTTAGTTGTTGTTGAGTTTTCGTTTGATTCGGTTGCGCCGCGCGTCGTTTTTTACGCGACACATTTATTTTCCAGCGGGAAAAAATTTATATTAGTGAAAATGCATGTTGTGCAAAATATGTATAGGCATATTTAAAAGTCATTTAACCTACGTTTCAATTTTAAAAACAACATACCAGCATCGAAACAGCTTGCAACCAGTTTTTCCGTATGGCGCAGGTGTAACGAACGCGTCTCTCTCTCTCTTTCAGAGTGTTTGTTGTATGTTGAAAAGGTACCAAAAGCAATAACAAGTTCAAAACATATCCATATTAAATTGCCTTTAACAACTTGGTACCTAAGCTGGTATTTGACAGAGTCTCTCTCTGCCTCTCTGTGTGTGTGTGTGTGCCGCGCAATTTGGAAACGCGTTTTGCGGTTTTCTTTCACCCCGAAATGGAAAGTGCTCTCGCTCCTGCTTCTTTTTGTTGTGATCGTTGTGATCGTCGTGATTGCTGATCGATCTCCACACAAATCGAATCGAATCCAATCGAATGGAGTTGAATTGAATCCAAAGCAAACAAAGAGAGCTGCGAAGAATGAAAGTGTTTTTTTGTTAGTGTTGATTTGCTGTTTATTGTTTGTTATTTGCAAATTGTTTACATTATGTCCATTTTCACTCACATAACTCACATGACATGTATTTTCCAACTTGTATAAAATAACCAAATAAATGTATACAAAAATAAACATTACACTTATCAAAGCATACTGAAGAAAGTAGTTTTGGTTGCAATTACATATCCAGTGGCGTAGTTAAGGGGGTGCGGGGAATTGAGGGGATTAATCTCCATCCATTTATGAAAAAAAAAACGTGAAATGTTAATTAAAGAAATAAATATTTTTATACTCTTTTTTTAACTTTTTTGAAAAAAAAGGAAAAAAGAGTATATTGGGTTTGTGAAATGTCCGTCTGTCCGTCTGTCCGTCTGTCCGTATGAACGCAGGTTTTTTCCACAGTTTTGAAGCTAGAGCAACCAAACTTGGTATACATGTTGGTATATACCATAGGCAGACAAAGTGTCAAGATCTCCCCCCCACCCCCACCCCTTCCCCCACAAACCGCAAAAACCTATATCTTCCACAGTTTTATAGCTAGAGTAACCAAATTTGGCACAAGGGCTACTTATCACATCCTTCATTGATCTGGCAAAAAAAATTCGGCCACGCCCACCCCCGCCCCCACAAATAGGCAAAGTCTGTATCTCCCCCACCCCTTTAGCTAGAATCACCAAATTTTGCAGGTTGAATTCTGTTGCCCTATTTAATAGATTGGATAAAAATATTTTTGCCACGCCCACCCCCGCCCTTGCAATCAAGCAATGTTTGTTTCTCCCAAACCTGTAGAACAGGCCCAACCAAATTTTAATTGATGGCAAAACTTTAAAGATTTGAGCAGAAATTCAATTGCCACGCCCACTGACTCCGCAAAGAGGCGAAAAAAAGAGTATATCGCAGTCGGGTGCATCCGACTGCAACGTTCTTACTTGTTTTAATCTTGAAATTTCGCTCGATATTTCATTGATAGCTTGTCTGTTATGCTTGATTTATAATCCATTTCGGAACGTATTTTTGATGGATCTGAGAGAGCGGTTTGACATACGAGCCGATACAATGGCAGACTGCTTCGCCACCAGAGATCTCCAACTAGAATACTGAAGACAGTCCAACCTTTGGATTTTGCTTTGAGGCTTATATAGTTTTAACAATCGGAAAACTCGGACAACAGTCATTAAATAAAATTATAAAAAAGAGATCACGCTTCTATTTTGTATGGATTTTTGGCTCTCTTCAAGTTCTATTTAGCCAATATTGACAAATACTCAATACAATAAAAACCAATAAAATTGTCAAAACTTTTGGCTTCCACCAAGAATTTCTCTTTGTATACTCATAAATATTAAAATTTTGAAAATTTAGTCAATGCAAAGAGGTTATTCCAGACCCCAAAGTAAGTTGAAAGCACTGTTCAAAAAATAATTTTTCATAATATACATGTTATCCTGAGTATATTAGCTACTACATATATATTAATTACACCTCCACAAAGTAGCTTAAAACGTATTAAAACGATTTAACGAAACACCTTAAATTCTTAAGTTTAGTCCCCTTACATTAGAAAAAAAGAGGCGCCTAGGGTTCCATAAAGGATATATATTCTTGATCAACATCAGTCAATAATTCTGGGTTTTAGCATTATCTAAGAATTTTCCACTACAGTTTTTTCAAATAGCATCACTATAAGATATGTAAAAATGAAATGTATGAGAATCTTTTTGTAGTAGCTCAAGATAGATCAAGCAAACTCACATTTTCTAAGTTTAATACATATTGAAAAAATTTAATCAGAATCGAATCACTATATTTATATAACTGTCATAGGAACGATCGGTTGCAAATAAGTTTCTATATTAAAAACTTTTGTGTTTTTCAAAATATATCGACCAAACTTACTGTATCTAAATTATAGCACGTTCTTCACATGTTGACTAAATTTGATCAAAATCGGTTCACTGTATCTAACAGCTGTCATAGGAACAATCGATCGAAAGCTGAGTTTTTGTATGAAAAACTTTTTTGTTTACACAGATAGTTTAACAAAACTCGTTAATACTTAATTTTATATAGTTCTCCACTTGCTGACTAAGTTTTATAAAAATTGGAAGACTATATGTTATAGCTGTCATAGGAGTTATCATTTGAAAATTCAAATTTCATATGAAAAACTTTTCTGCATGAGTATAAATAGTATTAACATAAATCTTGGGCATTCCAAAATTAACTTTGCTTTCCTGTTTTAGAGTAAAAAATGTTTCGAAACGCTCAAGGTTGAGTTTAGACTAAAAAGTTGTAGTTCCGCAAGTAATGTTTATATTTAAAAAAAAAAATGCTGCTGAATCGTTTTCCCATCTAAGTTGAATTAAAATGAAATGTGCGCCAAGGGAAATTCAAATGAACATTTGCTAAATATGCAAAAAGCTTTTTATGTATATTTGTTGCCCATTTAAACATAATCATGATTTTTTGTTTTTTTTTTTTTTTGACTTGAGGGCTCAACGTTAATTTCCATATAAATAAAGCCGCAACTTTATGAACATAAAAAAAAAACAAGAAAATTTTTAAATACTTTTTTTTCTGAATAATAAATAAACTTTGCGGATAAATTTCACCCATGAAGTGAAATTATTGTTTTGTTGTTTTTGTTTTTTTGCGGTATTGCAACTAATTGCGGCTTGTTGTTGTTGTCGAAAGTTGGCACCTCGGCTTTGGCAACGTGCGCTTTTCGCTTTTTCGTCGTTTGTTTTAGCGACAGGTGGCCAGAGCAACGTGCAACATGCAACGCGCCAGCGATCCATATAGAGAGCGTGCCGACTCTTGACCGCAGCCCAACTTGCAACACGTCGCATGCACATCGCATCGCGTCGCGTCTTGCGGCAAACGCTGTTGGCGACTCGTTTTCCCAGCGCATTGTTGTCTTTAACGATCGTGCGTCTCCGTCTACGTCCCGTTGCAAGTGCAATGCAGTTGCCACCAATACGCATACATACATATATGCCCGCATATGTATATGTATTTGTGTTTGTATGTTTAAGTCTGCCTGTGTTTGTGTGTGTGTAAATGTTTATGTGGAGTTTACCTTTGCCTGTGTTGCTGCTGTTGTTGTTGTTGTTGTTGCTTGTGGCATCATGTCTGACTGGTCGATCTGGTGGCATGGTCTCAAAACTTGTTTATCGCCTTTGTTGTTCTCTCTCTCTCTCTCTCTCTCTCTGTCTCTTTGTCTTTGTTTTTGTTGTTGTTTTTGTTGTTGCTGGCATTCTTTACTGGTGATTGTTGCCGCAGTTCCCTATTGTGCATTTTCTGCCTCTCAATTCTTATTTTTTTTTTTTAAGTATTTTTGTTTTGTTTTATTTTTATTATTGGAGTAAATTTTTCGCTTGAGGAATTTAATGTTATTACCGTGCTTGTTGCCCCTTTTTTTCGCACAGTTAATTTTCTTTTTATTCATGCCCGTATCCGAATTCATATTTTTTTTTTCGTTTCTTATTTTATTTGGTTTTGCATGAGTCAACGTTTTGAAATTACAAAGAAACCTCCATTTGGTGTGTGTTTCACATACATAACTACAAAGAAAGAACATACTTTGCATGTACATGCAAACATTTGTATGTATATGTATCTTATTAAATGTTATACAAAAGTCTTGCAAATTGTTTTTTTAGCAAACAAAATTCTATTAACTAAACTCAACTTCTTCAACTTGATGTTTCAAGTTACGTTCTTTAAGGCGCAACAAATGCATTAGGTAAAGTAATATTTTATGTAGTTTAAAATAGTTACGCGTATTTCAACAATAAGCATTTAAAGCTATTAAGTTAGCGCTTAAATAAAAGTTCCACTCTTGAATTGGAGATATTGTCTATTAAACAAAATATTCACATTAGACTCAAAATATATAAAAGACTTTTCTATACTCTGTAATGGCTAAAAAGTATGTTAGAAAGTTGTAAAAACGTGTGTATAGTTTTTAAGCCACAGCCTTATTTATGAGAAATACAAATTTAAACTCCTAATTCTCAAAGAATTAATTCCAATTTTATTCAATTCGATTGCAAAAGCAAAAGAATAGCTCTAGAAATTCTCAATTCTCAAGGAATTAATTCCAATTAAAATTCCATTCTTTATCATAAACAAAATAATGATTCCCAAAACTTGTAATTCCTAAAACCAAATCAAATTTGAATTCAATTCTTAGACTTAACCAAAAGCATGATTCACCAATCTTGAATTCTTTGGGAATTAAAAGGTCTGGTGTCTGTAAACATATATATCATACAAAATCATTATTATAAAATGAAATTTAAAAATTATTGATTTTAAAAAATGTTCATATTGAAAAATGCAATACAGAACAATAGATTAGTCAATACACCCTGAAACCATTAAAAATTACCCTACAAAGTGTAAATATGCTTGAACAACATCAACAGCCATCAAGAATTAGACATGTTAGTCTGTTTGTCCGTCTGTCTGTCTGTCCGTTCGTCCGTCTGTATGAATGCTTCGATCTCAGAGACTACAAGAGCTAGAGACACCAAACTTAGCATGGAGATTTCAGTATTTTATTTCAAATTTCTTCACAAAGATTTAGCCTTGATTTTGGTCACACATACTTCTTTTATCACTTCATTTATTTCTATCGGATAAGAAACACAAACACAAAGTTATTGAAGAATCTATTTGCTGCTTGCTTGCGTTGTCACTGAACTGCTTGACGTACAGGTAAAGCACTGCTTGCTTAATGCTCTTGCATGTCTAATTGAATACAAGGATGTTGTTGGGATTTTCAGAGTTGGATGCAGGGATACCCGACTATAACATTCTTTCCTGTTTGCAAAACAACAATTTTGTTCACCCACATCGGTTACGTTCAGTTCTAAACTAGCTTGTGCTATATATATAGGGTATCTTCTATTCGAATAACATTTAATTCGTTTCAATTCATTTAATTATTCCGTTTTGCGTTCTTTGCAGTTAATTTCAACGCTTATTCAATGCACAATAAAAAACAAAATGTGATGATGTGAACTATGTTCAAGAAGAAGATGTCTCAATGACAAAGCGAACACGAGATAATAATTAGCAGCAGCTAAACAAAGCGTTTCGTATTTAAAACTTAACAATAACTAAAACAAAAGTAAGAGACAAACGGCAAACAAATTATTCTAAGATATAAACAGATTTCAAAACGGCGCAATGGCAAATAGATTTGAAATAATTGCGGATTAAGTTGAAGCGCAGAAACAAACAAGATTTATAGTCAAGAACATTGTGAAGAAGATGCCAATAATAACAGCAACAACAACAACAGCGACGGCGGGTGGTGCAGCGGCAGCAGCAGCAGCAGCGGCTAAAAGCAGCGCATTAGCAACAGCCAAGTCAGCGGCAATGGCAGCAGCAAGCTCGACAGCGGCAGCGCCGGCAGCGTCGAGTGATTACCTAATGCTGCAGCAGCAACAACAGCAACAGTTGCAGCTACAACAGCAACAATATCAACAGCAGCAGCAACAGCTACAGCAGCAACAGTTCAACAGTCATTATTATCAACAGCAGCAACAGTTGGCGCCGCCGCCGCCGCCAGTTGTGCTAAATGCTTCCCACCAACATTCACATCCACATCCACATCCTGTTGCTAGCTCAGCAGCAGCAGCAGCATCGGCAACAACAGCAACAACAGCTGTGGCAATTGCGTCAAGCGTCGCATCAACCAGTTTTGCAACATTTAACGGAAACTCAAATCTAAATTCTAACCTTGCCAACGGAAGTAGTCGCAGCCATGGCAACAAATTCAATTGCAACGAAGTCAGCAACAACAGCAACAGCCACAACAACGGCACAGATCTAGCTGGCAATGTTGATGGCAATGGTTATGCCATGTCTGCCCTGCATAAGCCAACAGCTGGTCCACCTTTGGGTCTGCCCCCACCCGCAGTCAAGAAGTCCAGCTCCAATTCCGTCTCCATTGCTGCATCGCTGCATGCCTCCCGCGAAGATGTTGCTTCATTAGGCGGCACCTCCTCACTCAATAGTCAAGTTTCTGGCCATAATCAGTTTATTGGCAACGGTGGCATCAACGGCAGCAACGCACCAGCACGCACTGCTCCTCATCCCAGCAGCATTTTAAAGGGCAGCAAAGGTAAGCAGCTAGTTTTGCAATTTAGACACTTTCTGTAGAAACTTTGGTTAATTATTTATAAAAGTCCTCCATGCCAAAAATGAAAAATCTGACTTTGGTCTCCAAAAAAAAACAGAAAAAAATTAAAAAAAAAACTCGAAATTCAGTGGCGTAGGTCGACTTTTTTACTGAAATAATAAAAAAAAACTTTGTTTAAAGTTAAATCGAGTGCTGTTATCTTTAACAGTGCTGTATAGTTTAACAGAGTAGTATGTGTGTTGCGTTTGCAGCGGCAATAGCAGCAATTTTGGTACTCTGTTAACGTTTACAGCACTGTTAAGTAGTTTTTGATTGTTTTTATCAAATATTGGAAATCGTATTCTTCAATTTTTACGCATTTTTTGAGACCAAAACCAGAATTTTTGGATCGTGGAGGACCTCAAGTAAATAATTACTTAAAAAATTATCAACTTAAACTGAAACTGACCCTAATGAATCGGCCAGATCAGACAATATTGTTGCCACAGGAACGATCGGTTGAAATATGAGATGTATGATAAGCTTTTGTTGTTTTTTAAGAAAACTCAACCAAACTCACGTTTTCTAAATTAAAGATCGGTTTATACATGTTTACAAAACTGCATCAGAATCGGACGACTATATCTTAAAGCTGCCATAGAAAGAGTAGGTTGAAAAATTAGTTTTTGTATGAAATCTTTTTTATTTATCAAGCTATCTTATCCATATTTTATAGTATTTTGCGTTTTCGTATGTTATTGTCATACTGATTTAGGAATCACTTTTCTGTAAGCCGAAAGTACCTTTTCATTCTTGTTTATTTAAAGATACTTATAAAAATAAGTCAATTCTTCGATTTTTCCGACGATGCTGGTAAATATCTGGTATTTAAAGTACCCTGTCAATTTTAGCATAAAAATTAAGTTTTCATAGTCATCAACTATGCAAATACATGGGAATAATCAAATGAATATTCATCTCGATGTTGCTATTCTGCCACACTTAAACTACAATTGTTGATTGTGCAACATAAAACAAAAACCAAACAAATTCAGAAGTTTCGAAGCAGCTGCAACTAATTAAGAATGTATTTAATTTTATTTGGTTTGTGCTGGGCAAATACTTGTATGTTTGTAGTTCAGAATCTAATTTAGGACATATATATGTATATACATACGTATCTAGTACAAACATTGATCTCTTAATCATTGCAGTCCAAACAGTCCACTCAAAGTTATTCATTTCCGCCCACATGGCCAACATAAGCGCTCCCACTTCAGTTTCAGCTTCGATTTTTTTGTTTTTGGTTTCGTTTTTCAGTTTCAAATGCACTCAAAAGTAAATATGTACTTACCAAATTAGCTGCTCTTAAAAATAAACCAAAATAAAAACTTGAATTGAATTTTCTATCTCGAAGTTTGCTCAGTTTTCCCGCTGTGTAAAAGTTCAATTGATTTGCTTGTTTTACAATTGCTCTTTTTGTATGTTTGTTATATCTGTATGGTTTGTTTGCTTTTTAGCAGACACGTACCAATTGAGAAACTTTAAACAGTGCTTTGGGTTCGGTTTCGGTTCGAATGTAAGACAAACCCCTTTTGTCACTTCAATTTGTGGGTCTTCTTGGCTCTTACAGCGGACTTAGACGGCTAAGCAGTTGACTTTCAATATTACGGCTAGTTGCACCTTATTTGTCAAGTTTCTGCTCTTTGTTTTGTTCTTTCTTAAGCCATTTTTAAGTTTATGCAGTGAAGTTCATGTTTGTCTTCTTTATTGTGTAAATTTAGAAAATTTAAATATAAGAAGTAAAAATTTAAAATATTCAAAATACATATGAAATGGGGTAAGAATTCGATTAAATGACGCAGAAATCGTGAAATTGTGTTTTAGGGTTGTTCTGGAGTCCACTTTCAAAAAGATTTTGATGTCGTGAAATGGCTTTTATGTTTCTGTTTTCATTTATGTCAAGTTTTTGCGGATTGAATTCACTTGACGTGGATCCGTGATTGAATACAGCTGGAAGTTGAGATATGATTCATTTCTTTGCTCTACGACAAAGGGAGAATCGGAAGATTTGAGTGAAATTCACTTCCGCAAAATCTTGCTGAAAATGGAAAACAGAACAGACCTCATTATCTCATACATACCTATAACTAATATAAACATAAGTCATTTATATACACAAATGTACAAGATACTCAGTTGCTTAATGTTTTACACTGAAAGTAAGAAGTAAATTTGGCTTCACGATTTTATGAAACGTGACTGTTTATAAAATGTTATTGCGATAACAAACATGGCATAAACGTAATATTATATAACGATATCTAGTTCTCTAAGATCCCAAAAAACTAATGAAAACAACTAAATGAAAATAATGTAATTGGATACAAAAGTAACTTGTTTGCAATTCGACACCTACTTAATAACATACCTGCATACTTTTTTATTCCGTATTTGAAACTATTGAATTGGTCTTCTTCTTAAACCTACATATGTGTAACATAATATGAGAGCAAATGCCGCTTAATCCACTTTCCGGTGTGGTTTTCATATGCCACAAAATGGTTGCACCCCAAAGCTAAACCAAACACTTGTCATTTCATTAATGTGGCACTCTTTCGGCATTTGTCTTGAAACTGCGAGGCGACGTAGTAAATTATAGTAATAGTGGGTTAACCACATCGACACATTCATTCATAAAACCTCAATCCGAATCCCAATCCCAATCCCAAACGCAAAACCCCAAGCCACAATAAACAAAACGAGTTGACGCCAAAGCTAAATCGACCTAAAAGTCATGTGAGTGGGTTCTGTTGCTGCCTCGTTTGATCGAGTTCAAAGCTGTTATTAAGTATTTTATAAATTTACCCCAAGAGTATATGTATGTGTGCGTGTGGGGGCGGGTAGGCGTGGTGTGCATACAATTAATATTTATAGTTTAAAGATTCAAAGTGGGCAATAGATTAATTGCCGTTGATTAACATGCTTCGCTTTGCAGTTGGCAAACACTTTAAGAAACATGTAAAACAAAGCCTAAATAGGCTATTTTAAAATGTATTCAACACAAGAGTTTTGAAAAATCTACAGTCAGCACCTTTTTAGTTTTTGGGCAACATTTATAATCACATTCGGAAGTTGGGCAAAACGACATGACTTAATCAGTTGATTCATCTGTAAAATGTTTAAAGTTTTACGCTTTGTTTCAATTTCTGTGGTGTGGTTTCTTAAGAGATATATATCATTGTTATGAGGGCGATAGTTTTGGTAACAATTAAGTTGTTTACTAAATCTCATCGCCCCTGAAACCAACTTTTGTTTATTAGCGCGTTTCTTTCCTGCAGTAAAAAGTGTGAATTTATTGAGGCAAGCTAAATCGTAGTTGCTCACTTTGAATGGGTATGTTAATTTCGCATTTGACGAGTTATACTTTTGAAATCGCATGCTAGTGATGTAAAATGTGAAATGAATTTTCAAAAAATAACTTCGATGCAGCTTTGTATCGATTATATAAACACTGAGTAAACGTTGGAAAACATTTATCGATGTAAAGCTGTTTTTTAATGTCATTATGCCTTGATTTTCTAGTTTTTTTATTGAAAAGTTTACCGATTTTTGAATTTACAAAAAATGATCTATTATCTTTTCAGTAATCGAGTCGGAAAAGGCAATTTATCGATGTTACTAAAACAAATTTAGTTTTCTTTTAATTGCTAGATAAATATTGACTATTCTACAATCGTTTAAAATCAAAAATCATAAATATCGGCTATTCTACAAACGCAGAAAAACAAAAATGACCGATTAACGCATATTTGTGATTCAAATTCAATAGGAAACGACAATTTATTGTTATTACCAGAGCAAAAATAGTTTTCTTTTCAGTTACACATAAATATTGACTACTCTAAATTCTTATAAAATCAAAAATTATAAATATCGACTATTCTACAATCGGAGAAAATCAAAAGTTATCGAATTATGTATAGAAAAAGGCAATTTATCGATGTTACCAAAACAAATATAGGTTTATTTTAATTGATAGATAAATATTGACTATTCTACAATCTTAGAAAATAATAAATGATAAATATCGACTTTTCTACAACATTGAAGTTAAAATTATCGATTAACGTATATTCGTTATCCAAAATGTTGATTTATCGATATTTTCACATTTCGATTTAATAAAAACTAGCAGGAAGAAAAGAGTTTCAGGCAAAGAAAGAGCAAAAAACATTGCAGCAAATATTGCGATGTTTTTCTCATGTCACATCCCCAATAGAATCTTCAACTGATGGCAATGAACTCCTCCTCGGTCACCCACGAGGAAACACCTCAAAGTTGCCTTATCATTTACGCGTCACGTCAGTGGCAATTAGCAGAAGCGTCGTCGTCGACGTTGCCGTTGCCTTGGATGCGATTATTAATTTCTTGATTACGGGGCATGCAGAAGAAGAAGGAGACCCCTTTTTTTTTTTTTGTATGGGTAGAGCACTTGGTTTATGGCGTGCCATGTAAGCCAGGTTAACGAAGCAGCAAAGCCAATTAGATGCAATCATTAAGCGGCAACATTCTCTGCCTGTGCAAGGAGCCACAATTCCACATGATGAATCAGCTGCAGTTCGAGTCCCAGTCGCAACTCCTCCTCATCCTCTTTGTGTAGGTGCCCTTGTGAAGCGATGTTGAAGAACAAAGACATTGCCTTTATTGTGGTTCTGGGTGGTGCTGGGTGCTGCTCCCATGTGGGGCACATTGCTTGGCTCAATGACATGAATTATGTGGCGCACATGGGAGTGTAAGTTGCAACTTGATGAAAAGGTCTCTGCCAATAGCTTGACCACTTGAAGTAGAGCTCTTTGACTACACACAGAATACAGGCAGACTACATTCATTTCATGTTTGAAAATACTTAACCAAATTGTGAGTTGCAATTAATTAAAGTGGCACACTGCGGCAGGCAATTTCATTTGCCACAACTTGTCGCACAACTTGTTTAGAAATGGTCGTTACTTAATTTACTTGTTAACTGCTCAGCTTACACTGTTCTAATTGAATTGATGTGGATGTGCGCATCCATAGAGCTAAACATGTGCATAATTTTAAAATTAATTTATCAAACGAGGTTAATAATAATGTAAGCTTGACACACAAATTCATGAATTCGATGAAAGTTTTCATGAAATAGGTGCGACGCACTCAACTAAACTCTGTTCATTAATGTGCATCATTTCTCATTAAAGCGGTGTTTAAACAGTGTTAAAATTGTCAGCTTTTTCATCTTGCGATCAAGTTCGTCTCATGCATCTTGCACAGGAATAGAAACGTTTCTTTTCAGTGCTTGAAACCATGCCAGATTAGATTATAAGTGTTGTATAACTAATAGTGCTTCAAATGGAAAAACAAGTGTTGTAAGACACTTCTTTACAATTTATTGCACGAACTGCAAAAACGATAACGTATTTGAAGAAAGATCTTGCACGAAATTGTATATCATGCAAGATTTGCATCGTCTAAACACCACTTAAATAAATTCGTAAAACTTTGCTTAATTTTTTTGGAAAAAAAAAAGAAAAAAGAGTATATTGGGCTTGTGTAATGTCCGTCCGTCCGTCCGCCTGTATGAACGCAGTTTTTTCCACAGTTTTGAAGCTAGAGCAACCAAACTTGGTATACGTGTTGATATATACCATAGGAAGACAAAGTGTTGAGATCTCCCCCTCCACCCCTTCCCCCACAATTGGCAACAACCCATATCTTCCACAGTTTTATGATTCTCCCACACCCCTTTAGCTAGAATCACCAAATTTTGCAGGTTTAATTCTGTTGTCCTATTAAATAGATTGGATAAAAATAATTTTGCCACGCCCACCTCCGCCCTTGCAATTAAGCAAACTTTATATCTCCCCCACTTGTAAAACTGGACCAACCAAATTTTAATTGATGGCAAAACATGAAAGATTTGAGCAAAAATACAATTGCCACTCCCAATTCTGACTCTGCAAAGATTCGGAAAAAAGAGTATATCGCAGTCGGGAGTATCCGACTGCAATGTTCTTACTTGTTTAAATACAAAAAAGTAACATTTTTTGGTTATGCAAACATATTTTCTTAATTATAAAAAAGGGCTTATGGTTTTAAATGACACTGTCATTAACCTTCCCTCCGGAATTGGTTAACTGAAAGACACAAACCACCCCTGACTTGGCTTCTTTAAAAATAATGAGTTTCTCATAACTACCTTGGCAAGAATAGGTATTTATAAGCCTTGCATGTGGCTTGATTGAAAGTGAGTCATGCTTCCGACTTGAACGATTCCACATTGCGGAAACTGAAAATAGCAATCACGAGTGTTTATTTATTACTCCCTGTTCCCATTAAAAATGGGAAAAAGGGAGTTATAAAGTACTGCAAATGTGTGTAACAGGCAGAAGGAAGCATTTCCGACTATATAAACTATATATATTCTTGATCAGCATCAACAGCCGTGACGATCTAGCCATGTCCGTCTGTCTGTCCGTCTGTCCGTATGAACACACAGATCTCAGAGACTATAAGAGCTAGAGACACCAAACTTGGCATGAAGGTTCCTGTATACCATACGCAGATCAAGTTTATTTCAAATTTCGGATGCACCCCCCCCGCACCCCCGCAAATCGCAAAAGACTCCCACAGCCACAATTTTAAAGATAGAGCTTTAATTTTTGGTACACATGTATGTTTAATCAATGTCTTTCGGATGTGTAAATTTCAACACGATCGGATAAATAGCACCAAAGTTATGGAAGAATCTATTACCCCCGTCTCAGCAGGCAGAAACAACAGTTTGACATGCACTGTGCAAGTTGAGTAAGCTGCATGCTTGTGTTGCCGCTGAACTGCTTGAAATGCAAGTTGGGAGCAGGGAGTCTCGTAGTCGGGCACACTCGACTAGAGTATTCTTACTTGTTTTCTTTCGCTTTGTGCTAATCAAGGTATATCCATTACTCATAATAAGAGGCTTCATCTGAAGTTCTGGGTGCATGATTGACAACGATAATCAAGGCACAAATTGTGGCTAATTGCGGAACAGATTGACTTGGACAGTAGAGAGAAAGATTCGAATGAAATTTGCAGAGATATAAATTCCCAACTTTGACTCATTGTTAGAACAAGATTGCATTCTCAAGCAAACTGTTGAAAGACCCTAGCTAAATATATAAAAGCAAAGAGATCTTCTGTGTAGCATGTGTCCGCCCGGTATACGCCCAAAATGAAAATGAGGCGTGCACTGTTTTGAGGGCAGCTAACAATTGAAGCAACTATAAAACGCTGCAAGATGTTATTTATGAACAGTTCATTGACTTTCGAATGAAAGGAAATACCATAAAGTAATCATGAAGAATATAGATAACAAAAATCGGGAATCGCAGCTTTTATGTAATATCAAAAAAGGATATATTCGAGAGTCTAGTCAATCTACTCATGAAGAATATATAACAAAGATCGGGAATTGCAGCTATAATATCAAAAAGGGAAGATATAGTCGAGAATCTAGTCAATCTACTCAAGTCTCATCTCTATCCGGCTGATCTCAAAGAGTATCAGAGTTGGAGAAGTAAAGTTTGGTATACCCAAACTTATGCTGATCAAGTTCGTAAGTTCCCTTCTTATCTAAAATATGAGACCTTGAAGATAAGCATAGTTTTGCATATATACGAAAAGACTAGAAAATGTTCTTTTGTGTCTTATAAATGTGTCGATCTCAGAAACTATAGCTGTACATATACTGTATCCCTCTGTTCATTCGGAAACTTTTTGCTGATGAAGCTCATGTCAAATTATTTTGAGTACTATTCTTATCTAATCATAAGATAAGAAATGTTTTGCATAGATATGGCAAGACTGAATACAAATGTCTCAGCTATAGATATTATCTAGAAAAACGTTAGATAACATAGCGACAACTATGGCAAATTATAGAAACGTTAGAATACTGTCTTTAGTGCATTATTACGACCCGATTGTAATATACATATATACTCTACGAATGTTACCTGACTTCTTTCAGTACAGCCTCTGTTTATTAAAATGAACTGTATTTTCTGTGCCACATGTGGTGTTCCAATAGCCTTAGCTATCGCTGTCTCTACAAATATTTACACAAGCAGTCGGCACAGACAAGTGTAGTTGGGATATAGGGACAGGAGTTGGACATATGGGCGGGTAGGGTAGTGTGTGAAAGGGGAGCAGCGACTATTAAAGCAAACTGTGCCACAGACTCATAGCAAAAACGCAGTGCCAACAACTTCCGTACTTGGGCTCTGGGCTCGTTCGTTCACACTTTTTGGATTAAGCAGACTCCATACACACACAAACACACAATCAAACACACTCACACACACATATGCAAAAGAGTTATTCTACATGGCACTATGGGATAAAAAGGCCCTTATGGATAGTTATTGCAAGGCAAGACTTTACTGGGGAAGACTCAACTTCATCTTTTTATACGCTTGCGGAGGGTATTAGAATTTTGCATTGAAGGGATGTCTTTGACTCCGTAAAGTTGAAGAAGCCATGTCATGAACACTTTAACATGTAGATGCCATAGGAATAATCTGGTGAAAATTGTGATTTTTAAGATAACTCGACCAAACTAACAAACTCTCAGTTTTAGTATTGTCTCAACACGTTTACAAAATTTCATCAAAATCTGTCAACTATATCTAGTAGCTGTCACTGAAACAATCGTTTTTGTATACAATTTTTGATTGTTTCTCAAGCTATCTTATCCACATTTATATATTCTGCGTTTTAGTATGTTTCTACCATGGATATGTTCTTGATACTCTTGTTGTATTATTATTATTAATATTATAATATTAAATCTTTAGACCGTAGTTTCGTTAAACTTATTGAACCCTTCTTAGGTAAACCGAATTCCAATATTTGTAGTCGCAGTTATTAGAATAACAAAGTTTTTATCCGAAATTTGAAATAAACTTGATCTGCGTACGGTATACAGCCACCTGCATGTTGATTCTGATCGAGACTATATATACTATATAGTGGAAAACGCCTCCTTCTGCCTGTTACATACATTTTCAGTACTTTATATGGGTTGCTTAAAAAAAACTTTTTGCCATATAAAGTGTATTTTTGTTCCATAGTACCCAACAGCTTCCATTTGGTTTAGTTGCCAGAGTCCCACTCATTGATGAAGCGGCCAGCGTTTGTGTCTGGTGTCTGATGTCTGCTGTCTTCCCGCTGCCGGCTGTGTTGATGAACTGCGCCCTGCTCTCCTGTCCAACTGAATTGAGCATGAGGTGCTTTTACCGTTTGGTTTGCTCTTCACTCTCTCGCTCTCTTTCTGTCTCCCTTTGCCCTTTTTAGCTACTTGCTAAAACGGCACATATAAATATTTATCTTAAGCTATGCAAATGATTCATTTTGAGATTCGTTATGCTTTTTGCAATGTGTTTTTTGAATGTTTGTTTGGATTGGTTAGGTCTTTGCTGGTTCGTTTACTGATGTGTTTACAGAGCAGCTAAAGGTGCTCACAATTCTCATCTACATATATGTACATAAATGTATGTGTATATGTGACTATATATGGGACAAGTCTGTTTTGTGGGTTAACGATGACTGGACCGTTTTTATACTCTGTTTTCCAAAATGGAAAAAAAGAGTCTATTGGGTTTGTGAAATGTCCGTCTGTCCGTCTGTCCGTCTGTCTGTCCGTCTGTCCGTATGAACGCAGGTTTTTTCCACAATTTTGAAGCTAGAGCAACCAAACTTGGTATACATGTTGGTATATACCCTAGGCAGACAAAGTGTCAAGATCTCCCCCCCACCCCCACCCCTTCCCCCAAAAACCGCAAAAACCTATATCTTCCACAGTTTTACAGCTAGAGTAACCAAATTTGACATAAAGACTAGTGACCACACCCTTGACCGACCTGCCAAAAAAAAATATGCCACGCCCACTACCACCCCCGCAAATGAGCTAAACCTGTATCTCCTACACCCTTATAGCTAGAAACCCCAAATTTTGCAGTATGACTCCATTTGAACTCTTCGATAGATTGGAGAAAAAAATTTTTACGTACAGAAAACAGAGTTAATCGCAGTCGGGTGAGCCCGACTGCAACGTTCTTACTTGTTTTTTTTGCTTTGTTTGATCACAGTTATTTTCAAATGCTCTGCTTCTGTTTTAATGAGCATCGATGTATAATATTTGCATCTTATTATGTATATCATGATATCAAGTAAGTCCAATGACTTTTGTGAGAACGTTGAGCTTAGAATTAGACACTGCTATACTTATTATTCTTATTATGAAGTACTTTTAACTTTAAGCTGAATTAGTTGACCTTTGAGATTCAAAATGAAATAAAATAACAAGTATCTTTTCCTAGGATAATTAGTTCTATCATATTTGTTTCTTATGATCAATCAATTCACGGTTCAATCAACAGTGACAACCAACATTTTATGCACTTAAATTTGGCCCAAAGGCTTGTGGTTTCAATGCAGCGTCCTAAACAGGGGCTTGGTTAACTATTTTCGGCTGGTTGCACAACTCTGCAGCTCTGTAGACAACGCCAGTTGAGTTAATGGCCAACAATATAGGGTCAAAGCCATAAACTGGGGTGACAATCATTCAAGCAAGAGCTAATTGTGGAGCGGACATATCCGGTGCTATGTTAACTTTATCGATCTATACGATTTGTATTGATTTGTGTGAACATTTTCAATGTGAACTTATTTAAGATAATAGTTAGGTTATTCAGAGTCAGGGCTCAAACCAGGCTAAGTGCTTAAAGATGAAATATGAAATTAGGTGGCCGAAAGTTAAACAAATTTCATTGAATAAGTGAAAAACTAAACGTTTAAGTTGTTTTGTAAGTTTCATTTAATATAGAATCTTGGAAAATTATTATTTATCTTACTTTAAAATACATTTTGAGCAAAAGAAAACTAACTTTTGTTGCTTTACTTGCAGAGAACCTGTTGCAAAATCAATATTATAATGGTGAAGGAGGTGACAGCAGCATGGGCAGCGAATGTGGCGCTGGAGATATAAATCCATCTGGCCACGATGATCCCGGCGATGGTTTAGGTCCACTGCCGCCAAAGTGGGAGACCGCCTACACGGAACGTGGCGAGCTGTACTTTATAGAGTAAGTAGCTGACATCTGATATTAAATGTAACTAATAAAATTTGCTTTCTTTTAGCCACAATACGGGCACCTCACATTGGCTCGATCCGCGTCTATCCAAGTATCAGAAAAAGTCACTGGAGGATTGCTGCGAAGACGAGCTGCCCTATGGCTGGGAGAAGATTGAGGACTCTATGTATGGCATGTATTTTATTGATCATGTGAATCGTCGCACGCAGTATGAGAATCCTGTGCTGGAGGCTAAGCGTCGCGCGGCCGAACAGCGTCAGCAGCAGGAGCAACAGCTGCAATTGCAGCTACAGCAGCAGCAGCAACAACAGCAGCAGCAACAACAGCAGCAGCAACAACAGCAGCAGCAACAACAACAGCAGCAGCAGCAACAGCCACAACAGCGCTCAAAGACGCCCACGGCAGCGCAGGAAGCGTTGCCCATGCAAAATCCCTTGCCAGTGGCAGCAATGTCCATGGTGAGCACAAACAAGTTGCCCTATAAGTTTACGCGTAATCCGGCAGAGCTGCAGGGTCAACGCATCAACACGACGCTGCTGAAGTCTACGCGCGGATTAGGCTTTACGATTGTTGGCAGCGATAACAGCAATGGCAGCGATGTGGAGGAGTTTCTGCAGATCAAGACCGTGGTGCCCAATGGCCCTGCTTGGCTAGATGGTCAGCTGCAGACGGGTGACGTGCTGGTCTATGTGAATGATACTTGTGTGCTGGGTTACACGCACCATGATATGGTGAACATCTTTCAGTCCATTATGCCTGGTGAGACGGCTGCGCTGGAGGTGTGCCGTGGTTATCCGCTGCCCTTTGATCCCAACGATCCAAACACTGAGGTCGTAACCACAATGGCCGTAGACGGGCCATGTGAGTCGGAGAAGCAGCGTCGTCTAAATGTTGATCTTAACATGGACGGCAATTACAATTTTCTGGATTTATCCGGCGAAGGCGTCAGCAAAGCAGCTGGCAGTGGCTTTATACTTATGAAGAAACCGGAGCTATACACCTTCTCCATCATGAAGGGCGCCATGGGATTTGGCTTCACCATTGCTGATTCTGCCTGTGGCCAAGTAGTGAAGAAGATTCTCGATCGCAACTGCTGCACTCAGCTGCTCGAGGGCGATGTGTTGCTTGAAATCAATGGCATCAATGTGCGGAATAAGCCCCACTTCTATGTGGTGGAGCTGCTCAAGGAGTGCAGTCAAACGTCACCTACTGCACTGAAGATACAACGTACGCCGCCCGAGCAAGTGGCACCCGGTCAGGCCAATCAGCTGGGTGCAACTAATGTGGGCAAGCTGCGCAAAAACTTTGTGGGCGGCACAGGCGCTGGACTATTTCGCAGCAAGACGCCCACCGCCGATCTCTATAGCACGCAGACCAAAGAGGTGCTACCCATGCGACCCAAGACGCCGCTGGTGGATACGCGACGAGCCCGCGTCCTAACGCCCAGCAACGAGTTGCAGCAGGCGGATGTGGAGACGGCGTCGGAGAACAAATCACTGCACCTGCAGGCACAGGGCAAGTCAAACAATAGTCTGCAGGAACTGGACGATATACCCTTCATGGATCCCTATCCCAAGATGGTAAGCCGTCTCAGCGAACGTCTGGCCGAGGCCACATTACAGGGCAGCGTTGATGTTGACGTCGATGGTGGTGGCAACTATAATCCCATTTACGGCTTGCCACCAAGTATGCAACCGCTGCCCCTGCCGCTGGCTCACCACGAGTCCTGCTACTGCTACGACTGCCAAGCACAGCGCTACCAACGACCCCAGCAGTCATCCCAGCTGGGCTACTACGTCCAGCAGCCCCCCGTCTCGTCGTCAGCTGGTCAGTACTCACCTTTGCAGGCGGCGCACATACAGAATGAGCGCATGCAGCGTCGCGTCAATGAGCTGCTCAGCGATAGACGTCGCGTGGGCTTTGCGAATTTGGATCCACCGCAGCAGCTGCAGCTGCAGCATTCGCCCAACTGGCACAATGGTGGCTTGCTGGATGCCTCAGAGGATGCGGATCAGTGCGAGCTGACCGAGGTAACATTGGAGCGTCAGGCCATGGGTTTTGGCTTTCGCATTGTTGGTGGCACCGAGGAGGGCTCCCAGGTGACTGTTGGTCACATTGTGCCAGGCGGCGCAGCCGATAACGATCAGCGCATTGCCACGGGCGATGAGATTCTAAGCATTGATGGCATCAATGTGGTTAGTCTGTTTTCTCCTTTATTATCGAAACATAGCTTAACTGTTGTATCTTTTTATTTTCATTGGCTCAGCTAAACTCTTCGCATCACAAAGTCGTCTCGTTGGTGGGAGAGTCTGCGGTCCGCGGCCAGGTCACCATGATACTGCGACGGCGACGGGCAACGCTGCTGCAGCAGGCGCCGCTGACGCAACTGCGACGTTATCCCTACGATGTGATTGTGAGTCGACATGAGAACGAGGGCTTTGGCTTTGTCATCATCTCATCGTCTAATCATTACTACGGCTCCACAATAGGTACGCTATAGCTTTCTAGTTGTACTGAGATAAGGTTTTAATTATTTTATTTGCAGGCAAATTAATACCTGGCAGTCCGGCTGTTCGCTGTGGCGAGCTGAAAGTAGGCGACCGGATTATTGCCGTTAACCGCATCGATATTGCGGGCATGTCTCATGGGGATGTTGTTAATCTCATAAAGGAATCGGGACTGCACGTGCGGCTCACCATCGGCTGTCCACTTAAGGAGGGCGGACCCAGTCCTGGCGGCAGTAGCGCGGGCTTGGGCTCAAACACGCCCCTACAAGCCTCACCAAGTCTGCTCAAAGCTCCGCCACAACAACAACAACAACAGCAGCAGCAGCAACAGCAACTGGAGATGCCGGGTCTAGGTCCCATGCCTGGCAGCTACCTGGAGCGTGCCAGCACAAATATCGCTGCTACTCTTGCCTTGCATCAGCAGCCACAATTATGACTCTGAGATCTACGCATTCGGCTCTACAAGAGCTTTCTCTAGCTAGTTTTTTAACGCGCATTGCCGTAGTTTTTATATTTTAATCGTAACTGCTAAGTAAACCCCAAAGACTGAATTTAGTAAGCATATATAACACTGGAATTTGCGAATCTCCGTGCGCTTTTTGCGGAGCTACACAAAATTGTTGTCATATCAATTTGTTTTTAGACCTTTTTATGCCTTGTAGATTACAAAAATATAAGTAATAATTGGAATTAGTGAGCTTATCTATGTATGAAACAAATGAATTTGATTGTAATATATGGCATTATTTAAACTTTTTAGGATAGTTCTATACTTAATAGAGGTATCTATAAAATTTGTCAATAAATACCAATTATTTTGGTCATACATATATGTACAAATGTAAAGTACTTAAACACATATTTTAAAATTTTACCTTAATACGTTAATAAATGATATTACGAAATAGTTTAAATCTTTAACCCTTGCAGACGGTATTATAACTTTGTCAAAGGGACGTTTCAGAAAATAGGGGGTTGTATATTCGTGATAAGTATCAACAGCCGAGTAATGATCGACTGTCCGTCTGTTTATACACGTTTTTTAGGACGTCGTTGTAGAGTTATCTTGATGAAACTGATTTTTCTTCTGTCTACAGATAGTTACTATGTCTTAATCGGTCACATCGGACCACTATCACATATAGCTCCCATAGGAACAATCGGCTGAAAATAAGATTTTGTATGAAAAACTTTTTTTTTTCAAGACAATTCAACTAAACGCATTTTACCTAATGTTATGCATATTCTTTATATTCTGACTTAAATCGGACGACTATATCTTAGAGCTGCCATGGGAGCAATCTGTTGAAAATTACATTACATTAACAAAACTTTTTTGCAGGGTAAATATCTTCGTCACGCCGAAATACCATTTGTTTCTCGATTTATTATACGTATTTTCGAAAACGACTTTCTTTGTTTTTTAAATCTATTTATTTTGTGTTCACTTGAATCTTATGGCATATATAATACATATATGATTGTACAAAAGATTTAAATATAAATTTCGATGTATCAAGTACAAAATAAAAGATTTTCATTTGAACTTCAATATAGAATTGAAGGAGTCTGCTAATTAAGCTTAGATTTATAGTATATAAAATGAGTTGAATACAGTTTGGGAACGGTTTGACAACGTGATTTATATGGGCTTAATCTTGAAATGCAGGCCGATAAGTGAAAAGACCAAACACTTGAGATCCTGCACTAAATAATAGAAACAGCGCAAGCCTTCCGGATCCTTTGAACGATTTACATCCACCAACGAGCCCGTTTTTGAGGTAGTAAAGGATATGTGCTCATCGCCAATCACAATTTCCAGTTCCTGCAACACACACATGTTTAATATTAGTATAGAACTATACAGGCTTGTTCCCGTTTCCGACAACTTTTCATCTCGAATTGTTTTCGATTTTGTATTCTTTTCAATTAAAGTAATTTTTTCTTCTTGAAAATACTTTTGAATACTTCTCAATTCACTGTGTCAAAAGAATATCTTTTTAATCCGAATTTTCCATTGATATGGAAAAATCAGAATAGCTAATAATTCTAATGCCGAATGTTTTGAACGGTTTCGGAAATGGGAACAGCCCCGACAGAAAAGAAACCAAGTTAGTTTACCTGTCGACCCACGCGATCTGGTGGCGGCCAGGGCAGATCATCTTCCTGCATTATTTCCGAGTCAATTATAATGCGCTTCAGCTCCTCCATAACAGAACCATGCACGAAAGCCTCTTTGCGGATCATGGTATCATTTTTATAGTTGGAATTGTTAGCGTAGCGCAGTTTGCCATCTGGCCGAAACTCAAACTCCAGAAACTCGTGTCCGAACTTGCCTTTGTGGCCAACATAATAGCGCAAATAGAAGTCCTCCGTTGACATGATGCGTTTGTGTGTGCTTCAAACTGTACAAATAATTGTTTAATACAGTTTTTATAAATAAAATGAAGATTTTTCTCTGCAAACGTTTTTGGCTTACAACGTTGCGGCTGGTGTTTAGGGTTGCTGTGTTAATGGCCGGTATCGATAACTAGCCTTTCGATAGTTGAGTGCACATACCGATTGTTATCGAAGTGATGCGTGGCAATGTGAATGGCAAGCTGCTAGCAAGTTGAGCTTCATCCGTGTTGAATTTTGTATTAAAATGTAACTTTATTGGTTTTAAATGCAACTACCTCCAAAACAAACACGGCATAAGCGCGGTAAGTCGTAAATTAACTATAAATAAACAAAGTTATTAAAAGTCAACATTGTAATATTTGGCAATTTGCAACATAGTTGTTCATTTTTTGGTGTTTGGTTGTTGTTGTTGCTTATTTTGGTCACGACGCCTTGACGCCGATGTAATGGCGTCGCCAAATTCAGAATGTGGGTGAGAAAAGGCGCGGGGCAGCGGGTAGAAAAACCACGCAGCACCTTGGCAACGCTGGCTGACAGCAGCAGAGGGAGCAGCGCAAGGATCTCGGTCAAAGTAATTTTACAAAAACACAAGCGCCTATTAATTTGCAAAATAGAGAGTGAGCGAGTAAAAGAGAAAAAGAGAGAGCGCGCCGCTGAGAGCGGTTTGTTGTTATTTTCTATACGTTGACAAAAATGAAAGTGCAAGGATTTTGTAAGGCGCCTGCGCGTCAAATGGCGGGAAATCAACAAGCGTCCAATGTGCGTGCCTCAAACAGCCTTTGCGTCCTTCGGGCCTGCTGCAAAATGTCGGTCGTGCAACAAAGTTGCGCTCACTGTCACATTCGCTCGCTCGCTCACTCTCTTTGTCTGTCTCTCTCTCTCGTTTACTTGAGGGTGGTTTGTTTTGACTGCCACCGCAAAATCGATGACATTGAGTGCAACATTGTTGTTGTCTCTCTCTCTCGGTCGCTCACTCGGTCGGTCGACCCAAGTGAGACAATGTAGCTGCATCCGCATACCGATGAGCCTTTGCTGCTGATTCTCCACTTTCTCCTCTCTCCTTTCTCCCTGCCTCTTTTCAGCCAGTAAGTATCATAATATTTACAACACAAACAAAAACAACACTCACAAACTCTGCCGTTTGTTGTTTGCTGTTTGCTGACTGTGCAATTTGGCTCTCTGTGCAACTTTTGCCGGCTGCTGCTGCTGCCTCTGTTGCTGCTAACGTTGACGCTGGCGACGCTGCTGACGTCGCTGTCGCTGTGCCGCTTACAACTTTGTTAACTTCGGGACTTTGGTGTATGCAGTCGGTATTGAGGACAGTAACCGGGACGAAGTTACTTTGTTGCGCATTAATTGATTTTTTCCGGCTCCTTGACAAAGCCCCAGCCTAGTTTTTTTTTCTATATCAAACAAAATGAAAAAGAATAATTAGTTTTCAATTAAAAAAAAAACACTGCTAAAAGTATCAATTATGTGAATTAATTGTGAATTGTGACATACTGACTTTTACCCTAATTAAAAGGCTAAGGAATAATAAGCTTGAAATTGATAGGTAAATATAAAACTACTTATTACTTATGCTTAAGCATCGCCTAATGAAATCATTTTTAAATATTATGAAAAGAGTCAAAATTTTATTAACATTTAAGTTTTGAAACAATTTCTTAGAAGAAATGCAAATTAAATAAAATAATTGCTTATTATTTAATTACCTACTTATTTTTGAACTAAAAATTATTATAAGATTATACATACATTTTAAGTTAATACCAGTTAGTAGTTAGAAATTTTGAAACTTGAAAACTGGTTTAACATTTGTTGCAAGTATTGGGAAAAAAACAGATAAATCCTATCAGAACATTCATATTTTCTATTTCTATTGTGTTTCTAAAACACATTTAGAACTGATTTTTTAGGATGACTTAAGTCCCGAAATTTGTATTTGCTTAAGGCAAGGGGGTTGGTGAAAATCGTTTCTCAAGGTGGGAGGTGAAAAACGTTTCTCACCTCCCCTCTAGCCTAAAAGCAAAGAATTAATCAGAGCCCCAAGTCGCTGTGAAAAGCAGATCTTATCCAAAATACATATAATAGAAAATATTTAACATTTAATATATAGCATAGTACATTTAATTATAAAATATGTTTAATTATAATTCTTTGCTTATTTTGCTATCTTTGCAGGCAATGTAGAAACTCAAGAACATACTTATGTTACATGATATTTGTGAAAAGATTAATATTTATGCGTAACTTACAACATTCCAATTAGACTATAGTGCAGTAATTATGGATACATGAAATAAAGTGCTGCAGAGACTGGAAAGTACGCAGAAAGTAACGGGACGTGTACGGGAACGGGAAGCAGCAGTAGCAGGCGGGGCAGAAAAGTCAACCATGTCAACGAACCTCAGCAGCAACCAACACCAGCACTTACATCAACAACATGCAACTGCAGCAACAACACCAGCAGCAGCAACATGCAATCGTGAGAGAGAGAGAAACAACAGAAGTGGCAGCGAAAGCAGCAGCAGAGGAAGCAACAGCAGAGGGGGCAGCAGTTCTCAACGCAATTTACTCGAATTCTTGTGCATTTGCATTGCCTGCGTGGTTTGCTATTACAACAGCACACAGTGCGGCCTGGTCTTTGACGACATTAGCGCGATAAGGGACAACAAGGATTTGAGGCCGAGCACGCCGCTGCGTAATGTGTTCCTGAACGATTTTTGGGGCACGCCAATGCGCAAGGAGCAGTCGCATAAATCGTACAGACCTCTGACTGTGCTCACGTTCCGCTTCAACTACTTGCTGCATGCATTGGAGCCATTTGGTTATCATCTTGTTAACCTGCTGCTGCATATAGCAGTCTGTCTGCTGTGGCGACGTGTTTGCCGCCTGCTGCTGCGCCATTGTGCGGCGCCTAGTAATGAAACGCATGCCTCCAACTGCAACACTACGTCGACTACTTCCACCTCATCCTCGCTGAACACATGCGCTTTTGTTGCCTCGCTCCTATTTGCCACACACCCGGTGCACACAGAGGCCGTTACTGGCGTCGTCGGCCGCGCTGAATTGCTCTCTTCTATATGCTACCTGGGCGCGTTTCTCAGCTACGCGCACGCAACGAGCGGCTCGTCACGACGCACGAACTGGGCCTCGCTATGCCTGTGCTTCGGCAGCTGCCTGCTTGCTTCCATGTTGTGCAAGGAGCAGGGCATCACTGTTGCTGGCATCTGTGCCGTTTATGAGCTCTTCGTGGTGCAGCAGCTGCGTCCACAACATCTATGTCAGTTTGTGCTGCGCTTGTTTGAGGAGCAGCCGCCGCCGGCCAAAACGGCCGCAAACAGCACACGACGCTGGTCGTCAACATTGTGGAAACGCTTGGGCTTTCTAGCCAGCATCACGCTTGCACTGCTGGTGGGACGTGTTTACGTGATGGGCTCCAAGCTGCCCATATTCACACGCTTCGATAATCCTGCTTCGTCAGCGGCGACGCCTGTGCGTCAGCTCACCTATGGCTACCTCATTTACCTGAACTGCTGGCTATTGCTATGCCCATCGCTGCTCTGCTGTGATTGGACAATGGGTAAGTGGGAATATATTTTATATATACATATATGTCATAATCCAACTTTCACATGTTGTCTTGCAGGCACCGTGCCGCTGCTGGAGAGTTTTGCGGATGTGCGCAACTTGGCCACTTTATGCACCTTGGTGTGTCTGGGCACGCTCATTGCGAAGGCCTGCTTCACACGCAACTTGTCGCAATCACGCACGCTGCTCATGTGCCTCGGCTGGCTGGTGTTGCCCTTTTTGCCCGCCTCAAATCTCTTCTTTCCCGTCGGGTTTGTGGTAGCCGAACGCATTCTGTATATGCCCTCCATGGGCTATTGCCTGCTGGTTGCTTATGGCTTTGAGCAGCTGCAGCTGCGTTTACGCTCGCATTGGGGGCGTCTGGCGCAGGCGGGGCTCATTGCCCTGCTGTTGGCGCACACGCTGAAGACGCAGCAGCGCAACTGGGACTGGCACAGTGAATACACGCTGTTCATGTCCGGTGTGCATGTAAATCAGCGTAATGCCAAGCTCTACAATAATGTCGGACATGCACTCGAGAACGAGGGGCAGTATGAGGAGGCGCTGTTGTACTTTCAGCAAGCGGTGCACATACAAGCTGATGATATTGGCGCCCACATCAATGTGGGTCGCACCTATAACAATCTGCAGCGCTATGCGGAGGCGGAGCAGGCTTATGTGCGTGCCAAGGCGCTCTTTCCGCAGGCCAAGCCTGGCGTTAGCTATCACGCGCGCATTGCACCCAATCATCTTAATGTTTTTATCAATCTGGCCAATCTGATAGCCAAGAACCAAACACGGCTGGAGGAAGCTGATCATCTGTATCGCCAGGCAATTAGCATGCGCAGCGACTACGTTCAGGTTAGTGGTACATTTATATTATTGTATGTTCTGTATGCATTTAAAAGGATTCTGTTTTACAGGCCTACATAAATAGGGGTGACATTCTGATGAAAATGAATCGCACCACCCAAGCGCAGGAGGTCTATGAACAGGCGCTGCTCTATGATAGCGAGAATGCGGACATCTATTACAATCTGGGCGTTGTGTTTCTCGAGCAGGGCAAGAGCCAACAGGCGCACGTGTATTTTAACAAGGCCATTGAGCTATATCCGGAGCACGAACAGGCCTTGCTCAACTCGGCCATTCTGCTGCAGGAGCTGGGCGGCGAGGAGGCGCGTCAGCTATCGCGTGCTCGACTTTACGAGGTGCTGGCCAGAGATGCGAACAATGAGAAAGTTTATTTCAATTTGGGCATGTTGGCCATGGATGAGTCCACCTTTGATGAGGCCGAACAATTCTTCAAGCGCGCCATACATCTCAAGTCGGACTTTCGCAGCGCGCTTTTCAATCTGGCGCTGTTGCTGGCAGACACCAAGCGACCACTAGACGCAGTTCCATTCCTTAATCAATTGATACGCCATCATCCCTCGCATGTGAAGGGTCTTATACTGCTGGGCGACATCTATATCAATCATATGAAGGATCTGGATGCAGCCGAGAAGTGTTATCGCAGCATCTTAAAGCACGAGCCGCATAACACGCAGGGTTTGCATAATCTTTGCGTGGTTTTCGTGGAGCGCAAGTGGCTAGCCAAAGCGTCTGTCTGTCTGCAGTTCGCACATAGACTTGCACCGGGCGAGGATTACATTAAGCGCCACCTGCAGATTGTGAACGCCCGTCTGCAAAAAATTAACAAGTTACCTGAAACGTCGCCGGAGCGGCAGTTAGCCTACGAGGAGTACGATCCGCTCGAGTTTAAGCTGCCCGAAGATCGAGGCATGCACAAAACACGCACGCGTTCATAGCAACACTCGTCCTAAATTTGTAAGTAAATGTAAGATGATCATTTGTCTCGAAATAGTCTCCTTGCTAGTTTAATTTAATTTGATCCGTAACCAAATTCATTTGTTGTGTTCACGGCTAATGATTAATCGGTTTAAAGTTAAATTTAAACGTTGTCATTAACTTTGCATTTAATCAGTTGTTAACTAGATTTAATTATTAACCACTTATCCCATTTCTTTATTAATCGTGAACACCCCAATTGAACTTTATTTAGATTGTATTTTAAAAAAAAGACGCGAGCAGTTGCGGTAACAAAGTACGTAATCTCAACCTGTATATAAAATCAATTGTTTTAAAATGAAAAAAAAGAAGAACGTACTACCGAAATCTTGCATTTATTGTATACTAATGAAAATGTACTTAATGGCATCAAATAAAATAAACTGTACTTAAAATGTGCACTATGATTAAAAATTATATGAGTACTTGATTTGAATAAAGGTAGTATATCCAACTTTTTTTGAAGTCGACAATGCTATCCGTCTTATTTGAATATGGATCATCTTAAAATTTCAGCACGATCGGATAAACACGAAGAATCTATTTTGAACTATAATTTAGATATTTATGAAAGAAAATCATTTTAATCTTGCGTATTTAGTGTGTTTTTGCATTTTATTAACAGTTTCTTAATAAGATATTTTATACACAAATATGTATATATATGTTGAAAAATAAACATTTTCTAAGTCAGATTGTTTGCTTAATTATAATATTAGAGCTCGGCACAAATAGTAATGCTCATTTATGGACTAATAGTAATCGTCAATGATATACCACAATATACATAAATAGTTCTTTATATCTAAAACATTCGATTTTGCGCTGTATTCCAATTATAAAATTGATATATATTTCTTTTGATTTGTATGCTTTGATTTATGTATTTTACGTTCGTTTTGAAATATGTTGTTAAATATATGAAGTTGTTTTAATCCTTTTACAAAATCGGTGAGCACATTTTGAATAAATGGTACTATATAGTTTGCTTATAATTTACAATAATTACATAGACATACATACATATATATTTATATATATATATTTGGTTTGTTAAATATACTTGATACGTTGCCTCATGCGAATAATGAAAAATTACATCATGATGAGCACTTCGAGTGACTAGATTTGTAGACTATGTATATATGATAAGCTAATTAAGTACATCAATATAAATACTCGACATTTTCAAAGACATATACATAACTATACAAAACACATTGGTTATGTTTAAGCTCTGGAATAATCAGTGAGAAGATATTTCATCTTTTTTTAAGTATGGCAAAGATTTGAGTTGTATTCCACTGATTAAAACGAGTGGGAAATTTAAGACATATTCCTGTTCCCTTATTTCGGATATTTCTTGAAAGTATTAGCTTGATAAATTAATTATATATAAATTGTGATTAAACAATATTTCTTATATTCTAGACGACTGCTGATTATATGATTTGGGATTTAACTACTTTACACAAGGAGTAGGCTGCATAGTACATTTTATATAAATAAGGCAACCACAAATGCTGCGGGGCATCCTCGTAGCCAGACCAAGATCCAAGTCTTGGCTCACTCGCAGGCAATCTTTCCATCGAAACTGCTTAGGGCAATTGCAAAAGCCTGCATGGCGCAGAGCGGATAGCGATAATCCATGGTGAAGACATCCTCGGATGTGCGACCAAACTGCATGACAATATATTCAGGATCGGAGTCGTGCACCAATTGAAAGTTCTTCACCGAAGCCTGCGTGACGCGTCCATGAAAGTTGAGCACATAGGATTGGGTCTCGTCATTCCAAACTGGCGTCTTGTTGTGCAACTCCACAATATTATCCATATTCTAAGGCATATAAAGTCTATATAAAACAACGATCAAATGTTTGACAGTGTCTGCAGCTAACCTTCATTTTCCATAAGTCGAGTATGCCTTGTTGTTTGGGATCCGCTGAGCTAATCTTAACACGCTGATCATCCTCAGTCATGCCCGGCAATATCACAGTCATGTTGCGGGGTCCTTTGAAGCCCAGAATGTTGGTGTCCTAAAAGGGAAATTGTTGTTTACACTAGCTAACAAAGTGCTCATGGCAGATATTTACATAGATAATGACAGCCAAATCGTTTCTAGGACTCTCTGTGCTCTCCTTGTTGCCACTGTCAAACACTGTAAAGGATGTGCCGAACACATTGGAGCGCAACTTGCCACAGAAACCATCCGCATTGCGGGACAGATCGGTGGGATCGCAGCTAACAATATAATTTGATGTTTTGCTCTTCTTGCGCTTGCGCCCTATCCAAAAGAAAATGCGTTAAGAACTGGAAACTACGGGAGTGAAGTGAGGATCTTACCACCCAACAGAAAGATCTTCTTGCCATAGTCACGCTCCAAGTGCAGATAGTAAATCGGAAAGAGACCACGATCCATGCCCTTGCGATCTCGTGTGATGCGGCATTTGTAGAGTACACCCTGCGGCGCCGGCTGCATAACGAACTGATCAATAGCACCAATCACATCGCCCTCGGACTCCCCGCTGCCGCCCACACTGCCGCTGCCGTTGGCCGCACCATTGCTGCCCTCCAGCGCAGCGCCCTCTTTGTAGGGTGAGCCAATGCCAGCTGGACGCACTGGAGCCACATTCGATATGTTACGATTCGCATAGTCGTCCTCGTCAAGGGAATCTTTAAAGGATGACTGGCCATTCCGTGTACGCTGAGAGTGTGTCGAGTTGGCACTTAAAGGTGGCAGCGGTTGCTCCACAACCGTCACGGGACTGCTCTCCTCATCCTCCAGCTCATGTGATGAGATCTCCTCAATTAAATCTGCAATTTGCATCTAAGCAGTGTGCATAATTTGAGACTTGACAAGAAACTCACCTTCCTGATTGATGGTGCTCAGGCTGCGCAAGTTATTCGAATTGTTCCTGCTCGAGTTCACTGTACTTGACAGGAGCACGCTGCTGCTGTTGTTACTTAAGATCTGATCCGGATTCTGTGGCGAACTTATAAACTGCATGGGTCCATCATATGCATGCAGCTCACGGCTGTTGCTCCGCATCCCGGACATGGGCCGACTGATCTGCAGATCGCTCGCCTGCACCATTCCTGGAGAGGCGCGCTTTTGCCGTATATATGCGTCCATCAGCTGGCGCTGTAAGTACACATTTAAGTATAAAAACGTATACTAGGACTAAAAATGATTTAACTTTAAGTTATCATTTAATCAGGGCTATACTCAAATTCAAATCGCAATTCTTTATTAAAAACATTGGAATGCATTTTAAACAAGTAAGAATGATCTAGTCGGATGTGCCCGACTATGAGACTCCCTGCTCCCAATACTTAACGTATACAGTGCCTGTAAAACTATAGTTTCTGCCTGCTGAGACGGGGAGAAATAGATTTGTCAATAACTTTGATGTTTATATCCTGATCACAACAAAATTAAATTAAAAACGTGAATTGAATACGTTTCTTTAGAAAATAAGAGCATACAAATCTTTACTCGGTGTGTAAACATCGGTATATTCTTGATTCTCAATAAATGTAAGATTTACTCTGGTATAAACGTCTCAGAGACTGACATTGTTTCTTTATAAAATGAAAGGAACCTTCCTTTGAAACTAAACAATATTTCAATTAACTGCAACAAAAAAGCACTTTTCACAAAATTAACAGGAAATGTGTGTATTTTTTTTTCACCATACTTTTGAAACTTCTGGGAAGTTGAATTCCTAGACTTCTTTACGGACATATGTAAATTCTGCATTACTTTTCGTTTTAAGTTCCATTGTTGTCAGACAAAAACAAAGATTTTAACGGGAATGTAACAAATTGAAGAACATATAAGATTAAAGTTTATATTTATCTTAGATGTTGAACAGGTTTTTCTTCTCCAGAACAGGCGGATGTTATGGAGTACTATGCAGGGTCGCTTTTCTGATGAAATAAGGAGCTAGATGTTTGCTCTGCGGAGGTTGAACCCTCATCATTTGTGTGGAGAATGGAGCTATGGTCTTGTAAATATTAAATTTATAACCAAGGCTCAGTTCACAATACATAGTAGGTTTATTTTATAGTAAATAACCATAATTGTATTAAATTTCAGCGATTGATTGGCATTAGTTGATTTATTGCCGTAATCCAATTCGCATTTTTGATAAGCACAATAACATTTCAATATCTTTATGGCTATACAAATACTTCAACTAGTACATATGTGATTGTCAAGTATCAATAATATAGCTTAATTTTAAATAATAATTGTTCTGAGTAACAATTACAGAACAATAATAAATGCTAAGAAAAACATATATAAATAGATACTTATTTAAATGAGAACAATCGGAATAAGTATATCGGGGAATTACACAGAAACTAGATTGCAAATAAGTTGAACTTAATTAAAACAAATGCAAATATATACATATTCTGAGACAGGTACAATTACATTTAATGTATTCAAAGTCAAACTGAATCTACTCGATTATAATTAGGCCGCACAATTGCCTCATTTGAGAGCTGACTTAAGTTACAACAACTTGCATAAATTATTTGCTTACAGCAAATGAGAGTAATGTAATAAGATACTTAGATAGCTTCTATGTACTGTGGCATAACTTTCGAATCTTGAGCTATTATGCCAAATCTCACTCGAACTATATCGGTAAGTACCATATATATATATATATATATATATACACATATATACATGACTGCGGATGTGCTGGCAAATCGCAGCTTTATGGAGGCTTGGCTAGGTCATTGGGTAGCTGGGTGGAGGGGTGGTTGGGGTCAGCGCAGTGGCAGTGCAGTTGCATCATCAGCATTATCATGAAAAGAAAACAAGACTACACTGGGAGAGCCGATTGACCACTTGACCATTTTGCCTAGGGTTAGTCGTTTGTGTGGCTTGACATGACATGATTTGAGATGCGATGATATGGGATGACAGCGAGTGGGACTGTTGTTGATGACAATGATTTCATTAAACATTTATGCAAATTTTCAAGTTCATAAATGAAACAAGCAAAAACTGGCAAAAGTTGCTAAATAAATTGCGCTGTTCATAAACAAAAATATTATTATATTATATGGTACTTCTCGGCGTTCTACGTGGTTAGCATTTTACTTGATATTCAACTTTGAGTGGAGCACTAAAAGTTTATCCCCCATTTGTGTTGACTTTTTTGAACTTTTTGTGCACATAACCCTCTATTTCTAATTTCGGCTCAGAAAGCAAAATTTTCAAAAATACTTAAAATTTTCGAAAGGCAATACATTGCAAAACATTTAAGTTTTATACAACAGTTTTTCAATCGATTACCAACCTCTGCAGTTTATGAAAACATAATCGTTGCTGTGATACAAATTTCATATTTAGTATAGTGGATATTTTATTTTTAGTGTATTTCATAGATAAAGCTCAGATTTAGCAATAAACAAGTAAGAACGTTGCAGTCGGATGCACCCGACTGCGATATACTCTTTTTTTCGCCTCTTTGCGGAGTCAGTGGGCGTGGCAATTGAATTTCTGCTCAAATCTTTAAAGTTTTGCCATCAATTAAAATTTGGTTGGGCCTGTTCTACAGGTTTGGGAGAAACAAACATTGCTTGATTGCAAGGGCGGGGGTGGGCGTGGCAAAAATATTTTTATCCAATCTATTAAATAGGGCAACAGAATTCAACCTGCAAAATTTGGTGATTCTAGCTAAAGGGGTGGGGGAGATACAGACTTTGCCTATTTGTGGGGGCGGGGGTGGGCGTGGCCGAATTTTTTTTTGCCAGATCAATGAAGGATGTGATAAGTAGCCCTTGTGCCAAATTTGGTTACTCTAGCTATAAAACTGTGGAAGATATAGGTTTTTGCGGTTTGTGGGGGAAGGGGTGGGGGTGGGGGGGAGATCTTGACACTTTGTCTGCCTATGGTATATACCAACATGTATACCAAGTTTGGTTGCTCTAGCTTCAAAACTGTGGAAAAAACCTGCGTTCATACAGACAGACGGACAGACGGACAGACGGACGGACAGACGGACATTTCACAAACCCAATATACTCTTTTTTCCTTTTTTTTCAAAAAAGTTAAAAAAAGAGTATAAAAATATGCATTTTACTAAATGTTTTTATTCATGTTCTAACAGAGCTTTTTTTTACTGATGCATAAAAAAGTATTTTTAAATGGAAATGTTTTGCACAAAGCGATTTATCTGTGCACTGAGTAACAAAGCAAAATTCCGCATAACTTTTCTCATTTTTTTTGCTGCTCAACGCGGAAAAAGGCAATTGCGTTGAAATTTGAAATCCGTTTTTCTAAAGGAGCAATTGAATGACAAGCGGCAGGAGCAGGAAGAGCAACAGTAGCTGGAACAAGCGCTCGCAGACACGTACAGCAATCAGGAAACTGAGGAGGGTAAACGTGACATTTTGCAGTACGGAAAGAAATTAGGTCGAGCAACAACTTTTAGTTACTATGGATACGTTTATTGGTTAGCGTAAATATCAAGTACAATTTAGAATCTACAAAAAGTTTACATTACTCAGGATACTCTCAATGGTGGCATTGTGTATACGCTGCTTGGCAGCGGGCGCACACTGCAATTGAAAGAAATCGGGCAGATCCTGCTCAGCCTCAAAGGCGGAAAGCTTATTGGGTGGCAGCCAGAGATCCATGCGATCGTAAACGACACCATTTGGACCCTGCTGGATAAACCAATCAATAGAGTCCCGATCCTTGAGATCCGCACCCCAGAGCAGCAGCAGCGGCAGCTGTGACTTGGCACGCTGCACCAGCGTGGGATCGGCTTTAATGAACACGGCATTGGGCACAATGCCGGCCAGATCAAAGGCCTGGGCAAAGTTAATGCTCTGCTCGACGTTGCTGGTGCGAGGATCGGCAAAGGCGTTCTCCTTGCTGCTGGTAAGGAATAGAACCGGATACATGTTCTGCTTGAAGCGCAGCAAAGTGCACAAATCCGCATCGAAGCTCTTGAGTAAGTTAAGCCGACCACAGCCATAATGCTGCACTACCTCCAGTATGCGATCCACAAATAAATTCTTATCAATGGTCTGCACGCTCTCGTAGAGGCCATTGGAGCGAAGCTGTGGCCACTTGATCTCAATGTCAAATCCTACGCTATGATTCACGCGCTCAAAGAAGTCCTGCAGCGTGGGAAAGAGACGCTGCTCCACCTGCTCGACATTGCAGTGTGCTGGATACTCAATGATCTTGTTGCCCACAATCTGATAGGTCTTTAGCTGCTTCAGCTGCTCATAGGTAATATCCTTGATCAGCACCTCGATCAGATCGTCCCGACTTTTCGGCGTCTTCGAGTCAATGCACACGCGTATGGAGTAGTCATGATGAATGATGGGCACCAAATCGCTGGTCAGCTGTACATCGAATTCAACCAGATCGGCGCCCAGCTCACCCGCCGCCATCATGGAACCCAGCGTGTTCTCAATTAGAGGCGCTGCCGTCGCCGACGTCAGCGTCAAGCTCTTGCCCAAACCACGATGGCCAATCTCTAAAGCTGTCCAATTGGAACGCCAATAGTTGACGAAGCTGGTGCGAAAATCTGTGCTGCCATTGACCATGGGATGCACAACCAGATACTGTAAATTTAGTTCACCCACCACACGCTGCCAGATGGGCGATATTAGCTGTAGACTCAGGTTGCCCTCGCTGCCCGTCAGCGCACCTGGCTGCAGCTGCGCATAGCCCAGCAGGCGTACAAGATCCTGCTGTTCTCCATAGATCTCCAATTGGTAGGCAACCTGCTGCAGCTGATCCAGTGTTACATGAAACATGAGCAGGTCCTGGTCTTGGTTGTAGGGCACACCATACTCCGGCTGTGGTCTCAGCCTGCTGTCGCTGTAATCCATGCGCACGTACTCCACATTGGCGCTGGCAGAGCTTAGTATGGGCGAGAGACTGACTGGATGCACTGGCTGCAAACGCAGGCGTAATGCTGCCGACTCCGGCATTGTCTGCTCCTCCAGGCGTAATGCCTGCCGGAACACCTTCAACTGCACTATGCAGCCGGAACGCTGCAGCCAGCCGCGTGACATTTGTCTTTGTCCTTCAATGTTACCCAACGTATCGCTGCGATTGCCGGACAGCTTAGTTGTATTGAATGCGTGCGGCAGGACATGTGACTCCCACCGACGCACCTGTACGCCACCGGCACGTCCCACAGCCGCCACAAAATAACGATACTCCACGCTGCTGTTCTGTGGCAGCAACACCGAACCCAGCCACACGTTGTGCACAGCTGTGCGATTCAAAAGTATAGCTCGATCTGCTTGCCACTCGCCCAAGGCAGCCAGGTTGCCCACCAGAGCAGGACGCTCATGGCTGGCCAGTTGATCCTGCGTGGACAGGATTAGCGTAAAATTGAATTCCAGCGGTGAGTTACGCTTGAGCGGCACAAAGCGGCGAGCAGCATAGTATTTTTCATAGTAGCTGTCGCTGTCACAGTGGGTGGCTTCCGGCAGCAGGCAGACGACGCTCAGCCAGGCGATGGCCAAAGCCACGCAGGTGTTGCACAACGACATAGACATGGTCTGAACACGTTGACAAGCGCGACGCGACTGATAGCTGGCAGCTTTAACAGGTGGATTGCTGCTGCTGCTGCTGCTGCTGCTGCTGCTGCTGCTGCTGCTTCTAGTTGTGCTCTTATCAATAGAGATTTATGACATCTTCTTGTGCTGGAGGCGATAAAGTATTAGCACTGCTATAACGCTATAATCAGTGTGAGTGCGAATTGTCAACTGAATGGTTAAGCTCGATTGCCGCTGCCGCTGCCAGGCAACTTTCGCGCGTGTCGCTTCGTGCATCTGACAGATACAGATAAATATACAGCTACAGATACATATTTAGTTACAGATACAGTAGCGTAACAAGCGAGTTCTTTATCAAAAGCTCTGACAGAATACGTCATCAGTTGAGGCAATAATGGCATACGCCGCACTCGTATTACCGCAAGTTTAATGAATTTGATTTTGATTTCGAGTGCTGCGCAAAAGCGTCGCCTTGGTGGGGTTTCGGAATCGGGTACGTCGCCCTATGCTGCATATAATATGTGTTTAAAGGGTGTTCTACGCTATAATGGTACATATTTGTGCTTAAAATAAATGCAAATATTCTCAAGAAGTACTTCCTTATTCATAAAATATAGAAATCTTCACAATTTCTGGTTTTAAGCTCAAAAAATGCGTAAAGACGTTTAGATATTGTCGTTTTTGCATTAATATATGATGAAAACAATAAAAAGGTCCTTAACGATGCTGTAAACATAAACAGAGTCGTTCTCTGCCACTGGATCTCGCTTTTTTTTTTTTAATTTTTTTGGTTTTTTGAGACCAAAACCAGAATTTTCGAATCGTTTTTTGCGTGAAATCGTTTAAGTTAAGAATTACCCAAAATTCAGCGTGTTAGGAGACTGTTGCCAACGGGTTAAAATACTAAATAAAACAAGTAAATGTTGTTTGTTGGCGACCTTTCTACGTTTTAAATAGAGTAGTTTAGCTGGCTTGAGGTCACTGTTTTGTTAAAAAAAAACAAAACAAAAGTTTTTGTTTTTTCCACCAATATATTTCGGCAATCTTCGATAACCGTCTTCAGGGCATAGATTTTTACACGTCCGCTCTGTGTGGCGTGGAGTTGTCAACTGATTTTTTTTTAGAAAATAAAGGCAGGGGTCCCCTTATATTTTGTGATAACATCTGCGAAATTCCCAAGGTCAAAATCATTTTTTGAAACTCTTTATACTTATTTGAAAGTACATTTTTAAATGCAAATCAAACAACAAGTTTCAGTTAATTCATAAAATGAAATCATGGGTCAATCTACATTTTCAGATAATTTCCAGAACATCTAAGAAAACAAACTCAAGGATTTCCCGATTATAACAGAAAGGTTCTTCTTCTATTAATTGACATCATCTTTTCAAATCATTACATGATTTCTCTTTTTGGATTCAAAGCTATTAACAAATCTTTAAAAGTCCAATAAACTCAATTCTCATTTATTTTATATAATACTCTGTATTTGGGACACCCTCTATCAGTATATATGTGACTAATTTCAATGCGCGGCCGTCTAGCTTGTATCTGGGGTCAGACCCCCCATCGTTTTAGTATTCAAATGGCGAAAGTTTGTCAGTGGCCGTGTCATTTATCTACAATAACATGTACTACATATTTCATAAATTTTGTTTTGGATTGTATGAGTATGGGAACTTATTTGCAAGAGAGCGTATCTAATACAATTTATAGCCATTGAAAGAGCATTCAATAAGAGAGAGTCTTTTGGATTATTTAAATTGCTTACCGATTCCAAATTAATTCGAAAACTTTAAGACTGCATAAAAACCAATAATATATAGTATGTTAATACAGAAATAATACAGAAATTGATGAGTAGAAATAGATCTTTGTTTATTTTTCGTATAGGGAAGAGGACTTTTTCAAATTTAATCGTTGGAAGAGCTATCCAAATTGGTGGAAGTTTATTGGACTTTAAGTTAGGCTTTGTTCATACCAACTTGGATCCTGTATTTTCTACCCATGGATTTTTCAATTTCGTTAAAATACCGATTTTCTAAAGATTTTTGAAAACGAATCAAATTTTTTACTACACAAAATAAACTAGTTCAAAAACTCAGCTTCAAAGTTAAGTCAGCTTAAAAATTTTAAAAATAAGGCAAAAAAAGAGATTATTTTGTTGGTTTTCAATTATAACAAGTAAGAATACTCTAGTCGAGTGTGCCCGACTACGAGACTCCCTGCTCCCAACTTGCATTTCAAGCAGTTCAGCGGCAACACAAGCAAGCAGCGTACTCAACTTGCACAGTGCTTGTCAAACTGTTGTTTCTGCCTGCTGAGACAGGGGAAATAAGTTCTTCCATAACTTTGGTGCTATTTATCCGATCGTGTTGAAATTTACACATCCGAAAGACATTGATTAAACATACATGTGTACCAAAAATTAAAGCTTTATCTTTAAAATCGTGGCTGTGGGAGTCTTTTGCGATTTGCGGGGGTGCGGGGGGTGCATCCGAAATTTGAAATAAACTTGATCTGCGTATGGTATACAGGAACCTTCATGCCAAGTTTGGTGTCTCTAGCTCTTATAGTCTCTGAGATCTGTGTGTTCATACGGACAGACAGACGGACATGGCTAGTTCGTCTCGGCTGTTGATCCTGATCAAGAATATATATAGTTTATATAGTCGGAAATACCTCCTTCTGCCTGTTACACACATTTGCAGTACTTTATAACTCCCTTTTTCCCATTTTTAATGGGAACAGGGAGTAAAAACAAAGTTGCCACACCGCAACAGATTAAACAGAATAAACCAGCCCTTTTATGTATTGTAATACGGTACAAAAAGAAGAAAACATAAATGTTTTGGCAAAGACAGAGCCCATATGTGTACCTTAATATTTGATATGGGTTATTAAATTCAATGTCATACATAAATTTGCACAAAAAAACCAAAAAAAAGAAGAAAAGTAACCAAAATTAATGGTCGCACATGAAAAATGCAGCGCAATGTTTTTGGCGTCTTTTGAACTTTGCTCGGCGCGTTTATTTTAATTTAGGCAGACAAATTTGCGTAAAATTAAAGGGCGTAACAGTGTGCTATAAAAAGCACATGTTCGTACACATATGCTACTTAAGAGTGTGTGTGTATGTGTATGTGAGTGATATTTGAGGTCGTGCAATAAAATGATTACTCATACGCAGCGTGCCACAACCCGAAATTGAGAAAGTCAGCAACATTAGTAACAAGCAAATAAGCCGGAGATGTTTGCTATTGTTTTTATTGTAAATATGTGAACTACATTACAAGAATGACAACGATGACAACCAGTCTTTTTGTTTGTACTGGCAAGGTCCTTTTCATGTTTAAGCAGCAAGGATTAAGGATTTTATACATGTATTACGCCGGCTTAAGTGTGCGCACAAAAAACAAAGATTTAGAGAAAAGCTGAAACGCAAACTAAAAAGGATATAAAAGTGTGCAGTAGCAAAAGTATAAAAAGGTTTGATAAATTTGCAATTTATATTGAATCTGACAAATGTACGCACCTAATAATGCTTGTGGCCAGCTAACAAACAGTTGCCAAACAGTTGGCAAACTGTTGCCAAACTATTGAATATTGAATGCGCTGATGAGCATAAAATCAAATAACCAATGGCTTGGAAAAATACTCATCGATTTGTCTGCTCAATGGACGATAAGCTTCACACACATATATACTATATATATAACGATTAACCTCAGGAAAAAAAAGGTAGACTAAGGATGGAGGATGAAAACTATTACAAGCTGTTAAATCCGCCTTTGACTTTGCCATTGGCTTTGCCTTTGAGCCCTTCTCAACGAACATGACCGCATGCGTGTGAGTTAACCTTTTTTATTTGGCCCCATTGGTGTCCAGTTAGCCGTCGCTTCATTAAGCCATAAGATCCAACCCAATTGTGTCCTGTCATGTCCTTAGTGACAACGGCAACAGAGCCATTGGCATCTGCGTCACAAATCTTTTCATCAGCTTAAAACCGGATTTTGTTAAATTTACAACATTGTCTGTCAGTGAAATAAGTACTTTAATTTCACAAATTTAATGAAAATGTCAGGATTTAAGTGAATTTTGTATTTAATTGTTGTAGATGTGTTGTATATGTGTTTTACAAAGAATTTTACAAACTCTGTAATTAAATAACGTTTATGTTTTTCAGGTTTTCTACATTTTGCAAATTCCTAAAATGTAACTGTTGTCGGAAATTGAACTTTAGGCAAATGGAAAATAGACATTATTTTTTTTTTTTTTATGGGAATGCAAATAGCTGTAATACCCCAAATGTTGTGTAATGAATTGTGGAATGATACAAGTACAAGAAAACAATCAAACACTGAGCTGCACATCAAAATGTTTTTAATTTCCGGCTGAATATTTTAAGTGGAGTGTTTAGACATAAATGACAGATTACCTGCAAAGAAAAGGACCGCAAACGGAAGCTCATATGTAAATGTTGAGGTATATGCTTATATTCTTATGTACGTATGTTTCTTTGTTACCTTTTTGCTGCGTAAAGAAAGTGCTGAGGTTTTGCTTTTTTATGGGTTACTGCACAGAGTTACTTTCACTTGTAAAAGAAAAGTTGATAAAAATACCTTGAATTGCTCGCACGACAAGAATAAGCTTAAGCCTGAGAAGTCTACCTGACATTGAGGATTAGAAAATAACTGAAAAGAATGCCACTTTATGGTTAAGCCCTCGAGATGTTCTCGAAACACTATTTGAGGCACGCTGTGAGAAGTAGGCCCTTGGGCAGAAATTAGCAACGTTTTGTAGTGGCCTAAATGGCACAATTGCCTTTACACTTTGTATGCAAATTTCGAATAATAACAACGAACAACAACGAACAACAACAACAGCAGCAAAAATACAATGAAGATGAAGGTAAAATCCGACAACGGCTGCTGTGAACGCCTGAAAGTATGCAGTAAAATGTGACGAGCGCCAAGTGTCTGAGCATGTGAGAAACACACGGCGACACAAACACAAACAAACAAGGCGAAAAGGCAGAGCTTGGGGGCAAATGGCAGCCTTTGTTATGCTGACAGCAGCCACACATACTCACATAGCTGTGTGTTTATGTGTGTGTGTGGGTTCGGATGTTAGAGCTGCATAACAAAGAGTCCATGAATTTCACTCATTCGCACCCAGGCAACCAGTCAGAACTTGGCAACATTTTTTCTATAAAGCACAATGGTCATAAAGTCAACTTTTGTTTGATTAAATTCAATTAAAGTTCTAAGAAATATAAATATATATTTCTTTTGTGATTATGCTCAAAGGTTTAACGAAATTGTAATTTAACAATGTACGCTTGCAACAATGCATGAAAATATATAATAGTTATACATTTTCTATATTTTTCTATACAAGTTTAATAGAAAATTCAGAATATCATAGAAATGTGTACTAGTTCTGGGTTGTTATATCAACTTTGCATCAAAATGCATGCTACACATTTGTATGTGAAATGAAATCTGAATTGTATTAAATCCATCGAGGTTGTCATGGAAATCTCTTCCAACCAAATTACAACCGAATTCCAACTCTTAGGAGCCAAAGAAATCTCTAGAGATTTTGATTTTAGCGTTGCCACCACACAGAAATAACTTTGATTAAAATTTTTTCGCACTTTAGTTATTCTTTTTGATAAACAAATTGATTATTATACTATTAGTACACTAACTTATTTTTGAAGTTATTGTTCTGAATTTATAAACAAAACACTTTCACTATTTGCAGCCCGCAAAGTTTAACAAATTGTATGGCAACTCTTTTCTGTAGCAATCAATTTCGAGCAAGTTGGCAGCTCCCATGTTCGATAGGCTTGGTTGGACATTTTTTAAAATGTAAACTAAATAACCTAAGCAAGTCAAATGTTTATAAAATATAATGCAGATAGTTCAGAAAAACATTTTTGTTTCATTACAAATATTTATTTTATTTTTAAAATTGATTTTGGTGGTGTTTTCAACCAAATCCCTAGTAATTTTTCTGACATCTTTGAAGTTTAATTTGGCTTAAAATTGCTTGCAATTAAATTGAAATTGCTTCAGTGAGTCTTCCGTAACTCAAAAAACTGACTATCTTAAAGCATTTCAGCACCAGCTCTTTCTATGAGCGAATGATGTTGCAAACCAAGCTAAAATCTCTACAGACTTCCGTGACACCTCCGTATGTGATTTTTTGATAAATTGTCTTAATCAATCCTAAAGTAAAAGTTGGGTTTCCTGAAGTAGCAATATTCCAGACTGTTGCAGATACAAATCTAATATTTTTATATATTTTTTTTAAGTTTTTGTCCATTTCTATAGCTGGCTTTGTTTTAGGAGTTTAAAAATCGTCTTTAAGACCATAGTGCAAAGGTCATGTTTGGCTTAACTGCTTCATCAGTGCGTTGGTCGCTTCGGCTGACAGGTTTCGGGAAGGTTCTGGGAACTTTGAGTTGACTGTTCAATAAAGGTAAACTCAAACAGCAACAGGAGCTACAGTCGCGGTCTTGTGCCGTGTGCTCTCCGTGTGCTATCGTTGTTCGCCTTGTTGGAAACCCCTACGACATTAATATGTGTTTAGAATAAACAGATGTAACGATGCCTAGCTGGATGGGTTGTAGTTGGTTAAAGGGCAGCAGGAAGTCAAAGTTGCTGTAGGTATAAATATGTATGTAACTTGTCGGCTTTAGAAGATGAGCATATGGGAAAATAATTAACACGCTGGGTGCGAGCTGACTTTTATGTGGAATCAACCTAAGGATTCCGAATGAACTGAACGAGGGTAAGATTAATGAGTGGGCAAAATTCACACGTAAAAGTTGTAATAATAAAAGTAACTGTTTTAGAAACATTAATTAGTGAGTCTTTTTATAAATTTCTGCTTTGAGTTATTGTTTAAAATTATGCAGATTGAAATACTTTTTGAGCATTGTTCGGAATTTACAGCAGAAATAACTTTAAGCATATTTTTAGCTGTAATCAAAATCGAAATCTGTTTAATATTTTTAATTCTTTAAGAAAACACCATCGACAATGGATATTGTTACAATTTTTGAAGCATTGTTGCTGCTGCAGCTTTTTTGTTCAAAGCATAAAGTTTGAGGTGCAAGAAAAAAAGAAACTACCATCAAAAAACTTTTCACAGTGTGAAAGTTTTGCGGCCTTGCGTTCATACTGAAATAAGTATTTTAATTAATGGCTTAACATTTTTTTGAGACACATTACTTAAATGCAATGTTCCGTATCTGCAACGATGCGATATAGCAGAAAAGACTTTTAAATAGTGCGGTTTAAAGCACGTTGCAAATAACCTGAAGTTTCTTTTTTTTGTGAAGGCTAATGGTTTTTTGCTCCCTTTGCTCTACTATTTCTCAAAGTGAAGGACCTGAGCCAACTGCAATTTTCTGCGTTTTTCCGCCTTTTCCGATGCCTTTTTAAAAGCTTCAAAGTGTGTCGAAATTGCAAAATTGCACAAGGCAAGGTTTATGTAGGTATGTGTGCATGTTTGAAACATATTTTATTTTTTTTTATTTAATTTAGTTTAATGTCGACTAATAACAATCGACAACAGAAAAAGTTAAAATTTAAAAAATTAAATAAAATTATTTTTAAAACTATTATTAAAATTATTATTAAAATTTAAAAAAATTTTAAATTAAAAAAGCATAAAATAAAAAATTAAAAATTATTTCTGGGTAATAAGCCTCAAAAAAATTGATCCAACATTAGTTGCCTGGATTGGGGAAAACCCAGAAAAAACCCAATCAGATCAAGAAGTTAGTATGTTAGAAATACACTAAAGATACAAACAAATAACTACAGGCAAAAATACCAAAAAAAAAAAAAAAAAAAAAAAATACAAAAATACAAAAATATGAAATACAAGACCTACAAATTAGATAGGTGAGAAAGGAGTGAAGTTCTAAGTGTAGGAATAGATGAAGCATTACTTATAACATGAAAAAGATTGTTATAATCAGAACATAAAATACGAAAAGGGTTATGAATAGCGTAGTTAGTACTGCAGGTTTGAAGAGAAAGAGGGAGAAAGTTTCTTGTACTTCTAATAGGAATAGCAAAACTAATTTGGCTGATTAATTCAGAAGAATCAATTTCGCCGTTAATTAGTTTATGTAAAAATATTATACCAAGCATGGTTCTACGATCAGAAAGAGAGGGGAGATTTATTAGTAAGAGTCTACTACGGTAAGGAGGCATGCGAATGTTAGGATTCCAATTAAAGCCCCGGAGGGCAAAGAGAAGAAATTGTTTTTGTATAGACTCTATTCTGTCCTGATGAATCTTGTACTGGGGACACCATATACAAGATCCATATTCCAGAATTGGTCGAACAAGTGAGGTATAAAGAGTTTTAGTAACATAGGGATCGTCAAATTCCTTTGACCAACGCTTTATGAAACCAAGGACACCATAGGCACGATTAGTCATCGATAAGATATGCTTGTCAAACTTAAGCTTAGGATCTAAAAGAATACCCAAATCAACAACCGACTCAATACGTTCAAGTGGTTTACCATTAAGAACATAGTTATTAAAATATGGCATTCGCCTATAAAAGGACATTACGTTGCACTTACTGCAATTAAGATTTAATAAATTTACTCGACACCAAGTTTGAAAACTATCAAGATCAGTTTGCAAATTCTGACCAGATTGAGAGTTATTAGCAGACAAACAGAGCTTTACATCGTCGGCGTACATTAGTACCCGAGAGTGATTTATTACAGAAGGCAAGTCATTAATAAAAAGAGTAAATAATAAAGGGCCGAGATGGCTTCCTTGTGGTACTCCAGAAGTAACTTGAACAGACTTAGAAGCTAAGCCTTTAAAATGAACTTTTTGGGTTCTTAAATTTAGATAACTAGAGATCCAAAGAATTAAGTTATTTGGTAATCCAAAAAGATTAAGCTTATGAATTAAAAGGGAATGATTAACGGAGTCAAAAGCTTTACTGAAATCAGTGTAAATGACATCTGTTTGCATTTTATTTTGAAAGCCCCTTATAACAAAAGAGGTGAATTCCAATAAGTTAGTGGTAGTAGATCTATATTTCACAAACCCATGCTGGCTGGGTGAAACAATAGATCTACAAAAATGTTGTAGTTGAGAAGTTATTAATTTCTCAAAAATTTTAGGGATGGCGGACAACTTAGATATACCTCTATAGTTTTGAACATTAGACTTGTTTCCTTTTTTGAGGAGAGGAATTATGAATGATTCTTTCCAAATCATTGGAAAAGTGCACAACTCCACGGAAAGATTAAATAAGTTATAAAGGGGTCTCAAAAGACCTTCAGCGCAGTACTTAAGTATACAGCCTGGTATTCCATCAGGCCCCGGTGAAAATACGGGTTTAATGGCTTTTAGATCGCTTAGTAGCGAACCTTCTGTGATCAAAGGTTCAAAAAAGCAATTAGAGACATTTACATGATAAGGATAAGACAAATCTAAATGGTTAGTATAAGAACTATAAGTCGTTTGAAAAAAATCAGCAAACAAATCGGCGATAGCCTGATTTGTTTCTGCAGTCATTTTTTCGAAATATACGGTTGATGGAAGTGCTGATGAATTACGCTTCGCATTAACGAAGGTATAAAACTGTTTAGGGTCCTGTTGAAACTGCAGCCTACATTTTCTAAGGTAATCCTTATAACACTGGCTATTCAGGGCAGAGAAGCTGGATCGAGCAATCAGAAATTGTGAGAAATCAAAAGAGGAGCCAGTTTCCTTGAATTTTTTATATAATCTTGACTTTCTATTTTTCAAGTATGTTAAATCCCGTGTAAACCAAACAGGTTTGTTAGACCTACGTGGATTACACATTGGGACACATATGTCAAGTAAAGAGTTTAAAGTTGCATAAAAAATCGTAATTGCACAATCCATGTCTCTGCACCTATATAGCTGAGACCAATCAGTCTGCGATAAAAGCTGAGACAGTTTATGAAAATCGGTTTTCCGAAAAAGGCGAACTCGACCCGTAGGGTTGTTACAAGGACTTAACACCCGGGATGGCAAATCCATCAGCACCTCCAAAGTTGGATGATAAGGATCTTCAGGATAGGATATAGGTTCTGTACGGGAGATAGATAAGAAAGAGGGATCTAAAACAAAAATCAAATCAAGAAATCTGTTCAAAGAATTCGGGATATTATTGATTTGACACAATGACATCCCAAATAAATTGTCCAGAAAATCATTTTGACCCGTGGCAGTCAAAACATTAGTATTGGAACTAGAAATCCATGTAGTTCCAGTAATATTGAAATCACCAAGAACTACAAGAAAGTCGCGATCGGAAAGCATAGATATAACAGAACTAATAGCAGAAGAATGATCTAAATAAACAGAATTATCAGAAGAAGGAGGAATGTAAGAACAAGTAATAAACAGCGATACACCACAAATACACAACTTAATAGCAACAAATTCAATATCTATCGAATTATCGGTCACTACTAATTCAGAAGCTAAATCAGCATTAACAGCGATAAGTACACCGCCACCTCGACGAAATGGGCGATCTTTTCGATAGATGGAGAATTTGTTTATGAAAATTTCAGAGTTAAGAATATCAGGCCTTAGCCAAGTTTCGGAAAAGGCAATGACATTAAAATTAAAGGAAAGACTATTTAAATAAAGATTAGTAAGTTTAGTACAAATACCTCTTACATTCTGATAGCCTAGTGAGAGGGAGGATTTTAGTTTTTTGTGCTATCAGAAACTACCTGAGGTTGAGTGTTAGTTCTACTACTACTACCAGGTAATGAAGGAAGTGCAACCGGGATCCGATTTTTCTTTTTTGCAGTATATTCTTTTATAATTAAGTGGTCAGGCCAAAACTCTTTGCAACAAATTTTATTGAAATGTTCGGCCGGAACACTTATTTTAAATGAAGAAATTTCCCGAATATATGAAAATTTGAATTTTTCCACCGTAATATTGGCTTGATATTTGGCCTGAATAAAGGCCTTGACATCATCAGATGTGGTACCAGGGGCAAGCCTAGAAACAAAAATTTGTTTTTTTGGTGGAACACCTACAAGAGTCTTATTATCAACCGCAGCAGTAACTTCAGGTGAAGCTACAGCCTCGATTGATGGACTATTTGATACCGCAGATATGTTAGCAGTCAAACTACTACACCCCGGATCAGAAATCTCTTCGGTTTCAGTATGAACAACATCCATGGGTAAGTCTTTGTTTTCGTTCATACTGACAGTGGTGTTAGGAGATGGGGATGAAAAATTTATTAATGATGGAGCGGATGGTATGGACAAATGTGTTGGGACAGAAAGTTCATTAGGGCCAATTGACAACCTAAGATTGGCCTTTTTACGCTTTGGAGACTCATTCAAAAGTTTCATACCTTTGAATTCCCTGTCCAAAGCCGAGAAACCATCGAACAGTTTTTTAAACCGCCCGAAAATATCTCCAAAGCCCATCTTAGTCTGCCTCATGAATCCCATCATATCCCTTTCAATATCCCTACAAGATTCACATGTCCATTTTAAGCCTGATTTGGACTCAATCAGGTCAATAATACGGCCGTTAAGGCCAGCACATTTTTCGTGTGAGACATTATCACACAGCCAGCAACAAACAAAACCCATCTTCACGTTTGCTCGAACCTGGCAATTTTTATTGTAGCAGACATACATTTTTAAAAGGCAAAGCTACTTAAATTGATTATAAAAGAATAAACGAAAAAAAATAAGGGCACTGAGAAAATAATTAAATTAGACGCAGACAAAATAAGTAAAAAAAATAAAAAAATAGAAAATAAATATGCACACTAGGGTTAATCGCAAGTACTGCTGTTAGTTACTTACACACAACAACAACAACACTAAACGAAAACACTAAACACAAAAAACAACAACTGCGCGAGCGCGACGACCGAAAGCACAACGGAATAGGTTTAGAGAGAGAACTAAACCAAAGCCACCACCAAAATTAATGAAAGCGCGGGAGAGAGAGTTTATGGATAGAGCGCGTTGAGAGACTTAGCGAGAGTAAAAACACAAAAACAAAACAGTGCAATTGCACAAACGTTTGTTGTTCTGTTCAATTTAATGAAAGCGCGGGAGAGAGAGGTTATGGATAGAGCGCGTTGAGCGAGACTTAGCGAGAGTAAAAACACAAAAACAAAACAGTGCAACTGCACAAACGTTTGTTGTTGTGTAAGGACACTTAAGGCCACTCAAAAACTCATATAGATTTCATATGTCTGCATCATCCTATATTCTATTCTATTCTATCAATGCAAATTCACTGCTTACATTTTATATTTGCAGTTTATTGCTAGCAGACTATACACATTACCATTGCCAGATTGTGGATTATTTCAATTCCTTAAATTTTGTCCAAGTGTAGACAGATGCTCTTGAATTTTGTAGCATATTGTCGTACTTAATAATGTGACTTGTCAGCATTGTTGAGCATTGTCATTTAATCAGCTTTAACATAGCTTTTTAAAACTGGTTGTTGCATTTTCTTTCAAAACGAATTCAGTTGAGTAGCCAACAGCTACTGATACACTGAAAAAAATTGAACTGAGTTTAAAAATCAAACGCAAATGACACAGATGCAACGTTTTTGATATTATTTTGAGACATTTCATTTAAATTTCATGATACTATATATTGATATATTTAATCAAAATAGTAGTTGAAGAGAAAAGTACATAAATTTGAACAGCATATATTTAACTCGATCTTTATTTTTTTCAGTGTAGTATCGCCGCGTGCACAAGAATCTGCTTTTATGCTTGGCTTCAACTTTTTCGGAGGACTGCGTTGACATTTCGCAGCAATTGGAAACTTTCTATACATATAGAATCGAATACTTGGATACACGTATTTTGCGTTGAAAGCTGCTTTGTTACGGCAGCGATAAATACCGGAAAGGATGACCAAATTGGACATGCAGGAATTGAGAAGTTTGTCTGTGGCTTGCCTTTTGTTAAGGTTGCTTTGAATGCTTCAAATCCTTAAATGCTGCCCTGTCATCGGTAAAATGAAGCATTTTAATATTTAAGCACTCAGCACGGATAAAAGGGACCGGTGGTAGTCCTTGGGGAGAGAGAGTGAGTAGCGTGTAACGCAATTGCATTCCATCAGACCTCCGGCAAGTAAATTCGAACGACAAAACCCGTATCCGGCAATTCAGTGTATGGCGGCCCCAGGGGCACTTTCATAATTTACATGCAATTATGTTCCGAGTCAATGCAACATTGTAAGCTAAAAGCGGATTGCTACAAGGATTCGCATTCATTTGATTTGCCCAAATTGCCATTTAATTACGTTAAGTGTGCCAGAAACACAGCATCAGATAAACTTGTCCAAAAGTTATTAAAAGTTTTTGTATTGTTTATTTGTTTCTTAGTCTTTTCGCTTTTCGCTGAATATTTAAAGCGAGATAACAAGTCCGTCAACTTTTTGCTTGAGTGCCATAAACTTTTCTCTTGGCGTTATAATCCTGATTATGTCCTTGTCCTTGCTCATCATCATCGTCGTTCCACATCTTCAAGGCGCCGTCCTGCACAACGCCTCCAAGTGCTACTAGTCCTCCCCTCGAGTGGCTGCAAGTGACAACTGTTGACATTTCTGAATGTTTGTATGTCTGTTTGTCAGTTTGTCTGTTTGTCTGTTTGTCGGTTTGTCTGCTTGTCTTAGCTTGCAGGCAGAAATGCTTTTAATTACATACGTTGAATTGTTGCTTCAAAATTGTACTTTTAAGGATACTAAATGGCAGCCAATTAAGCAACAGCTGTGCTCTTGGGATGCCAAATCAAATCTTTAATTGGTTGCTTTTGCAGTATGAGGCTTGCAATGATTTAATGAAAACTCAGCTGATATTTGCTATCATATTTCTTTTTAAACGCACATGAAATGCACAAAACGCATTTGTGGTCAACCCAGCAATGTGCATATTGAATGTACTGAGAAAGGCCAGCTTAAAAACATTTTAATTGGGCTGATTCACAACTCGTAAGTCTGTTGACAGTTTCACTCTCGAAAGATTATGGTATCGAACGTTTTTCCATTCTACTATCAATAGTATCGATGGTTTTTCCGCTGTACTATCGATTGGTAAGAATATTATACTTTAAAAACAATCAGGTCTGTTCTAGTTTTCATTCTCAGAGAGATTTTGCGAATATGAGTTTGCTCTAATGGTTCCCATTTCCACTTTTAAACAGTTTTTGCAGATTGAATTCACATGTGTTTGGCTACCATTTTCACTTTTAAACAGATTGTGCAGATTGAATTCACATGTCTTTGGTTCAGAATTGAATTTACTTGACATAAGGATAGGACGCACTTCACTAACTTAATGGAAAGAATAAAAATTTTAATATTTAAGGGAAATTCAATGCCGCAAAAACTTTACGAACGTGAAACCCGCAACAGGTCGAAATAGCTTATAATTTGAACTGCCAAATATTTAAATATTTTTTAAACATTTATTTTTTAAGTGATATTAACTATCGATTCTTCTAAAATGTAACTTTAAGCTTAGAATATAACATTTCTTAGTATACATGTTGTGTGCTGTGCATAACTTAAAAACATATATCTTAATTTTGGCAAGCTAAACACCTACTTGCTAAATACAAAATCGCTAAAATTGAAAACTTAAAGTTGCCTTTAAAAAAACTGTCGAATAGCGGCACTTTCCCTGGTTTTATTTTAGCTCTACAACATAAGTAAGTATATAGTATATGTAAATAAAACACACATTCTTAGTTTAAGGTAGTATGCAAATATAAACATAGGGCGCTGCTAACGCCGACGGCAACGGCGACGTCAACGTCAACGTCGTCGCCTTGGCCTCACAGTCGTTTGAGCAAAAGTTTTATCAATAAAAACTGTTCAGCATGGTTGCAGCAACATTAAATTGTTTTTGTTGTTTTTGCTATTGCTGTTGCAATTGGCTGTCTGCAGAAGCCACACACAGCTGAGGCAACACGCCCTTTTCCAACATTTAAAGCCGCTTGTTTTATGGACTTTTCTCACACTCAGTTTGGAGAAAGCAGTAGGATTTTCATAACGTTGTCATGGCAAAGTTTTTGATTTGCCTTGTTGCAAGGCAAGGCAACATTTAGATTGCATTCAATGTGCAATAACATTTAAAAGTTAACGCGAATACCGTTTGGCAAATTTTGCTTGAAAGGGGGCAAGTTAAGGTAAGTAAGTATAACAACTCAGCAATTGCATTATTTGGCATCTGTGCACAAGGCTAGATATGTGTGTGTGTGTGTGAGTGTGTATCTGTGTATGAATGGCACGCCAATATCACATTTTGAATTGTTTCCAATCGACAGTTACATGTTTGTATGTCCTTGAACGTATTGCTACCTAGTATTCTTTTTCGCACACACACATATATATTGTGTGTATGCGTGTGTATTCAAAGCTAACATTGCAATTTGATTAAAACATGCAAATTGTATTATGAAGCTTTTCGAATTCCCTCGTTGCGCCTGAAAGCACGCGTTATGATTTGTCAACTTGTCGATAACCTGTGTTTTCAAAAGCAAAAGTTAATCACTTAACGAAATTGATTTCATTACGCTTAATGTATACCACAGCTTAATTGATCAGTTATTAAGGCATAACATCTTAGGACATCATGAAAATTGTAGCTTTTTAAAATTTAAAAGCTATCAAATGCAAATGCTCTAATAAATGTGGCAAAGAGTGTAAGTTGAGCTTGTGCAATGTGCATCTGTTTGTTCGATTTAAATCAATTGTTGTTGACACTCTATTTAACAACATTTTTTGTATATATCCAAGTTAAATGAAGTGTGAAGCATTTCTTTGGCCATTTCATTCTGCTGTCTTTCACATATAGCTAAAGTTTCTTAATCTGTTCAATTTAATACTCTATATCTCCCTTTTGCCCCTACATTTCCACTTGCTTATTGATATTTAATTGCATTTTGCCAGCAAATCATCTCAGCATATCCTAATGCCCTTTTAATATCTATAGCGCTTTATCAAAGCCATTAAAGACAACAAAAAGCAACATATTAAATCTACTGGGAATATGACAGAAGCTGTGACTATGACTACTACTATAATTAATTGCTGTGGTGTCATGACAAAAGCAATGTCCCAAGGCAGCAACATGTCATTAATTGCGATACAGAATTGATAATAGGGTTTTTGTTCAGTTGGTTACCTTGCGGACAAGGGACACTGTTCGTTAATATTTGGTACACTATACAAAAACATATATGTATATATGTAGCAGATTCAACATGTTCCACAATACAATTATCAATGGCATGCGGGCAAAACCAGTTTAATTGAAATCAAGTATACGCCACGTGTGTCGCATTAAATTAATCTGCATTTAAACTGTGTTTGTTTTTTGTTACTGTTGCTTCAACTCTAAGATAATAAGTAGAACAAACGCGACGCATAATCGATAAACACAACAATGGCATCTGACAAAAGGCACAGAATAGACTGCACTGCAGGTGCAAGGACACTGCTGTGAATTGAAATGTAGTGGACGTTTAATAACAAAGCTAATCTATGGCAGCGAGCGTAGCTTGGCTGCAGTTCAAGATTAGAAAATCAACCACACGGTTGGCACGCATCAATGCATCAATAGCCAATGAATGAATGAATGCAGACAATGACGAGCACCTTAATGCCACTGTTCAGTGTACCCAGTAAACATAATAAGGATATAAGAAGTCAACTTCACTCCAGTAAGTAGAGTATAAAGTCTGTATGTACCTTCAACTATATCAAATCGAAGTATCTACTTTGACTTCAACTTAAAATACTTAATTTCTAGCTACAGGGTATATCCTAGTCGTTCTAGCTTACTCCTTTTTACATGCTACTGGTATCAGCAGCGCTTACGGCCGTAACTCTTCCGCCTCTGTCATGCACACATCGAGCATGCACCATTACCATTATTTCAACATAGTAACAGCTACGGGCTTATAGATCGTTGGGTGTTCGATTTATTTAGTTTGACAGACGACACAACACAACTCACTCGCTGGTCTTTGACATGTTTGCGCGTGCAGGATATGATTATAGTACGCTCCACTTTGCCAGCTCAATGCGAGCATATTGGAATGGAACGTTGTAATTAAGGTGAAAGTTGAGCAGTTGCCCTAAATAGTTCCCTGGCCAGATGGGCAAAGTACATACACAAACTAAACAACTGTGTTTGTTCTAACCATTTATTGATTATATTAGCTGTGTTGTGCACAGGTGTTCTAAGTTGCGGCAGGACCCTGACTTCATTCATGTTCAATTTGGTCGATTACTCTTACTTAGTCGACCTCAAATTGTTGTAACCTCATCATAAATCAGTATAACTAAAAGACGGGGCAAATGCATTTCAAATGAAGTCAGCGTGAGAGAAAGAGAAAGGTAGACTAACAAAAGCAAGCAAGCGTTAATATTACGGACTATTTAATATCACTCATACGCCACGTTGGACGCTTGAAGTGAAGGCAACGGCTGCGCTTATCCTGTCACTTTTTGCACGCCTCTCCCTCTCTCTATCTCTAGCTGTCTGGTTTTCTGCACTTATCTCACTTTGCTTTATTACAAAATCACTTTCAAACTGGCTTTTTTGTGAGTTTCCCCCGCGGCCTGTCAGCTGTTGAAATGGCGGATTGGGTGCTAAGCGCAGAAGTACCTGCTGAAAAACCAGTGCCCAAATTGGGCGTGGCTGAAGGTGCTGTCGCATTTTGCAGTCCCTTTTCATGTCTCCAGATACAAAAATAAATGTAAAAGAACTGAATAGTTGGACGCCTTTTGAGTAAATCGCTGTTATTGACAGATTTATGTACAAGTTGTCACTTGAGATCTGTTTTTCATCAAAATGAACTTGAGATACTGTGGACAACTCATCAATCAATAAGTGCCAGAACATATTTTATTACTATGCGTAATTTGTGTTTATCAAATGTGTTGAATTTGTTTTTGGTTACTTTCAATAAAAAGCTTTTCACGCAATCAAACTGCGTTGTCTGAGCTTTTCCAAACATCGTTTTACGTGTGACCTTAAAATATTAGAGGCATAAGAATATACAAATATATTATTGCCGACTCTTTGGCGCTGTTGGAAAACATACAAGTAAAAGACAGCTTTATGTACGAGTACAAGTCTCCCAAAGTATGCTTGAGGCGTATACTTAATTATTTTGTGAGTGTTTGATTAAGAGATAGCCCTAGGCTAAATACAATATAGCTCTGTTTATGCTTTCGCATTCATGATTTCTTTATGCTGTAAACTCACAAATGTTCCCCCTTTTTTTCATGCAGCATTTCCACGTTTACAAAGTAAGCTGCCGTGCAAAAAATAAAAATAAAACAGGCATTAAAAGATTTATTTCAGCCATTTTATGAAATAAAGCCATGAAGCTTGAGTTGATGAAATAACATTTTGAACGCCTTTTAATGAGTTGATTTTAAAAAGTGTGCAAAGCAGCTTAAGTAACATAAAATGTCTGCTGGAAATTCTAAAAAACTTGTGTATTCAATTGGCATTCATGGTCTTTTTTTGGAATTTGTTTGGCATTTAAGTTTTCCATCAAATTCAAAGCATAAAGTGTAGCATGCTTTTTGGAGTTGAATACAACTTAAGACTTTAGGGCCTGTTCTCATTTCCTATTCCGATCAAAGCATTTGAAATCGCTATTATTAGCTGTTTTAAATTCCGAATATCAATGTAAAATACTATTAAGAAACTTTTGCTTTTTAAACAGAAATTATGTTTAACAAGGAAATCGACTTCTATCTCATTGAGAAACAGGAACAAAAACTCGAAAACGATTCGGAATGAAGAGTTTTTGGAAATGAGAACTTGGCTGCTTTCTTTTCTTTCTAAGATTTCTTAATTTTTGTGAAATTCTTTCATAAATCACCTAAAACACTAGAAGAAAATGTTAATATTTATAAGAATAATAAAAATTCTGTTGCATAACCGTGGGAATTTGTGTTTCTATCATTGTTATGCAATTCCTAGTGGAATTTTGTTGGATATATAACTAAAAATATTACACAAACAGAATACATGCCTTTGTCAGTTTAAGCATGTGATTTAAAATGTAAATTCCTTGCGGCAAAAACAAGTGTTGCCACAAGTTCGCTCTCGACGGATGTTTTGGTCCCCCGGCGTTAGACGAGGCCAATGCTAACTATCTATTTGCTTTTGGTTTATGTCGTTTTTCCGCTGCATTTTGGTAAAGTTTTTACTAATTACCCATCATGAGTTTTGCACTTTTTAATTGGCATTAAAAGTCATTGCAAATTTTATACATTTCGAGTCTCATTCTTTAGTAATTATGTGTGTGTATATAATATATATGGGATTGTAACTTTTAGTTGTCGACTTTCCGGTCACTAAATTTCGTATGATGAACTTGTTTTGATTGCCTGCAACAATTAATTCGCATGAAATGGCAACCAATTAAATAGGTTTCTGCAAAAAGAAAACTCGGCCAACTTTCATCGTCGCATGCTAATTTTGTGGTTTTACGCCCAACCTCGAGCTTTGACCACCTCCTAATTTGCGGCTCAGTTCTTGGTTTGATTGTTGTTATACCAAAAGCTAATTGCGGCTAACCCTTAACTCTTAAGTGCCCTCTTCGGAGTGTGCTTCAACAGTTGCCAGCTGTTGTTTGCCACGTTTTGTTGATTCGAGTTGTTTTGTTGCTGTTACGTTATTTTGTTGCAAGACGCCTACAATCCCTGACCCAATTAGCAGCCGGACACTTTGCAACAAATATGGAAATTTGTGTTAAGTAATTCAAGATTTTTTTAATGTTGCAAAGAGTTGTCACTTATTTAAAAGTATAAGCAAAAGGAATTCATTCTTTAAAGTTTAATGGGTTACTTCAAATAAAGTGAAGCTTGAGCGTATTCCTCTTTATAAATAGATTTTAACTTAAGCTGTATACGTGTGCAAATTATATAAGAAACAAGTAAGAATACTCTAGTCGAGTGTGCCCGACTACGAGACTCCCTGCTCCCAACTTGCATTTCAAGCAGTTCAGCGGCAACACAAGCAAGCAGCGTACTCAACTTGCACAGTGCATGTCAAACTGTTGTTTCTGCCTGCTGAGACAGGGGAAATAGATTCTTCCATAACTTTGGTGCTATTTATCCGATCGTGTTGAAATTTACACATCCGAAAGACATTGATTAAACATACATGTGTACCAAAAATTAAAGCTTTATCCTTAAAATGGTGGCTGTGGGAGTCTTTTGCGATTTGAGGGGGTGCGGGGGGGTGCATCCGAAATTGGAAATAAGCTTGATCTGCGTATGGTATACAATAACCTGCATGCCAAGTTTGGTGTCTCTAGCTCTTATAGTCTCTGAGATCGACGCGTTCATACAGACAGACAGACAGACGGACAGACAGACAGACAGACGGACATGGCTAGTTCGTCTCGGCTGTTGATCCTGATCAAGAATATATATAGTTTATATAGTCGGAAATGCCTCCTTCTGCCTGTTACACACATTTGCAGAACTTTATAACTCCCTTTTTCCCATTAAAAATGGGAACAGGGAGTAGTAAAAGGATAATAGCGCTGCTCTTAAATTCAAGTGCTTAATATGAAAACAGTGCTAATGAAATTTATAATTAGTTTAAATTTTTTCAATTTTTTTTAAGCTTTTAATTTTCAGCGTTGTTTTATGTTATTAAACTGCTTTTAAACTTTATTAATTTTTAAACGCAATTCAACATAAGCTCGGCTATTAAATATTTACCACACATTTCAGACCAGGCATGATTTATGACCAGCGCTCTTTTTTTTTGCACATTTTTAATTTGCATACACAAATCGCACTAATTGATCAGCTAAACTCAACTTTAATCGCTTGCAAACAAAAAAACAGATGGCGTAATTATTTTGCAATTGAAATGCAATAAACTAATGAATACTATTCAGTTGATGGTAATGTTTAATTCAGGTTTTACGATTCCAGGCATTGAGCTGACAAATTTACATAAATATTCAACGAGAATCGAAAGACAAAATGACAAGTGACAGCTACTTTATAGAGATTTTCCGCATCATATAACTCCTTAAATGAAAATAAAGTTCGTGTCAGCTTATATTAGCAGTCTAAGGGTTTGTGTAATTAGTGCATGTGCATAGTTATAATCATAATAAGAGCTTAAACATCATATATTACATTGCTCATCTAGGCTTTAACTTTGTTTATGTTATTTTATCTTCAACGAAACGTCAGTCAGTTGCAGGCAAAAACCACAATGCAAAAGTGCTACAGTCAGATAATGTGACTTTGACTTTTCAATTACAAAACTGTAAAACCTTGTCAACTAAAAAAGTTGGAATTTGTTTAGAAAATGCTTGGCTAACTGACTTTAGTTGCAGTAAACCAGTGCAGTTTGCTTCTGGCCTAAATGTTAAAATAAGTTTCTGGTGATGTAAAGTGACATCATCCGTTTAAAGTTGGCGCTTGCAACATATAGAAAGTATGTATATACATTGGAGCATGCAATTTTAGTATGTTATCTTTAAGGTCATATCTTTACACCCCTCTACGTTGCGTTTTGGTGTGCAAAAAGTGTAAAAAAATATAATAAAAAGTGAAAATAATAAAGTTCTAAGGTGCTCACCGAGGCGTTAAAGTTTTGTATATCACTCATACGTAGTGTTGTCTTTTATATTTACATAGCTCGATTCAATTTGGGACACTACACAAGCTATGTTTAAATTTAAGACCACAGTTTTAGAGCTAAGCTGCTAGTCGAGTCTTGGAATTTTTAAATATAAAGAACATCGCATTTGCTTTGCATTCATTTAAGAAATTAGTTTAGTATTTTCTAAAATAATTGAATTTAAAGTATAAAGCGTAAAAATGCCATTTACAAGTGCTCTTATTTTTTGAGTATACTTTTTTGCATATGCAAAACTTTCGACACTTGCTAAAACTTTTGTGGCTGTGCGTCTGTCTGATATTGTTTTTTGATCAAGTTGGCAGGGCAGCCACAACCACTTGCCAGTCCCTGGCAAATTGCAATTCTTGAAATTTGCAATTGAAATGCGAATGCACAGCAGAACGCGTTCGCAGACCATTTTCTTAAATTGCAAATTACGACAAATGTCGCCGCATTACGAAAGAAAAACTTCTCTATTATTTTGATGTCTGTTTTTTTTTATTTTTTGTGTTGTTGCTGTCCTATTTTCACTCCTACGCTTGGAAAAGCAACGTCTGCTAATTTTTGTGCTACAGGAACGTTCATGCCTGCTTCCAAAGATGTTGTCTGTGTCTGTGTGTGTGTCACGGCTTTCTGCCACAAATTGCATTTGCCGTGCAGCCCAATTTCCCCAAAGCATCATCGTCGAGAGTTTGCTTGGACTAGCACAAGTTGAAAGCCCCAAAAGTTTGCTTAGCTTTTCATAGCTTAAGCATGTTTTTGATGTTCTGTTTAGTGCAATGGAGCAAAGTTTCCAATTTTTGTGGTGTGTCGTCGCACTGGATTTTGGCATACTCGTATGCGAACATGCTTAGCCTTAATACAGTAGTCACTCGTAAGTTTGAACGCCTTTGTTTCGCTTCTAATTTGCGATACATTCAAATTGTTTGCGTTTTTACTCCCTGTTCCCATCGAATTGGGAAAAAGGGAGTTATACAGTACTGCAAATGTATGTAACAAGCAGTAGCACTCATTTCCGACTTTATAAAGTGTATATATTCTTGATCAGCATCAACACCCGAGTCGATATAGCCATGCTCATCCGTCCATCCGTCCGTCCGGAAGTCACCATTGGCCACCCAAACAAACATTTTTGACTTGGCTTATATAAAAGATATTAAATAAAAATGAGAAATAGTAAAACCTTGACCCAAATATGGGCTCTGGCTGGCACTACACCATGTGATTGCTTAAACTGTTTGAGAATTCTAAGCGACAATCTAAAAATATCTTTTATATTTTGGATTATGACAGAATAGCTTGCTTTGATGCGAACAAAGTGGTAAAAGGAATATGTAAAGTACTGCAAATGTAAGTATGTTACAGGCAAAAGAAGACGTATCAGAAATGCTCCAGTCTAGTCGTAAAATTCATTATGATCGGAAAACAAACACCAGGCTGAAGCAACAGTTTGACAAGCACTGGTCAAGCTAAGTGCGCTGCTTGCTTACGTTGCCGCTGAACTATTTGAAGTGCAAGTTGGGAATAGGGAGTCTCGTAGTCGGGCACACTCGCATTCTTCTTTTTCAGAGACGTTTCCTTCTGCCTGTTACAAACATTTGCAGTACTTTATAAAATGAATTCTAGTCTGAAAGTTCTAGAAATAACACGGCCATTTTTTCCATGTTTATTCACACTCAGTACGACGATTCAAAGATGTAAATAATTGAATCTTTTTTGATTGAATCTGCGAATCAATCAAAGATGGAATAATAAGCTGGAATATATTTGAACTTGTTGTTGTGATTTAAGAACATTAATTTTTGCTAGACATATTTTATTTTTTGGGTTTATAATTCTCGAGTGTCCACTGTAATACCATGTGCGAGGCTTGCTGTATCACAACCAGTGTTAAGGAATTAAGGCATTAAGGAAGCTGCCATTTTTTAGACTTTTTATGTAGGCAAGCGCTTTGCTGAAACTCAGATCCTGAATTCAGTGGGGTGGTACAATTGGGTACAATACTAAATGCTAAGATCTATCGTCTGCAGAGTGCAATGCAAACACATATAAAATGTGCTTGTATTTTTATACTCTGTTTTCCAAAATGGAAAAAAAGAGTATATTGGGTTTGTGAAATGTCCGTCTGTCCGTCCGTCTGTCCGTATGAACGCAGGTTTTTTCCACAGTTTTGAAGCTAGAGCAACCAAACTTGGTGTACATGTTGGTATATACCATAGGCAGACAAAGTGTCAAGATTTCCCCTTTTTAGCATTCAATTGGCATCTTTTTTGGGACTTTAATATCGCAGTGAACATCAATAAAAAAAAGTCTTGATTTGTTTAAACAGACGCTCCAGCTAATGTTTAATTTCAACATGCTCAATTCGAAGTTGGACCTGTTTAATGGTCTGTTTGATTCTATATTTAGTTTAATTTCGTTGTTGCGTGTTGAATTATTAAAGCTTTATGATATGGCGGTAAATTTAAGAACTTATTTCATTTAGATATACCATATAGAAGTATGTGTATGTGTATGTCGAAGTACATCAAAATATTACCACATTTCAGCGCCACATTTTCAGCAGCAATAGGTCAAGAACCCCTAAGCAACACCCCTAAAATTACAACCCTGACGATAATGAAATACCGAAAAGGCAAAGCCAACGAAAACAAAAGTCGGCGCGATGCGTCATTTCCGTTTGGGTGTTTTTGGTTTAATGTTGGCCACATTTGCCAAAACGTGTTGAATGCTAAGATATTGAAGGCTGGATAGATGGATGGATAGTGGGGTGTAGTAGTAGGGGTGCCAGAGTGCTTGACTCTTGGCAACACATGAAAATGTGCGCCTGTGGCCATTCAGTTAAGCACAGATTTTTGTTGCACTTAATGTGACAGTGTCAAGCTGGCAGATAGATTCAGGACGAGTTCCTTAGTTCTTTCAGAAAACACATGTGCTCGATAAGTCACGAATTGTTTGCGCCTGACAAATAATTGGCTGAACTTAATGCTTGATTATTTGTCTTTGTTTACACATGCAATCGATACGGATTACTCATTTTTTTTCTGCTCCTGGAAGTTTCCCTTGATTTCATGCAATGCCAACTGGAAAACAACAGCAATCAAAATATTTGTCCACAATTGTCATTACATATATATACATATATATATAGTGTATATATGCAATTGTGTTGGCTTTTTTAGTTGCCCCTAGTTACGCTGTGGCACAACAACATTCACAATAGTTGCTGCTTATGGCTTGGGGCTTGGCTCTTAACGCGTGTCCTGTAATTTTACTCCAGGATTCAGCGTCGCTTTTAGTAATCCTTTGTGTACTTTTAACCATGAAATATATGACAAGACGCCCACAAATGTTTATGCTGATTTATGCTAAGTGCAAATTGCAAGTATTTGTTTAATACCCTGTACACACAAAGTGTGTGAATTAAGGATAAAAAAAAAAAAACAGTATTTCAGAGTCAAAACGTGCTATCTCTGTTCCTATAAAGTTGATTGCCTCAATTAAAGCATGTTTATTCTAAGTTTAGCAACCCAGATTTGTTAAAGTTAAGTTTACTAAGTAAATGCCACAATTTTCATTATGTCTTTACATTTGTGTATATCTTAAATAAAATAACTATCTTGTGGTTTTCCAAGCTTTTAGGAATCCGAAACAAAGGAATAGAAAGCTTTACTTTTCTTCGGAAGTTTATATTGTACTAAGTATAATAATAGCTTCCAGTGATAGGTAGGGTCTGCGCCTACAATCATTTTATTAATCGAAATATCGATCCAATGAAACATTAACAATAAAGTACTCTGTGATATCAAAATGAACAACAGTTGAAGTAAATTAGTCATAAGTACAAGTTTTGCTGCGAAAACAGAAAGTTCTAGGTCGACTATGCTCTTTCTTTTTATATTCTACCCAAAGTGAGTAGATTACCATTGCTTGTTTATGCCTGTTAAACTTAACATAAAGAAGCCGAAAAATGGGACAACTATTAACTTGCAACTGCAGCAAAAAGGGGGAGATAACAACGTTAGGGAACAATTTGTCCGGCTGTGCTTTTTCGAGGTTGAAGTTCAATTTATTTTGACGCCGTTGTCTGGGGAACAAGTCACCAGGTGAAGACGGATGATTTCACCCAAGGCAGCTCAAAATAGACCTTTTTAGCAGTTATTAACATAATAATCGAATATACCTCCTTTATAGCTGTTTTGTTATTGTACATAAAATCAATTCGTGCGTTATGTTTGTAACTTTTTTGGGCAATTTATAGCCTAAGCAACATAAGGCATGTATATATAATGTACAAAATACAAATTGGTAAGGTAAAACAATACTCTACAAACTATTTTTTCTGGCTAAACAAAAACATTAGTTAACTATCGCCTCTATATATTATTGAGGAGAAGTGCCTGACTTCTGCGAAACTTCTGAGAAATAGAAAAAGGTGGGATGGGAACGTTTTTTTTTTCTTCTGTTTGAATGAATGTATTATCTTTGAATACCTATATATTCCTATATTATATAGCGATGTTGATGGGAAAAATTTTAAAATGTTAACTGAATAACTATTTATAACTTAAACAAGATATTGTAAAATATATATAAAGTGTTGTTAATGACTCGTTAATATTAGCACATTATTTAATTGAGGAAACTTTTAAAATATTTTGTAATACGTTTTTGTATTGTACGAGTATATTGACACCTACCTGTTGTTCCATTTTCTGATTGCGGCTGCTAATTGCGGACATTTTAGCAGTGTTTAGGATGACTCTCAGTTTTAGTTGTTGTTTTTGCGTGATGTTCTTATTCAATTCGCAGATAGACGCTTGTTATTTCAACTTTTGCACACAGAACAAAAAAAAATATAATATAAAATTATTTTGGTTACTCAACTATGCAAAATTGAGACTTTAAATGAGAGGCATTTAATAAATTTCAATGACGCGCAAAGGCACTCAAATGTGCAATGTACTTATGTTCAGATATATGTACATATATAATGTACGCTGACATTGTGTGTATGTATGTTTGTGAGTGTGTTTTTGATGCTGACAGCTGCTGTGGCAATGTTTGTTGAAAAGAAAATCTATGTGAAAGCAAATGAATGCAGCAAAACAAAAAACCAAAAAAAAACAAGTAAGAACGTTGCAGTCGGATGCACCCGACTGCAACGTTCTTACTTGTTTATTATATATGTTTGTCTGTTAAAGCAGCACCTACATAATATATAAAAAATTGTAGTATTAGCCGGCTGTTCTACGTTCTTCTTCTTCAACCGATCAAAGGACGTTCGTTTGAAAGGGATTTTTATTCAATTGGCATATTTAAGCCTTAGCCTTTGGCAGCAACTGCAACAGTTTAATTGGTCTTTATTTGCACTAGTATTTCAAAAGTTGACCTATGCACTTATATATACATATATATACATATATATGTTATATATACCTTGTATATATGCACACGTTAATTTTTGGCGCGTCTTTTGGTTTTGAGCACGCGACAAATGCTCCGCAGGCAGTTCTAACCGAGCACGTTTCAAAACAACAACTGACAAGCCACATCAACTGTGCACGTTCGAGTGGAACGTTTTGGCAATGGAACAAAAACCAGAACCGATTGCGACAGGACTACGCGACAGGACCTTCGCGACATTCAACGTCCTGACGAGCGCACAGCAAGAGAGTCCACTTAACCGCTCTCCGCTCTTCAGTCAGCAAGCCATGCCTCGCACTCTTCCCCCCACCCTCCCTCTCTCTCTCTCTCTCCTACCCTAATTGCAAACACAACCAGATACTCTATTCGTATTTGCTACTCCCTTCACATTGACTCCTGCCTGCACATTCGGTTCAATTCTGCCGCCTGGCAGATGTGCAGTGCTTTATATCTAACGTTCCGGGCGATATGTGGAAATGCTATAAATACATATATATTGTACGATGTGCATATGTATGTGTTGGAAGTAGCCGAGGTTAGGAAACTATAAAAAACTGTTGACTAGAGTTAGAATACTTACATACTTACTTACGTACTACATATTTAAATATTATATATAAAATGTGTTTTAGTTGGGATACATTTCAGCAAATACTCTGTGTCTTTAAGTTAACCTAGTTCTGTAGATCTATACTACAGATACTATAGATTCTATAGGAATGCCAAATCGTATATCTACTTTAGAAATTATAGTTGCCAGACTACAATGGCTGTTCCCGATTAAAATTGGTCCGAAACTTGAGAATGATCACTGTATGTATATACCATATGTGTATACATATTTAAATAATATGTATACATATTTAATTAAAAATTTCAAGCTAACTCCTAACTTTTCCATTGCTCTACATAATATAGTACTTGGGTACATTCAATTTATTTTACTTATGTTTACACACTGTTTTCCACAACTATTGCCAACACAAATGTTGTTTAAGTGCAGAAAACTATTTTGTTATAACCTTGCAGAGGGTGCTATAATTTTATCATATCATGTGTAACGCATTGAAGGAGACGTCTCAGAAAAAAAAAGCATTATTCTTGATCAGTATCAACAGCCGAGTCTTATCCGTCTGCCCATCTGTCTGTCCCTTAGTTTCTTCTTTTTGGAGGTAGTCAGAATTGGCGAAATCGGACCACTTTAACATATAGTTGCCAAAGGATCGGTAGGATGAAAATATGTTTGTGTCTAAAAACCTTTATGTTTCTCAAGATAACTCAATCAAACTCTTTTCACCTAAGTTTAAGGACAGTTTATACTTGCTGACCAAATTTCATCAAAATCGGAAGACTAGATCTTATAACTGCCATAAGAACGATAGGTTGGAAATATATTTTTGTTTGAAAACTTTTATGTTTTTAAGGATAACTCAACCAAACTGACTTTACCTGAGTTTTTATGCAAGCTGACCAAATTTCATCAAAGTCGAACGAGAATATCTTACATATCAGTTGAAAATTACGATTTCTTATGCAAAACTTTTCTTCAAGGGTACATATCTTCGGCACGATGAAGATAACATTTATTTCTTGTTTTTCTTTCATACTATTTTAAAACATTTTGTTTATTTCGGAACAAAGTCAGCTTTGTTCATGCATGCATTTCATTTGAGTTTATAACTCACTTCTTTTATATAGTACAAAAGTTAATTTCGTTTTGGGAAACTATTTTATTGCAAAACAATTAGTATTTCTTATTTTAAAATGGTCCTAAGAACAACAAATCACACAACTACAACCTGATTGTTGCATGATTGTATTACATTTTTAAATGAAATACCTGTAAATATGTATTTGCAGATCGCTAGATGCTTAAGATATTTGAAAACAATTGAAACAAGACAAGAACTAATTTGTTTTCTTTATTAAAAATAGGATTATACTAAGTAATTTATAAAATATAAGATATACAAATAAATAGACTCATTTAAGAGCTCAAATTCGTTTGCTGTTGTTTTTGTCATTTTTTTTTTAAATATTCTTAATGTAAATCTTTTTCAGTTTTTATAATTTTGATGAGCAGAAGAAGCAGCGCAAATAAAAGCAAGGAAACTGGATCTTTTTAGAAAAACCTATACTTTTTCTTCGTTGTGCCTTCAGCTGGCGGAGTTGGATATGCATCCAACTGGCGCTTGGGCAACAAAGGTGGGGGACTATTCTGTGGAGGGGGTGCGGGCGATTGTGGGCGTGGTATCCGCAGGATTGATGTCAGAGGCGCTGGTGAGGCCGAGTTAGGGCCATCCTCCTCAATGCGACCCAGGCGTGAGCCGTGCACCGAGGCAAGCTCCGATGGTGTCTTGCCATGGGAGTCCAGCTCATCTCCCATCTCACTGGCCATGGCCATGCCAATAGTTGCGCCAACCTTGGCACTGGCGCGCTTGAAGTGATCACTGAGCTTGATTTGGACGACGTTGATGAACATAGATGTGAGGGCTAGACCAAATATAAGATAGATCATGCTGATCATTACATAAAATGGATTGCTTGGTACCATGTCACCAAAGCCAATAGTAGACATTGAGATGAACACAAAATAGAAGGCATCCCGAAATTCCCAATCCTTTTCAATTAACTTGTAACCCGCACTGCCCAATAGTATATAAGTGATGAGTAACATAGAAGCCACCGAAACTGGCAAATTAAACTCATCGTCCACCTCAAATGTCTCGGGATAAGGTGATGTTGGTGTCTCCGGATGGGATGTGCCCAGTGTTTTGCCTGTTTCAGCATCCATCTCTGACTCTGATTCAATATCGGCTGCTCCAAAGTATCTGCTTGGCCGACGTATAGCCATGTCATAGACAGTATTAAAGCCAGTCATGGCATCTCGAAATTGTTGCTGCTTTCGCATCTTGCGACAGGAGCGTGTGTAGTACACCCGCCTCACATAGGCCCAAAGGAACTTTACACAGCGGGTGAATAGTTTGCCCAGATCGGCGAGCACAATCAGAAACATCGGTATACCAATGATGGCATAGACAATAGTTAACCATCTTCCCACTGCTGTCTTTGGCGTTATGTGACCGTAACCTAATGGAAGAGATAAAATAATCGTTCGATTATTCTCAATATTAAAGAGGAGAACATAACTTAGTTAACTTAAAAACTTAAAATAACTTAAAACACATTGAAAGTTATTGCACACATTCTTAGAAAATGAAACTTAAGATATATTTATAAGTCTTGAAGTTATTTCATATAATATTTATTTTAATCCGTTTTTGTGGTATAAACAACACCTACAACAAATACGTCTCTTGGGTCAGAAGACGTTCAGCGTCAGCCCGCAAAATAATTTTAAAAAAACCACATCTTGAGTACACTGAGAGAAATTTAATAAGAAATTGATCAAATTATATGCTATTTGTTTTTCATTTTTCGAAGTTAATTTTATCCGTACATAATGCAGGTCGAAGCACAGCTAGAAGGTTTAAATGTGTAAAAATAAATAATAATAATAATAATAATAAAGCTACTGACATAATTTTTCCATGTGTAAGCTAAATTGAAGAAATCTAGAGGCGCATTGTTTTCGGAATTTCAATCGAGCCAGACAATCAATCTATTTTGTTCTTGTTTTTCTTGTGCTTTCCGACGTTTCGCTTGTGCGCGTATAACGGAAAGATCAGCCTCAGCTCAATTTTGCTCTAAGTGGCCACCCTTGGTATAAATAGTTTTAATACCTTCAATACCCATAGATTATGTGTTATCAATTGTTTTCTTCATCCTTAAAAAGAAGAGGGTTTTTTCATTGTTTCACATGCTGCAATTCGAACCCGAATTTCACTTAGACTGTTGGCTATTACATAGCGTTAATTTTGATTGTGTCTTATAAATGTTTACCTATAGTTGTGATAACGGTCCAACAATAAATGAAACAATTGACAAAATTAAACGACTTCTGTCCTGGGAATCGTCGCAAACCCATTTCGGCTAGCGTATTAAGCTCATCTTCAAAATTGCGCAGCTTCTGGCGTGCCAAGGACTTCCAGTCATCCTCTCTAGCAACGAATTGGAAAGTGTTCAATATCAATAGCTCATAAGAGTCTAAACGCAGCTGCTCAAGTACCTTAAATTATGACTGACAGCCCAAAGATTGTCAATAAAGTCACGCTTCACCTTGCGCACTTCGCACTTGTAAATGTTCTCCGAAATGCCCTCCGTATACCGGAACAGTAGGCCACCAAAGCCCAGCAGCAGGATTAATAATATGCTGTGGGCAATGCACTGATTACGTAGTAATTTCAACTCTGCCATGCGCACGGGATTGTCCAGCTTGAGGCGACGCCACTCGTGGATGGCCTCCAGGCGCAGGTTTAGCAGAAATGCCTTGGACATGATGTTTGTGGCTTCAGTTTGTTCCACGCTTAGCAGTGGACTGACAGTGTCTATATCCTTAATGCTTTGCTTGCTTTTAAACAGATTTGCAATGCGCTGCAGCAGTGAGGGTTTCTCAGTTTTAGTTTTTGTTGGCGTCACATCCGTTTCCGTTTCGGTTTCAGTTGCAGTTTGTCTTGGGAGTTCTTCTACGCTGTTGCTAGCCAGGGGCAAGGATTGGGATTCCTCTTTCATAGCTCTTTCTAAGCTGCCTGTGCGCTTTGCTTTCAATGGTCGCTCCAGGCTGCTGCTACGCTTGGCATCTGGTTTGCTTGATTGTTCCTGTTCTGGCATCTTTAAGCTGTTGCTGCGTTTTAAGCGCTCTGCTCCAAGGCTCTTGGCCAAAGCCAACTCCGCTGCTGCTGCCTTTTGTGCTGCCTCCACGTAGGCTTTGTGCAGCTGTGTGCGCTGCTCCGCTTCGCTGAGCTTCACCCTGGTTGGCTGTGCCACCGCAGTTTCACCCACCTCCACATATTCATTTTTGCGATTTAAATCCTGCGCCACACGTTGCTCGGGCGTCTTGGAGCGGCGCTGGGGACGCACCGGCGACAGGGAGTTATTGCGACTGACTGAGCCACGCTCGGTTGGCTTGGGTGCTATAAGAGTGATTGGTGGTGCAGGTGGTGCACCACGAATGGGCGCAGCTACGTAGCTGCGTGCTGCCATCTTGAGTCTGGAGTGCTGCTCCTCGGCCGTGTCCGCATCGGAGGAGCTGAACTGCGTGGAGGACTCCTCGTAGCCGCTGCTGCGATTGCGCAGGCGCACAGTGGGTGCTTCGTGGCGCTGCAGGCGCAAACTATGCACCAGACGACGGCGCTCCTCTTCGTCATGTGGCAGTTGCAGCCCATCGCTGATCTTGCGATAGTTTTGTAGCAATCGCTTGCGCTCCTCGTGATCCAGCTGTTGGCGATGGCGCACTTTGTGTTCCCGTTTCTCACGCTCGAACAGTCGCTTTTCCGCATCGAAACGTTGTCGCTCGTCCTCGAATCGCTGCATGTTCTGCTCCAGCCGACTGAGCGTTTCATTGCCACGCAACTGCTGCTGCTGCTGAGCTGTGTAGGATTGGGAGCTGCCCGTCAGTTCGCTTTCGCTGGACTCGTCCTTGTGCCGCGGCGATGACAGGCTGCGATGCACCTTAATCAGCTGATGTGCATCCGGACTGCTCAGCTTCTCTGCCTCCCGCGGTTGTGACTGACTGCGGGCTGCCACGCCGGCAAAGCTTTTATCCCGGCGACGCAGTATCTTGCTCTCATGAGCCGACATGGCGCCCGGAGCGCGTATCTGCATGCTAATGTGTTGTGGTGCGGCTGCCAAGCCATTATCCTGATCCTGGTACTTCTCTGAGGATTGCCTGCTGGCATCTGGCGTCTGTTCCCGCTGACTGCGCGCCGTGCGACGTCGATGGCGTATTTGCCTGGACGCAGCATTAGCTCCGGGATCGGGCACATTTTCCATAGCGTAGTCCAGTTTTTATAATTTTTGCTAATATATGTGGTTGTATTTGCGGTCACAGTCTCTGCATCTCATGATTCTATTTATATACTTATTTTTCTCAATTGTCCAAATGGAAAAAGTTGTTTTTTCTCAATATAATTATATCACTTTCACAATTCAATTGCAATTTTCGTATATATCGCAATAAGAATATGCATTTTATATTTCAGTTGGCTCTTAAATTTCGCAATTTGCCTACTAGACATTTATGATATACATAAATTGGTATGCGTCGGGTCAACAGATATATGTCTCTCTATATACATATATATATAAGTATAAATACTAAATATAATTCTTGAGCACACACGTCGCGTTTTATCGTTTTCACTGCAGGCACGCCGTTGTCTGCTTTCAAACTGCTGCTCTGCCATAAAAATATTCTAAAATTTTGTGTACAAATTTTTGAAAAATACTTATCAAACAGCTGTTTTGCCATCTGCGCCTGCGTCTATTTCTATGTGTGTGTCCACCACTGTTGCTTTTTATTTAAATCTATATTTTCTCTGTGTGCATAGAAGTATTAAATATGTTAAGTACTAACTATTGCTAGTTAGTTATTTATTTTAAATTATTAAATTGATTTTTATAATATACATTGTTTGTCAAGTTAAATGATTTCAACTTTTCCCATACGCTTCGGCGCACTGCACATTTTTTAGGCCATGACTGTTGCAAAGCTTTAAGCTCTTCAAGCATTAGATGCCGGCAACTTTAACCACAAACAACATTCAAATCAAGCGTTAATAACGGTTATAAAATAATTTCTCAAAATAAAAATCATTTGGTCATGAATCACTCTTTGGTTTTTAACCGACTTTATGAATGTGTCAAAAACTTATATTTTTGAATAACAAATTTTTAAATCAATTGAATTATTTATTTGCTGATTCTAAAAAAAATCATGTGTTATTTTTCGCAAATGATTTTTTTGAAATTAAATTAAAAATGATTTTCAAAATTTGATTCTATAATAAAAATCAGTCAATAGGTATTAAAAATCATTTTTATTCAAAATACCCTTCTTCAAATACTGCAAGCCAAAATAACAAATTAGTCAATAGTTTATTAACTTATATAAAATAAGGCGATTTTGAGATTTCTTGTTTTGAAAACTCAAAGATTTTAAGCCGCAGTAGACAATTAAATATAATTTTTAGAAAAGTAAAGACTTTTTTACGAAAAGCAAATAAGGAAATCAACTCAAACAACTAAGAACGCTATAAAGACTACTTATATAGTACTTATAAACTGTCCTTAAACTTAGGTAAAGTGAGTTTTGCTGCGTTATCTTGAAAAACAAAAATGTTTTTCAATATATAAACTTATTTTAGTATGGCAACTATAAGATATAGTCGTATAGCCGATTTTGATGAAATTTTTTCCAGCAGGTTTGGTGAGTTTGGCTGAGTTATCTTGAAAAACAAAAAAGTTTTCCATACAAAAACTTATTCTTCAACCGATCGTTTATATGGCAGCTGTCTGTTATAGTGGTCCGATCTGGCCGATCTTAACACGTTGTCTGCCTATGGTATATACCAACATGTATACCAAGTTTGGTTGCTCTAGCTTCAAAACTGTGGATAAAAACCTGCGTTCATACAGACGGACAGACGGACGGAAAACAGAGTATAAAAATCACAGCAACTACAAAACTTTCTTACTCCTTTTAACACACTTTTACAGTGCGTAAAAAGTTTGCAAACTGTTTGATTATACCCAATGTTTTCTGTCTAATACTAGTAGTTCTTTAGATTTGTAGATCTAATAAATAGTTTTGACAATATCTCACTTATTTTAAATTAGGTGACCAGCTATAAAGTAATTTCTAAGGTCGTCTTTTTTGATCATCGATTTTTCAATATGTTTTTGATGAATCATAGTGAATTTAACAGTGGGGGACACCGGCCGAGTATGAAATAAAGAATATAATGATGCTCATAATGATTAAGATAAATGATAAATATCTAGACAAATTTTATGTAGCCCATTAACCTAATTTGTTTACTTTTTATGATTTTCATTAATCTGCCAATTAAACATTTTGTCAACAACAAGTGTATAACATTTGAAATCATTAAATTTAAAATGTTGATTGGTGTTTCCTTCCGCTTTGCTAGAACTTTCTGTGCAGATCGTAAATAGTAATAAATATTATGGATAAAATAAAAAAAAAACACTCAATTTTGAATTAAACTTGAATGCCAATACTGTCTGAGAATTTTCCAATGGAAATGTAATATATAATAGACGCTCCACTCGTTTTTCGCCATGAAGATCCGTGACGTCAGCTTAACTGCAGCATTCATAAACATTTTGGCACCCGAAAGATGCATATTGTAAATTGATTTTCATAACAATTTAATATCCAAGCAATTGAACCACATACTTTTCACTTTCCACTGTATATATTATATTGTATATTGTATATTTGAATTAGAACACTCTTGATAGACGTGCTCCGCCAGTGGGGATTGTGAAATTGTTTTTTACTTGATGACGGCTCGTGTTCGCATTAAATTCATTAGTGTTTATTTATATATCTTAAGATTTTATTCCAAAAATTCGCAATGATTTTTGAATTAAATTTATATCTCGACATGCTCAATAGTAATTGAATATTGCCAGCTGCTTTATTATGAATAAACATTAGTTGCTATCATGATCATTATATTATATTATATGCTAAAGTTTAATAAGTGTTGGCAATGGTTTCTAAGAATTTGTCGGCTGTGTGAATCAAAAAATTGTTTTTAAAATCTTTATTCAGAATGATGACAATTTTCCAAAGAGTTCAAGAGATCTTATTATTGTCTGGCCACACACATAAACACAAAGATATATTTATTTTTTATCTGGCAAGTATATAAATAACATAAATACATATACATGTGCAACGGTACTTTAGCTAACACACGCAAAAAAAAAAACCAAAAATATTTCCATTTTTTTTTGTGTCACATAGTTATTTTGAGTTTTTGAAGAAAATGTTGACAGTTCTTGAAAACATACAAATATATAAATACTCTTGATGTCAAGTATTTACAATGTACATAGTATATATGTATGTTCAAATCTAGATACATACTTATATAGATCATATTCTTAAGAATTTGCACTAGAAACATACTCATATAGATAATTTTCATAAGAATTTGCACTAGAAACGACCTTAGTGTACATTATATATGCTATATTAAAGGGTATATGACCAAGTTTGATCAGTTAAGTAACTATAGCTCACCTATTGTCGTATAGATGGTGCTGCAGTAGACCATGGCATTCCAGAAGGACCATGGGTTCCTCTTGAGACGCTCCTCTTCCGGTGTTAATCCAGAGCGTAAGATAGACTCAACCTCAACTTTATAGTTGGTCATCAAATTAAGCATATAGCCATGATAAGCAGTCTATGTTTCAATAAGTATATATTATAATAGCTCGGAGAATTTACTAAAACTTTTACCTACCTCGTTCAATTGCGGATTTAGTGCAGCCTTTTTGACTTCATTGAAGAACTTTTGTGTGTCTACTTGCATGACTATTAAGTTTATGTCATTTTGTGGTTCTATAAAATATAAAGATAAGTAACTATTGATATACTACTACACTCAGAAAGGTATTTTTACTTCCTGTTCCCATTAAAAATGGGAAAAAGGAAGTTATAAAGTACTGCAGATGTATGTAACAGGCAGAAGGAAGCATTTCCGACTATATAAACTATATATATTCTGGAAGCATCTGTTAAGATAAACTTAAATTGTTTTCATTTTAAATTTTGAATATAGTATATATATTCCGATTCATATTATATATACAATGCAGTTAGCCATTTAAGCCCAAGTAAACTCAAATAAATCTAAGAAAAACATATGCTTTTAAAAAAAAGAAACAACAAACTCGTATATTTTGTATATGCCAGTATTCAAGAGTGTAATACAATTTTCAAATGGGACCCATAAAAGTTTTACAGCTACTTTGGCAGTTTGTATTTTGCAATTATCAAGATTGCAGATCGTTTTGTTCCTGTCTATAAAATTAATCATCTTCATTGCTAATTGTTTATGCCAAATAATTTTGGACTGGCCTTTTCGTTCATTTGCCTTTTTGACTTGATTATTTGGGTGTTGTCAGAAAAGATATAAAATGCGATTTGAATCTGGCAAAAGTTTTAAGATCATGATACTAGACAGATATATATATATATAGTATATATATGTACTTTGTGTAGTTTATTTTGTTGCTGTGCTAGTTAAACCAAAACGAAAACAATGGCTAAAGAGTTTGATAAGCAAACAAATCATCTACGAAATTGTTGTTTATATGTGATGCGAGTGCCTCATCTAACGGGATATACTAAAATAACTCAGCTATTGATTTATTTAGTTCCTGTCTGACAATACTTACTTTCAACAGCTCGAAAAAGCACAGCTCCACCCATATTATAGAGTCCGAGCAAAAACAATAAAAAGAAGTGGGTAAACCAACGTTTTGACCACGTGCTGAACTTATTATGAAGACCGTAGGTGAACTTCTCGCCAAAACTCATGCCGGACTTGGTGAGATCAAGAAAGCCCTCATAGCCTTTGGTCATAAAGTTGCCAGAACCAAAAGGATTCGCTACTGGCGGCCAATAAGGACCTCCTGTGCCCATGCCCGGATAATTCGATTGTGAGGTATATGGCGGCTGTGCACTGGAGGGCATTGAGGAGCCACCCATGGCCGATCCGCCATGTAGGTTGTGGATATTGATGCGGGGCGGTCTGTTGGAACGACGCGACAGCGGCGGGGTTCTAGGTGTTGGAGTTGGGCTCTGCATCTTTAAATTTGTAGTTTGTAGTTTGAAATTGTCAGCAGTTATGCGATTTGAAGGCCGTTGCACATTGAGTTCACATCAGATCTTGGAATTTGTTGTTATTTTTCTAATAAATATGTTGCACAATTTTCTAAGCCTAAACACATATGCATGCAATTCAGTTCAGTTCATTTTATTTTATTTCATTTAATTTTTCAGCCAAAATTCCATGAATTATTTTAAATTCTATAAGTACAAGTAGAACTGGCGTTTCGTGCGCGTCGTCGCGATCTCTTAGCGCGGATATCTTTCTACGTAGATCGTTTCCGTCCGTCTCGTTCTTGATTTAAATTCAAACTAAAAGAAAACATACACAGAGTATAATTTTTTTTGTCGCTGTCTTCGTCGTGAATTTCGGCATTGTGAGAGAACTGGCACAATGACGAAACCGGCATCGAAATCGGCATTCATGAGGTCACCATATTGACCACGCTATGAAATCTATTTGACGTTGTGCTTTCCGCTCTTTGTTTTTCACTTCGAATCTCTTAATGATATTGGCGGTCGTCAGCTGTTGGCCAGAAGTAGCTGGCTTAAACACCTCTAGCCTCTAGCTATAGGAACGTGTGCATGATTTAGAAAATACCCTCTAGTTCTATTCGGCCTAGTTTCTGTTTTATTACAAGATCGTGATGAAATTGTAGTATAGAAATTAATCATTTTTTCAGTTTATTTGTAAAAATAGGCTTATAATTGTATCCCATATAAAATTGAAATCAATCTTTATAAATTTTTAAAGTCTCTGTTATATAGTTGCTTTTGATGCTGATACAGAATATACTATATTTTATACGTACACTACCCCTTGCATAACTCGGTTATTGTAAAGTTTGCAGGGTATTACAACTTTCATACTCGTTTACATGTATATATAGTTCGTATTAAGGGGCAATCAACGCTGTTGAATTATAATAAATGTATACATTTAAAAACATATTATGAAGCCAAGTCTGTTTGAGTCATTTTAAAATTATTTAAATTATTCCTAGTAGCCAATGCGTAAATACTTTGTGCATATGTATGTGTGTGCACGCATACTTAAGTTATAAATATGGCAACTAAACAAATTGTTATTTATACAAATGTTTTTGCCATTTATTATTTGCATGCGCTTGACAGTAATGAATTTAAATTTTTCTTAAAATAAATAGCGTTCTTCAAATAATATAAATATACTTACCAAAAAATCTCGGAATTAAGAATACTTTCCTGTGCTATACGAAACATATCCATTCAAAAATATGAAGATATAAATAATAATAAGAATTCCTAGTTAACCAGTTCGAAATCTTGGCTTGTATGGAAAGATATGTTTATGATAGAAGAAATGTAATATAGTTTATAGATGTTCTTTTTTTTTCATTTATTCGTATTGTATATGTTGGAATATTGCCCTAGAGAGCGTACAGGTTGTCAATTTGAATGTATGTATTATATGGTATATCATAAGGTAAATATACGCGATGATTATTTCATAAATATGTAATTTTCACAAACTTGAACAGTTTTACATGACGAACGATGCGTCACTTTCAAATCCCAACAATTTCAATATATGTTTGTTTTGTATGTATAGTATATTATGTTTGTATATATAGGCTATGAAAATAATTGATTAAATGCTATTACAGATATAGATTATAAACTGTTCCTGTTTAAAAGCTCGTGTGTGTGTGTGTGTGTGTGTATCTACACCTAAGTAAGTATTTCTATATTAATTAATCAAGCTTACACTTAAAATGAATATCAAATGTACAACAAAACAAAATATGTTTCGAATATCATAAAACAAAAGTTGATCAATTTTACTCACAGTCCTTAAAATTGTATTTTAGTTTTTTGTATTTATTATTAATTTTATACAATTTTGACTTGCACAAACACAATTTAAACTCAAAATTAAGATACTTATAAGCCATTAACTAATCAATTTGAAGATCGATCGAAGACGCAACTCGTTTCTTTGGATAATATGGGCTCTCACACAGCCGTTGCAAATGCGCCCTCAAGTCCTGACACTGTTACTTTTTTTTATTTATTTTTTTACTGTTTTAATTATATTTAACGTTTAGGGTTTATGTATATTATTTGCTTTCAGGTCAAATTATATTAAACTAGAGAGCATCACTAGACAAAAAAAGCACTTGGATTGCAACTATATCAAATCATTTCGAACGAAAGACAAAGGGCAAGTACAGCACTCTATGCCTATCTATATACGAGAGCAAAAGTACAGCTCGTCTACAACTTTCCATCAGTTTAGAGCTTACAATCACAGAGTCTCTACTTGAGCGCCTCTTTCACTCGCTGCTCCCACTCTGCACGCCGCTGATGAATGCCCTTGAACTCGCCCACAGTTGCAGATCGCTCAATGGGCTTGGTGGGCGTGGCACTCGCTGCTGTTGTTACTGCTGCTGCTGCTGTTGCTTCGACAACTGTTGGCGTTGTAGCAGCAATTGTTGATGTTGGCGTAGCTTGTTTCAATTGCAACGAGTAGCGCTCATTGGCAGGCTTCACATTATTGTTTTGCCTGTTGCTGCTGATTGTTGTTTGATTGCTGCTGTTGTTGTTATTGTTGCTGTGGGCTGTCGCCTGCCGCACATTGCTGACCTTGATGGGCGGCAGCTGAGACAATTTCTGCTGAGCAGGTTGATTGTTATTGTTGAGATTTCGGAAATCAGCCACCGAACTGCGATTGTTGGCACTGGTTTGTGTGTGCACCTGTGCGTTTCTGGTGGGTTCACTGTTGGCCTGCGTTTCATATTTGGGCGTCAGCTTATCGAGCTTCTCCTCACTGTTGGACTGGTTCTCCTTGTCGCTATCAACGCTCTGGCTGCCATTCGTTATCTTTTTGTGGGTGGCAACTGCTAACTGAGCGACAGCAACCACATCATCGTCCTTCACCTTGAGCGAGCGACGTGCAAAGACCTTCATTAACTCGGGTGTGGGATCATCGTGGCTTGTGGGGCTGCCATTGCTATTGGTATTGTTGTTGCAATTGCCATTGGCGCTAGCTAAGGATTTCTTGCGCAGCACCACAATGCCATTGAAGGATTCGCTGTTGGGTGTGCCGGGTGTGATGGGTATGTTTGCCGTTGGTGTCGCCTCAATCTTACGCTGCAGCTCCTCGCCAATGGATTTCTTGCGCTCGTTGCGCAACTCGTTCAGCTTGCGTTCCACTTGTGATTTCTCCTCGCTGAGAAACAGACGCTTGCGCTCTTCCAGCGAGTAGCGATTGGCATGAGTCTTCTCCTGGTTGCTGGTCAGCTCCATTGTTGCCACTGGCTTGCTGTTGCCACTCTTTGGTGTGCTGGGCGTTGTTGCTGGCGTGGCAGCGGCAATTACTTCGCTGCTGCCGCCGCTGCAGCTGCTGCTGCTGCTGAGATAGCTGGAGCGCAGGCTGTTGGCGCTAACGGCACGCTGTTGTCTGGCCAGGATCAAGGATTCCGCTGGCTGGCTAATACTGTGCGGCTGCAATGGCGTAGTGGCACTTGGCGGCTTCTGTGTGCGTTCAATAATTTGAATGCTACCTGTACTTTCATTACTGAGACGCCGCATGCTCAGATCATCGCTGCTTTGACTACGCTCTGTTGGCGTTGCAGCGGGCTTGACATTCTTGGTCAGCACCAAGTGATTGGCCTTGGAGTGATCCACGCGGTTCAGCTGTATCTTCATAAACTCTGGCTGTGCCGGCAGAGCGTTAGGACTTGTCTCCATGCTACGATTTGGTTTGCCAGGTGTGCTGGGCGGACTGCTGGATAACTTTGCATTCTTGGCCAGTGGACTGGCGCTGCTTAGGTCCTTGTTTGGCGCAGCTGTGGTCTGCTTGAGTTCAAGCACCTTTGGCCGCTGTGGTGGCAGCTGCTGTTCCAGAGTAAGCTGCTCGCTGATGGGGTTGGATTTGCGCAGCACGCTGACCAGCGGGGATTTGACAATTAAGTCTATGTTCTGCTCAATCTGGGAGATGTTGACTGGAGCAGGGCTGTTTAGCAGCAACTTGGTGCTGCGCTGCGGTGAGATCTTGGACGGAGTGGGCAGCTTGCCGGTGGATTCAGTGCGCGCCTGCAGCAGCTTATTATCATTGATCTCAAAGCCCAGGGAGACGCACTTGGCACCTGGTGACATGGGTGACATTGGTGACATGGGTGAGCGGGGAGACTGCGGTGTTTGCGGCGTTTGTTTGAAGTAGGCGGTAGGCACACGAAAGCTAATGGATAGATCCGGCAAACTGGGCATATTGCTCTGCATGGACACCGTTTCGCTGACCACATCGCGATCCTCCTGATAGTTGCGGAAACTGCGCGACTTTTCCACCGTTTTGCGCTGTTTCTCCTCATAATACAGCGCCGAGGGCTCATCTGTGCTGGTTTCCAGCGAGTTCGAGGAGCTGGAGTGCTGACCCATGGAGTCGCTGGAGCGGGAAAGCTTCTGCTGAAACGCGCTAAGACCCACAATCCTAGGCTTGCGCTCAAAGTGGCTCGTTGTGGTTGAGTCTGTTCTAATCTTTGACTGTTCGCGCACCAGCGCTGTGGACTGGAAGGTATCATTACCACGTGAGCTCTTGGACAGCAGGCTGGTCACATCGCTCTCGGACTTCTCCGACGTGCTGCTAGCACCCAGCTCTTGTGGCATATAGCGCTGACGTGCAGCTGGTCCCGACTTTGGCTTCACGGCGGTGGGTGGCTGTGGCTGTACGCCAAAATTGCTGACCATGGCATTGAGTCCATTTTTGCCCTCGTTGTGTATCTCACGCTTGATGATCTGGCGCGTCTCCTGGATATGCTGCTCGTGTGAGGTGGCACTGCGTGATTTGATTTGCAGCGGCAGCGGATCACGCGAGGTTGCTTCCAGGCAGGAGGTTGAGATCTGCAGCTTCTTGGCCACATTTTGGCTGCTATCCACATCCTCATGGCCATCATTGGCTCTGGTTATGCTGCGCTTGGAATTGCGCTGTATTAGGCGACGCAGAAAACCGGGTTCACTTGAATCCGACGTGGCGGTGGTGACATCATCGCCATCCGTTGAGGACTCGCCACGAGCATCAAAGAGTCCATTGGCCGCCTTAAAAGTAAGTGCACGCAAACCAAATGATTGCGATGAGGTTGTGGACGTGGTTTTGTTTATAGATGTGGATATGGATGAAGTGGAAGTCTTCTTTTCGCTGTTGATGTTTGTGATCGTTGCGTTCTTCTGCTCAATTGTCTTAGAACGCATATTAGTTGGATTAGCGGTGGCAGTTGAGGTGATTGTGGCAGCCAAACTGCTGCCCGGTGGAAGAGAGCGTGTCTTGCTTTTAAGATCAGCATCTGTAAAGAGCAAGGGTTAGCTGGAGTCGAGTAAGAAGTTAAAGCGTTGACTTACCCTTAAGAGCTCTTAAGTTGGGATTTGGAGCCTGCAACTGGCTCAGCTTGCCAAACTCCTCATTGGCCTCCGGTATGGGAGTCTGTTAATTAGAGCAATGCTTTAACGCTATTCAAATTCTGTATAGCTCAAGTTTACTCACCTCCAGAGTTCTTCTATGCAGCCGACTGGGCACCTTCTTCTTGGCGGGCCTGATGGCCATTTTATGTTTGGCAGCCGCATGCGAGAGTCGTTGACGTTCTAAGCCGACTGCGTCAACATCATCCTCCTGATGGAAGCGCAATATATCCGAGCTCAAATGAACTGACGAGCTGCTCGATTTGTAGTTGTGCTGTCTATGGCTTTGGCTGTCCTCTCCATCGGTGCTGTTCACGCTCACCAGACTAAGGGAGGACACCTCATGGCCCTGGGTAACTCCACGTGCCTGATAGCCAGCAGTCTTGCGACTATGTCCAGCGTCCACATGACGCTGCGGTGAAGCCGGACTGCGTGGCAGGCCCAGATCCTCATCCGAGGCGTCAGGGCGAGTACGACGCTTGCGCAGCACATCTGTCAGCTCCGCCTGTTGTGAATAAAGAAAAGTGGTATTGAGTTATAGTTTGTCTACAATTTCTAATTCTTTTTATGTGCACTAAGCCCAAGTCAGGGATTTACCCAGCTTTTCCAGCGGAACACCAAGCGTGCACGCAGACAACTGCGACTGAGTCGACTCTCGCCACCGGATCCGGATCCAGTTAGACGCATTTTAAACGGATTTTGCTTAAAGTCAATCATTTCGAGTGCCTCGACTCAAGGACGAGGCCCCAAATGATTCACAACTGAGCTGTAAGTTGGCTAATAAACTGTCGATTTGTGCAATTTAAATTTATTATTTATTTATTGAACTTGAGGTGTGTGTGTGTGCTCAGCTTGAATATAAACGCGTGAATAGTAACTGATCTTCAAGTTTGACTGCTAGGGATACATTTTAACAAGTGTCCACATAGCATATAGGATATTCTAATGCAGTTAACAGTGAAAACCCTAAACCACATATTTCGAAACACAGGTATCATTATAAATCAAACATCTGTACTCCTACATTTTAGCCTTGGAAGGAAAGTCTTTGACTTTGTCCCATTTGAATCGTGCACTACATCTTGGATGACAACTTTTGCCGTCCTTTCTTTCAGGCAACAAAATTCAGCCGACAGTTCTTTTGAGAAGTTCTTCTTTAAAGAAATGTCGAAGAATAATGATCTCAACAGGTTGAATGACACATAAGCCTAACATCGGTATTGGGAAGTCCTTCTTTAATGAACTTTTAAGAACTGTCATAGTATTCCAACCTCAACGGGTTGAATGACACCTCACCCTGCCAACGAAATGCCTTTCGTCCAGGGAACTTAACCTGAGCCTTGCTCACAGAGCGCTTCTGTTCTCTTTAAATGTTGCACTACATCTTGGATAACAACTTTTATCGTATTTTCTTCCACAAAGAGCTGACAAACCTTCTGGAAAGTACTTCTTTAAAGACCTCAACGGGTTGAAAAACACCTCATCCTGCCATCCTGCTTTTCCTGAAATCGCCTTTTCCTTTACCTGAGCCTTACACACATAATACTTCTGTCTTCCTTAAATATTGACCTACATTTTGCATTACAAGTTTTATCTTTTTTTCTCTCACAAAGAGACGACAGATCTTTTGTGGAAGTACTTTTTAAAAGCCCTCAACGGGTTAAAAGACACATCATCCTAACATTGAAAATGGAAAGTCATTCTTTAAAGAGCTGTCGCAGTATATCGACCTCAACGGGTTGAAAGACACCTCATCCTACCAATAACAAGGCAATGCCTTTTCCCAAGGCAACCTCAGCCTTGATCACCACAGCAACTTGTTGCAACTCTTACCGAAAACGAAAGCTTGAACGGATTGCTTTGAATCTTGCGGGTGCCCGCACTTCCGGCTACCATTTCGATTAATTGAAAATTGAAGTAGCAGCTGACGCAGTCGCAGACGCAGTTAAACAATTAAAGTGTCGCTGAAGCTTTTACTCGACACTTTTTGTAATTAAGTGTGTATAATAAGGGCTATTGTTATTTGCTGGTTGCGATGCAGGCACACGCGATCCGTTGGATTTCACTTTCTTGCCACTGCGGCAAGAGACGTTGTGAACGCGACCAAGTGCAATGTGCAACTGAAACACATTGTGCCGACACAGCCCAAGCTGACGACATGGCCCAGGGCAGGGCGAAGGCAGGCAGGCAGATGAATAGTGGGACAGAAAGACTGCGGGGCAGGCAGCAGATGCAGCAGCACCCTCGGCAGATGCAACAACTGCAACAACAACAATGCAATATGTTTGTGAAATGGTATCTCCGTCTTTTTTTACCTAGTCAAACATAATTGGGCGCAGGCCAGGCACTGGGAATCTGTTTATTGTCATCAGCAGTTGCAGCAACAGCAGCAACAGCAACAACAACAACAGCAGCAACAACAGCAACATCGATAGCATTTCAAGGGTAATCTAAAGGAATTCCAAGACAAACAATATCTCAACTTCCAACTGGGCGTAAACAAATTCAACAACTCCCCTTCCTTATGGATACTACTCTGCCCATTTATTTTCCCCATTTCATTAATCAGCGTCTGTGGAGCATGACGTGGTACATGAGTGTGTGTGTATTGAGAGCATTGCTCTATATGCACTTAAGTACGAGTATATCTATTCCTGCTTTCTATGTCTATTTTTGGCAATCCTGAGGATTAGCTGCAAGCATGCGTTCAGGTTAAAGACCTCGTGTATATATAGAAAACATAATTGTAATTGTAACACCTTTATAGGTTAGTGCAAGTTCACTGCCCTTCACAGTTAGGTTGTACTTCAAAACAAAAGATACAAGAAACTTATAAGTTTCAATTAATATCCGAAATTTCAGAAAAGAGAAAGAGATTTTCACTTGAAATATTAATAGTAGGTAATATTTGAACTATATAACCAGAGATCAAAGTATGAAAACAGTTTGTTGACATGTCTCACTACTTCTGCACGCCAGTGTAAATACAATTTTTGACAGGTAAACAGAATGTCTAGAAAGTCGCTGCACTTTAACCCTTGCAAAACTGACAACAGGTAACAATGTGGGCTTAATTGGGCCAGCAGCTATCTGTTTAACCTGAATTTGAGGTTTTTCTAATCCATAAGAATCACCCGCACTTGGTTACATAAAAATGCACTCTTATTAAAACAGACTGGTGGAAATCGCTAGCTCGTCACATTCAATGATTTATTGGCACACTTGGTGAGTGGGCCAACTAGTGGCCGTTGGCCTAGCCTAAACATGCAACTGGCAACTTGCAGCTTGCAAGCTGGCCAACTGACTAACCGCCTCCGTTGATTACAACAGCTCGTCGACATCTGTTCCGGAGTGGAACGGGCAAATGAGCATGGCCCACGACTCTCTGAAGCGAACAGTTGGCAAAATAACAAAATGTTAGACAAAATGAACGCATTGCATTATTTTTGGACACTTTAATGCATTTTAGTTGTTCAACATATGGTGGCAAATAAGTGTTTTCCTGTATGTAAATCATTTTACGACAATTGTCAAAGTTACGTTGACTTAAACCTAAACAAACTGTCTTCAATTAGTCTAAACTGATATATTATGCAACATATTAAAGACAAATGCTTTTCAGCTTGAAAATCATAAAATTATGTTCATGAAATCATGATTATTACTCCCTGTTTCCATTAAAAATGGGAAAAAGGGAGTTGTAAAGTAATGCAAATGTATGTAACAGGCAGAAGGAGGCATTTCCGACTATATATAGTATTCTTGATCAGCATCAACAGTCGAGTCGATCTAGCTATGTACGTCTGTCTGTCTATCCGTCCGATTGATCATCAATGTTGATCAGTTGCGTAAATTTCATTACGATCGGATAAATAGCACCAAAGTTATGGAAGAATCTATTACCCCCGTCTCAGCAGGCAAGAACAACAGTTTGACAGGAACTGGACAAGTAAAGTGCGCTGCTTGCTTATGTTGCCGCTGAACTGCTTGAAATGCATGTTGGGAGCAGGGAGTCTCGTAGACTGATCGTAGTGTCAATATTAATAATGGTTATCAAACCAAATAAATTATGCTTTATAGTCAGTTTATGCTTATCAATCTTCTTAAAGCCAGTTGCAATTATTGCTTTTGCTTGTCAGCATTCATATTAATGCAAATGAGTCGCATTTATGCAGAAATAGGAATATGTCAACAATGTTAGGATATTGCTCGAGTTGCAGACAGGAAATATGTCAAACGTTTAAATGGATGCGGAAAAGTTTCGAGTTAAGTAAATCAAAAATAGTATGCAATATGAGCATAGCAGACAGGAAATCAAAAATACTAAACTTACAACATATGTATGTAAAAGACAAACCTATGTATATATGTATCTATGCATATTTGGTGACTGGATGTGGGTCGAATAAAGCTGCCTGATTTATGCATTTGTTTCGAACATTTACCTGTCCTGCAGGCAGCCAAGTAACAGGTTTTATTTTTAAAGCAACTCCCGCTCAAGCATTCTCAACCAGAAATTAAAGTAAAGCGTGTGAAACGATATCGCATGTTGGCTTTTACCCTCTCTTCCCAACCCCCCCAAGCTGATCTAAACGACTGTTGATGTCTCTGCTCGCTCCTGAGCAGTCAACCTCTTTCGATTTACGAGTATCTAGCATATCTATGCGTGTTACCGTGTTACCATATTGCCTGACTTCGATTGGACTTGTCGTCTAGTTGTACAGTGAAAATTGAATGGCTGAATTGTCGCTCATTTTCCCCATTATGGTTGTCAACTAGATTTGTTTCTCTTTCTATTTCTTTTTTTTTGTTGCTATACAAGCCAGAAAACCGGTTCATGGCCTGGGATAAAACAACTTTGGCTAGAGCAGGCATTTTGTGCTTTGAAATAAAATCTACTTGGCTTTTGCTTGATAACATCCCGTCCAGCATCTTCAGCTTCAGTCCTGTCAATTTAAAAATGCTCAGCCATAATATTTTTAAAGTTTTTTCCCTTATTTTGTTTTTCGATTAAAGCGAACTTTACAAAATGGTTTGTTTTCAACGAAACTTTTCTTTAAATAAAGACTAAAACAACACAGTTTACGTTTCCTTACTTTAAAATAAGTTTTTTAAAGTCGAAAGATCGTTTTCAGCGGTTTCGTTATATGCGAAAAGTATTGTTGTAGTAACTATTTTCACTTGACTCTCTGTTGTGTAGGATTTCTTAATCAGGACTTTTCTCTTTTTGAGTTTTGATTATTTTATTTGAATTTGCAATTTTGAACTTTTATGCATATGGAAATAAAACTTAAAAGAAGAAAATTGATTGAATATACATTTAAAAACGGATTTCTTTGAAAAATGTATGTTCTGAGTTGGACTATAACGTCTACTCTGAAGCATAAGTTATTGAGGATCAAAGTTTTTCACTAGCTTAGTCCTAAACTTTAACTCTATCTAGTACTAAACTTAAAAAACAAAACTTATTGAACAGTCATTGGATTGTCTTTTATAATAATAGATGAAAAGCTAATCAATATTCCCAATAACTGAATGCAGAATATAAAATTATTATAAAGTTCATGGGTATATATTCGAGTAGAGCAAACGTAGAAATAATACAAAATGCAAGTTGTTTTTGTAATCAAAAAATCGTAACACAATTCACACACACAATTACACAACAAGAAACACTTGAATTCTAGACGTTCTTTTTTTGTTGTTGTTTTTCACTTTTCTATATGACGAATGCCGTTTGACAATAAGTGCAATTTGATGGACAGTGTAGCAGAGCCAATGAGTGTTTTGTTGCGAGTGGCGTTGTCGACTTCGAAGTGAGTTGAAGCAAACTGATTTAGCGGAAAACTTAGCAGGAGTTCAATAGCATAGAAACAGAAAGAAATGCAATTTATTTGCTAACCAGGTTGGCACATAAGCCTACAGTTGCAACTGGACGGGGGTGTTTGGGGGGGGAAGCCACCAACTGACAGCCAAGTGGAAAATAGAAAAACAAGAGAGAAAAAAGTGGAATAACAAGAAGCAGTAACCGGCGGACTTGTGCAGTAACTAGTTTGGCCAGAAACTGAAGAAGCATTAGAAACAGCGACGGGCGGGCGGCTAACGAGGCAGCAGCAGAAGAAGCCACACATTGCCACAGTTGCCACAATTGCCGCAGTTGCCACGCGCTGCAGTTGGACAGTCAGCCTGCTTGCCCCAAAGAGCCGCACAAACCACAACTATGTTTTGTTTGTTTGTCCGGAGTACAACATACGGCTTGATTCGGTGATGCAGTGGTGCGGTAGTGCATCAGTTTGTTAGCCAGACACTGCAACAGCAACGCTGTCTTTCTTTAGTTTCCCAGTTGCTCTACGACGCGTGCGGCGGCTTCTTCTTTTTTTTTCTTTTTTTTTTTGCAAACGCCGACTTCGATTTGCCGATTATGCATTCAAAACTGGCGCGGACGTCGACACCACTGCTGAAGTTGTTGGAGTTGTTCAGTCCATTGGGTGTTAGGTAACACATAACTGCAGCAAAACCATTTCGAAATATACAGATCTATTGATAATTATGATGGTAGCTTGGTAAAAAGAAAATGGAGTCTGCGAATTATTCAGGCAATGAACTTGCCAAAAGTGAAAAGAAATTTATTTTTATTCAACCTGTCTAATCAAGTGTATTGAATTCAAATTTGATTTTTAACATTACTCGACTTCTCAGAAAAAAATTGTTAAATTAAAGTTTGATTTGTTTTCTGAAGAAGTCGATATAGCCATGTCGGCCGGTCCGTCTCTCTGTCTGTCCGTATGAACGCGTCGATCTCAGAGACTATAAGAGCTAGAGACATCAAACTTGGTTTTAAAATAATATCACTGAATAAGAATGTGATTTCGTTTGAAATTAACAATACATTTATTTATTATATTCAGAAACCTCATAGATCGAACTTAAATATCGTGTTTTCACCTGATTTTGTTTAACAGAAATTACACATTTTTCCGAAAAATCAGAAAAATGTATAATTTACTCTGCTGAGAATTAGAATGTAACAAGTATCTTTGATTATGTTTATAATCTAATAATGTAATCAGGTGTACTGCTGACTATAGAAAATGTGACCACAACTATTACCAAATCCTAAAACTGGCTAGACAAAAGCATTGACAGCTCAATTAAGTGGCATATTTAAACAAAGGCAATCAATGCACCCCAGTAACATAAAGTATGACTCTTGAACACAACAAAGGCCAACACAATGGAAGCTGAGTCAATGACTTTTATGGGTGATTTGTGACCAAGCCTAAATAGAAACATGCGAATAAATTGAATTTGATTAAAATCAATTTAACCGATTGCAAGATACTTGTAACATGAATCATCAAGAACTCTTTTTGGGGCGTTTTTTAAATTGGGGCAACAATGCAATGAACCCCATTTGGCAACGCCAGTCACATTTCTAAACGCTTGTTATATAACATCGCTTGACATTTCAAGAAGCACTACTTAGGGGTGTTTCGAGTTGGACAGGAAGCAAGTGTAGTCCAGCCCCTTTGCAATGAGTCATGGCTAGTTGAGGAACAGGATTGTGGAATTTGGATCGATATAAGGAACTCAATAAAAAAATTGTATTAGCAATGCGTATCAAAAAGTAGCTCAGGAGTATTTTATGAATTGTGTCTTTTAGAAATATACATATATAATTATTATTATTAAAAAGAGCATTGGATAATGTATTATAATAATTATAATGACCACAGTCCCAAACAAACTAAACATTTTGTTTTTGATTACGTTTCGAACTTAATTTGCATTTCAATGCAGTCCAACTTTTTCAAAATCAATTTGTTTTCCCAAAATCAATACTCTTTCGTTTAAATTTACGTGCATTTCGATCTCTCTTAAGCGAATTCCATTATAACGAACTTATGATGACTTTTAGCAATAAAAATTTTAATTTTAACTAAATGTTACTTCTTTATAAATATGTATCGATATCTAAAACGATCTATAGATAATATTAATATCGTACTCACCTTGAGCACTATGGAAAGACTGCTCGCTGTGGCGGATTCCGAGAAAACGCTGTCATGTGACTGTGAAAGAGTTTCACGTGTGTAGCCGCTAAAAGCAACAAAGTTAAGGCTTAAGATTAGAAAGAGTTTAGAGTAAGGATTAGAAAACGTGAGCATCATACCCTTCCACGTCTGCGTCCAGCAGTCTTGCCTCGCTGAGGCTGCGCTGACTGTCGGACATGTCAACGGCGCCGCCAATTGGGCCGCTGTCTTCCACATCCAGTTCTTGCGAGGAGTCACCCACGCTGCGCAGCTGTCGCTGATGATGTCGCTTCTCTTGGAAATAACTGCTGCGGCTCATGCTCATGGGGTCGGGAAAGACGGCGACGCCCAGCTGCTGTCGCTGCGTCTGATACATGGCGTCAGAGTGGGAGTGGGAGTGCGTCTGGGATTGGTTTTGGACTGGCTGCTGTTCGGAGCAGTGCGTCTGCTTGCTAGCTCTCTTCTTGCCCAGCAGCACGCTTAGCAGCTCATCACGATGACTGCCGTATGACTTGGATTTGGGCAAGGACTGTGTCTGGTAGCTCTCGCGTAGCTGCTGATGTGTTAGCGGTGATGCTGGCGACGAGGCAGAGACTGCTTCGCCAGCTGTGCAGCCTGAAAGTGCTGCGCTGCGCAGATTCTTCTCGCTGGAACTGCTTGCGGGTGGCGGCAATGTGTTGCAAGAGCCTGCTCCTGCTGCTGGCGTTTGTCCTGTGGCAGCCACTGCTAAGTTGCTGTCCGCGCTGTTGATGGTGCGCCGGCGAAAGATTCGACGTAGATTGCGTAGTGGATGGAAGCGACGGCGCTTTTGCTGCTGCTGTTGTTGCTCTGCAAAATTAGGGAAAATGGGTAAAACATTGATTAGAATTTGTTGCCAAAAATAAAAAGTCAAACATTTTGTAAAAGAAATTACACAGAAAGTAAGGCTTGCTTTGACATTCTGTTCCACTGTTCCGCACATTAATCATTTTATATTACCAATCATAATACTTTTTATAATATTAGAAAGAGCCCACAAATCACAATTAATCATAGAAGATAAGAAATAGATTACTATTTATTAATTTTATAGAAAATTTGTTAACTATATTTACAGATGTAAACATCATTTGTTTTTAAGTTATCTCAATGACTCGACCACTTTGACAGCTCATTTACCGAAACAGGGTGTATATATCATTGATATAAAAATACATCAAATTCATATCATCTCTCAGAATTGTTGGGCAATAAAATTGCTAAAAGAACTGACTGATAAGAAACCAAGCCAAACACAATACAATCGAATTGGCAAGCGATACAAAAATCATGCCCATAAATAGGCAAAAGCAAAGTCAATGCGCTCTTGGGTACACCCAAAAGCAGTGCACCAACGTAGGGTGCTCAAATAAACGATTAATGCAAGTACGATTTACAGAGAGAGAGAGAGAGAGAGAGAGAAAGAGAGAGAGAGAAGGAGAGAGAGAGAATGAGAAAGAAGTGGTGAACAGTAGAGTATAGTCTGGTTATTTGGCAAGGTCATATCTAATCTATTTATTTTCAAATACGAGTATTTACGCATTTGTATGGCAAGGTTAGTTTACACGGTATTCCCCAAATAAATTTTGGATTCTAATTAAAACTAAGCAAACTTTCAGCAAAGCAGGGAACACCAAAAAAACTGTGTATTGACTTCATAAAGAAGCTATTGCTAAATAAATGTTTCCTGTTCGGTGCATGCTCTATATTTTATTGAACTCCCAGTTTATAAACACATGGACGGGTATGTTCACCTGTGCTAATTGCGTTGTAAGCAATGGTAAGCTGAAATACTAGATGTTATTGTATTTATATTTATGATGCCATATTTCGGAGAACAATAAGGCAATTAAGTTAAAAGAGTCATCAGATTGTAAATACAAGTTAATGAAATCAAAATCCAAATAAAATTGGAGAATATTTTAATTTGTTACTGTATTCAACTGTTAAATAATTACTAAACAGCTGGTTTATTGGAATACCCTCAATAAGCTACAGTCTATATAGACTCTATAATCATGGATGGAGATAGACAGACAGAGTCGCTTTAAAATTGAAAAAAGGGTACCGCAAAAGTTTAACACCCTCCCTGCTTTTTTGTTAGGGTCTTCAAAAGTTTTGCACAAATTGTAAATTATAATCAATTTAATTGCCATTGTTGCAGTGTTCCGTTATAAGTAGGTATGTATGTAGAATGTTATGGTTATTTCGTCAATAACCTCATAACGTTTATTTTTATCGCTGATAACAGCGAGACAGAGAGAGAGAGAGTATTGTACCTAACGCTTTTCACGCCTTTGTGCTGTTTACATGGGTCAATTAACGCTAAAACATGTGTACTTATCAGAAATCAGTTTGAAAAGCACGTAGATATTGCGTCTGACAATTATAAGTATATACAACATAAGTAGGCTTATGTATAGAAGTCTTAGGTTGAGTTACTTAAGTAATAAGTATGATAGAATGCGTATGTTAACTAATTGAATATTCACAGTTATCCCAAGGCACATAAGGGCAGATAGAAATATGTATGATGTCATAGCATTAAACGTGACTCCATTTAGTACCCAGTTGGATTGTAAATAATATTTATATCGTGTTGCTTTTTTAATGACGACATCTAATATACTATTTGTATGGCTTACTCTGTTAATGTTTAATAATAAATAATTAAGCTTAACACTTTGTCTATATCAACATGTATACCAAGTTTGGTTGCTCTAGCTTCAAAACTGTGGAAACAAACTGCGTTCATACAGACGGACAGACGGACATTTCACATACCCAATATACACTTTTTTCTTTCTTTATTTTAAACAAAAAAAAAAAGAGTAAAAAAACGGAAACCAAGTACATGTGCTATTTTTAGTTTTTATTAGGCTGCTTGATATATATTAGACCTTCAAAACTTTCTATTAGCTCAATGACAGAAACGTCAGCGGAAGTAAAAGAATCGACTTTGCTCCCTAATCAATGGGCCATACGCCACCTAAGTCACCGATACCGTTAGCTGGCAGGTGTGAATATTGAAAAAATCGACAACATGCCAGTCACGTTTTGGTGGCAGTCCATATAAACAATGTTTATATATACATATATCTATCTAATAGCACGCGAGCAAAGCTTTTGGGTTTCTTTGTATTACCCTAATTGCTATGGAAACTTTGACTTTTTGATGGCTTTTCAAAAGAAAACTGCATTGAAATTGATTTGAAAACAAAAAAATCAAATACATATACTATAATAATCAAAACATAACATTAAATTTAACAAATTAAGTCTTCTTTTACCAGATGATATGATGTTCTATCGATTATTCGTTTTGCTTCTCCCGTTAAATAATCCCCTCTTAAATAATCTTATGTACTACATAAGTATTTTTTGGGTATTTGTTTTTTTTTTTAAAAAAACATGCTTATATTGTTTTTCAATTTTAGAAATTATAAAATTTCATGAATCACAGCAGTATGACAAATTTTTCCATCTAAGCACCTTAGGTAATACTCATTAGGTAATACTTTGCCAAATTCTCATTTATTTTTGGACAGTCATCATTTAACATTTCTTTGTTTTATTTACCTTGTCTTTTTGTGTGATTTAAGTAATTTATCAAAACATTGTAAATCTCCTTTACTTATTTGGCAGCATGCGGCAATAGTTGACTGCGCTTTGACAGCTATTTATCTCTGTTTAAAAATTAAGCTAAGCTGCAAAATTATTTAACGAATTGATGTCAAAATCATGAAATCGCAAAACACGTCTGCTTTTCATGAATTGCTGAGGCGCAGCTAACTTAACTTGGTACTTTTTTGAATAGATAACTTCTTGTTTAAGCACATGTTGCGCTTTTCAGTTATAAATTTGAAAATTCGTCACTCTTATTGATATTACTCTGAAACTGTTAACTATTGTTGTTAAACATGACTCATCCAAATATGAAGAAATCATGAATTTCATGGCATAAACATAGTCTGAGCATGATGCATGTAGGCTGTTATTATTTGTTGTTATATTGTTGTTAGTAGGGTATCGCTGATGACACAAATTCTAAATAAAGTATAAATGCAAAAGTGAATAGGCGTTTAAGACTCGAAAACAAAAACAAAAAGTGTTAAAAATCAGACAAGTTGTCTAGCCTGTGTTTTGGCGGCCTTTTGCGCAAGTAGGCGCATTTATTTATGTTCGTTTATTTATTAATTAATCATTTGCAAAATGTTGCGCGCACAAATGCAAATTGGCAACTGCTAACTGAAAACTGGCAATTGGCAACTGGCTAAGAGACATGACAAAATCCAAAATGACTTTGCCACTATTTGAGCCAGCGGCAAGTTGCAGTAATTGGAGACTCTTGTTGTTGTTTTAGTTGTTGTTGTTGTTATTGTTTTTGCTTTCGCAGTAACCATGTGAACGGATACTTGACACATGTGTACAAAAGTGTGTGTGTCTGTGTGTTGTTTTGTGCAATTTTTATGTATACCCTGTACTTGTAAATATCACTTAAAAGTGTACAATTATATTGTGAAATTGCATTTAAGAGGCAAAAGAAGTTATTTCCGTATATATCTATATATATTGTATATAAGGGTTTATAAACTAGTTTGAATAAACAATGTTCATTTGAATATTCTTCTCTATCTTTTTCAAATTGTTCAAAACTTTTCCGGTTTCCACTTGCAGTTAGATATTGCGAAAGCGATTCTTTTTTAAACGTTTCCGTTTTCACTTTTTGTAAGACTTTTCGGTTTGATTTCACTTTCATTTGATCAAAGATTGTGTTAACTTGTCATTGAGATAAGATTCAATTCACAAGATGAACAGCAATACCAACATTTTGAACCTTTAAGGAAATTTCAATTCAGCAAAAATTTACCAAAAGTGGAAACCGGAACAGGATTGTATATATTTAAACATAGTTTAGTGTGATATTAATCTTTCCCTACTTATAATATGCACTACGAATCAAATTTTTAGAAATCTGGAGTACTTTAAACTTATGTACAGGGTATATCCAAGTCGAACACTCTAGTCTAGACCACTTTTTGCTTGTTAACTCTTTGTTCAGTAAGCAATGCTTTGGGTGCTTTTGGCTTAAGTTGTGACAGGAAGGTCAAGTGAACCAGCTGCCACGCCCCCAATTGGCGTCATCATTCAACCAACAAGAGCCATTCCCACTTGGCATTGGCGTGTGGGCAGCTTATCCGCTTTACAAGTGCTTAATTCACGTACGTACTTAGAATATAAATAGAGAGAGAAGCATACACACAGAGCCAAACAACACAAAAACTTAAAATTGCGCAAAAATTGCGAACTGCGTTGGCTGCCTTAACCGATTCAAACATGTTGTTCTAGCCAGCCTTCAAATGCAAATGGCGAAGATTTGTGGCCTTCGAGTTAGGCAATGCAATTCGATTTGGCCTCTTTAAAAAGTTAATTTAATTTAAGAAATACAACAAAAAAGTATTCATCTGAACGAAAACCATTTAAACTTGCTTAAACTCAATCAATTTTGTTAAGAAAATTAGTTTCAGTTCAGAGCTGAAAACTAGGGTTCGAATCGGTTAAAAGAATGATGATTGTGGGTGTGGACCATGCAGCCTTTTTGTTTACTACGTAATTCATTATTCAATTCTGCGTAATTTGCAATCTCTTAGTCAATATATACTATAATATATGGCAAATATATATTTGGATTAAATGCACAATTGTTCAATCTTTGAAAGAAGTAGGAGCGGCACAAAACGCCAACTATTATTATATCTATCAGAGTTGATAAGAGAGCCAGTTCGCTGGCAATCTATAACGACTGAAAGTCCATAATCGCTGGGAAATTGGCTTCAATCAAGCAGCAAACGTGGCGATGACATGGGGCTTATCAACTAAGCAGCAAACAAGAGCAACTTGAAGTCTTTTTATTTATTTTTTTTTTTTGTTCACACTCAAATTGATTACACAATGCCTGCCACTTCAATTAGAGGCATCTAAGTCTGACCGCTGCCTATCGACTCCGTCTGTGTTTCATCATGTTGTATATGCCCCACCATTTCCGGGCACATTTTTACCCTCGTTATATTGATTGTGAGCACTTTTGAACTAGTCTGCTGCAAAGTGTTAAGAGCAGGGAAAAGGCAAGTGAACCAGAAATTGGTTGATAAACCTTTGACATTCTTTAGAAAAACAAAGTGTTGTTGTTTTTGCTGCAGAGCTCACTTATATAATACCCGCATAAACCAACTCAATTCAATGCTCATTGATCAGTTTAATTGTTTGGTAATATCTGACCCAAATCATTTGTACTGAGCAATTGTCATTGGGCGCTCAGCTGGCACATGGCTGGCTAAAAAGGTCATGACTATCATAAGTCTGAATGAATATGTTCAAATTTCAATCAAATTTTTAATTAAAATCATATTTTATTCAGGTTTGTTTTCATTTTCGATGCAAAACATTAGAAAACGTAGTTCTTAGCTGTTCTGAATTCCCAGAAACGCTTTGAATACTTTTCTTTTTCAATCGCTGCAAAACTCAAAAACAATTCGGCTTGAAAAGTTTTCGAAAACAGCGCTGCATAATTTCGACATTTAAATGTTTAACAAAAATATCTTGAATTTTGAAATTTGTTTCTTCGCACTTGCCTTAATTTGTGGATTGCTTTCTATCGAAGTTTTTATAAGCAAAATACCACAGAAAATATGTTAAGCATTTGCTAGCTGAATAAATAAATAATAAATAAAACGTTCATTACCTGTTCAAATAAAAATTCGCCGAAAATAGATGCAGATGTTTTTTGGGACTAAAGGAATGTTTTCGAATGTTTACAAAGCGTTGTAAACAAGCAAAGCACACTTGGAAGTTGTACAGATTGTACTTATATATACATATATATCTAACTAAGTATATATGTTACTTAAGTTTCACTTTTTTTTCTAGATATCGCTGTAATCAAAAACAACACAATTATGCACTTCACTTATTGGATATTTTCGTAGGCTTTTTCGTTAATAAGTTAATATTATTTTGCTCGCATTGCCTTAACTTTATGCACAATTATTATATTTACATTGCGAAAATCGATTTAGTAATTTTTTCGAAACGATTGCGATAATTATTTTTGTTGGTTTTTAGTTGGTTTACTTAGGAGTTTAGCAATTAGTGCGACACGCGCCTGGTACTACGAATTGTTCACCTGCACAGGTGAAGCGAAGAGCACAGAATGATTTAATGAATAAGTGAATACGAATACGAATACGAATACAAATACACGAATACAACGACGCAGACGAAATCGAAATAGCAGACACAGTAACAACAAATTGAAATCGAAACGAAGCCAAAAAGCCGAATCAGCCTTCGTTAACGGAACGGCAAAAGTTTTTGGCTTATTAGCGGCTAAAACTGATTAGCTTATGGTTTGTTTTTGTTTTTGTTTTTGTTGTTGTTGTTGTTGGTCTCATAACATTACATGCTTACATTCACGTTAACAGTAAATGTTAACAGTTAAAAGTTACGCTGTTAACAGCGACTGTTTACGCTTGTGTAAGCTTTTTTTGTGTAGTTTTTTCATGTTTTGTTTTGTTGTTTCGTGTTTTGTTAGCAACAACAATAGACCTAGTTACCAAATGTTACCAATTCCCCTCTAGAACTTTGCTGTAGAAAGTTGTGGTCCACACCATCCGCAATTACATAAACATTATTCGCAGATACTAAAACAAAATTTCCATTGTTTGTTGCCAAACCACAAAGAACTCAAAAATAAGTATTACGATCGTTAAAATTTTGGGCTGATAGTATGACAACTTTTGTTGTGGCTGTCGTTACTGTAATTTTAAATGTATACTTAATGATTTTGTAGCAGAATAATATAAATTGATGACAAAAGTTAAGAGGCTAAACAATTGGCTTTCATATGATTAAGTCTGCATTAGGTTAGGTTAGGTCTGTATACAAAAGAGATTTTGTTTTTTTTTTTTGGCATATCTAATAGTGAAACTAAGAGCTCACACATAACTACTTTACTAATATACATATACATAAAGAAACGCATTTATGTATATTTACATATGCATAATATACGGTACAACGTGCTTTGTCTGCAGATTTATAGTATGACAGACAGTCTGAAGTTGGCGTTTACAACAAAACGAAATTCACAGCGCAAGCTAATTAAGTTTACACACATGTATTAAAATATAAAAACTAACTAAATCAACGCTCTCTATTGCGGTTGACACAAAAAGCCACACAATTTAAGACTACCCTTTTAGTAAAGGGTATTAACAATTGCTGTGCATTGTGCCAATTGTTAGTTGTCGTTCGGGAAAGTCATGGACAGTTTTTGCAAATATATATGTGTTTTTATATGCTAGAGCTGGAAAACAATAGAAAGCACTATCGATGTTTTTTGCAGCAACTATCGATACTATCGAATGTACATTCACTATAAGTATAAACTTGTAGCTTACCCGCATTTGTTGAACTGTTGCCATCGTTTGTCGCTCCCTCAGCTCCCACCGGACTAGCATTAGGTGTGGATGTTGTTGGTCCCATATAGCTTTGGGATCTGCTATTGCCTACCGGCAATGACAAAGGACCCGTCGCACTCATGTCCAGATCCAAAGGTGGCGAATTTTCCCGCACGCACGACATTAGGCCGGACGACATGCTGAAGTAAACATAAATAATTGACATTTTTAGATGATTAAAAGTAGAAGTAAACAAATTAGTTATTAAAAGGTATTTAAGTAACATTTTTAAGCCAGAAATAAGTATTTAAAATTCTCGTAAAAACATACTATTTGCACTTAACTTATGTATTATATGCTAATAAAAACAAAAGGTACTTGAATACTGATCACAGAGTATAAGTAGTAGTAGTATAAGTGGTATAAGACTTATAAGTAGTATAAGCCAGTCGGTCACCCTAAGCAAGCTGCTTTTTCTATGCAGCCCCAAAGTATGCTACACAAATTTTAATTTGTTGAACCGCAATTATCACAAAATGCGATGGGAAGAGAGGTGTTTTATAAGGCTGATTACAAGCATTACTTATTATTTATTGTAGTTTACTATGCATGTTTGCTGTTATCTTAAATATGGACAACAAAAAGAAGAAATATTGTAACAAACATTCGTTGTCATCATAACTAAGTTGGCCAAACCTATAACACGATTTGCATACGCACAGTGGGGGTGGCAATTGCTACCTGGAATTATTACTATTATGATCATAATTATTATTCAGTGTTACAATAACTAACCGCAAATGTGACCCAGTGGTGCCACCATGTTGCACTCTCATGCACATCTACCTCCAGCTCCTGCTTCACCTACTCATCCTACTCTTACTCATGTTCGTGTATGCAATGCATATCGCAACGTGAAAATCTTACAAATTAACTTTGGCTTTCATTTGCATTTTACAGATGCACCTAACAAAAATATATAAACTTATTTTCATATGTAGGTACAGTAAAATAGCTCTAAGAGAACCACAGTTGTTTATAGGTCAAGAAATATGCTTTGTATAAACTAAAAGATAGATTAGATTAGAAATTAAAAATTAAAAAAAAAAATAGCCAAAAGGTACTCTGGTAAACTTATATTTGCACACACATATTAAAAAAAGAAAATCATTAGTTGAAAAAAAGTTTATATTTATAGTGATGCGACATTGCTCATACTTAGTCAAAATTGATAAATAATACTAAGCTTTATTTATTCAGCTAATCATCCTTATCAATAATAAATACCTAGTTCTTCAGTTGCTCAAATAAAATTATAGAAAAAGTAACCCCTGCTTTTTGAACGAATTGTTGAAATCATAAGATTTTCGAATCAAAAGCTTGGGACTAGAAAACTAGAGCACTTCACCTTGGGGAGCTGTTCACAAGTAGAGCTATGACTGTACGAGCATACACTATATATTCACATATATATATAGTAACTTACAAGTTACAAGCACATACACATACACAGAAACATTGTAAAGCTAAGACCCCGTGAAACGCAACGCAAATGAGCAATAACAAAATATAATTATATGTGCTTAGATATGAGTATGTAATATTTGCATATTCACTTGAATGTTTTGGCTATGAGCATTAGCTAGCATCTGTTTGTATCTGTATCTGTTGCTTAGTTGCGGTAATTGCACTTGCTCATTATTCAAATTTGCCGTCATAATTATGATGTGCTGGGGCACACGATGTGGCAGACAACAACCTCAACTTGCAGTCTCTTGGGGTAGCTAGACAATGGGCCATTGGGTGCCAGGAAGCTAAACACAGATAGCCTGTCTCCGGTTTAGACTTGTAACTTGTCGCCTTGGCTGTTAAAAATGCACAAAACAAATGGCCTAAAAGTTCTCAAGGCAGTGTAAAATATACACACACTTGTTGCCAAAGACTTTGTCTGAACACAAAAGTAACATATATAATCTCAATGACACAAAAAGAGCAACTAACGGTCATTGCAAAATGGCATAATGTGCAGAAAAGACGTCGCTCGAATTGAAAAGGAAAGTGCCCCTGACCGGAAAAGCAGATAGAAATGCGAAACGAGCTGAAACTGAAGCTGAAGCAGAAACTGCATGCTCATTGCACGGTTTACACAATGATTATTCAGTTGGAGACCTCCAAAGTTGTTGCCCTAAGTAATCTGTTGACTGTTTGCCTCCACATGTGGCCATTAATTTTAATGACTTACAACTTCGCCGCTCATTTCTTGTTGATTTATTTTTGTTTATTGTTAATTCAATCTAAATAGGCACAACAAAATGTGCCAGGGTGGCGCTCTCTAAGTGAATCAAAGTCAGATTGTGATTTGATAGTAGATTATGTTGGGGGAGGTTATTGTACTGCGTGCTTTAAGCTACATGCTTAGGCTCATCTGAGCTTAAGTTTGCTCTAGATAGAATTTTCACTGGGTTGAGGGTGTCTTTATCTTTTAAAAGATCCTAAAAGTTCTCTTCACTGAACTAAATATCTGTTAGAATCTGCATTAAGGTCATCTTCTGAGCACAAAATTGGCTGATTTCATGTGATAACAATGATTAGTTAATAGTTAACTATTCTGATCTAATTTTTTACATATATTGGGTTGTAAGAATACATTTTTTTCAGGGTTGAACTGAACTGTTCTGTTTATACAGCACAACAATCTAATTTTTCCTCCGTTAAACTGAGTTGTTCTAGATTCTAGAATTATCTTTGTGAATTGCAAATTCCGCGGTGTTAGGAAGTTTTTTCGGAAAGATGTCCAGAAGGGTGTTTCAATATAACAATGAGCGTCCAAAAATATACGCTGTATTTTCATTTTGTGCCTGTTTTGTTTATAAAAGCTGACAGTTCAGGGCTATTTAAAATGGAACACAACACGCTATGAAGTCATAGCAACACGTATTAAATACTGTATGCAACTTGTTAATGGTAAGCAATCTTTAATGAACTAAACATGTCACACCCTCAATATACCTCATTGAGAATCTCTCAATTTTTAAAACAATGGCAAAAATCAATAAACAAACAATAAATGTCACAGAGTAGCAAAAAAAAAAAAAGGGCAAATTCTGATAAAGTGGCGCCGATGAGGATGGTGATGACGCAGCGACTGCTGCCTCTGCTGCTGCCGCTGCTATTGCCTCTGCTGATGCTGCTGATTCAGAGATTCTCGTTCCCTAAACTAGATGCTGATGCTGATGATTTGATTGTTTATTTTCGTATGGCTGCGTCACTTTGAGACCGCAACATGGCCAATTTATATGATGTTGCTTACCCAGCAGTGCTTTCCCAGACGGCAGCGTGTGCGCTGTTTCATTAATATATTATTGCATATATACAAGTGTATATACATTCATTAAATAATTTAACAAAATTCAATTTATGTTATACACTTTAACGCGCTCTCCGAGTCTGTACAACTTGTGGCTGTCAACAAAATGCGCGACTAAAATGCGTTTCTTTTTTTTTTGCTCGTTCTGAAATGAACTTCGAATTCGCAGCATCAGCAGCACGCACACATGCATAGATATGTTGCGAAACACACACAAGCACGCACACATGTACTGTCTTCAGCTAAGGCAACATTTTATGTGTGCCCAAGGTCAAGGAGCGTAGCCGAAAGCCGCTCTCACGCGTGGGCGTGAGAACAGACGCAGCATCAGGCGCAGTTAGCAGAGAGCGACTGTTAGCAACATGTGTGCAGCAACATGTTGCCAGCAAATAAAAGCCCTTTAGAACGACATTTCTTATACGAAATTTTATAACTTGCTGACGTTTTTGATGTTTTTAAGAATGAAAACATTAACAAAATACAATAACTATGAGCTGCTGCTGTAGAAATTAGCGCTTATGTTAGCATAATGTTGATTGCTTGTGTTGCTAAGGCATATTACTCACACTTTTCATACAGTCTCCCTCGCTCTATCTCTTTCTACGTGCACTGCGCAGTCGTCAGCTAAAGTCCTCTTTTAAAAAATAAAAGTTAAGATATACATACATATGTACACATACTGACCTAGTCAACGAACCATCTAAAAACTCAGCCAGCGATGACTCTTCGTTGTCTGCTTGAAAATACCCATATAAGGCAAGGGAGCAATAGAAGTGCCAACATATTTCAATACTCTATTTGAAAAGGAAGCAAAGCTTAAATGGTTTCTTATAAAGTTAGTTGATATTGGTTATCTGTAAGAATAAAAATGTACATCGACACAAAAAAAGGGAATTTTATTCTGCAACGTCGCTACTTCTAATGGAATAGCGTATATTGCAATCGGGAGCTTCTAACTGCAGTGTTTTGACTTGTTTTATATGTGTGTGGGAATGAATACTTTGCAGTCTCCTTAAAAGTTGCCAAATTGCGGAATACGATTGATTTTCTGTCAACATTAAGCAACGAGAGGGCAATACTTTGTGAGACTCGATAAACCCATCGATTCCCCAAGGGCCTAGGATAATGTAATTTGTGCAAATATGAACGAAGCTGACACGCTGATCCAAAGGCTGAAGTTGAGCTGACCCATCAGAGCTGAAGGAGACCCCAAAAAAGGATACTCAATCGAGAGACACATCGATAAGTGTATGGGGAGATTACAAGTGAGAAACATGCCACAGGGTTAAGGGTTGATGCCCCATGACACATCAGCAATAACAAAAGTCACAAGCAAGAAAAAAATGCTTTGATAACAACATATCCAAAGAGAAGAACAGAAAATGTAGTTATTACAGGCAATGTATACACATAAATTCTTATTTACATGTTTTCTTTATCATCAGGGACTTGAATCAAAAGAAATGCTTAAACAATAGCTTTATTGTTAAGCAAAGATAAGTATGTTCAAAGCTCACATTACCATTATCGCTGGGTGTTAATACAATATTGTACTCCGTAGTTACTTATAGAAATATGATTTTCATATTACATTGAAAGTCATATTTGAAGGCGAAACCCATTTGGACAGCTGTCGGAAATGTGAGTCAATATTCCAAGAACTTACAGACTTAAAGACAATATGGATACATTTGCATAACATATTTTAATATATCAATATTTATATTTAAACGTTAATTGAAATATACAACAATTTCCTTCAGATAAGCTAGATTACTTCTAGGGATATTGTACCTTCATAGAGAACTTTGTAGATCAGCATATTAGAAAAGAGATCTGCCAGATATAGCTATGATGTGGGAAATTGGACAAAAGACAACAGAGATGAACTTATTTCAGACGAACTTAGATTGTGATTGAATAAATACAATAAGATTTAAAAAGTACATCAGCTTAAAATATCGTAATTTTTCAATTCGATTTTAAAATATATTTCAATAAATGCATTTATTGTTAAGTGATTAATAGTTGCTCAACTCACCTGATTTTTATTTAGTTTTTGTATGTAGATATAGCCTTGAAACTTATTCAATTCGGTAGCTGCTCGTTCGTTATGTTTGTTACATTATGTTTATTCGTTGGCTCTAAAATAAAAAAAAGAGTTCAAAGATACATTTGAGTAAAAAACAAATGGGCTAATAAGATATTTTTATATATTTTATGAAATGTTCAAGGTAAGACTCAAGAATTTGTGCTCATTTTAGCATTGCTTTCAAAGTCGCTAATTAGACCTATCCCTTTAATTATTGCCATTGTACACATATCCTGCACACCCTTGAGCGTCAAAAGCAGTGTACAACATGCCGATTGCATTACGTAAGGCTGTAACAGGAAGTCGTCTGTGTTTTGTCACTTCCTCACTTTGCAGCACCTGCAAGGCGAGGCGAGCCTGTAACCAAATAGTCTTGCTTTGGCTAAGCTGGAATCCGTATCCTAGCACACACACACACACACACACACATTCACACACAGACCACCGCAGGTTTTTAGCCATTTGCATATCCACAAGCATATCGCATATCATGAGGCTCTATTGAAAGCCAGGGCCATAATTTGGTGTGCGTGTTACTAACTGATTTGCATAAGAATGGCCAGCAAAAAATGTCAAAAACTGGCTCGTGTTAAGTCACCACCACCATCCTGACCTAATCCTTTGTCACATTCCTCTCAGCTTTATGCGCTGCAGGCAGACTGAACTGTCAGCTTTAAACATTTTTATATTGAAGATATTTGAAATTGTAAACAAACTTGATCTGCGTATGGTATACAGGAACCTGCATGCCAAGTTTGGTGTCTTTAGCTCTTGTAGTGTCCGAGATCTGTGTGTTCATACAGACAGACGGACAGACAGACGGACATGGCTAGTTCGTCTCGGCTGTTGATCCTGATCAAGAATATATATAGAGTGTATAGTCGGAAATGCCTCCTTCTGTCTGTTACACACATTTGCAGTACTTAATAACTCCCTTTTTCCCATTTTTAATGGGAACTGTGAGTAAAGACTTCTGAGACATATTTCATTGAATTGTTAAAAGCTTGTAAGTAGCTTATTATATATTGTCTAGTAATAGTCATTAAAACTCTTATTAGCTTTATTAAACACTCCAAATCTGGATGATTGCATTCAATGTGTAAGTTGACCCAATTTCTAAACATTTCAAGACCACTTGAGAGTGCAACTGGCTGCAGCTGGAAATGTATTTGTTTTGGTTTTGGTTTCTTGTGTTATATGCTATAAGATATGCAAATAGCGATCATTGACAGTGGAAACTTGGTAGCCCAATGGAATAGAACGAGTTGAAAACTTTCACTGCGATAATGCTGCCCACACAATCTGGAATCGAGAGTTGAGAGTCGAGAGTTGGAAGTTTGAAGTTGTAAGTTGATAGTCTTTTGGGGGTTTCGCTAGGTCTTCAAAGGGGGGAGGGGATATATGGTTATCTAATTGGTTAGTGGACTCCAGTGAAGATTAATTGCAATACGAACGATTTCTTTCAAAACATATTGTAGATAATCTGTCGACGAACGACGAGCAGCAACAATGGCGAACAATAATGAAAAGTAAAAGTTTGTTTTAGGCAAACCGAATACAATGCGTCAAAATGTATTCATGAATAAATTATTGTGAGTGCCCCAGTCGAGTATACTGCGAGTATGAGTGTTAAAACTTGTCTGAGTTCTAAACAAGTTTGTTTTTATTTTTTTTGTTATTAATTTTATGTGGCACAACAGCAAGAAAAAAAAAATAAAAAAAAAGTAAATTAAATTCCGTCTTGGTTTCGGTTCGTTTCGTTTTCTCTAAATGCCATTTCAATGACAATTTTTAGGTCCGTAAGCTGTCCAAACAAATTTGCAGTGTTTATATTTTGTATTTTTACTTTTCTTTTATAAGAGATTCCTTAATGTTTGCACAGTTAAACAAATCGAACCTAGCTGGTGCATTAGCTGACATTTTTGAGGTTTATTTACATTTCTTTGAGCAACTTTGTTTGATCTGTTTAAGGTGTGAGCTTGGACCAAAGAGTCGCCGCTCGTATTCGATACCTGAAGTATTATTGAAAGGTTATTCAGAACACTTCACATGGAGGTTCTTGGAGGGTATTCTGTCTTGAGATTTGTCTTATAGACCAACTGCAGATTGCTTAGACACTTTGTGGCTTTGATCTTCACGTCAGAAATTCAATTTAGATAAGGTTTTGTTTACAATAATTTTAATATTCTAAATATATATATTCATTTAGAATCTAACCCAATTTCGATTGATCACAAAAATGCCAAGCCAGTTCCCAAATGAAAATTGTATTTATAGAAATGATTAACATATAAATGCCAAATCAATCTAGAGCAAAAAACCACGATAAAAGAACCAATTCATATGGAAATTGATTTAGTTTTATGAAAGTTGGATAAATTAGAAAGAATATATTTTATGAACTTGGTAACTTTTCATTCTGTAGAGTCTTAAACTAAATGTTTAACTTAAAAAAGCCTTTTCAAAGTTATTGAAATAAACAATAAATCATTGAAAGTTCTTTGCAATGAATAAAATTGTATTATAAACTGTTTATAGTAACTACGTTCTTAACTATCAACTATCAAAACTATTAAGACTTATTATTAATAGTTTGGCAACCTTATTGCTTAAGTTTAGATATACTAAACATGTTCTTAAGCAAATTGATGGTTACTTCAATCACTTGGCCCCGATTCGTTGGTTCGTTAAATGAGTATAAGCCAGCAAATGCCCGTAGATAGACGAGTCGGGTAATATGAAACTCCAATGCCATAACCCACAAGTTTAATACAAGGCACCGCTATAGCTGCATATGAGTCTATATGTATATGGAAAAGTAAAACTGAAAACCACAAGACCACAACGAGCTAACAACAGGCACAAAAGAGGCAACAAATGTGTCGCCCCTTTAGTAAAACAACAAGACTAGGGGCACAACAACTACCACACACACACACACACACAGATAACATCTTTAAAACTAAGTACAAACTTTACAACATAACATTAAACTTGCTGCTTACTCGCACAAAAGCATTTCAACTAATTTAACATGTGGTTATTTAATATGTGCGTAAATCTCTTGCCACATACACATGCCTCGTTCAAAGAGTTTCTGTAATATGCAAATTCTGGTTTGAATATTGCTATATACATATGTATGTATGTGTAGAAATAAGTACGTGTAGCTATATCTTAATTGCAACTGTAACATAAACAATAAACAAGTTGAAATACTGTGTTGTCTGACAGTGTTTTACTAGCAGATACCCTATAGCTACATAGGTCTGAAGTATCCTAAGTTATGTTCGTTTCCTCTGCAATATAGAAAATTGTTTTTTGAATAACTAGTAAGTTCTATATTTAAGTGTTATGATACTCTTAAGATACAAAGATGTAGATGAAAATAAGAGACTTTAGATCTATTAACTATGTTCCTAATTATCCACACATTCAAAATGTTTTAGAAATTGCTTTCGTTGTTCTCTCGCTCAATTTTAAATAATTTCTAAAAACCAAAAATGTTAAAAATCTTAAGGAAATTTTTCATTACCAATTCCCCTCAATTATATTTTGAAAAAGTATTTAAAATTGGTTCAAGTTTTTAATACTTGACAAGTCGATTGCTGTATCTGTTGCTTTATGAATTTAGAGTCGTTTACGATACTGACTTCTACGTGAGCTCTGCCAGAGGCATAAAATTAACATTTTCTGTATATGTATATGTATATGTATGTACTATGTGTTAGTATATGTATATGTATCTGTGTGTCTTTCTCTTCTGATATTCATAAGGAGTAAAAATAAGACCGCACAGTCGAATACAATCGGGTCGTAGAGTTAAGAAGCCGTTTGTTTTTGTTGCCTTGCTTTCTTTCCCTCGCACCACTTCAACAACAACAACAAGAGCAACAACAGCAACAGCAACAACAACAACAACAGCCACAAGAGCAACAACCACAACAACAACAACCACAACAACAACCTCAACATCGACCTCAAGAGAAGCGACGCTTCAACAACAACCTCCGCACAGTTGTTTCTTCAGAGGGGGTCGTCCCTGGATCGTCATAAATAGAAATTGTTCGACTTCGATATAAAAGCGTCGCAGTCAACAGTTTCCAGCAATTGCAATGCCAAAGATCAGCATATAGATTCTATATTTTAACTCAACTTATTTCATTTTTATACCGATTCTTCTCTGAACTGAAGTGTCTACTCTTTAAACTTGTTGACTTTAATTGATGCGTTAATTTCTTATGCTTTTCATTCAGCATATGTACTTGTTATGCTCTGATTGTTATAGAAACATAATTCTTTGCTGAAGATCAACTTGTGTTGGAGTTGTTCAGACATGAAACAGGCGGATGTGGACAAAAGTTGACAATTTGCTGAAATTTCCAAATTTCCAATGAACGCACTCCAATGCAAATAAACGAGATTATTGTGTGATAATTTTTGATATAAACTAAGGTACAGATAAATAACAAAGCAAACCCTTGCAAAAATGATAAAGGTTTAGAGTAGGTACAGAGATTTGATTTAGATTGGTATATGGTATATACCAACATGTACATATACCAAGTTTGGTTGCTCCAGCTTCAAAACTGTGGAAAAAACTTGCATTGATACAGACGGACGGATAAACGGTCGGACGGACGGACAAACATTTCGCAAACATTTTGAAAACAGAGTATCAAAATGCAGTTTGATAATTTTGAAAAATTAATTTTGAATGACTCAAAGTGTGCAACATTGCTGAGTGCGTCAGCGTAATACAACACAGACCAAGGACAGACAGCAATGAGATCGACAACTGTTTATATATACCAAAGCATATAGTATTATAATAGCATCGAACTGCAACAAAGCCCTTTTCGTACCAGAAAAAGTATATACGGAGCACCTGCTCAAGCAATGGAACACAAAACACAAAAAAAAAAAAACAAAATCGAAACAACGAATAAAAAAATTGCACAAATAGCTCAACGCTTGAGTAATTTGTGAGCATGCGATGGCGAATTAAATGTTGATAATCAAATAACTATGAATACAAATACGAATACGAATACGATTACGAGTGCATGTGCAAAAATTATTCATTGAATTTCACAGTAGCCTGTTCAATAATCAATCAGCAACAAAGGCGACAGCGACATCAAAAGCAACAGCAACAACAGCAACAGCAGCAGCGACTAATTGTAATCACAGCTTATGTTAGTTAATCAATGATCGCAATTAAATCTCAAAGCTGCAGGCGAAGCGTGAAAGCCATCGACTGACATCTGACATTCGAACTGTGCTGTGTGTGAGTGCGTCTTGTGTGTGTGCGTTGTTTGTTTGCTCCGGGAACACAATCCCAAGTCGAGTCGAGTTCAGGTCGAGGTGTGGTCGGATGCTGTCAGCGACTATTTTATTGTGATTATCTACCGTTTAATCTATATTGAACGTTACGTATTATAAACTAGAGCTTGACAATACTCTAGCCCCATTCCAGCCTTTCAAATATACACCCTTTCTTTCCTGATTCTGTCTCAGGCGAAGGCTCTTTCGATGTTTCCGCCTGAATCTTGTTTCCTTTTAAAAATGATTAATTTTCAGTTGTTAATATATTGTTTTCGAAAACTTACACATAGAAAAATATTGCCATGCTAGTTCTAGAACTATCAGACTAGTATTCATAACGTTTTATTCTTCAAAAACTAAGTTTTATGCGTACTTACTTATTCTTAAATTCAGTACGAACATGTCCTCAATTCAAAAACGACCGTTTTTCAAATAATATAAGAATATAGACTTGGATTAAGTACACAGTTGCCACAGTTTTGGTATAAACGTACAAAAACTGGTGTATTATTCAGTAGTTGGTACATTGGGTCTTTTTTTTAAATGGTAAATTATTATTTTAACTAAAAATGTGAAAAGTTTTTTTGATCATCCTGAAAGTATTTCGTGATTAACACAAATCTTAACCGAAACTATAATATAGTTGTAAAAACATAAGAGAATTCTTCTCCAATTTAGGAATAAAAGAGTTACATATTAAAAAATAATATATATTTTAAAAAAATTTATGTGTTTTTCCATATCTATAACGAATTTCTCTAAACCGAAGCTTATCTTAGTTTAGCATCGAAAAGATTGGTACTTTTTATCGAAAAGGGTAAATTTTTCGGTATCAATTTTTTCTTTAAGTGGCTACCGTAATTGTGTACAAAACCGCTTCTCACTTTCAAAAAAAGTTCCTAATAAAATTAGTTACTTTGCGCTTTGCCAGATTTTGTCACAATTTATAATTGATTTGAGTGCAGAATCCTTGATTTTTTCTGAGTGTAGATACATTTTTTTGATTGCCTAGAACGTTCAGCGGTTCTGCAAAATGCTGCTGTTTTTAAAAGCTACTTCGTTCCTGAATTTTTCGTTGATACTTTTGAGTTCATTTTAGTATTAAATAAATTTCATTTAATTATTTATATTTCTCATATTTATTGTACAACCATACTTAGTCCTCGCATTACAGAACAATAATTGCAATGCGTACATTTATTTAACTGTAAAATTAGCATAATTGTGTTGTGCCAAAAAAGAAATAACGCTAATAAAGCAAAAATGTTAAAAATGTTAAAAGAAAGCCATAAAAGACAAGACGAGCAGCACAAAACATGGGCAACATTAGCGCCAAATCGTTTCAACGTCTTACAAACATAACTTAACTATAAAAGGTGAAATTATACGCAATGAAAATGAGTGTAAAGTAACAAAGAGCCGGACACAAAGTCGTAGAGTCGGAGGCATTGATGGGTCTGGGTTTTAGTTGAAGTTGGTAGTTAGTTTTGGTCTTGGAGATTATTGGGCTAATGCTTGGCGGAGGAACTTGAAGAACTTTGACCCAATTATCAAAGTCTATTGGCGAAAAGCCAACAAAATTTGGAGCATTAAACCAAAACGAGTTGAATCGAAGCGAAAAAAAAAAATGCTAAATTCAGGTCAAATTGAGAACAAATGTCTGATAAATATATGCGTTAGTTAAAAGACTTTTAATTATACACTGCAGACAGGCGAAAACGTTAAAGAACAGTTAGGAGTAAAGAAAAACCACATCGCCCACTCACATCAAGATACATATGTATCTTTGAAGTTGAACAGCGAGAGATATATTTAGTATGCAACAGTTGGGAGGGTCTCGAAAAACCTGTTGGGTTCTTAATGTGTTGCTGTCAATTGCAAAATGAAATTACAACTTACGTATTTACTTTCATATAGTAATACTTGCTGCCTGTTCTCGTTATTTTATATTATTTAACATGCATAGCACGACCAATTTATACCCTCAATATGCCCACAGACCCCCCCAAAGCTCCCCGCTTTATGTGCAAGTGTTTTTTATTGCCATTGTTGTCTTGTCATCGTCATCAGAGTCGTCTGTCGTTGTGTCGTCTGTCGTTTTGTCGTTTGTCTTCTGTCTTTTGTCGTCTGTCTGTTGTCGTTTGTCTTCTGGCTCAGTTTTTGTTTTCTACCGTGAAGGTCTTTTATGGCTCGTCATCACATTGAGTTTATAGTACGTAGGAACTTACAATTGCTGTACGATATATACATATATATATCGCATATATGTATGTAAGAGTACTATACACACACACATAGAAAAGGTATTAACAATTTGTATGTGTGTCAATGTGGCAATTGATTCGTATTGCGTGTGCTTGCAACTCAATCAAACTGTGAATGGTGTGAATATGAATCAATTTATAAACAAGTATATGTCTTACAATCCATGTTTGTGTATTTATGCCTTGGATTGCACGTTCACGAGTACATCTTCAAACATATGTTTGATATGCATTTTAAATTTTTAAGAATACGACTTAAATTGGGCAGATCTTACAATTTGAAACATATATCAAACTGATTGTTCGATTTAAAACGTGTCGTTTCAACTTTTAAGTGTAATTATAATCAAATTCTGATTCAGATTGACAAATTCATTTAGTTGAAATCAAACTAGTTTGAATTACTCAACTAATTTTAAAACCTTTCAGAAAATATTAATAATTACTTAAGAGGTAGTTTTTATATACGTTTTTCGTTTAACCCTTTCGGGACTACTGGGACAATACCTCCCAGCAGTTTTCAAACTTCGACTTTAACACTCATTGGGATAATGTGTCCGAGTAGAAATACTTATTGGTATTATATATCCCAGAAAAAAGGACAATTTCAGTATTTTCAAGTATTCAAGACATTTTTTTTTATTACCATTCAGAATATGTTTAAATATTTTCTGTTACTACCTTGGATTTTAAAATAAAACTTCATCCCGAAAGGGCTAAGGTTTCGATTCACTTTGTGGATTAGGAAATGGGAGCATGGCTGAATACTCATTTTTTCTTCTAAAATTGATCAATTTTTAAAATTGATAAAACATGTAACACTTCCATCTTGTGCATAGATCATTAAAAGTGAGTTGAAAACAAATCTCAGAAGAACCTAAATTTTCCCATACAAGAAAGATTCCATTCTGCTTTTAGTTGACATTACTCAAATGCTGAGATAAGTTTTAAATAACTCTGCGCTCAGATCGCTGGAAGTGAGTTTTAAGCAGCTACTCAAAATACCATTTTAGAATTTAAGTTTCAACAACATTTCTAATCTTTTGGCTCCAAATCCCCATTAACATCCATGAAGGCAACATCTTCCGAATAAAAATGAAGTGTTTTTCAGTTGCTATTCAGTAATATTTGTTGCACTTTGATGGCAACATTCTGTCTGGTTTATACAGTTGCATAGATCTAGAGTATTTTATGCATATATTCATAACTTTAACGATATGCGATATACGAACCAAATATGTATGTGCTTACACTAAACATTTTAATTATTTCTCTCGCTGATGTGATTAACGGTTGCGTTACAATTGGGATTTAGTGCGCGACTGAGTCGGCCTTAAACATATGTATATATATATATATTTATATATATATCTGCTAAGACTGCATCAGCTACCTATGCAGCAGCAGCACATAAGCATCTCGAATGCCTTTCCAATTATTTTTGATTCAGTGTTTGAATTTTGCGCTACAATATGTGCTTGTATGATATGTAGGTACAGATGTATGTATGTAATAGATATGTATATATGTATTAATGCAGAGCAATGTGTGCAAAAATAAAAGTCTGGTTTGGTTTTGGTTTTGGTTTGGTTTGGACTTGGTTGACTTGGTCGTTGGCAGCAGTAATTTGGCAGTAAAGCGCATAAGTGAGGCGGCAAGCAATAAAAACATCTGTGAAAGAAAACTGAAATTTGTTTCAAATTTGAAAACTCACTTCAGCATGGCGAATGCCTTAGTCACGCTACCTGCCGCAACATCATGAACATCAACATCAGCATCAACATCATCTCATCATGTACTTATACTAGTACACATATGCTATTTATAATTATATTTAGTTTTAGTTTTTACTTGTTGCCACAGCCAAAGCCAAAGAATTTTTAAAAATATCTACACCAAACTTGGGCTATAAGTTCATTTTTGTATATGTACGAGTACTTGATATAAAATTTTATGGCTGCTTTTCTAGCTATAGACAATTTTGTAAATATATGTATAACAAAAATTTCGAAATTGTGCAAATCTTGTTTGTCTAATATAATGATGTTTTTTATAAAGACATGAAAAGTGGCAAGTTGAAATATAGGGGCCTGTAATACGAGATACTGGGAATGCTACAGAACAATATGTTGTATCAAGTGTTTATTTCAGGGGACCCCCAGGACAATATGTTGTATCAAGTGTTGATTTCAAGGAGCATGTCCTTATGCAAACAACATTGTGGCATGCTAGACTTTAAGTGCTATTCAATATACATACATATATATATAAACATATATCACGGATGTAAGCAAAAAACCAGCTGTGTCACTGTCTCTGGCCGATCAGTTTAGTTTTTTGTCAGAATGCGAGCCATCTGTACAAACAGAAGCAGTGCAAAAGCAAAACCAAAGCCCAACAACAACAACAGCAACAAAAACCGGCAATGTTCCCTATGCACACTCTGAATATAAATATACAAGAGCAACAACAATAAAATAAATAAGAATTTTCCAGTTTTCAGTGATGCACACACAAGTACAAAGATACCACAAGATACCCAGCTCAATCATAAGTTTAAGACTATGTGTGTGTATGTGTTAGTATGTATTGAATATGTATATGTATGGTTAGTATGAGTGTTTATGTATGTGCATGTGACATAGGTTCAACTAACTATGCCAGATAAGCAGACACCAAACAAGTAAAAATGTAATAGAACTGAAAAATTGATGATTTATGCAAAGATCTATAATAATATATATGGGAACAGTTCTGTCCCAGAGAACTTTTTATTCCGAATCGTATTTTCCAAAGGACTAGCAATCGTTCTTCCGCTTTCAAGATAACTTCGAAAACTTTTCACTCCACTGTCTTAAAAGCAAAGCCAATTTTTTCCGAATTTCCCATCGATATTCGGAATTCATAACATTTACTAGTACCGATTTCGAATGTTTTGATCGCAATCGGAATGGGGAAAAGTTTGTATTATATAATATTTTTTCTGATTTTTTGTCTCTTTATGGATTATTCTAGTTTTTGCTTTTGTTGAAGGTTGATTGCAACAGAAAAACACCATTCGGATTGGAATTATTAGCTGTTCTAAATCCGAATATCGATGGAAAATTTTAAAATTTAGTAGAACTAAGTTCGAAATTCAAATATATGTGGTCAGAGTATACAAGAAGCAACATACAAATTATATTTTATACATATGTACATTGTACCTACGTATATATTACATTTCATAAATATTATTATAATACAAAGTTAAGGCCAAATACATTTGGATAGTGTATACAAAAAAGAGACATATGAAATGACAAGAAATGCACGTTGCAACGAAAAGGTACTTCAAAAGTGAAGTGTACTCGGGCTCATTTCCTGTTTCTGTCTGTCTTCAATTCTGAAGCTTGGAATTTGTACTTTTTTTTTTTGTACTTGCAGCAATAGCTAGTCTTCTTCTTCTTGTCCAGACTCTTCTCAGTTCAAATTGCTGTCGGCGACGTTTAAAGATGGATAACTTTTTTTTTTTTTGCTATTCGTGTGTTAGCTTTGCTGTCAATTGGCAGCTGGTTTCTAATTCGCCATCCATCAGGCTTAATGATCGGTTAAATCGAAACGGCGGCTTTCGGTTTAACATAAGTTAAGAGTTATGCAAAAATATGAAACGACAGCTTTTCTAGCGGCAATGGCAACATATTGAAATTTCAATATTTATATACAGTTAATTTGTTGCTTGTTTTTGCTGTGGGCAGAAAAGTTGTTGTTTGTCGCTCGATTCGTATCAATCAATTAAACATATCTACTGATTGACCGTTAGCACTCACTGATTGCATATTTTTTTTATCATCGAATTAGAAAACCAAATTGTGCAAAAAATTTCGTAATTTTTGTAATCGACGCGTCGATCGGGGGAATCATTATTACGTAGATATGTTTGTATATAGTATGTGTGACAATGAATATATTTTGTATTTGCCTGCAGTGTTTATTATAATGTTGTCACGAGTATTATCGTATAACACATTGATATTGACATAGTTAACTTCTTCGAAAACAAAATGATTTGTAAGGCGTAAGGTGAATTCGCATCCACAATATCTTGCCGAAAGTGGAAAACGGAACAGGCCTGTTAAAGTATCTAACTACACATCATATTAATAGTTTTAGACTAGAAAATGCTACTCAAAACGTGTTTTTATATATTTTACATAAAGCGTTGATGCTTTTCTGTAAAACTAATTTTAAACAAAGAATCTATTTTCGATTTTATTTACAAAAGGTTTTGTTTTATAAACTCCTTGAATAAATTTAAACCCTTTTTTTATACATATATAATTTAAATTAAATAAATTCTAATTCAAAACTTACATATGATTCTACACATTCACTTATCGAAAAAGTTTTGTTAGAATTGAATCTATTTCCATTTCATTCAGAAACAGCAACACAAAATCCAATACAATCTGGATTGAAAAGTATTCGGATATGGGAACAGGCCAGATTAAGTTAAAGGCGATCTCAAAACCTTGGAATTAATTGTTATAAATATTTGCTAAGATCTTTAAAAAGCTTCCAACTTGACAGTTTAAATACGACCATTTGAATAACTTTATGATATATATTTTGAATCAGAAACCGTAAAAAACGGTTATGGAATAAACTCGTAAAATACAAACCATTTGGAAGGAATGGCTAAAAACATTATTGAAATATATGAAACTCTTTGTTTTTTATCAACATTATAAATAAAATTATTATTAAAAATAATTTTTATTGAAAATACTCATGGCCGTTAAAAACCTTTTTTTGAATAAATCATTTAAAATTGTTTAGCTTACCTTCAAAATAGAATCCCAACACAAAACGTAAACGAAGAAGCATAAAAATTGGTCCAATTGGAGTTTTTGTATTTGTTGTTGTTTTCTATCTGGTCAGAAACTGAGCTTGTTATTGTTGTATTAATTTCATGTCTTGTGTAGGAGTTGGGAGAGACAGTCTACTTGTTGTTGTTGCGGGTTTAAATGGGATTACAACAAGTCACCACGCGATTAGTTTAAGCCGAGCAAAAAAGAGATATAGCCAAAGGGTATCCGTTGGATACTCGTATGTATATGTATGTATGTAAATAGTATATGTATATGTATCTACAAGATACGTACCCAACAAAAGTTGCAGAGGCAGCAAAAAGAGTTCCAAACACAAACGAAATAAATGCGAAAAAAAAACAACACACAACAACAACAACACACAAACACAACATGCACACGCAGACACACCAAGAAGAAAGAATATGTATCTTAAAACTGGTTTAAGATTTGTTGGGATTGAAGTTGAAGTTACTTTTCGATACCTTCTGCTGGGGCAGTTCAAACTCGCGCTTGTATCTTTATAAATATATATTGTATACATACAAACATTTGAGTTTACATACAACAAATAGGCAAGTATTTACTTTCCAATATGAAAACTTTATATTCTATTCTTTGTTGCTAATTTCAATATTTTTTTTATTATATTTGCATTGCCTTCTTTTTTCATACGTTTTTTTTCACATTGATTATAGACACATATTTTTAAAAAGACAACTGTTGCTTCTGGTTACACTCGAAACTGTGATCAATTTAAATAAAAATATGTTTATTCAACAAATTGACAATTAACGTTGTTCAATTGACGTTTTGTATACTATACAACCATATTTAAACGATATTAATATGCATATTTTGTTGCTACCGGCATGCACAAACAAAAAACATCGTCAGCGCGAATTGTTTTAAAAATAATATATATAAATTTGTGTTTCATTTAAATTTCAATATTACAATTTTGTTAATTTTGGAATTGTATTTACTTTTAAAGCAGCAACGTCTTGGCTTCTAGGCCAAGTTGTGTACTTTAAATATCATTTTTTTAAAAACGCCACACGGACGACAAATATGCGAAACCGACCGCTTGCTTCAACAACAAATTTTACAATACTGGCTTGTGTTATTTCTTCTTCTTTTAGCGACACGCGTCGTATGTGTGTGTGTGTGTGCATGAAAACAGCTGATTGCGGTGCAGAAGAGAGCAACTTAACAGATTATGTTAAGCTTTACAGTCAATTTGGCAAAATTTAAAAGTTGCGGGCTTTTAACAGAAAAGTATTGAAAACTGTTAATGACTCGATACATTCAAACGCTGCCAACTTCACGTTAGATGACAGAAAATAGCTAGTTTTTTAATCAGCTGATCCCTAGTTAACAGTGTTTTACGATTTTGCCATTTTTGATCTATTTTGCGGAATTTTATGGTTTTTTGAAATAAAATAAATAAAATGTATAGGAAATTTTATTATCTAATTTTGATTTTTGTCCAAAGACTTAAAATCGGCCTCTTTTACGCTTTAATTTTGCTGTTTGTGAATGCATGTCCTTCGGTAGCTTCGGTTTTTGCTTATTTGCCACTAAACTTGCGGCCCTCTAGAACAACTTTTTTTACTCACAATAGCATGTGAGTAAAAAAAGTTGTTCTAGTTGTTCAAACTTCATCAAAAAAAAACAAATGTACGAAAAAATCGCAAAATTGATTCCCGGAATTTTCTGCCGCGATTTTGTTGTTGTTTTTAACATTTTTCTAATAGAGGCTTAACATTTCACTGTTAAAAGCCCGCAATTTTTGAAAAATTATAAAATTTCTGTTAAATTTGCAGATCTGGCTTTTTTTAAATAGCCAGGACTAGCTACAAAAATAGCCAAATATATACAGCTGTTTTTTGGCAGACGCGGCGCGGCACGCAGCCAAAAAAAATCGAAAGTCACCGCAGTTTGTTGCCGCCTTTTACGGTTTTTATAACAAGCTATCCAAAAAATCTGATGTTGGTCTAAAAAAATGCAGAAAAATTAAAAAATTAGATGGTGAAGGTCGAAGGTTCAGCTTTTAACTAACAATGCGAACTACATTAACAGTGTTTTACTCAAAAAGACATTTGCTGTCAACTTGTTGCATGCTGTGGATGGCATCTGTATCCATTTCTTATCAGATTATTTTGCAACTTATCTTCATTGTTATCAAATAATAAAGTTTTGTATACACACCGAATACGCACCTGAACCAACCCATATAAAGAGATCATCAGATTACTTTTCAGTTGTCATTAGTCAGTCTCGCTCCTAGTAGCAATGAACGCACGCAAACTATCAACGCATGTGCTAAACACTTCCACCGGAAAGGCGGCATCCAGTGTCAAAGTGACTACGCATCGCCTAGATGAAGCCCAGGAATGGATACCCCTTCGTCCATCGCAAACAGATGCAGATGGCCGTAGCTTGTTGCTGGACCAAGGAGACTTTCCCAGCGGCATCTATAAATTAACGTTTCATGTGGGAGCATATTTTGCTGCGCAAAATACGAAAACATTTTATCCAGCCATTGAGATTATTGTAGATTGCAGTGAGAATCAAAACTATCATATTCCACTTTTACTCAGTCCATATGGATATACTACTTATCGTGGCACATAGATTGTGAAAATATTTTGTTGCTGTCAAATAAAAGCTATTGTAAAATAGCATTTGTTACTTTTTCTTCAATATTCTGTTTGGATTAAGAAAAAACTAGATGTAAGTAAAGAAAATGGATATTCCAGGAATTGCTGCTAATTCGATCAAAATAATCGAGAAATTATGTGGTTAATTCTTTATTTTACTGCCACGTTAATCGCTATTAAAACCGTGTGCGGTTGACTTACTGCCGCGTCGTAAATAGCAAGTCAACAAATCAGGTTGTAGGCTCCAAAAATGAGGAAAAATGTTTAATCGCTATTAATAGCGTATGTGGTTGACTTTATTTAAAAATTAATAGAGATAAAAGAGAAAACAACATTTAATGTTTGGCCCCCATACGCAGCGAACAGCTGTTAAGGTGCTCTTAAGCAGCTATTAAACGGCTGTGAAGTTACAATCGTGCGATCATAAAGTAAATAATTAACAGATTTAGTTTTTATTTATGGTAAATTGAAGTGAAATTTAAAATAATTAATTGTTATTCGATTGCATTTTTTTATTCGATTGCTAATGAGCACACTTGGGACACACTTCCTATCGAAATGTAGTCGAATAGTTTTTCGGTATTATTTAGTTCAATTTTTGGATGTAACAGCTTATGCACGTGTTGTCTTTGGACTTTCCATAGTTGTACCAGATTTATATTTATAACAATGACGGACGCGGAGGAAGTTCCGGCAGAGCCAAGCGTAGACTTTGTGCCAGCTTTGTGCTTTGTGCCACGCGGTGTCACCAAGGAGCGTCCTGACAAAATTGTACTAACACAAGCGGAGCTTGCGCGCATTATTGGTGAGACGCAGGACGCGCTGGAGGACGACGACGATGACGAAGATGGAGATGAAGACGATGAGGAGGAAAACATGGATGTCGATCGCGAAGATACAGCTGGCAACGAGAGCCGCAATCCGCAAGATGAGTTTAATTTCAACAATTATGAGAACGAGGCAAACTCGACAGTAACAAACATTGCCAGTGTTGTTGACGCTGGCGAGCAGGTGCCCGACGAGGATGAGGACTCGGAGGCTGAGGACGAGGTGATCAAGCCCACGGACAATCTTGTGCTGGTCGGTCGCGTACAGGACGACGCTGCTAGCATGGAGGTCTGGGTCTTCAATCAGGAGGAAGAGGCGCTTTACACACATCATGATTTTCTATTGCCGAGTTTTCCGCTCTGCATCGAGTGGATGAACCATGATGCGGGCAGTGATAAGCCAGGCAATATGTGCGCTATTGGATGCATGGATCCGATCATCACCATCTGGGATCTGGACATACAGGACTCCATTGAGCCGACGTTTAAGCTTGGCTCCAAGGGCAGCCGTAAGAAGCAGAAAGAACAGTTTGGGCATACAGATGCTGTGCTGGACTTATCATGGAATCCTCACTTCGAGCATATTTTAGCCAGTGGCTCAGTGGACCAAACGCTTATACTGTGGGACATGGACGAAGGACAGCCACACACCACCATCACCGCCTTTGAGGAGAAGGTGCAATCCATTGAATTCCATCCAGAGGAAGCTCAAAGCATACTCACAGGCTGTGCCGATGGCTTTGTGCGTCTCTTTGACTGCCGCGATCCGGAGAACGTGAATGCGGCCTTTGTAAAGTGGCAAATCAGCGGCGAAGTGGAGAAGATCCTTTGGCACCCAACAGAAACCAATTATTTTGTCATTGGCGCCAACGATGGCAGCTTGCACTATGCGGACAAGCGTCGTCCCAATGCGCTGCTGTGGTCCGTCAAGGCGCACAACGAGGAAATCTCTGGCGTGTGCTTTAACAAAGAGATGCCCAATCTGCTGACCTCCACATCCACGGAGGGTACGCTCAAGATCTGGAATTTTAATACCATAGAAGCTAAGCATGTCTACGATCATGACTTCAACATGGGTCGCCTGCAGTGCATGCGTCAATGTCCAGATGATCCCTATACGTTGGCCTTTGGTGGCGAGAAACCCCCTCGCTGTGCTGTATTCAACATCAAGAATTTTGAGGCAGTGCGTCGTACTTTCGGTCTGCCGGATGCTGTGTAAATCCTTTGCTTTTTGTAACCATTTTCTTATACCATAAAACTTTAGATTGATGTACATATAAAAAGTATGTATATATACAAATATATAATAAGATTTCCTATTTAGGAAAAACGAAAAACAATTATTTTGTTGAAACTTTTTTTATCACTTTGCGGGGAATATTTTAAAAATGTGAAGCATCTTTAAATCTCTGTTTTAAAGCTTGGTAAATACATAGGACACTATCTTCATATCATAGAAAAAATAGGTCTAAATTTTTAATAGTTAAAAATTAAATTTAATTAATTTTTATTTTACTTCAGATAACTGTTTGCAAATTGGTAGATCAAAGAAAACCCAATTAAAAGGGTTTTATTTATAGGGTTATTAAGTAAACGTCATTCTGAAGACATAGAATTTGTATCATAATATTCAACTCGTTATCATATAGTAAAAATTCTCAGTTTTCAGCAAATACATTGATAAATATTAATATTCTGAATCAGATTCTGAAAGAGAAAAGAACTCGAAAACCAATTTAGAAAAAGTTAAAAAACAATTCAATAATATACTTATTTATACATGTATTTATTTTTATTGTTTATGCTAGATCTCAAATATATTTTGTCGGCTTAAATTATAAGATATACAATGGGAGAGTCACTTTGATTAGCAAAATTAAATTTGATTTATAAAAATGAAGTCAATTACAAAAGTAATATTAAAACAGTCCAACTTTTTTTAACTTAACTAAGAAGCTACAAACATGCAACTATGCTCTTCAAAAAACAAGCAAAAGAGCTAAAATATTTAAATATGTGTAAATTATTAGTATTAAATTTTAGCTTTTAAAGAGTCCCACGCACATTAAAAGATTGCGTCGCGTGAAGTGAAGCGCAATGAAGGGTGAGTTCTTGCTGGGAAATGTGCGCATCAGATAAACATCCTCGTCATTCTCGTCCTGATGGTGTGACACTGATATATGGTTATTAATATAGTCATCCGTCAGTCTGTGGAAATCCCAAAGCGTCAGATTGTTATCGAGACCAGCGGCCGCCAGAACGGTGCCATCGCGGCTAAATGAAATGGTGGAGACGGTGCCTGTGTGCCGCAGCAGCGTGGTGACCAACAAACCGCTTGACAGATCCCAGATGATGATGTTGTGGTCAACGGAGCCGGATGCTAAATAACGACCACAGGCGGAGAACGCCAAGCAGCTGACCTGGCCCTTATGACCGGTCATGAGACGCACGGATTGGCCGGTGAGCGTGTCCCAAAGACGCACAGTGCGATCACTGGAGCCTGTGGCGACATAATTGGAATTTGGATGAAATTGAACGCAGTCCACGTCCGACAGATGACCAACAAAGACACGTAGCGCCTGATTTGAGTCGGTTGACCACAAACGAGCAGTTTTGTCATGGGAGCAGGAGACAAAATAGTAGCCATGTGGAGCAAAGCGCACATCCCAAACGGGATAGACATGGCCACGATAGGTGACCACACAGGACCAGGTGAGCAGCGACCAGAGTCGTATTGTGCTATCCTCCGAGCATGAGAGCAGCAGATTCATTTCTGGCGCAAAGGCGCAACGATAGACAGGACCTGTGTGTCCTGAAAAACTACGTGTCATCTCGCCACTGCGCTCGTCCAGCATTCGCGCATTTATGTCCGCCGACTCCTTGTCCAGTTCACGCAGCGCATCAGCTTCTTTCAGTGTACGCAGCTTGGCTGGCGTCAAGGACCAAATGCGCACCGTCGAGTCACCAAAACCGCAGGCCAACATGGTGGAATCATCGGATAACTCGGCACATGTAACACCCTGCATTGAATTGAGCACCGTGTAGAAGACGGCGGAGGGCAGCTGATCCTTGCTGAGTGGCAAACGTTTGCTGGCCTCGCGCAGCGCCTTCAACTTGAGCAATTTGTCCGCATCCTTGAGCTCTGGCAGTGGTATGCGATCAATAGCGGGAGCATTTGGATCCGACTTTGATTTCTTTGAAAGCAGTGGATCTTTTTTGGGCTTCTTTTTCTTGGGTCGATCGGGCGCATCCGGATCGTCGTCCTCCTCCTCAGGCGCCGGCGCTGGCGTTGTCAATGTCTGAAAGTCCACCTCCTTGAGCAGACCATAGTAAACGCGTATCTTATTATCCTGACGTTTGGCATCGCCCGTATGCGATCCAGCCGTTGCCACGCATTGCAACTTGTTGCGTGCCATGCCTTCGTAGGTATCAAAGTGCAAATACTTTGCCACAATATCAGCAACCAGCTCCTGCCTGCGATCTTGTATGTGACGTTTGAACAGTGAATGCGCATCCCTGGACATGCGTGTGACAAACTTATCCGTCTCCATCACAAGCACCAGATCATTCTCCAAGAGCTCCTCTGGCTTCGAGATCAGCAGCAAGTTAAACAGTCCCTCAATATAATAACCATCCAAATCCGATTTGTATTTCTCAATAAATGCACGCGCCTTCTCCACCTGCCCACTGGCAATTATTTTAAAATAGATTTGCACCATTATGGGATACAGTACCATGGAAAGCTCATGCTTATAGATATCCAAAGATTCCTCCACAAACGTGCGCAGCTCCTCATACGCCTGCTCATACTGTTGCGCATCAAAAGCATCATCACCAATGTACTTGGCCAACGCCTCCGCCGCATTCGCTTCCGTTACAGCATTGGAGCCAGCAGACGGAGCTGGTTTTGGTTGTACTGGCGTCTGACGTGGATGCTCATCATCAGCAAAGGCCAATGCGGCGCTGAGCACTGCTTGTACATCAGATTCACGTACGCTGGCAAGATCGGCACTGCTTACATTTGCCTCCTGGCAGAGCAGCTCCTCCGTGCCCTTCAACTGATACTTTCGAATGAGTTTGAGCAGGCAGAGGAGCTCCCGTTTTTCCTGCGGTTGTGATTGATTATCCATGCCATTTATATTGCTTAATTCCATGCTTGTTATTAAATAAAAATAAAAATTATATCCACTATTGTTATACTTTTTACAAAGTTTGTTTTGGTATTATCGATAGCGATATGTTATTTGCAGACATGATATTATTGTTATCGATTATAGTAAATCGATTTGATAGAAAGCAAATTAAATTGTTTATAATTAAGAAAGTGTAGCTTCATTTAACAAGGACGTAAGAATTAATTTACGAATACTAAAATCAATTAATAAAAATACAAATCAATTTAACTGCTGCCATCTTTGCGCCCCCAAAATTGTTTTGATTGGTGGCAGTGTTGCCAGTTTAACCATTTTTATATTTAGCTATTTTTGGCTATCGTCAGCTGGCAGCCCTGATTGACGGTATTACTTTGTCGATAATTGAATATCGAGTACAAAATCGTCTCTTATCGTAAATTTTACTAGCATTTTCTTAAAAAGCCTGTATCTCAAGTGCGAAATTAAAAGATGTAGACTCAGTGAGGACATGCATAAATGCAATTGTTATTAATTTAATTTAATCAAACCTGTTGACATCATTTTAAATACATCGATAACTTATTCAGCACGATATTTGGTTTTTTCTGCAGCTGTGCAAGTCCAGCACTACTTTTTGCATTACTCAACACTGGAATGAATTCAACGATTTCAGCGAGGAAAAATATTTAAACATTTTGAATGCACGGCAAGTTCGACCTATATGGACGACAATTAGATTATATTAAAACAAGAATAGCTTTCATTGAAAGCTGCAACTTGAGCTCAGCGGAAGCAACTATTTAAAGCAACAATCAACAATTACGACATGAAGAAAAGAGTCATTATAAAAAAGGTACGTAACCAAAAATATATTTGAAACTCAAAATTGTGCAACTAATAGCAATTATTAACGCTGTTTAGTATTAACAACAGCTTATTTCAGCGTAAACTAGTGCCTATATGTAACTGTGATCCAATTCCCCGCACTTAGACTTTGCCTCCATCCATAAATAACCTTTGTATTCTATGTCTGCGCACCATGAGTGATATTGATATTGATGTTGTTGTTGTTGTGGTAGGTTGTATAAATGCAAACTATATGTTTATGTGTATGTTTGTATATATAGTTGTATATATGCTCTATTTAATACTTGACCTTCACAGAAAAAGATTGTCAAGACGTCCAAATCCATTGACAATGAAATTGACCCAGTCAACGACAATGCCGGACCCAGCTACATCTTTACGGGACGCATGCAGGAACTCATTGAGGCCTACAATTCCACCGTACAGCTGCTGAGACCAAAGTGGCCCTGGTATTTCTTTCCCGGTTATTTGATATATGCAATATATTGGCGCTATGCCAAACACTACAGGGGCAAATTTCTGTTAACGCCTCTGCCGAATCGCCTATATGAGTTGCTGATTAAAAACGAACTAATCAAATCGGAGCATGTGATATTTGCCAGCAAGGATGTTTTCGACACTTATGCCGAGTCGGACGATGTCAATTTTGTCAATTTAATTGTACGTCGCAGTGGTCAACCCAGCACAACAAATACTACAAATACCGAGCGTTTATTGAGCAGCTCTGAAGTGGTTATAAAACAAATACTTCAGGATACGCCGTACACTCTAGTTGCGCAGATATTGCCAGTGGAGAATGCACAGTGCCAAGTCAACTGTCTTTATGTGCAGGTTTGTATACAAACAATAAAGATATAGATATGTACCGATATAGACTTTTTTCAACTGATTGTTCCAATCAAAGCTATAATATTTAGTCCTACGATTTTGTTATTACTCAGTAAAGATAAAAAGTTTTGTTTATTAAAACATTTATTTGACACCGATTGTTCCTATGGCAGCTATAAGATATAACTGCCCGACTTTTAATGGAACAAAATTATAATATTCTTTACAAAGCTTTCATATATTGTTTTGATATTTCAAAGTTTTACGGCTTGTTTTAGGAAAACTTGTGTGGAAATCTGATGGATAGATTTGGTAACAGCAGCAGAAAACGCACCAACTGCTGGGTTCAGCTGGAGCGCTTTAATGATGAACAAACGATACCAACTATAGCCACAAAAGCGCATATCTATTTGCTGAACAACCCACATGAGCTGCCCGCAGATGTAACTGAGCTGATATTGAGCAACTATTTTAACACACCTCGTTTGCTGCACCGTGGACACAACTATCGCATTGAGGTGAATGCTCAGTTAGTTGGCACAGCTGCCTATGCGCATTATTATTTGATATTTGCGTATCTGCGCGAGGTTTACTTTCGCTGTGTGCACCTTGAGGTGAAGGGCAGCGATTTTGAGCTGCAGGCTGTTGTGGCTAAGAACTTTAGCAATCTGGTGCAGGTGCCGCATTCGCATAGCTTTCTGCCACGTCAAACGCTGGACTGCTGTGCCATTGCAGTCAACTATCCGAGTGGTTTGAGAAAGCCCTATCAAATGCTGCGTTCTTCGGTCGATGCATTTTTGCCAAAGAAATCGGCATGTTTGTCATCGAAACACATCTTTCCAGTGTTCCTGCTGCAGGGTGAACGTGGCGCCGGCAAGACGAAGCTCATCAATGCTGTCGCCCAAGAGCTGGGCATGCACATCTATGGAGCAGATTGTGCGGAAATAGTGTCGCAAGTACCTTCGCACACAGAGATGAAGCTTAAGGCGGTGTTTGCAAAGAATCTGCTTAGCGAGCCACTGCTCATCTGCTTCCACAACTTTGAGGTAAATCATAATTGAACTGCTGAGTATTCAGACATTTAATTTATTTCATTTTTTTTTTAGATTTTTGGCATCGATAACGAGGGCAATGAGGATCTGCGTTTGCTGTCCGCTTTTCATGTTCAAATTCAAGAACTATTCGCTCGTGATCGCAAGTTTCCCGTTGTTGTTGTTGCCTTGACCAGTGACAAGCATCTAAAGCCGATGATACAAAGCCTTTTCTTGGAGATAATTAGCATTGAAGTGCCCAATCAAACGGAACGCTTCGAACTGCTCAAATGGATGCATGTGCGTGAATACTTTAACGATGCCATTTATAACCAAAAGGCGCTTGCCCAGTTGCCGCTGTTTCCGGTGCAAATGCAGTCACAGTATATGAGCAGGATCAGTCCAAATTGGCGTGAGACGCAGAGTGTGTTGCGTGAGGTTGCGACCAAGTCGCAGGGCTTTCTGCTGGGTGATCTGCAGCTACTGTACGATAATGCTGTGCGACTGAAGCGTCGCCAGGCAGACAACAACAAACAAACGCACCTGACGCTGGAACACTTTGCCAAGAATCTAAGCGAGATGCAGAGCTCATTTGCCGACAGTTTAGGCGCTCCAAAGGTGCCAAAGGTATACTGGTCAGACATTGGTGGCTTATACAAGCTGAAGGATGAAATACAAAGCAGCATTGGACTGCCACTGAAGCACGTACATCTCATGGGCAAAAACTTACGCCGCTCCGGCATTCTGCTATATGGACCACCTGGCACTGGCAAAACACTTGTCGCCAAGGCAGTGGCCACCGAATGCAATCTTAGCTTTCTATCCGTTCAGGGTCCCGAGCTGCTCAACATGTATGTGGGCCAGAGCGAGCAGAATGTGCGCGAGGTTTTCACACGCGCCCGCTCCGCAGCGCCCTGCGTGCTTTTCCTGGATGAGCTGGACTCGTTGGCACCGAATCGTGGTGTAGCTGGCGACTCGGGCGGCGTCATGGATCGTGTGGTGTCGCAGCTGCTAGCTGAAATGGATGGCATGTGCAATGGAGATGCCACCAAGCCCATTTTCATACTTGCTGCCACAAATCGTCCAGATCTAATAGATCCCGCCTTGTTACGTCCCGGCCGCTTCGATAAGCTTTTCTATGTGGGCCCCTGCTCTACGGCGGATGACAAAGCGTCCGTTTTACGTGCACAAACCCAGCGCTTTGTTTTGGCAAACGATGTGGACTTGACAGAGATTGCCGATCGTCTGAAGAGTGAAATGAGTGGTGCGGATTTATATTCGATATGCTCGAATGCTTGGCTTTCAGCAGTAAGGCGAACCATAAATAAGCATTTGGATAATGGCTCTTCGGCCAAGGAGCTGAATGCTGGGAACATCATTGTGGAGTCTGAAGACTTTACGACGTCCTTCAACAAATTTGTGCCTTCCATAAGTCAAACTGACTTGGAGTATTTTAAGAACCTGAAGGCTTCGTATAGCGTCTAAACTTGACGTACACAATTGTTAATTTATTGTGACTGAATTGTTTTTTATTATGAGTTTGTTATTATTTATGACTAGGTGTTGGTAAAAAGTAATGTTTAATACTGTTTAATAAAACTTTTGTTGAAAATAACTAAACTAGAATTTGTTATGTTCGGTTATATTGTTTGACTTATTTTTTTAGACCCGACTTTATTTAAGAAAATAAGCTATAGTCACTGTTTCTGACTGGAACAAGACGTTCTCAAATCCGTACATATTATAAAAATGATTAAGAAAACAAATAACAATGATTCTGATTGCCTTATCTTAGCAAAAATATGTAAAAAGTTCCAATTTTCTCAACTGTACACTTCTGCGCATTTGAATGATCTGTGTGCTGTATATAAAGATTAAAGATTCGGTTATCAGCTGCTGCTGCGAGACGGTTATCAAGAGCTCCGTTAATGAATGTATACAACAGTCGTTGATGCGACCGCTTAATCTTTTGGGTATTAAGATTCAGTCCAGAGAGAGTGCAGCGACAATATTTTACGATTCCGTTTTCATTCTTATATAAGACTTTAAGCGACATGGAGCTGGTTTGTGTGGAGGACTTTGAGAAGAAGGCATTTAGCCAGCTGGAAAAGTATGCCTTGGATTATTACAAAAGCGGTGCTGGAGATCAGTTTACTCTTGGACTTAATCGCGAGGCTTTTAAAAGGTTTGTAGTCTATTAACCAAGTTGTTCGATTTAGCTAATTTTTGAATGTTTATAAAAGATTACGCCTGCGTCCACGTTGCCTGCGAGATGTCTCTCAGCTGGATATTTGCTGCAAGATTCTGGGACAGCAGCTAAAGTGGCCTGTGGGTATTGCGCCCACGGCAATGCAAAAGATGGCACATCCGGAGGGTGAGATTGGGAATGCACGCGCTGCGGGGAAAGCTGGTTCCATATTCATTTTGAGCACGCTTTCAACCACATCGTTGGAGGACTTGTCTGCTGGAGCACCCGATACAGTCAAATGGTTTCAGCTATATATCTACAAAGATCGGTAGGTTGGATATCTAAACAACTATGGATTTGTTTTGGATTTTGTTAAGTAATTTATATTTGTAGACTGCTAACCGAGAAGCTGGTGCGACGCGCAGAGAAGGCTAATTTTAAAGCACTTGTTCTGACCATTGATGCACCCGTCTTTGGCCATCGCCGAGCGGATGTGCGCAATAAGTTCAGCTTGCCATCACACTTGAGATTGGCCAACTTTGAAGGGGAGCAGGCAAATGGTGTGGTCACTATGATGGGCGGCTCTGGAATTAATGAGTATGTTGCCAGCCAATTTGATCCTAGCATCACCTGGAAAGAGATCAGTTGGCTAAAGCAGCTAACCCGGCTGCCCATCATTGTCAAGGGCGTGCTCACCGCAGAGGATGCTGTTCTGGCCCGGGAATTTGGCTGCGCTGGCATAGTCGTTTCCAATCATGGTGCACGGCAAATTGATACCGTGCCCGCCTCGATTGAGGCACTGCCGGAGGTGGTTAAAGCTGTGGGCAACGATCTGCTGGTTATGCTAGATGGTGGCATTATGAATGGGAATGATGTTTTCAAAGCATTAGCGCTGGGTGCCAAAACTGTATTCATAGGTCGACCAGCAGTTTACGGATTGGCCTACGATGGACAACGCGGCGTCGAACAATTGTTGAACGTATTAAGAAAAGATTTTGAAATAACTATGGCTTTGTCCGGATGCCAAACATTGAATGATATACAATCGGCAATGGTGGTACACGAGTCGACATATTCAAAACTATAGTTTTAAAATTTAAATAATAGAAATTATATGCACAGTAAAAGCAAGATTTTTGTATTCAAATCAATCACGTGTTTAAACTTCGATTAATTTGAATTTTCTTAAACAAAGTACAAAATTATTGATTCAATAACGTTTTTTTTTTCAGTTCTAGAATTAATAAATTGTTTCTGTTTTTAGCCCGAGTTTAAAAAAATAAAACAAGACTCGTTTTATTTTGCACGTACGCTTCTAATGCCTTTCGGTCAATAAAATGAACATTATTAATCAAATAGAAATTATTGAAGCGCGTTATTCAAGTCATAATCAAGTTTCAAGCGGAATATTGAATCGTTCTTCAAATTGATTGTTAAAAGTAAAAGCAAAAGCAAAATATATCACCGTTTATAAATGAAAGACATTCAATTTTTTTTTAAAACATGTCAAAAAGTATTGGTTCTTATCGATACTGGCATAATTGCTTGCGAATACAAAAGTTTCGCCAATCGAAATATCGATAACTCAAAACGTTTAGAATAGAGCCCAAAACAGCTGTGGAAAGCGTCAACAATTCGGAAGGAAAAGACAGCAAATCTTATTATTAATTATTGCCGCAAACAAACAAAGATGCAGCGCGAGGAAAAGCACTTTGAACTGACGCTGGATACGGTGGTGCAGCGGTTAAACGATCTCAAATTGGCGGTGCTATCCATGATACAGAAACTGGAAATGGAGTACATGGATATCAATTGGCCAACGTTTCTTGATAACTTTGCCATCATATCCAGTCATTTAACGGGTCTAACGAAAATCCTTGCAAAGGAGCAGTGTCCACCGCTGCGTAATCGCACTGTGCTGCCGCTGCTCGTGTCCATGGATCGGGATGAAACGCTGGTTGGCATTACGGAGGGACGTGTGCCGGTCTTCTCGCACGATATTGTGCCCGATTACCTGCGCACACGGCCCGATCCCATCACGGAGCAAAAGATGCAGCAGAACGAACAGAAGGCGGCCAATCTAACTAACGATGCCGCCATGAAGCAGGTTACACAATACAACAAGGTCGTCTCGCATGTACTGGACATGGTGAGCAAGGCGCGCGAGGAGTGGGAGATTGAGTCGAGCTCACGTACGGGCATACAACAGACGAGCAGCATGGCAGACACACAGCTGCTGGTGGCGGCCGTTGGCATGGGCAAGGGACTTCAATTTAAGGCTTATGGTCCGCCTGGTGGACCCGGCATGATGGTGCCGCCATCCATACGTGGTCCGACACCGCCCATGGGCGGGCCATCCATGAGTCCGGGCAATGTGCAGCAGCAGCTGGGCAAGGCGCCGTCGGCAGTGAAGACGAACATAAAGTCAGCAAATCAAGTGCATCCATTCTCTCGGTAGCAAAAAAATCATAATTTATTGTTGCGCTTTGCTTTGAATACAACACAATTGTAATAATCCTAGTTGCTAGATGCGGAATGTTGGCTCATAAATATATATGGTAATATGTTTGTAATAGATTTAGGTCAAATAATTTAAAAACAAATAAACGTAAACAAAACAACGTTTCAATTGCACATCGAAGGATGATCGTTCGGTTTAGTTTCATAGCGCAGGCAGTGCATGTTTCTCGCTTATCAATGTCTCGTGCACTTTAATATCCTGCGGCGTTGTGGTATCAATCAGCTCCAGACTGAGCGCGCGTCGGGCATCCTTCAGCTTATCCACGCTCCGCACAATACCAATGAACTTTTGACCCAGTGTCAGCTCGCGAAAACGCACACAGTTCTCCTGAGTCCAATCGATACCGGTCAGTTGAACTCCTGAAAAAAAAAGGAGAGTGTTTAATTGTTATAAACTTTCGAAATTAACATTTCTCGTTTTTTAAGATTCTTTATAGATCACAAGAAGTTCAGTTAACTCTAATTCTGGCTCCGCAAAATAAATAATACCAACCATGAAGCTGCGCTGGTACTGCCATCATGGGCAGCTCCCGAAACTCGGCTGTTAGCTGGCGCAGCTGGGTGCAGCGTACGACGCCATCGTCGCCGGCGTCTACATAGCGCACGTGTATGATTTCATCATAAATCTTGCGAATGTTTACGCTGCAATTTATACAAATAAAAAAGTTGACGTTAGAAATGATATTTAAAGCACAAGCTGGGCAGACTCAAATACCGTTGATAAACGCCATCGTTATCAGAGGCGGCATAAGCTTCACCAATGGACAGCTGCGTAAGGAGCACGCTTTGTGCCGCGTCGCTGTTGCAATGCGTCTGCAAATCCTTCATTAGGCGCTGCAGTTGATTGTAGCACTTGTAGGGTTGCACCTTAAATGGGAATATAGCATTAGCCCTGTTCGAGCACAATCTTTGCTAGTTGATAGCTTACCGAAAAGCGAGCAGGATTAACGGATAACGCCACACGCACCTCGAAATAGGCACCTATTGCTGGTATCGCCTCGTACTCTTTGAGCATGGGCAAAAGGGCGACGGTGGCTTTGCGTGGTGTGTTTGGTGGTGAGACGAGGCCAATTGATATTGGCGGATCGCTGCAGCTGCTGTGGCTAGACACAGTTGAACTGAAGCTGGAGCGACGGATGAGCTGACCGCTAGGACTAAAGTGCAGGCCGCCGTCGTCGAACGGTTCCAGTCGCGTCGTACTAGAGACATATGGGCGAAGTTGGTAAAGGGGAGGATCAGGAGTGTCGGCCGGATTGGGAAGTCAATGAGTTATTAAATCAAGGGCGGTGGGGGGGGGGGGGGGGAAGGGGGGATAAGGCACATAGTATTTATTGAAAAAACTGTTTTTGTTGGTTTTTGGAAGTACACATAATAATGGTATGTATCTTTGTCTCTCAATATCTTATCATTTTCTTTTATGTTTTTATGTTATAATTATTTACAATGATGGAACAATGATTCTTAAAGTTACGCACTTGGTGAGCAAACGAACGAACAGTTAGCTTACGAGATGTTGTGAGTTGTAGGAGTCGTTAATGTCGAGATAATTTTGTAGCGATAGTTTCATGTCAGTTCCAGTTTATTGAAAGCACTAATTAGAGACTATCATTAAACCAAAAGATCAAAAGTAGTTTATGCAATTTATATTTGGTGCATGAACGTGTATCTCAGTGTGTGTGAGTGTGTGTGTGTGGATATGTGTGTGTGGAATGTGTGTGTGTATGTATGAATGAGTGTATATGAGATGATTTGCATATGTAAAACAAGCATATTCAACTTACCTCTGCACCTCGTACTCCATGCGAATAGCACTGTTTAAACACACATAAAAACCATCCTCACCACGTGCATGGATGGTTACCATGGGCAGCTTATCATTGGTGCCTTCCATTACCTTAATCTGAATACAAAATTGTTGAAATTTAAAAATCAAAAAGTGTATGAATACTAAGAGCTCATACCAGCACTGGCGTCTTTGGTGAGAGCAGACCTCGCAGTCGTCCCACCATCTGGTTATCAATTGGCGGCACATCGTGCAGGCGAACGCGCAGCGCTTGCGGTGGATACGATGCGAGTGCCAGGTTCTTGTCCTCCAGTCGATAGATATTGGTAATGTGCGTCTTGCGCAGCCTGCCATCGTCCACGTAATACACATCAAAAACCTCCTCCTCGGGCGTCTTGGGCTTGACAGTGAGCATGCCGCGATACCATTGCTTGACAACATCACCAGATTCATCACAGACACAGACAAGCTGATCATGCAACAGATCGGAGTAGCGTACACGATGCTGTTCGCTGCTATCGCTCATAATTCGAACAATGCTGCGTTGCACAAACTTGAGATCTTCGTTGGGCAGCTGCACCATTAGATCACCCACATCGTTCACATGCGAGACGAGTACATGATTGGGTTTCTGATCGAGCTTTAGCACGGGAGCAGGTGTGCCACGAATGATTTGATTGGCAACCAAATCGTTTAAGTGTATATCCTCCGAAGTGGAGGTGTCATAGAAAGTGCCAACGATGCAGGCGCGTCGCGTTACCAACTGGCCATTCTCTTCATTTGACTGTTGCTGATCCAGCAGCACGCCCTGCGGGCGTCCACCAGCTTTGTGAAACTGCGCCTCGCTGGTTATGATGCGGGCGACAACGCTGTGCGCGGCTAGCTCCTTGGATAGCACGGACAGCGCATGTGGATGCTCTTCAAATTTGTCCAGCGCATACATGCTCAGGCAGACGGCCTGAGCGGGCAGTGCCAGAAATTGTGGTGGACACAAATTGAGCGTATCATAGCCAAAGATTGCCTCATCGCCATAGTCCACAAAATGACAGGTGCACTGACGCTGTTCCGCATCCAATGACATTACACGCATACGATTCCAATTATCACTGAACTCGACTAGGTATATCTGTTGCTCCTCGGGCTGCTTCAGAGGCCGTCGGTTCTGTGGCAGCGACATGTGCGCATTAAGCTGCTCGGTTAGCTTATTAAACTTGGCGCTCTGATCGATTAGACGCGCCCAAACATGCATTGTGCTGTCACAGTGTGTGATGTACATATTCCAATCCTGCTGGCCATCAAACCAAGGCAGCAGCAACTCTGGCATTGCTGTGATATTTGTGCCGCTTTGAATTGTGCCGCCCGCTGCTGCTTCTGTTTCCGTATTCGCAAATACAATATTTGTATGCACGCTGCTTTCGACACGCATCTGAGCCGAACTATTAATGAGAGACCACCAATTGCTGGGCACCTGTCGTCTCACTGTCGACTCATACCACTCTGGCAGCTTGTGGCTAACAATGCCATGTGGATGCTTGACCAACTCTTGATACAGCCCATCAAGAAATTCATCATCGCTAAGTATTGACAAGTGTGAGCGAGATTTCAAAACCTGCAGACACTCAACAGCCAACTCGGAGGTGCGCAGCTTGGCTGACATCTCGTCGGGATTCTGCTCAGGATAGTTAGTATAGATGCTGCCACCGATGTGCACCTTGCAGTGCAGCTGCGTGCTCTTGTTTGCATTATAATACTCGTACTCCGGCGGCCCATAGCCCATTGCTACACAGTATTGTTTTAGCGATGAGATTGCATCGTAAGCTGGATCAAATTTAAAGTTAACGCTCGAACGCACCACGGGCTGCGGTTGCTGTAAATGTATTAGGAACAAGTCGGAATCGTAAATAGAGCTGTATATATGGTTAACTAACTTTGCAATGTGGCAAACATTATTATTATCATTATCATTAGCGGAGTTGTCACGGAAATCTCTAGATATTTTCGTTTGGTGGATCTCTACAGATTTCTTTGACACCTAATCAATTGGAAATTAATTGGAAGCCATTTCCGGGACACCGCCGTATAATAATAACAAAAAGTTAGTTAGTTTATCATATCCAGCTCTGTTCTGCCTTTCAATTCCGACAACTTTGATCGGAATTGATATATAGAAGAGGTCTGATTTACTTACTGCTTGACGATGAGCTGATGGTGTTGTCTTCTGGCTGGTTCCATTTTCTGGCGAGTCTGGTGGTGTTAAGGCACCTGCTGTCGAAAACGTTGTTGTTGTTGTTGTCAGCTCTGTTTTTGTTGGTTTTATTATTGCTGCTGTTTGTTGCTGTTGCAGTCTATAGTTTACAGAGACATTGTTGCCGCTACGCGGCGTTCCCGGAAAGAGCACACGTGGATGCGGCTGACGTTTGTTGTCCGCTACATTTGATTGTTGCGGACGCCATGGCGGATGCGCCGGCGCACTGTTGCCTAAAATGGCACGTAGATGCGGCTTGCGAATAGAGTTGCCGCCACCCGCACCGAAACCAGAAGGGGAGCTGGAACTGGGACTTGATGCATTGCCATTCATCTCGGCTAAATGGGCGTTAAAGGGTTTTCTCTTGCTTATTGCTTTTTCGTTTGAGTTGTCTTGCTTAACTTTTACCGCTTCCTGTTCGCGTTTTGGGTGAGCCGCTTCCTGTTCGCGTTTTGGGTGAGCCGCTTCCTGTTCGCGTTTTGGGTGAGCCGCTTCCTGCTCACGTTGCTGCAGCTCCGAGAGTTCCTCTTGCAGCTTTTTAAGCGTAAGCGCGTGCGTTTTCAGTTCCTCTTGTTGCTGTGCCTGCAACTGTTGCGCCTGCTCAAATGCCGCCTGTTCGTGTTGCTGCTGCGTGTTTGGCTTGTGACTTACGTCCGGCTCCTGCTTGACTTTTGTCTCCAACTTTTGCTTCTCCTGCAACATTAGCTTCAGCTGCAGCCCGGTACGTTCCTCCTCCAGCCTTTGTATGGTTAGCTGTTGTGCTTTTAGCGATTCTTTGTGCTGTTCCTGCAGCTGACTGATTTGTTTATTAATCTTCTGCTGCTGCTGCTGCAGTACCAGCTTTTGCTGTTTTTGCTCTTCGCGCAGTTCCTCCTGGCGACGCTGTATTTCACGCTCCAGCGACTGCTGCTCCCGCTGCTTCTGATGCAGACGACCTATATCATTATCCAGTTGTAGACGGAAGCGACCTAGCTCCTCTTCCAGTTGTGCCTTTTGCAGCTCCTGTGTTTCTTTTTGTATTTTATGTTGCAATTCTTTCAATACTTGCAGTGATATTTGTTCTGCCTGCTGTTGTGCGTAGTTGTTGCTATTGTAGTTATTGTTGAAGTGAGGGTAGCCTCCAGCGGATCTGGCGTTGTTCTGGTTGTAATTGTAATTGTTGTTGTAATTAGCAACTGGTCTGACGTACTGACGCACTGGTGCTGTTGGCCTGGCAAAACCTTTCGACTTGCTAACCTTTTGGCTCCGTACCATAGATGCTATATGCGCCGTCTTTTCGCTGGGCTTAGCGGCGACTATAAACTGAACAAGAGTAGATAATACGTTAGTTTTGGATGCTATTTAAAAGCACAAAGATCATTAGTTTTTATACTCTTTTTTTAATTTTTTTGAAAAAAATAAAAATAAAAAAGAGTATATTGGGTTTGTGAAATGTCCGTCCGTCCGTCTGTCTGTCCGTCTGTATGAACGCAGGTTTTTTCCACAGTTTTGAAGCTAGAGCAACCAAACTTGGTATACATGTTGGTATATACCATAGTAAGACAAAGTGTCAAGATCTCTCCCCCCCCCCCCCCCCCCTCCACAAACGGCAAAAAACTATATCTTCCACAGTTTTAGAGCTAGAGTAACCAAATTTTTCACAAGGGCTACTAATCACTTCCTTGATCGATCTGGTAAGAAAAATTTGACCAAGACCACCCCCGCCCCCACAATTGAGCAAAGTCTGTATCTGTATCTCCCACACCCCTTTAGCTAGAGTCCCCAAATTTTGCAGGTTGAATTCTATTGCCCTGTTAAATAGATTGAATAAAAATAATTTTGCCACGCCCACCTCCACCCTTGCAATCGAGCAATGTTTGTTTCTCCCAAACCTGAAGAACGGGACCAACCAAACTTTAATTGATGGCAAAACTTGAAAGATTTGAGCAAAAATACAATTGCCACGCCCACTTCTGACTCTGCAAAGAGGCCAAAAAAAAGAGTATATCGCAGTCGGGTGCATCCGACTGCAACGTTCTTACTTGCTCGGTTAAAAAATTTAGTTTTTGAAGTAGATTGAGTGAAAGTAAAGTCAAAATATTAAACGAAAATACAAGTCAAATTGAAACATAACGTAAACAATGACACTTGTTTAGCTATAATTATTAATGCCGAATTAACAGCTTTTAGTTTCGATTTAAGTTAACAAACTAACACAAATTGTTGACAAATTATAAACCAATTCTCGCCTTTTCAAAATTCACTTCCACTTTTCATCAAGTGATTCATAATTAAATGCTTATTATTACAGTGGGTCAATTAAAACGAGCATTGAACGTGATAAGCGGAACGAAGCAAATGCATATGTTTACTTAAGCTCAAACCCAAAACCAAACTCAAATGCAATTGCACAATGTAAAATAAATAGCAATCGGTGAAAGCTGTCATTAAATAAATAAACTTGACTCACTCGTTTCTGCATAACACAAATAGATACATTTGCAATTATGAAAACTCGTAAGCTGACTTTAATAATGCGCGAACAATATCAAGGTTAGTACCTTTGCAGATTTGGCAAACAATTTGAAACAATTAAGCAATTGTGGTTGCACTTTTGCCATCAAGTTTTCATCATTCATCATTAACAAATGCAATTACTAAATAAGTAAAGAGCTTATTTGAAAATTAAACATTTCGCAAGTGTTCAATTCTTCAAGAAGAATTGGAATGCGTATTTCCAGTCAACAGACGATTATAGTTTATAAAAGACAAACAAATTTATATTTTTCATAAAATAGATAAAGTACTCAATCTTATTATTTTAGATAAGTTATTAAAAATTTAAACAATTTGTAGAGAAATAATGTGAAATGTTTGTTGCAATTATGACCTGTTTTTTCAGTAAGACGACTTTTATACATAGGTAGTATTATGTTTTATTTTGGAAATAAAATATAACATTTTGATTTCATTGCAAATATTTGACATAAAGATAAATTGCATTAGCAACTATGCAAATATTTTAATGCAATTTTTGGGCATCTGTGCTGTGCATTTATTTCTAGAATGCATGTAATAAACTTAAGCATTATTGATTTGCCAAATGGCATTGGCATGCCGCAGCGCAGCAGCAGCAACAACTGCATCGCCCATGCACTGTTTGTTCGAGTGGTAAGCAGGCCAGCTAAGCGTGGGAGCTGTGGCAGGGGCAGAAACAATGTACAAAGGCGGTCTACAGATAAGCGCGGCAATAATAACAATAACGAAACAACAACAACAATTATGCACTGATTGAACGAGTGACGATTGACATTTAAAACAATGACAAGGCAAAGCGCAAAAATGGCTGCATTTAAAAATAAATTATAACAAAACGTTAAAAAAAAATTAAAAAATTGTTATGTGCAATTTGACGCGCCTTTTCGCCCCTCTCCCCGCTGCCAGTGCTCAACTGATGCAGCGGCAACAACAAAATTCGTTCACTTTCACCAAGCATGCAAAGTGAAACACACACACATAGAGACATATGCTGTGAGTGTAGAAGAGAGAGAGAGCGTGCGAGAGGGAGGCAAGAATAGCCAAAATGTTTAAATTGGCTGTCATTTTTCGTTGATGTTTTTTTTTTCTCGTCTTTTCTTTTATTTTTTGCAAATGTGTATGCTGCATTTCTAAAATACGCTTAATCAGCACACACACACATACACAAACAGAGCTTATAAAGGGACTGATTTAATATAAACAAGTAACATTGTTTACACTTTACGCTGAGCGACAAACGCGCGACGACGTTGACACGTTGCCCCTTTGTGGCAGGCAAGCCAAGCCCCGTACAGACACACAGACAGACAAACAGACACACACACACACGTACGCTCTTTGGCAGAGAGAGCACCGCACGCGTCGAGGCAGCGAAACTTACTGAGACCGAGGTAGCTGCTAAGGCGGCCCAAGCGCCGCCAAAAGCTCAAAAGAAGCTCCCAAAAGCTGTGCAATTTCAAAGAGAAAGAGAGAACAGTTTAAAGAGAGAGCGTGTGAAAGCAAGAACAATGCGCGAACAAGTGCGCACGCAGTGGGTGATTTTTATTTTAGGGTGTCGACCTCCCTCTCGCTCCCACATACAAACTTACATCGTTGCCACTTCTATGAATAAAAAATGCATTTGTATCCTCCAGCATATCCAGAGCATTGCGATAACCCAAACGCTGATAGGGTATTTGCTGATTTTCCACATTATAATAATCTCGTTCTATGGATCTCAAGCTGACCGGCGGCTTGGCTGAAGTTACCAATGAGCGCACTACGATAGTGACATGCTTTAGTTCTAGTTCTTTGTCATAAGACATGGCTAAAAGCTGCAAGAAAAAAACAAAGTAATAGAAACAGTTAATACACATGTACATATACATATACACAACAATCATGCGATCAAATATGAATAATGCCCACCAATACCACCCACAACTACAATGCGTGAAAAAAAACAAATGGAATTCGCTACAACAAACATTTCGCACAATGAGCGCGATATAGATAATTGCAGCGAACAGCTGAGAGAGAGAGCGAGCGCCAAACAGAAGAAGCAAACGCGTCGCGACGGCGCAGCGTCGGCATCTATCACGATTCATGTTAATACTTATAAAAGGTGGTGTCAATCGAACCTGCGCTTTTAACTACATCCTGTAACCATTCTCCCACTATATAAAATATATATATTCTGGATATGACTGTGTGTATGACCCCGTTGAACTCGGAAACTATAAGAGCGAAGCACATACAAAAGTTAAGCAAGCAACACACTTTTCACTGGAAACTACTAGAATGACACCACCTTTTATAACTACACTTAGGACTCTATCCAAAGTAAGCAAAATGGCGAAACTGGATCTTTTTGCTTAGCTTAAAGTTTGAGTTGTCAACATTTTTTTTTTGCAATTCATTGTACATCGTACATATATTTACATACATATCTGAGCTAGCATATACAAATTATGTATGTATGTATGTATATCATTAATTTGACACTACTTGAGAACTCCATTAAAAAGCCGACGCGCATTTGGGAACTGTCGTCTACAACTGCAGAAAACGGGACTTTAAATATGGCAAAGCATAAAATTCGGATTTTTGTTTGTTTACTTTCTGTGGAATCTACGTATATGCACATAATTCATGACTACATATGCTACACTACATATATCCATAATCCACACATAAACGCAGATTCTATGTATTTCAACTTATTTCGTTTGCCCGCCATGTTTTTTCCGCAAAAGTGCCGTTATAGGCTAGCATACACATACACACTTTCTGAACGCAAACGTGAATTTACTAATAAATATATACATACCTTTGCATATATTGTTGTTATAAATAATTTGCTATTTAATTTTTTTTTTAATAAATATGCACTCTTATAAAACGAAGTTTGCACACAATCTTTTTAAAACAAACTGAGATCAAATTTGTTTCTTTTGAAGCATTCGCTTGTGCTGCTGCTGTCAAATTGGCCGTGCTATTATCGATACTTATTTGGGCACACTCGATGGCAAACTGTAGCTTATCGATTTTCTGTTAATAATTCAATAAGGGTATTTCGTCTGTCAGAAAATCTTTACAGCAAATTTGTAATCGACTTAAAAATAGTTGTTATTTGATTTCCTATGTATTCAAATGCACTACTTAATCTACTATAACACTTAATAGCTGTAGATTGCACAGCCAAAAAAGTGACGAGCTTCTTGCAAGTATATATTACATATTCCATGCATATACGTGCTTTAGATAACATAAATTTAATAAAATAATTAATAAGAAATAAATTCAATAATAAATGGGGCTCATTATAGTATCGTCTTTATTGACCAAAATATCGATAGGCTACTCTACCGTGGCCGATATATTTCAGGGTGACCTTATAATGTTAAAGCACCGATACTTAACGAAAAACAGCAGCACGACTGTCGCGCGAAAATTCAAATGAAACAAGATTGTAGGGCTGTTAAGCTTTTTTAGTATTAAAATATATTTACTATGAAAAATAATATCAGCTTGATGCAATCTGAGGTTTATTTAAATGGAGTCGATGATTCCCTCTACTATTTTGTCGCTGCTGTCTTTGTCTTATATTGATGGAAGTAGGAAAACGTTCTTCCACTTTAACTGTGTCAAACATCTTCATAATTTTTTGTCTTATATTTCTTTTCAAATTTTTCCTGCTATTTATTGCCTGACGCACAGCGTTATTGAAATAAAATTTATGATTTCCATTGGTATAACTAGTATACTTATTGTAGTTAACTGAGACAGCATTAAAGTCATCTAACGATTTTTTGACCTGTGGCAACTTATGATGGACTGGTGGCATTGTCACAATCAGTTCAAGCCGTGCTGCTGCCGCCGGAGCTGTTTCGTATCGGGCTCGTTTCAGCTTCCTTTGCAGCCTGTTCAGCCGGCGCCATTGGCGTTCCGATAGCGTTGGCTCCTGCAGCATATGCTGCTCCTCACGCACCTTCTGCTCTAGCTTTTGCTCCTCTTTCATGGCAGCTGCTATATTCTCTGCTGTTTCCCTTTGGCCAAGTGGTCGTAGACCAAAGTAAAAGACACGCTTGGAAGGCGACGGTGTTGTTGTTCTGGTCGTGGGTTTGTCCAGTCGCTCAGCATTGCCCCTATCAATAGATTCAGTTGTCTCTGATCTATCCGCTGACGTTGTTTGTGATCTATCCGACGGTGTTGTCTCTGGGCAAAACTCTGTTGTTGTCTCTGGTCTATCCGTAGGCTGTGTTCTATCCGTAGGCTGTGTTCTATCCGTAGGCGTTGTTCTATCCGTAGGCTCTGTTCTGTCCGTAGACTCTGTTCTATCCGCAGACTCTGTTCTGTCCGTAGACTCTGTTCTTTCCGTAGGCTCTGTTCTATCCGTAGGCTCTGTTCTATCCGTAGGCTCTGTTCTATCCGTAGTCTCTGTTCTGCCCGCTGGCTTATTACAACTAGCTGACTTTCCCTTGAGTATTTCCATATTCAGCTGTTTAAGATTCTTTAGGACAAGCACTGCTTGCTGCTTCATGTGATTAGAAATCTTTAGCAGACGGTCTATTTCTGCATCTGCTAGCATATTATTCTTAGTGGTCGCCTTCTGCTTGGCAGGACACGTAGGCAACACCCTCGGCTTAGTGCTGGGATCCACTGTGTTCGCTGTCATCTTTGTCTTGGGCTTCTTACAGAAAATGCTTCCAATCTTTTTCTTAGCTGCATCTTTCTGTTGTTTCGCTGTCAGCTTCGTCTGCGGCTTTGATTTCTCACAGAAACTGACTAAGACGCCTTTATTAGCTGCATCCTTCGCAGGTGTTGCATGCTCGAAGCTTTCACGTTGCATGCTCATCATGTGCTCAAATTCTCGATCAGCTGCCTCATTCTGAATGCGTTCAAGATGACGCTGATGCTGTTCATCCTTTTTCGCTGCAATTGGATCTTGTATCTGTTTATCCCGATCTTTGGTATTTTGCCAATTCTTTTTGAATATATTACTATCTAGCTGTTTGAACAATTCTGTGGGATCATTATCATCCAAATAGTCCACATACGGTGCCTGTGAATCCATCAAACGTTCAGCATGCTGCTTAATGCCAGGCTTTAAAGATTTTCCATAGTAGTTCAAGCTGTTCGTACTGCAGGGCACTGGTTGAGTCACGATTATCACAATTACCATGAGTATAATTCCGATTTGGTTGTGCTTCAGCATTGACATTGTTCTCAAAAGCACTACATTCTGTCTAGATCTGTCTATTACTAGAAACTTTACTAGAAGGAAGCTTATGGGGCCTCATGCCCATCGTACCTAGTGAAAAGTAACAGAATTTTCTTGTTCCTATATTGATTCTATAAGTAGTTGATCTACTCCGAATCGAGTTCAATTCAGGCATTTTCGAATATAGAAAGTTTATCTTTGATTTTAAAGCCATATTCAATTAGTTTATTTGCAACTGTCTCAAACTGAATATTCGGAACTCAGAACAGTTCACAGTTTTGATTCCGAATTAATAAAACTTTAAGGAAGGTATGAGAAAAAAGTAGTTCAATGATATATTTTAAAGTCTATTAAAGTTATAAATATAATGAATTTGTTTCATAATTAGATTTTTTAAACTATGATCAAATAATTCAATATTCAAATCGTTTTTTCGGAACTCACAACAGCTCACAACTTCAATTCCGAATTTAATCAGAAATGGAAACAAGCATACAAAATTAAACATTTTAGGAAGGTATGCTTAAAATTAGTTCAAGGATTAACTTCAGTTACTTGCGGTCCTTTAATTGTTATAATTAAAATTAATTTGCTTTGTAATTTGCTTTTTAAATCTATCATCAAGTAATTCATATTTCACTGTCTCAAACTAAATATTCGATTGTTTTTTCGGAATAGCTGACAATTTCGATTCCGAATAAGGTTGGAGTTGGAAACAAGCCTGAAAAAAAAAATATTTTAGGAAAATATGCTTAAAAATAGTTCAAGGATAATAAATGAATGATTTTAAATATAATGAGTAATTTGCTTTTTAAATCTATCATTTTTCACTGTCTCAAATTAAATATTCAATTGTTTTTTTCGGAACTCAGAAAAGCTCACAAGTTCAATTCCGAATTTTATCACAAATGGAAACAAGCATACAAATTTTGTATTACAAAACTATACATTTTAGGAAGGTATGATAAAAAGTAGTTCGAGGAATAACTTCAGATTGTTTTTTCGATTCCGAATTTCATTGGAAATGGTGTATGATAAAAAGTATTTCAAGGATTAACTTCAGACTATTGCAATTTGCAATTGTTTTCTAATTGTTGTCTAGTTGTTACAATTCTAATGAATTTGTTTCATAATTTGCTAATCACCTTAGCGCTAATAAATGTAATTAGTTTACCACCAAGTGTCACAAATATGGTGCCAAGTTTAGATGACGCAAACATTGACCATCGTCATATTGCAGCAAGTACAAAGGCGCAGTCAAAGTGCACTGGAAATATGCTGGAAGTGAACTGGAAGTGGCCTGGAAGTGGCCATAGACGTTGCTGACTCAGTTGCTGGTCTTGGCCAGTATAATTTTCCGCAGCAACAGCAGCAGCAGGGCAACATAAGCGTGTTAAAGAAATAAAGAAGAACATTTTTAAATAAATTTAATTAAAAATAAACTTTGATAGGCCTAAAGACCTGAAAGCTATTAATCAAAAGTTTTACTTTGATTGCAATTTCGTAATCGAAAGATTCTGAAACAATTTAAATGCCATACAAGCGAAAAAGACATAAAAACTAAGCAATTAAATCATTAATAAGATAAATATAATATATACACAAATCAATAGAATAAATTCAGTTATTGTGCCTTATAGAGCATACTCCGTGTGTGTGTGTGTGTGTGTGTGTGCCATGACTATTCCCAACATGCACAACAAAATGTTTATATTGATTTTGTTTTTCTATAACGGTTCCTACAATTGGAGTAAAAAGTTGTAATTCTTAAAACCAATCCTCCCCCTCACAGACGACGTCTGCCTGTGTGTGTGTGTGTTTGTGCCTGTGTGTGTTCAAGTTTGCGTGTTAAGCCAACGGTAAGTTTCCTAGTATAATTACATAGACTATATTATCCATGTGTCCCTTGCTGCAATTATTGCCCCAAAGTATTTTCCTTGTTTCCGCTGTTATTTTCCCATCGATTTTGTAACCCCAATCCCCAGCCTAACCGTAAACATCGAAATGCCAAAGGCACTTACAACAACAACAAGTAGACAACAAAGAAAAACCACAACAAAAATGCGCAAAACATCTGTGCGACTTAGGCTTGGTTACAGTAGCGTGCCACACAAATGTGTACAGTTGAAACATAAAAGTTAGTGCTGCGAAACGCCGAAAAACGCTTGTAAACGGTTTCTTGGTCTAGGACTCACAACAAGTGGCAGACAACAAAGAAAAATGCAACAAAACTGCGCTAATCGACAGTGACTACAGTAGCGCGCCATAAAATTGTGTACAGTTAAGCTATAACATATAAATTTAGATACAAAATGAAGACAAAATGCTGAAAAGCACTTGTAAACTGTTTTCTAGTCCTAGTTCAGTATGAACTTAAACATTAAGGGTCTTACAACGTGTAGACAACAAAGAAAAAACAATATAAGCTCGTATTGTGACTACAGTAGCGTGCCATAAAAGTGTGCACGGTTAAAGAAGAGATATTTAAGTACTGTATTGAAGATCTTCTAATTTTGGAATATCATGATAATTTGATAAATAATTCTAAATTACAATAGTATATTTAAACATTATCTTGCGCATAACACTTATGAATCATATATTATTTTTTCTATTCAATAATAAATCAGTTAGTGAGTAATGTTTATTTATTTATCCAAAGCTGAACAACAATTTTGAGTTGATTAACTTCTAAGTCACACATGTATGCTTAACTAATTAGATATTTTTGGTGAATATTTTAAGTTAATTCACAGAAGCTCATTTTTTTCCACTGTATAGAATTCATTGCACTTTCAAACGGCGTCCCATTTTCGTTGTCTTGGTAGCAGACAATTTTCCAACATTTCCAGCTGGAAATTCCACAGAGTTCATGAGCCTGCGCAATGCATTTCCTTTAGAAACGGCAATGTTTTGATAGTAAAAACGAAAGCCAGACATCCAAGGATGAGTACGACAGCAAAAGCAGGACACGAGTATAGCATTGTTTACAAATAGTATGCAAAACCTATGTGTGCGCCACGTGGCAAGAAGAACCACTGGAAGGGGGAAACTGAAGAGAGGGGGGGGAGTAATGTGGAAACACGCACCGGCCGGCATTAATGATTAATCAATATGTTGAAGCCCACGCGCCTTGATGACGTCAGTGTTTTTGGGTTGAAACTGAATTTGACGTAGAATTTATTTACTGCTCCCTATTGATGTTTTTTTAATCCTGAAGCCACATATTGTTTATATTTGTATGTATGTGTGTGTGTATAAGGACACACTTTCTTATGACGTCAGCGAAGTCTTTTTTATGGCCTGCACAGCTAATCGAACTTTGTTTTGCAGTTTTATTGCCACCTTTTGAATCTAAGCGTCATCTTTTTGTATACCCTGTACCAATGAAATGTGTATAAAGGGGTATAACAAAGGTCTTACGTTATAATAAACTACAGATCTAGTTATAGAGCATCTAAGCCTTCTTATTTGTGTTTTTTTCCCTTCATTTTATTGACTTCCGGTTAACGCGGCGTATGCGTTATACTATGTTTACGATTTCAGTTATAAAATTTGAACTGAGTCATAAATCGTTTCTCCACCAAAACCCTGAGCTTTGAAATTATTAATTAATTAGCTAATTATGGAAAATGATATTTTAGCTTGTGCATTATTCGATAGCTTATGCTAAGTTTGCCCCCAAAAATGTTGATTTCACTATTTTGTTTTTTGGCGAATGGCTGTAGTACAAATTTGTTATGAATATATATGTATATATATATATATATATATAGATATAGACATTGACCTTGGGAATGCATATTGCAATTGTTGTTGGTTCAATTGTTGTAAACATTCATTTATGTTAATGCCGCTTTTAATTGCACTCAAAATGTTTGCCTATATTTTTACAAGTTTTCTAGAACAAATTTTGCAATTTGCTGCGACGCAAAAGCCTCTCAACTATATGGCAGCTATAAAATAAATACATGCAGATGAACGACAGAGCATAAAGGAATGTGAAATGATGTGGAGGGGTAAAAGTGTAGAGAAATGGCTCTTATATAAACAACAGCTTTACGTATTGTTGTTCAGCTGTTGTCGTGTTTTGACATTGATTAGATTATTCGTTATAAACAAACTAAAGGCTGGCTATACGCAATAATAATATTCCACTCAAGTTCTTAGAAGATATAGAGAACACCATAAACTAAAGCTGATAAGCTCTGTTTGTATATTATATATATATTAATAAAGCAACTGCTCAGACACATCTAACTGCGGTACGAGCATACATGTATGCAAATAAATCCTAAGATAACAAAATTTAATGAATTTTTAAATAAACAATTTGCGGAAAATATATTCTAAAATATTTTCCATGCTGTATTTCATCATAAATAACAAGCTTCAACATTGAAACTTTAATGGTTTCATGTGGTTTTATGTCAAGTTCCTTGAAAAGCATATCCCGAAAATTATTTAAAGCACAGCTACTCGATAGTATATATAGAATTGATAGCTCTTCTGAGTTCTACAAAACTTAAAACTTTTACTTTTTTAAAAGTTTTGTCCGCAGAATGAAAAGTAATTACTTTTACATAGGAAATTTCAAAAACCAACTTCTTAATCTTAATTTTATTATATTTTTCATCTTATTTAGAAATGATTTAGGCTATAATATTATATTAAAAAACTGTCTGTAAAACAGAAACGAAAACGTGAAAGTAAATGTGACTGTTCTCGATTCAGCATATGTCTTCTAAATTACAACTAAACAAACTTAATGCTATCAAAAGAAAGCTTTCGAACTCGAAAAACTAAAAACAAAACAATTTCGAATGGAAATCAGAACAGAATTCATTCGTTGTTTACTTTTCAAAAACGTACTGAATTTGAAACAGGGCCTATTGACTTTAAAAAACCATCGATACCATCGATTATGCAACGATAGTTCTGCACTTCTAGTAAAAAATACTGAGTGTGCTCTGAATTAAGGGTTCTATATGCTGTTGTAATTGCTTGAACAGTTTCTTAATTTTACATTTTTATGTGACCTTTACTCATATACATAATAACAATCCTTTGTAATCCTCCTTTTCAACACTGTTTCGATAAAACCAGCTTAATTTAAAAACTAATTTTTGAATTTTTGCTCTCTTTGCAGAAATCGGAACGTGGCCCCCAAAACAATGCCCAGTTTTTTTTAAAACTTGTTCAACGAAAACCGCAGCATAAATATTATTGAAAGCAATATTGACACGATTTTGCGTAGCAAAACAAATATCACGCTAACATTCGATTTGTTTCACACCTTCCCCCGTTTCAATACTAAGTTGAAGAAGCCCCATGCGTAAGGTGGAATATTTTTACAAGCTTTTTTTTGCGTCATAAGTTGAAATATTATTGTGCGAATAAGACAACAAAAACAGAAAAATAACATCAATAGAAGCAAGAAGAAGGCGCGGAAAAACTGTGCCAACGTTCTTTCGCCTCGCTCGCTCGCTCGCCAATATCAAAGACAATACAATATACGAGTACAATCGTGTTTCATACCACTGTGTCCCGTAACACCCGTACCAACCATAGCGTATATAAGCAAGCTCATATCAGCGAGTACTGTGCATTCAGCATTCGACTTCGAACCAGAAAGAGCTCAAATATTCAGTCGTATTTCGCCTCTCGTTGCAAACGGATCGGGCATCGGAGCAGTACGGTGGACAACAACAACAACAACAACAACAGCATCAAAATCAAGAAAATAATAGAACATTTTCGAAAATAGACAAGTGCAAGTGCATGTTATATATGTATTCTAAATATATATAGTCAAAATACTGTAAACATTGAGCTATTAAAGTGTTTTACAAAATTCACTTCAATGTCGATTAATTCGCCAATATTGTTAAAAAACTCTTACCTGCATTGAACAGGCAAAAGCGATTACAACAAAAACAATAAAAATCAACAAATAAAACAAAAAACAACAAAAACATATCAATTGCTTTAGCTAACAAATAGCAACAAACAAATATATATTCGTCTACAAAAAAAAACAGCGGCAAACAAACAACAAGTTGTTTGCTCTTTAGTTCACGTTCAATTCATTTTTTTCATTTCTTTGTGTTCGGGCCACGAAAAAGAATCTAAGTGTACACAGTTTGAGAGCAACTGCTGTGCACCCACAAAACTGTAATACGTTTTAATCTACGTTTCTTGATTTGAGTCTTTGCAAACTTTAGCAAAACAACAACAAATCGCGTGCGTACAAACATTCACAAGAACAACAACAAAATATTAACAACACAACAACAAGTTTTGTTTATTGGGCTTAGGCCATTGTATGGGTAAGTCAATTATTTACTATACGATATCGTATACCTACAATATGTCTAGCGTTTACCTTATGTACTATTCTTATTATAAGTATAAATAGGTGCGCAATTTTTGCTTTCTTTTATTGAGAAACATTTGTAAACACAGAAATTTCTAGACTGGCAAATGAAAATAAACAGGAAAATGTTAGAAAGACTTTTAATAAATGTTTGGCCCTAAGCAAAACAAACTTACAAAATAATACAATTATAAAAGAATAAACTTTAAAAGTTAATTTTAAGGAATAAAACGAAAAGTCCATAAAGAATTTAGAAACAGCTTTTGCAGTTTCAGAAGCTGCAGTTTGATAAGCTGCAGTTTGAGAAGCTATAGTTTGAGCAGCTAGAGTTTGAGAAGCAGCAGTTTAAGGAGCGGTAGTTTGAGAAGCTGCAGTTTGATAAGCTGAAGTTTAAGAAGCTACACTTTGAGAAGCTAGACTTTGAGAAGCTGCAGTTTGAGAAGCTACAGTTTGAGAAGCAGCAGTTTTAAGAGCGGTAGTTTGAGAAGCTGCAGTTTAATAAGCTGCAGTTTAATAAGCTGCAGTTTAAGAAGCTACACTTTGAGAAGCTAGAGTTTGAGAAGCAGCAGTTTAAGGAGCAGTAGTTTGAGAAGCTCCAGTTTGATAAGCTGCAGTTTGAGAAGCTGCAGTTTGAGAAGCTAGAGTTTGAGAAGCTACACTTTGAGAAGCTAGAGTTTGAGAAGCAGCAGTTTAAGGAGCGGTAGTTTAAGAAGCTGTAGTTTGAGAAGCTTGAGTTTTAGTGTTTGAAAAGCGGCAGTTTGAGAGCCTGCAGTTTGTGAAATTACAGTTTGAGCAGCTGCAGTTTGAGTAGCACTGCGAAAACTGACACATATTGCCCAGCAACAGGTTGAACGCAACAATTTTAGATACGCGCGCACCTTACACAAAGTTTTGTCTTATTTTTAGACAACTTTTGTTGATGTTGGCCACAAAATGAATGCCACTTCTTATAGCCAAGAAACCTTAGCACAATTTTGAGACCAACATTAAAATAACATTAACAATTGTTAGTCATTAGCAAAAGAATAATGATTCACTTTTATTTGCAAGTAAAACGCAACATAAAACGTATTTTGAAAAACTTTGCACATGTGCATCAATTGTGATTCATATTTACATGCAAAGCAACCAAACGCATGACGCAAGTCAATTTCCAACTAAAATACAAAAAAAACACCCACAAAAAAAGGCCTTGAAATCGTTTAGATAAGCGTATGAATACGTTAAACCCACGTCCAGACATTTCAATTAGCTAACTGGAAAGCGAGAAGCTAGCAACGCATACCCAAAGCACGTGTCGTCTACCCTATGTTTAAAGGTCATTCAAACAACAATCGTTGTTTCCAAGAACTGTGCTTGTTATACTTTTATGAACTGGTCACCCTTATCAGCACTCGAGGGCACATGCAAATATAATCATCAAAGTGACGGGCATCGAATCTATCACGTTTTTTAAAACGTGTAAATTACAATGTTGCGTTTTGCGTTTAAAATGGTTTTGGTTTTGCTTTAAGTTATTGCATTTTGACTTCCAAATGCTGCAAAAGTATAAGATATGATAGAAAATAAATCCAAATTTAAAGAACATTTTTAAGCTGAATTTCGAACAATAAAGTTTGCTGTACAGTTTCCAAGTTTAAAAAAAGTATTAAATTATAACTATAATTCAAAGTAAAGTTGTATTCCTAAAGCAATATTTCAAAAATACTCTAATTGTGAATTGTGAAATTATGAAAAAAGTCTATTCAATTCTATAATTTCAAACAAGTAAGAATACTCTAGTCGAGTGTGCCCGACTACGAGACTCCCTGCTCCCAACTGGCATTTCAAGCAGTTCAGCGGCAACACAAGCAAGCAGCGTACTCAACTTGCACAGTGCATGTCAAACTGTTGTTTCTGCCTGCTGAGACAGGGGAAATAAGTTCTTACATAACTTTGGTGCTATTTATCCGATCGTGTTGAAATTTACACATCCGAAAAACATTGATTAAACTTACATGTGTACCAAAAATTAAAGCTTTATCTTTAAAATTGTGGCTGTGAAAGTCTTTTGCGATTTGCGGGGGTGCGGGGTGGTGCATCCGAAATTTGAAATAAACTTGATCTGCGTATGGTATACAGGAACCTGCATGCCAAGTTTGGTGTCTCTAGCTCTTATAGTCTCTGAGATCTGTGTGTTCATACGGACCGACGGACAGACAGACGGACATGGCTAGTTCGTCTCGGCTGTTGATCCTGATCAAGAATATATATATAGTTTATATAGTCAGAAATGCCTCCTTCTGTCTGTTACACACATTTGCAGTACTTTAAAACTCCCTTTTTCCCATTTTTAATGGGAACAGGGAGTAATTACAAGCGAAATGGAAATTCGGAACACGCCTGCAAATGTACTTAAACATTGATGTAGGGAACCCCCCTCCCCCATCCGTTATTTTCCTGTCGCTCTTGATAAGCGTTTTAGTTGTAGTAGATTTATTTGAGTGGCTATTGTTGAATTAGTTTCTCAGCATTATAATTGACGACAACTGTACAATTTCTGAGCGTTACGAATGCGTAATGTATGTATATGGAACAAACAACAAATAGAGCAGGCAACGTGAGCAAAGATTATTATCAAGATTAAGGGCAAGTTCATTTATGTAAGCTATACAATTACCTAGAAATGCAACCTAATGACCTCAAGTTGAGTATCTGCTACCTGTTGGCAACAGGCTGTTACCAAGAGCACAGTTGTTAAGGAGCTGGTTGGCAAAATAATGAGTTGTAATTCGAGAGTTGATTGTAGGGAAAACAAGTGAAGCAAAGAAAATGAAAGGTCATTTTATGGCTTAGGCGATTAACAGAAAGATTATAAAGAAAATAAGTGCAATTGAAAGTAAGTGTAGTTTTGAAATAATTAGCGATAATTATGGAAATCCAAAATTGAGCTGCTTATGCAACAAAAGGAAACTGTAAATTAAGCTAGTTTCTAAGTCAGCATATGTGTTTTTTGTCTAGTTTATGAAAGTGTTTAAAAACGTTGATTTAAAAAAGCAAAATATAAGCTTAGCTTAACTTCAGTCAAGAAGTTTCGGAGCTACTAAAAATAAGAAATTTCTATGTAAAAATTAGAACCATATTGTTAGAAATTAATGATATGGAAGTTGAAATTATTTTGGGTAAAGTTTTTATGAAAGTGAAGTATATTTAGAAAAGCATAACATATTCTTAACTAAAAATTTGTATAACTCAAAACGATTTTAAGCCACAACTTTATTTGTTTTTGTTTTCGTCTCAAACAGATCAGTCTAAACTAGCAACGAAATTTGGAGACGAGCCGGATCTCGTGTTCAACCGAGCGCAAGGCCGGAATAGTCTGCATAGTCTTGGAGCCAACACTGCGCTAGCCGCAGCCGCCCAAGCATTTTTGAATCCCAGCGTCAACGCAACGCGACAATTCGCCAACATTCAACTAGAAGCAACAATCAATGACTGTGAAAGTGGCTACGTGCCCACCGTGGGCCGCTGGGGAGCCGAATGGCCAAGCTGACTCGCCGCAGGGCACGGCGACAGCCAGAAGGGAGCAGCAACGACCAGGTGTGCCGATGATGAGCATGGCATCACTGGCGCTGCTGCCGAAGGAGGAGGAGGAGGAGGTGGAGGAGCCGCCATGGAGCAGCAGCTGGCGGATGCAATGCGTGGCATGGGATTGACTACGAGCGCCAACTATACAAATGAATCAGCTGAAAAGCCAAGTAGTTGCACCACTCAACGGATCACATCCATGCGCACGCCCTCAACATCATCAAGCGAGGAGGATGATGAAGATGTCGAGGAGCAGCAGTGGTTCCCAGCCGACCTGACATCGGTGGTCAACGCATCGGAGCGTTACTCCGATATCACCAAGCTGCTGGCCAAGCAGAAGTCATCATTGCTGGAGCTGCAGCATCAGCGTCATTCCGGTGCCAGCTGGGCCATGGCCGATGGCTATGATCTAAGCGCTTACAACCAAATCAACGGTGTCTGGCCATTGGGTCATCCATTGCCGCTGCCTGACTGGGGCAGCACCGAAGAGCCGGCAAAGGGTACACTGCAATTTGATAATGTGTGGCAGTATGAGGAACTCAATGGCATTGTGGAGACGGCACTGCAGCATATGCTGGAGGAGACACACTACAATACGGTTAATCTCTTTGTGGACTTTTATCGCAGCTTTAAACGCACCCGGCGCTCCGATCTGCGCAGCTTCTTTCAGTTCTACGATGTGCCCATCAATCGTCGCCATCACATGTGCGTCTCGCTGGCCTTTGAGATCATGGCTCGCATGGTGAAAATGTTTCCACAGCTGGGCCAGTATCTCTATGTGGTGTCCTGTGAGGAGCAGGTCGCCGACTGCAATGATTATGTGCAAATGGATGAGGAGTATGGCATGAATACCGCCGATGCGGGCGTTGAAAAGGAGCATGTTATGGTTGCCATGCGTTTTGCCATTGGCGAGCGTCATGGTGTCATGATACTTGATCCTGGTTATCATGTGGGTCGCGCTGTAACTGTAATGAACGATCAAAGCTATCCACATACAGGTAATAACTATAATAAATACAACATTTATAAGCTCTTGACTAATCTCTCTCTCTCTCTCTCTCTTTGCTTGCAGGCTGGTTCAATCAATCCAAGGAACCGCATCTGCAGCGGGATTACTGCTACAGCTTTAGTCCACACAGCGATAAGTTTGTCGAATGGAAGGAGCGTGAAATACGCGGCGATGAGTCCAGTTTTAAGACCTCTCTGGTCTACATTGCCCAGGAGTACATGACCGCCGTGGATGTAACTGTGCGCCGTAATCTGGTATACAATTTCCGATCGTTGCTCTCACGCGATGCCAAGGGACGCGTCTATGCAGGACTCTATTTCCCGCTGGTGTCCAATGTGCAGGAAGCGCATCTAACGCTCTTCTATGATGGACCCAATGAGCAGCGTGTGAAAACCAAGCTCATGTTTAGCGCCTTTAAGGTGGGCAAGGGCAAGGTAAGCTTACAATTCTACCTTCTACATGATCTATTTTATTTATAATCCTTTTTTTGCTTCACAGCTGCCCGACTATGTCTCTCAACATTTGGCCAAGTTATCACCACAGCTGAACATGTCGCAGCAGGAACTGACAGAGCTTTGCAAATCCCTCTGTGAGGTTGTCTCCGATCAGAACTTTATTGGTCAGGTATTGGCCATTAACGATGATATTGGCGTCATGTCCACGGAGAATTGACAGTTAAAGCAGCCTAAGAATGCCGCTGCAATGATCATCAGGAAGAACGATGAGCAGAGCGATGATGATGCAGTTGCTACTTAGACTTGGAGCTAAAAATAAAAATATATAAAAAAAAAAGAAAAATATTTTCAAATACTTTAACCTTTCCAAACAAATATTAACTTTCTTTTATAGAATTTTAGGCGCACTCAAAAATATAATATTTGAATTTAGTAATATATACCTACTTACGTATAAACAATAAATACAAATTATATACTCTATACACATCACACATCATACGCAAACACTTGAAGACTTTGTAAATCCCTTGTAATTTTGTTTAACAAAAACGCAACTTTATCAAACAAAATTTAAATATATACGAGTAGTATACATTTATATATACTTAGAATATTGATTTGGACTTAGTTTTCGTTTCGTACTTCAATTTCTTCTAAAAATAATCAATTTAAACTATATACAACAAGAATAAGTTGATAAATTCATTTTTTTAACTGCACTGTAATATTTTTGTTTACTAAATAAATACAAATCGACTAGCAACAAAATAATGATCGTTTTCTTAAAATTTAAACAAAAGCAGTCTCTGTTTCCGTTTTGAAAAGTAATTGCGCAATATCGCCTAAATCCATTTGAAATTACTTTTCAAGACATTGATTTACCATACTAGAAAACAGCTATTCAAGCTATTTTGTCAAACAAGCTTGTCAAAACTTTCGAAATTACCTTTTGTTTATGATGGTTTTATAAAACTTGGTTTGTTTTTCAAAATAACTTTTTAAAACTGTACTTAAAGTAAATCAATTTATTAATGCTAAAGAGAAATCTCTTAATTTATTAAGTCATGATCTATTTTACACTGAAATATGAATGAGAATGTTTAAAAACGTTTCAGCAATGTTAAAATTTTATGATTTTCGTTTTCCGGATCAACTAATTCCTTTTTTGATACAGTTTTACAAAAGTGAGATTGACAAAACAAATCTATAAATTTAATATATGCTATTTAGTTAACTCAACCGACTAACTAAAATAAACACCATTCCGCCACGCTCCGATAATAGCAATCGCAAAACATTTTGGGATTTGCATTTCGGTCATGTTCAGCTTACGATTTGAAAAGTAAATTGCAATTTTCGTATAAATAAGAAACAGAATAATATTAAAAAATACTTTTATTCTATTCCTTAACGTTTTAAATTTATTATGCCATACTTAATATTCGAAATGAGTGTATGTTGAGTTTTTTTATTGTACATTTACTGACACAACCTCAAATAATAATAATTAAAACAAGTAAGAACGTTGCAGTCGGATGGACCCGACTGCGATATACTCTTTTTTTCGTCTCTTTGCGGAGTCAGAAGTGGGCGTGGCAATTATATTTTTGCTCAAATCTTTCAAGTTTTGCCATCAATTTAAGTTTGGTTGGGCCCGTTCTACAAGTTTGGGAGAAACAAACTTTGGTCGATTGCAAGGGCGGAGGTGGGCGTGGCAAAATTATTTTTATCCAATCCATTTAATAAGGCAACAGAATTCAACCTGCAAAATTTGGTGATTCTAGCTAAAGGGGTGTGGGAGATACAGACTTTGCTCATTTGTGGGGGCGGAGGTGGGCGTGGCCAAGATCAGATCAAGATTTACCAGATCGATCAAGGAAGTGATTAGTAGCCCTTGTGCAAAATTTGGTTACTCTAGCTCTAAAACTGTGGAAGATATAGTTTTTTGCGGTTTGTGGGGGAAGGGGTGGGGGTGGGGGGAGATCTTGACACTTTGTCTGCCTATGGTATATACCAACATGTATACCAAGTTTGGTTGCTCTAGCTTCAAAACTGTGGAAAAAACCTGCGTTCATACAGACGGACAGACGGACGGACGGACATTTCACAAACCCAATATACTCTTTTTTCCTTTTTTTTCAAAAAAGTTAAAAAAAGAGTATAAAAAGGTTTACAGTACATTTGCAAACATGTGCGCAATGAAATAGTGAATAAATAATAGCAAAGTCGAAACGGAACACATCGATAACAAACTTTTGTGATTACCGGAGCGCTTCAAAAAGAAAATCGCAAAATTTTCTTCAAATCGCAAAAGTTTGATTGTAATTTTTTAAATTATAACTGCTGTAGCTAGTATTTAATACCAATTCAGTATTTTTCAAATTGAACCACAGGCATTCTAAAGCTTGCGACGCACGGTCACACTGTAAGCCGGCAGCTAAGCAGCTGTTCGCTTAACTTTAATTGCCACATTTAATCATTTTTGTCAAATTAACGGCTCAAACAGTTAACATATATGTATATTTTAAAGTAAGTAAAGCAATTTTAAAAGCATTTACAATACAAGCTACATAAACAATAATAAAAGGTAAGTCTGTTACACGCTAATTAAACAATTGGCGGCGTTGGCACCTGTTGTTCAAAAGCAGAGAAAGAAAGATAAAAACAGAAAATTGACAAGAACAAAAAATCAGGTTCTAAATCGCAAACACGAGCGCGCGAAACTTTAACGTTTTTAGTTGTCTTTTGAATTTCTTGCCGTGCGGTTGTGTTGTGTGTTTGAAACCGGTTTGCACCGTGCGCTATATTGGAATTGAAATTTTTGAAAACGTGACGTGCTGCGTTGAACGCAAACAGTAATTGAAACTATTTACCTTTTTAGCTGGCAAAAGGTTGTTAAATATTAGCATAGTACATAAGTTTCGACACGCAAAGTGCATAGAAAACACAATAGCTTAATTATATATGCATATTCAAGTGCATATATATATAGATATATGCAAGGTCTTCTGCTTATTAACAATAGAAATAGAAAGTTTACAAAATGCAAGCAGTTAGTTTTAGTTTTTTTTGTTGACGGAAGTCAAAGACGCCAACAACAACAACAACATATGAGAGCCACATATGCACACACATAGAGAGATAGAGAGAGAGCGAACGTGCTATAGAGAGTGGGAGAAAGAGAGCGAGAGGCATGATATTATTTAGTGGGCTATGTTGGCCGCCCTCTTCGCACCTCTGTGCGAGCTACCAAACTATTAGTTACTTTTTCGTATGTTTGTCTTTTCTAGCTTTTTGGACCATTCTATTGACTTTTTTTCTCCAACGTTTTATTTTTTTAGGTTTTGGTTGCTCTTCAACTTTCATTCGTTTGCTTGGCTCTCTTTTTCCTTAATTTGCATTTTATGTATCGTTGTCGTTGTTGTTGTTGTTGTTGCTTTTTAGAAAACCACCTGTTAACTGGGCCATAATTCCCTAGCGTAAGTTTAGTTTAATAGCGCCGTGATTATTTTAAATTGCAATTCTCAACTTGGGTCAAACTAAACTAGCAATTAAAACGTAGCTTAAAATGGGCATAAAGTACAACAAAATAAGCTTAAAGTCAAACTGCATTGAATATATTAAAAATGCATATTATGGAGACGTGTTCCATTGATACACCCTCGTAAATTGCAGTGCAAATAGGGGCATATCTGGACGAGAGTAATCGACTAGTTGATACTCTGTGCTCAGTAAGATTTTCAAATAGACTAAAATTGGGTGTGGCTTCCAAGAATCTACTGATCAAATTTGAGTTTCCTGAGATCAGACTGGCTATTAAAGCCAATCAAGAACATAATTTATAAGGTCAGTCGTTACTACACTCTTTTGTACCCATTTCATGGTTACAGGGCATTACAAAAAAAAAAAAAGACCAAGCAATAAGAAAATTGGGAGAATGAACAATTGTTGCTGACTCAAGCTAAGCCAAGTTAAGTAAGTGTGTCGCAAAGAGTGCACTTGATGCCCAGCTGAGTGTTTGTTGACGTTGCTGTCGTAGCTAAATGTTCATAATTACCACCTATACAATACACATACATACATAAATACGTAGGAATGTTCGTAGTTACGATATGAATATGTATTCAATATTGCTGACACTATTTTACTACTGTTTATGTTACTTAAATCTTAAAAAATCTACAAATAAACCATCTATAGTCTTGACAGAGCTATGACAAATATAACATATTTGTTCCCTTGTTACTGTGTGATTAATTTATTTATAAAATATAGTTACATTTAGTTACACCCAGCAATTATTTGGATAACCATGTTTACAAAAATCACCTTAATGAGTACTTTTCTTAATTTTATGATGATTAAAAAGAGTTTAATACCGAGTGCGATTTGAAGAGGACTCGAAAATGACTCGTACATATGCTCAAAATATGATTTATTGAAAGTACCAAAACAATATGTAGAGCAATGATTGGAAATATGACTCGAAAATGTGTCGAAACTGATAAGAAAAACGGTTTATAAACGACTCTTCCGGAAGAGTTGCGGCTGTAATATCATTTTCTCCCGAAAAAGCTATCAATTAGGTTCAGAAAACTCATTTATGACTATTTTAATCAAATTTATGAATCGACAAAGATTCGAATCTGATCAGAAATTTCATAAAATGCCAACAATTTGACCGTTTCCTTATCAGTCTTAAGTCGACGCACTTTGCACCTACACGTCATAGTCTAGATTTCGATTTACAATTACTGATTTCTTATCTGTTTTTCAGTTTCTATATAAACACAAGGTGTTCAACATGCTATTCCTCTGGCTGCTTATTATTGGCGTGCTGCTATGCGCATTTCTGTTTACCAAGACGACCAAGGAAGTGCCCAAAACCTGGTTTGAATGGAAGACAGAGTTTCGATATCAGTATTTGGGTATACTAGGACTCGTGCATGATGCGCAATATGCGTCAAGGGATCGCGTTGGTAAGTGTTTGCCAGCAACATAAGCAATTATCAAGCCATTAACTTGTCTATAATTAACTTGACTTATCATGGCAATTAACTTAATTTTTAAAGCACTCTACAAGCAACCGGACCGCATTGCTGTCATCACGGGCGGCAATCGCGGCATTGGACTGCGCATTGTGGAGAAATTGCTGGCATGCGACATGACAGTCGTGATGGGTAAGTGAATTTTTGACCAATTGAACTTTGTATCAAATGTATTGTAAACCAGGCGAAATCAATTTATTATTCCACAAACAGATTGTTTCACAAAAGCAGCGGTCACGATAATAGCTAAATATGTTAATCGAGTGCGTTTATTGCATTAGCAATGAGTTATTTTTAAAGACAATTCAGATTGTTTTATTTTCTTCCAAATTCGTTCACACGCTGGCTACATGTTGCTAAGGCCTGGCAGCAGCAATGTTGCTAGCAACAAACTTGACATTCGTTTGATTTGTATTGCATACTTTTAGGCAGCAGCAAAAAGAGCTTTGATTGGGCTTGAAACTCGAAAATGTGAAACATTTAGGGATCGAAATAATGAAATTTAATTGCCAAAATATTAAAGAAACCTAGCACATAAAAATTGTTTCAGTTTTGACATGGTCAAGTGAGTTCACAATCTAGAAAAAAGCATTTACATAATATTCGTGATAACTAAGCTGTATGGGATGAATCGAAATATATATATAATTTTTTCAAGTTCGAAATTCCAATATATATCTTAAAATTCTAGAGATCATTGCATATCTTTTGTAGCATATTTTAAACTTTGGCCTACTTTTCTGGGCCACACGTAAATGTTATTGAATATACCTGTGTACAATTTTAATATTATTTTAGTAATTATTTCATTACATGTTTGTTTTTGCAGGTGTTCGGGATCCGCGCAGTGCTGAAACCGCCGTTGCTTCCATTGTCGATCTTAGCCAGACGAAAGGCAAACTTATTTGCGAGCAGCTCGATGTAGGTGATCTGAAATCGGTGCGTGCCTTTGCACAGGGCATTAAGGATAAGTTTACAAAGATTGATTTGCTGCTAAACAATGCGGGCATTATGTTTGCACCATTTAAACTAACCGCTGATAACTTCGAGGCACACTTTGCCATCAATTACTTGGGACACTTTCTGCTGACGCATTTGTTGTTGCCCCAGCTGCGTGCGGCGGGACGAGAGGGTAAAAATGCGCGAATTGTGAATGTGAGTTCCTGTGTGAATCTTATTGGACGCATTAACTACAAGGACATCAATGGACTGTGAGTAAATAGTGTCAGTTATTTAGCCCAATAATCCACTTAAACTGTTTCTCTTTAGCGTCAATTATTATCCTGGCACTGCCTACAGTCAATCGAAGCTGGCGCAGATTCTCTTCACACGTCACCTGCAAAAAGTATTGGATGCGGAGCAGGCTCATGTGCAGGTCAATGTGGTGCATCCAGGCATTGTGGACACGGATTTGTTTGAGCACTCGGCCACCACATCGGTGCCATTCTTTAAAAAGTTATTCTTCAAGACACCAGAGCGAGGCTCACGTACTGTCGTTTTTGCGGCCATAGATCCATCCATTGAGGGCCAAGGAGGCACATATCTTAGCAATGGTGGCAAGGGTCCTTTCCATTGGGATGCCAAGCAGCCGGCCAAGTGTGAAAAGCTCTTCCAATTCTCCTGCGATCTGCTTAAAATCAAGCAGTATGGAAATGGCCAAATCTAAATACTCTTATTGTTCAAGGACTTTTCTAACATTCCTCAACTGGTGCAACGTACTTTTTTTCGATAAGCAGTTCTTTATAGTATTTACATATATAGTTTTTATATATTTACATGATTTGATTGTTTCGTATAAACTAAGAGAACTATGTGAATTTTACATAAATTCTGCTGCGAGTAAATTCGGATTTAAATAATATATTTTAAATCAATTTAATTTTGGAAGACTCTCTAGACTCCTTTAGAAAATCAAACTGGCTAAGTTTTAAATGAATTTATACATGTGAGCTAAAAAACATGCCATAAAATGTATAATGATAATGATGTTCTTTATAGTGCAACGGGATAATGTTAATTTGCATAGACAATGAAATTGATTTATTGCCAAAGCAACAAAGAACAATTCTATAAATTAGCATAAATTAGTATCGATTGTTAAAAAAAAACCTCGATAGTTGCTTAACAAAGCCATTAAAACTAACGTTAGTGTCAGTTTTATCTTTGGATAATTGCTCATGCAATATTTTAATTAACTTGTCTGCTTCGATTGCCATCAGCTGCAGCCCGAAAATAAATTCGCAATTAAAAGTGCAGCAGAAAACACGCAGAATGCACTTTGCTAAGTAATTTTTATGTCGGCAGCTTTAAAGCAACAACAACAACAACAAACAAAAAACAACGTCAAAAACTGTTATATGTCAAATTTACAACATCAAACAATTTAATTTGTGCTCCTCTACGAAACAATGAGCGATTAACATTCAACATTTATGCGGAATTTTAATCGACTTCAGTTTACGACTAGAGCGGCAAATATCTGGGCAGATGGGTGGTTCATACAATACAACAACAACAACAAAAAACACAAAACAACAATAACAAAAAAAACACAACAACGACAAATGCAACCACACAAAAACCTCACTTTGCTGTCACTTGAACAGGCTGAACTTCAAAAGCTTAAAGCGCTGCCTCAAACATCGGATAATGCATACCGAAGCGTCTTCTATCCCTATATATATATCTAAAGACTGAAGATACAAACATATCAATGTCGATCTGTGAAGCTGCCATTGATTTTCATGCCCTGTAACAAACACAAGAAGGCATTTCCAACTCAATAAATGACTGCTATTTTGGATAGAATAAACAGCCTTCTTGATCTAGCCCAAGTTCGATATCAGAGATTATAAGATTATATAGTTTTTTTTTTGATTGTCTTAATGAATTCAAGTTAATTTTCCAAACCTCCTTCAAATCGAAACGATCGCATTTGATGCATTACTTTGCGTAAACATCTCCAAATCCCCAGCTTAGTACAGGGTATCTCATAGTCTAGCACACTCGTTTTAAGCATTCTAACTCGTTTTTTATCATTTTCGTGGGCGCAGTCATCAATCAAACTACACATGAATGAACAAAGTCTCCCAGGCTGTCTCACAGCAGCCACCAAATGAAGTCATCCGCGCCAAGTAAGGCTTTAAAATGGTTGGACACTGTGCGTGTTTAGCGTACATTAAGAGTGTTGATTGGATTTGGGTTTGGATCTTAAGTTTGCTGATGGATGCTCATCATATGAATGTGTTTAAAACTGAAGCAAATTGTTAAATATATGTATATAGATATTATTTATAAGCTATGTAGTTATGTGGTAATATAAAACTGGTTTCTCTAAACGATGCGAGCCACTTCCATAAAAATATGAACACATACTGTTCTGCATAGCATGGAGTAGAGCTGAGGCGTTATGGTCAATCTGTCAGTTAATCTGCCATATTTTGTGCAAACTAGAATTTCAGTTTTTAAGACGTTTTAATGTAATTTGCCTGCAGATACTAGTTTTTCCTGCAGGCAGTTGTTGAGTGAAAAACTTGTTGATTTGCAATTTCAAATATCTTGGCTAATTCTTAATTTTTGTGAGCATAGCTTGCTATATAATGACGCGGCTTTGCTCGGCTAAGTATTTGATCTTGACTACCATTTGCCTTCCGATTTGAAGCTGAGTTTGTAGACAATCGAATGATAACGGAAGAAGTCTATACCACAGTCTTGTGCCTTTTTCGCGTAGGGGTAGATATTTGAAAATCGTTTCTTCCTAGCGTTTTTTTCAAGTGTTATCTCACATTGTAGTACTTGTTAATTCATGTGGCAATCCCCGAACAAAAAAAAAAAAAAGCTCATACTAAGTATTCCCAGGCCATTAATTGTCCAGAGTTTCTTAATATCTCCAGCTGCTCATCTGCTTGACCATCTACTTAGCTGCTACCTGCCCCACCTAACCCGCTACCCCCTCCACCCCTCGACAGCTTTCAGTTAATGTGCTTTTTATTTAAATTTGAATTTACAGCATGCTTGAAAGCAATTTTGTTGCATTTTAACTGGCGGCAAATTCTTTGCAACAATTTGCTGCTCCAATTAAAGTCGCTAGCAACTTGGGCTACTCGTAGTATAACAACAACAACATCTTCTTCTAGCCAAGCGCGTCCACATTAATCATGTGCTGAGATTTATGGCGACGCAGCGCCCACGCCGCTGCTACTGCCGCTGCTGACGCTGACGCACGTGTTTATTTCATGTGCTTAAAGCATGTGGGGGAATCTGACTGCCCCCCTGCCCGCCCTCCCAATCAAATGCAATACGCCCACCTACTACTCCTTCTATCGCACTGTTGTTGCAAGCTGGCAGCTCGTTAACAGTTAGCTGATGATTAGAAGCGTGTAGAAATTTAATTTGTTGTGCAACACTCAGTATAACTCTCTGAGTATTCGTAAATGCTTGTTGCACATTCGAGTATGCTTGTAATAGTTAAGGAATTTTAGTGAGTGACTTGAACTTAAAAATAGCTCTTATATTATTTTCAAGTAACTACAGTTTGGATCGTTTTTTTCATTATAGAGTTTATTGTGGTGACAGGAGACTAAGGAGGGTATACTTAATGTGGTATTATTTTATACTTGAGTCGGGTCTTACTTTGTTATACTTTATAGAGGGGACTGTGGTGTTTATTACTCATACGTAAACTGTTATACTAAGGATGTGCGACGAGTGATCTCACGTTTCATTTTTGTTATACTTTGTTGAAGAAGCTGTAGTGCATATTGCTCATACGTAAACTGTACTATTATGGGTATTCCAACGATTAATTTCAATCTTCTTTTGATTAAAAATTAGTTCATTTGATTCAAAAAAGTAAACAATTTGAAATCATTGTCGATTGTTGAGAAAATACTTTTGATTTTGTGAAATGTGAAAAGTCCTGAAAAATATGCAAACTAATGAAAGATATTCTCAAAAATGTTGTAGAAATCAATGGCGTTTTCTTTTGAGTTTTACATTTTCTTTTACGGTTCTGTTTTAAATTACATTTATTTTCCAGTTATTTAAAATTCTATATATTATATTTCGTCATTTTCTCATCGAAATTGTCAGGTGTTTTATAATATCTCAAAGGTTTGAGTAGTAGGATCGTTTTGAAAAGTATTGCCATTTGAAGACGGGATTCCATATTCGAAAATATAACAGGTCTGTTTCCATTTTTGCCGTCTGTGCTCTAATATTCATATAGAACAGCAGATTTGATATCAATATTGACAGCGAATTCGACTCAAACCAGTAACTGGAATACCTTCAATATTTTCCATAAACATAACATGGAATTAGAATTGAATTTTGAATACTTTTAATAGCTGTGTGGCAAAGCTTCCTCAGTTAAGTTCCGTTTTTGCAGCCAGGTGTCAAATGCACATGGTCAACAAGACGTACATTAAAAAGTAATGCGAAAAGCTCAACATGCCACAAGTTTGTGGCACGTTGCAGTTGTTGTTGTTGTTTGCTGATGAGTTTATTAAGCTGCACAGCAACTGCGACAACTGTTTGGCGCCCCAAACATGACAAGATGCGACCAGTTTTAAGCATGTTGAGTGTTTTAATTACAGGCGCATCCGCTTAGCACAGACATCCGCAACACAGAGCCAACTGAGAGTGTGATTTACAAGTGACCAAAAGCAGGCAATGGCCAAGAGTACTCGATATATATATGCAGTAGTTGCATGTTAGCTGTGTGTTTGATTTACGCGCAGCCATTAGCCAAAAAGTAGTTGCCGCATCTGCTGTCTGTCGCAAATGTCAAAAGGTTAATTGGATTGTGGCAGCAGCAAACTGCAGTTAGAAGCTGCTTGACGCGATAAGCTGACGGCCGTAAAGAATTTTTGGTACAACATTTGTTCAGCGATAGCAAGATACTTCAAATCATATAAGGAATGTGAATGTTTGTTTTGCCGCTTATTTCTAAAGGCAGTTGAGTTTAAGCAGCTAGTTTTAAGCAGCTTATGCTTTAAAATATCCACGCTAAATTGTATCATAGTTTGCAAAATATACAAAATCAATTTAAATCGCTGTTAAGCTGTTTAAAATGAAGGCTGTAAATAATTTGTTGGTTAAGAGGAAGTTAATATAATAGATATGGAAAATGTGAGCTTAATAAAAGACTATTGGGCAGGCAATTTATGTAGCTAGTTTTCAAAATTTTGTTGCTTTATATAAGTATTTAAGCGGGACCCTATATTTTCTTGTTTTCTGTGACTAAATAGGGCCAAGTACAAAATTACTCGTTTTTGAATCGTATTCGTACTGAATCTAAGAATATTAAACGACGTTTAGTAATTATTAATAATTATTCTAATTATAATTAGAGTTTGAAGAACTAAACGGTATGCTTGATAATTTTAGAACTTTTTTTCCGAGTGTACCCTCTCTACAGAGCAAAACTCGGAGCTCTATTCTTTACATATTATAGTATAATTATTATTTATTAATTATTTTATATTAAATTAATAATTTAGCGCCTGAATTCATCTACTTAATTTGTTTCAAAGCGTTAATAATTTACAAAAATGTTGTCCAAATCAATTCTCACACTTGTTAAGCAGTTGAAAATGCATTTCACGTTACGCATACGCAGCGTAGAGCCATTAGCAAATATTAAACAAGTCTCACATCCACAAAAATTTGCATAAATTATATTATTTAATTACTTTTGCAGTCAATTAATCAAACACTTTTGGCCAGTTTTTGACTTTGGCTTTGGCTTAGGTTATGGCTATCGTTTTGTGTTTTGTTTTTGTTGTCCATATCTTTACCTTTTCCAATTTGCATATTGACGCCTTAGCGCCTAAGATCCCTTGAAGTGAACCTCTTGGTTTATTTTGGGAGGCCCAGCGGCGGACTTGTAACAGAAATCCAAACATGGCCAACAAATTCGCATAAACTTTTATTGCCTTTGGGCAATGTACTTGTGGTTTGTTGTTGCTATTGTTGTGGTTACTTTTGTTGTTATTGTTTGATGTGGTACCTGGCCCATTTTACGCTCGATTATTGCGAACAAAGGCCGCACACAGCCAAAGCTTGATAGCAACAATAACTGAATGGGAAGCCAAATCTGCGGCTGTAATGACCATAGAAATTTCTCATCATGCCATTGAGCTTGTCAAAAAGCGCTTCGATGTAATTAATCGTAAGTATTTACACACTATTATTGCTGGCCAACTCGTTGACTGTGGTTTTATTTGAAGTGCTTGGTATCTGGTCGATTGCGTTACTTTTTTTTTGGCAACGGCAAACAAAAGTAAAAGCTGTCGACACCTTGTTAACTTGGCCGGCAACAGTTGACAGCTGCCAAGGATTTCTTTGGAACTGCATTGATACACGGCAGCTGCAGTGGCAACAACTAAAACTTCAATTACCAATGTGTCTCGTCTGTCTTTATGTTATTTTAATATAATATTTGTTTATTGCATAAATCAACAAGCAATTAGGTAGACAATCATAGCAGGCTGACAAGCTCAGAAAGCAACATATTCGTATATACAAACGACCTTGCCGATAATAAAAAAACTGTATCAAGTAGCAGGAAATTGGTTTGACGACTGCATTGCTAGATATACTCAAACTCATACTCATACTCATACTCATACTCATACTCATACTCATACCCATACTCATACTTGTACTCGCACTCGTAAAAGTGAATGTTTATGATACTTCAGTTGCGAGTCATTGTGGCAACAAATTCCCAAAAAAAACATCATCGATCGTCGGCAGATGGCCCCGATTACGCAGCCCAAAAAAGTGCTCGAGCAAACTGGGAGAGCATACCAAAAAAAACTAAAAAAAAATACAAACCTTAAATCGAAATACAGTTAACTGAAACTGTGTTAGAAAGTCAACAGCTGACGGATGTCATAAACAGTCGTCTGGTAAGATTGGAAGACCCGCAGACCCGGAGACTGGAGGAGACCCCTTTAAACACCCACTAACTAAATAAAGACAATAACTACAACAGTTGTTTTGAAGGGCCTCAAGTGTTGTAGATACTTTAATTAAGTGTAATTAAGTAACTGCGTACTGTTATGTAAGCAACAATTTATAGACAACTAATTGTCTTAATGTTATTGTTGCAATTCAATTAATTCAACTGTCAAATGAAGGAATTCATTGATATAACTTTACTGCATTGCTGTCTTGTATTTAAACAGGTAATCAAATGCAAATAGGTTTTCTTTTGGTTTAGTAATTAATACATAACTGTGTATTTGACTCTATATCTTACTATTTATATATACATAATAGTTTCTTTAACTAGGTACTGAGTAAGTAACATATATACATGTTTTTGGATACCTTTCGAATAAGGTTTAACAAAGTATTGTATATTAGAGTTGGGTCAATCCGATCTGAACTAGTTCGAATGCCCAGGTCTTTAAATTGAACTATTGAACTATATCTTCGATTATAGCTCTTTAAGTTTGTTTAGTTGATTTTCTTCTGCGTTTTTAGCTTAGCATTTTCAATTGTTCATTTCGATTTTCGTTTGATCATCTGGTTCTTGTCTTGCGCATTTTGAAATTCGATTAAGTTTAAAATTGTCAAAAGTTTCAACAATTTTTTATATGCGAATCACAAATGCATTTGAATGACCGAACTCAAGGAACTTTTAACGATTAGTTCCTGAATCCGCAAAGAAATTTAAGAAACGAATAGTTAATTTATTCGAAAAGAAAGTAAATCTTTTTAATCCATAAAAGAAAAAGACGAACGATTAGCTCTTTTATGCGGAAGGGAAATAAAGAGTTGAATAATTCTTTTATTAAAGATTAGTTCTTTTATCAGGAAAGGAACTTAAGAAGTGATTAGTTCTTTTAACCAGATATTAACTAAAGGATTGATTAGTTGCTGCATCTGCAAAGAAAGTAAAGAAACGACTAGTTCTTATACTCGGAAAGAAATTAAATAAACGATTTACTCTTTTAACTGAAAAGAATTTAAGGAACGATTAGTTTATCCGGAATGCAAGTAAAGATAAGATATTTTTATTATCCAGAAAGGAGTTAAAGGAACTATTAGCTCCATTTATTCATAAAGAAACTAAAGAAATGATTAGTTCCTTTATACGGAAACGAACCAAATGATAGATTAGTTATAAGTATAAAATTGTTAAGTACTCAAAAACATATAAATTACATAGTAATGTAGACATAATTTCTAATTTCTTATGTAGTTCAAATTTTGGACTAATTAGGTTTTAGCCAAGTTCAAAACTCAGCTATAGAGCATTCATATTAGTTATAGCTTAGACATACCTGATCTTTTTATATAGAAACTTTTTATATATGAAAAGAAGCATCTAAGCATGATAAGCATATAAGATGGGATAGTTGTAAGTATCTAGGAGTTTGATTAGTACCAAAGACCAAGTCACACTTCCATCTAAGATTCAGCTAGACAGACAGTACACACCCAGCACTTTGTTAGGTCTGTTAGGTGATGATGATGATGATGATGATGATGGTGCTGATGCTTCTGTTGATGTTGATGCAGTTGCTCAATTTTGCCACATCATGGCCACAATTATGTGATGTGCCAATGTAAGCTGAAAATTGTCTTCTGAATACGCTGCTCCTTCTTCTCCTCCTGCAATCAATGTAGTAGCATATCGAGGTGGGGGATTTGTTGCATTGTTGCAATCGGTGTGGATTTTGGGGGGTGCCAATTAAACTGCTATTTAGTGCCGCATATTAACAGAGATCGAGCAAACGCTCTAATCTTATTTATGCTCATTGAGTTTGTGGCTTTTATTGTCAGTTTGACAGCAGCAGCATCAGCATCAGCATCAGCAGCAGCAGCAGGTGGAAGAAACTTCAAAACTGCCACCACTTGTGGCACAGTTGTGAAAGAATTCGCAATATCTAAGACGCAAAGGTTTTTTCGCAATCGAAAATATTTAAACAAACGAGCAGATATGCACTTGAGCTGGAAAACAAGTGATGGCACTATCGATAGTATCGATATTTGAATTATTTGAGCTGCAATCGAGATTTTTTGCTATCTATCAACTAAATGGTCTGCCATGCCTATTCAATAAATAGAATATGATTTATGAATTTTATCAAGACTATTGATAGTTCAAACTATCAAAATCTATCGATAATTTGCCAGCACTACCGTACAAGCATATTTAAATGCGCTCATCATTACGAAAATTCTGCAAACTCAAACTGGAAACTCGAAAAGATTTTTCAGCCAAAAATCATATGTCAAACACTTGAAAATATACTTTGCCAGTTGCAGGCAGATACCTTGTCTGCCCCACACACCCCATCCCCCTTCCAATAAAACACACAAAATCAACTCAGTCCAAAGCCATCAACACATTCACTCAACTCACCTGTGTGCGAATTGGAGGCTTCCTAAGCTTCCTCCTCCCCAACAACAACTTGAGTCATAATTAATCTGCTTTGGCGTTTTTCATATTTTTTTTAGTTTTTTAGTTTTTCAGTTTTTATTTTGTATTTTTGCGTGTTGCAGCAATTTAAAGTGGAGTCCCCGACTTTTGATTACTAGTCGAACGCGCAAGACAAAGCCAAAGATGCAGTCAATGTTGGCTTTGATAGATACTTTCAAATGGCTGAGTCGCAGTTTTTTTTTTTTGGTGGCATGCCACTCGAGCGGCGCCCCAACCAAATACGATGCCACAAAATTTGGGTTAGATTTGGCATCTTACAAATAAACACACACACACACCTGGACATTGCTTTTAACACTGCTTATGTTTTTAACTATTGTTATTGTTTATTACTGCGGGGGCTGCCGATTGAGCCAAGTTTAGTTGAGTCAGACAGTCGGGCCAAAAGCTGCTGGCCAAGAAAACAGAACTCGTAAAGTTCTTCTTTGTAATTTAAGCTTAAATGCGATGTTGTTTTTATTTTATTTTTTTTTTCCACTAACTGACAATCAACAATGTTAAAACATTGTTTAACATTCGCACACAGTAGCTAACAAGTTTAGGGTTTCATGTTGAGCTGTTTGGGGTCAACAGGCCAACAAATTGTGTTGATTGAATGTCTTGCCTTGATGAAGTGTTTTAGGACCAGACTGGGAGAGACCTTTCGAGCTGAACATCGCAATAGAATTTGCAGTTAACAACTTTTCAGGCTAGCGTTTTTTTGATTAACGATAGGCTTTATATTAATATTTCAGCGACTTGTTAGATAAGTTGCCTAAGGTCATGAAACAAACTGAATGCAAGGGTATACTTTAGTATTAAGTATTATTCACTTTATACAAAAACAAGAATGAAATGTTATCTTCGGCGTGCCGAAGATAAGATTTGCATAAGAAAACTTATTTATTCACTGATTTTTCCTATGACAGCTATAAGATATAGTGATCCGATTTTGATAAAATTTGGTCAACATGTGTAGAACGTGCTTTTATTTAGATACAGTGAGTTCGGTCGAGATATTTTGAAAAATACAAAAGTTTTTCATGCAAAAGCTTATTTTCAACCGATCGTTTCTATGGAAACTATATAATATAGAAGACCGATTTTGATGAAATCTTGTCATCATGTATAAACTGTCTTTAAACATTGGTAAAGTGAGTTTGGTTGAGTTATCCTGAAAAACAAAAAACTTTTTCCTACAAAAACTTATTATCAACCGATGGTTCGTATGGCAGCTATAAGATATAGTCGTCCGATTTTGATGAAATTTTGTCATCATGTATAAACTGTCCTTAAACTTAGGTTTAGTGAGTTTGGTTGAGTTATCTTGAAAAACAAAAAAGTTTTTCATACAAAAACCAGTTTTTCAACCGATCGTTTCTATGGCAGCTATATGTTATAGTGGTCCCATATGTACTGCTTGCATCAAAAAGAAAAAAACTGTTGAAAGTTTCTTCAAGGTTTTCTTAAAACTGCGCATATAAACAGACGGACAGACATACGGACATGGCTAGTTCGATTCGGCTGTTGATCGAGAACATTTATACTTTATAGAGTTGAACACGTCTCCTTGAATGCGTTACGCTGCAAGGGTATTGTCGCAATAATATTTATAATAACAATAGCAGATAATATCGGATTCTATACAAGAATTGCTCATTAAAATTAACAACGTTGCACTTATTAACATATTGATATGAAATCGTTAAGAAGGATCGTTAAATAAGTTGATGGCGATTGTAAAGACCAGAAATGTAAAGTTCACATGAAGCACAGCAGAGTACAACTCACTTAATTGAAATTCTTGAACTAGATTTACAGCTATGTAATCTCGCATTGTTCAGAGAGGCAACCCCCAACAACTTCACGATCGTAAATCATGTTATTCGGCTAATTCGTGCATATATAATTACTCAGAAATAAAAATGGCATTCTAAAAAGAAGCACAGTATAGCAACAATAAAATACAATTTAGTGTCACATAAAAATAAAACTGCAGCCTCCAACAGCACACACATCCCACTGAGGCACAGACTGAGAGTCAGCCAGCCCACTCTTAACCCCCACCAAGTTGTGATGCCACCTTGCAAGAGCCGCATCACGTTGCCGCAGAGGCATCAGCATCAGCAACAGCGTTGCCATCAAATTGTAACAATTTTTCACCTGTCGTCTGGGCCTGAGCTTGCCTGCCACATGATTATTATTACATCAGAAGAAAAAACATAAATTTTGGCCAGCAAATCGTGATGCGACTAGAGACACACACAAATACAACAGTAACAACAACTACAACAGTGCGTTACAACATATTCCCATCCTTCAAACCCAATTTCCCACAATCCATTGCGTCCTATTTTCCAACTTTTTTCCAAATCATCTTCAAGGAAACGTTTGATTTATGCCACTAAGTCTATCCTATTTTCGAAACAAATTATTGCAGCAAAATACAAAATTTTCATTTATATTGTGTGCTGTGCTAGAAAATACCCTTGTTTGTTGCTATCGATTGTTTTTACTCCCTGTTCCCATTAAAAATAGGAAAAAGGGAGTTATAAAGTACTGCAAATGTGTGTAACAGGCAGAAGGAGGCATTTCCGACTATATAAACTATATATATTCTTGATCAGGATCAACAGCCGAGACGAACTAGCCATGTCCGTCTGTCTGTCCGTCTGTATGAACGCGTCGATCTCAGAGACTATAAGAGCTAGAGACACCAAACTTAGCATGCAGGTTCCTGTATACCATACGCAGATCAAGTTTATTTCAAATTTCGGATGCACGAATTTTTAAACTCATTTTTTTTATATTCTTCATATTACTTGGAAAATAATTAAGTAATTTATTCATTAGATTAAAATCAATTAACATCTAAAGTATTTAATTTAAAAATTGTCTGTAAAAGAGAAATGAAGACGAAAAGCAGAGCAGTAATTCGTAAATCGTTCAGAATTGATTCGATTTTACTTTTCAAATACGTACGCAATTTGAAACTGGCGAATTTGAAATATATTACCACAATTTCTACTTTTTAAGAATATTTTCAAAAGCTAGAAATTAAAGCACTTTTGAGATTATTTAAGTCGATCGATAGTATCGATAGTTTTTTCTTGTAGAATCTCTTCCAGCTATTTCGGATTCTCATTATGACGTACATACCTTATTTTGACTATTAAAATCGATATGAGTACAGGGTATCTAAAGACTTAAGTGTTATGACATATCGCAATTGGGCTTTCCATAAGCCAAAGCTAAGGAGTGCCCATTAAAATTAGTTACAGCAAATAATATTTGGTAATATCTGTGATATCAAGGTTAACAGCCACTGTAAATTTGTTATCGCTGAAATTGCAAGCATAATTTTGCAAACTGAAAATCGAAATGAAATCGAATGAAATTAGAGCCACAACTAATCGCCTTAAAGTAAGTATCTGCCAGATACATAGATACACATTTGGCCGTGCCTCGCGTAAAAGTCGCCGCTTGACTTTTAAGGCCAAACAATTAATTGTTTGCAACAATTGCCACAATTGCCACAATGATGAGGGCGATCTGAGAGACCTCCGACAGTGCACACAATTCGATTTCAATCGATTTGAAATTGTTGCTCCACAAAAAAGAAAAGCAAGTGCCAAACAGTTTGCCACATTTATGCGCAGCATGAATTCAAGTATTCAAAATTGATGAATGCAAGTAATTATAATCAGAGTTAAAGATAGAAAATCATTTGATATAGTAGTGGTATGAAAGGTACAGTTAATAATAACAGTAATTATGTTGAATGAAATTGATTAACATATTGAAATCTAAGCGTTTATTTCTTAAATTAAGAGTGTTTGTTTTTCAGAAAATGCTAAACTTAGCTTTTAACCAACCAAAATGTAGCTATTTGAATATGTAGATTGATATGATAAGATATATAACACGTTCATTTGCTGAACTTGCTAAAGCTAAGCTTAGATACTTTAATAAATTATACACAATTAAACTGCATGAACTCTACTGCGTTATCATGAAAAGTTTAATCGTGTAATCACATTTAGTCTTATAATAATGCCCAGCAGCAGTTTTTTGGCATGTCAAAAGCGACAGCTTTCAATATTTGCCCGTTCATAATGAAGTGTTGTAGATTGTATGGCATTCTACGAGTATGAGTATTGAGGTATTGGATGAAAAGTAACTGCATAGAAGGATGTGCCTTGACATTTGCTACCGCCAGCTGATAATGATTGATCGACACACTTGTCTTCGACTGCAAAGCGACGAACTGCAGCAAATTGCTTTCGTGATAATGGCAACCTCGGCAGAAAAAATAAACAAAAAAACAATATAGAAACTCCAATCCAATAGACTGGACTGTGTTTTGTTTGCTCCACAAGAGAGCGAACTCAGTCAGATGATTATTATCGTCATATGCAAATGAATCGAATCTTTGAATCTTTGTGCTGTTGCGCTGAACCCACAATTTTCGCAGGCACTGTTAATGCGCATAACGAGACGTGTTCTATTAGCTAAAAGTTGGCTTAGACTGTGGACTGTGGCAACAGGCTCAAAGCCTGGCTCTGTGTAGACACAATCTTGTGCCTTGGACTCTTGCACAATCATTGTTTTTTTGGAGGAAAAATCGAAAGTGTTTTTGTTTTTTCGCAGCAACAACAATAGCTGGGCGCATTCCTGAGCAGCAGCAGCAGCGTCTCTGCACTTTTAATTTTAGCATCAAAATCCATTCCACATAATTAACAAAAAATTACACGTAGTTTTTTCTTGTTTAATAAATGTTAATTATGATTTTTTAATTGTTTTTTTTTTCTAAAGACTTGCATTTGAAATTGAGCCCGCAGTTTTGCACAGTGGGATAAAATGAAATGTTGAAAAGCGAAATGTTCAATATTGAAAATTCATCAATCAATCATTCGGTACGATAAATAATAAGTTATTGACTAACAATCTAGCGTACTATGCAATTAAGCGGAATTTAAAACAACTTAAATAACTCAGGCATAAAATTAGTCTGCATTTAGACGATGACGTTTATCTCATGATGTTGTTTCGTAGAAGGGTTGCCTATTCCGCTTTAACTCTTTTCTACGAGTACTTAACGAAAAAACGTCATCACTTAGAATCATCGTCTAAATGCGGACTTGATAAACTTAGGAAAAGCTTGCATATTGCAAAAGAAAAGAAGTAAGAACGTTGCAGTCGGACTCCCCACTGCAATATACTCTTTTTTTAGCTCCTTAGCGGATACTTTGTCTGCATATGGTATATATCAACATATTTACGAAGGTTGGTTACTTTAACTTCAAAACTGTGGAAAAAACTGCCTTCATACGGACGGACGAACATTTCACAAACACAATATACTATTTTTTTAATTTACTAGAAACCATTATTATTTATTTTTATTTAATAAAAACCATTATTATCATTTGTTTCGTTTTATAAAATTACTTTGATAGTTTTCTAGTTGTTCACTTACAACATAATATCTTCCAAAAATAAATCTTCTTTCGACCACTGTTCTTGGTATGAAGTTCAATTTAATTGAAGTACAAAATGAAATTTGTATGGCCTATGCCGTCGACGTCCACGTCTACTTCTACGTCGTCTTCATCTTTATCTTCGTCTGCGTTGTTGTTTTTCAATGTCAATGTGCTAAGGATGAGGCCGTTGTGGTTATATGGTTAGCATCGTAACCTCTATAAGTACATTGCATAGCTTGAGTTCGAATTGTGCGAGTACTCGTACCCATACTTATACTTGTATTCGTATTTCAATACTCGTATTTAACATGTATTGTCTGATCTTTTGTCTGGCACCATCGAGGCGGAAGTTGTTGGTGCTTTAGAGCGCAGAGCAAAGTGTTTATCAATATATTAATGACTGACGCAAGTATCGTAATAATTATTTATACATTTGTACTTTTATATGAGCATGTGCGCTGATTTATATTCAATGTGGAAATGGTTTCTTGATGTGGGTAGGCCGTAAAATGCCAATCAAAAACTCGACTTTGTATATTTTGTATATTTTTGTTATGTGACCCCCACGCAGAGAGGCAAATAGGATGTACATAGATCTAGCTTCGAGTTCAAGTTGTTCTTACAAGTGGCGTCAAGTTGCGAGCACAAACACATGTGTCTCTGAGTACGTGTTTGGCAAGCGGATTAGCTTAGACCTAATAGAAAAACCTGCGGACAACTATGGACAACTTGCCATCATGGCCAAGACAATGGACCATTCATTGAACTGCAGCCGAACAAATTGCCTATCCTAAAGGCGATATTCAATTAGGTACCCTGAGCGACGCACACGACGTCAGCAGCAGCAGCAGCAGCATCAAAAGCAACAATAACAGCAGCAGCACCTTCTAATGTTGCTCAAGCTGCTTGCGGCTTCCTCAGCATCATCGGCATTTTCGGTTGTGCAACATCAACATCAGAGTGCAACCAACACCAAAGGCAGCCCCCCAAAACATAATCATTTCAATTTAGCAAACTTGACTGCCTCTAACATTGCTTTGCAGAGCCTGCTCGCAAATGAGTTGCCAACTTGTTGCTGTTGTTGTTGCGCCTCCCATTGACAATATATATACTGTATATATATATATATATATATATATACATACATATATGTTTTTTGTTTCTATAGTGGGAACTATTTTTATGAGTGACTGAGCCATAAATAAATCTAAAGCGTCCGCAGCAAAGCCCACAAAATTGCAGTACTCAGACGCAGGTTTTGGCCATTCAGATATGTAGAATGTGCTAGAGATGTGCTCGTGTTGTGTTTTCATTTCAGACACAATACCTACTTTTTCATCTTGCTTCTTTATTCGACTATTGTTTAGCTGTTTTCAAAGATATTCTTTAATAATAATGTTTAAGAAAGTCATCGATATATCATTGTTTACTTACATTTTGTTCCTTAATGTATTTGCCAGATATGTATGACAATATCATATACGTACAATTGTGTTATAAATTCGACATATATAACCAAATTCTACAATTTTGTTTTCATATTTCAAAAATTCGTGCATTTCAACACTTACTCATCTCCAATTTGTAGCACTATTGTCACACCAAATAGGTTTTTTAACTCTTTTGTGTACCACATCAATCATTGCCGACAAAATGTCAATAGATTTCGAGTGCTACCCAAATTCGAGTAGTACGGTTTAACAAAATTGTTCTGGCTTTCAAGTTGAATTGATGCACACATTTTTTAATTATTGATGCCGAGCACTTAAGCAACTAATATGAGCATTGCTGCAGAACATGTAATTACTTTATAGAGTGCATTGCTCATTGCGTTTGTATATGTTTTTATGGCAGTCAACCATAAACAAACCGGCAAGCTAAAATCAGCTGAATATGAAAATGAAAATGCCATAGGTCCAGGCTCTCAAGTCGAGCAGCATTTACTCTGATTCTGCCAAAATGCAGCAACATCAGCAGCAACATCAACCAACGACCTTCAAAACAAGCGAAGAATGCTGTCAAAATAAACAACATTAACAACAACATTAACAACAACATCAACTGAAATAGAAACAGAAACAGAATCTTATATAATAACAACATCTTTAAAATCGAGTGCATGCCTATGATTAAACTATGCTGTTTACTTTATAATGGTGTTATATGTAAGCAAAGTGATAAGTTGAGATAACTAAGTTGTTATTTAAACTAACTTTAAGTTTATAAAACAAGATTATATCTTTGGTCAGTTATGAACGGGATAAGATGTCTATTTTAGTTTAAAAATCTAAGAAAAATTGCACATTATAAACCCTAAAAGTGTTATCCATCCAAATTTGATGTAAAACCCTAATTTCTAGACACTGGATAAAAATCGTTTTAAATTGTTATCAAAAAGAGAAAAAAGATTAAATTCTAGTTTTTATGATCTGTCAATAAGAGCATAGTTATTGTATGTAGTGAAAAATCGACTTAGGAGTCTAAACTTACTCGAAAGTAAAGGTAAGATCAAAGTTCAATACTGGAGTATGTCTTTTAATAAAAAGTTTTGTATATTATGGGAAAATTTAAAGTTGAAAAACTTCTTTTAAGCCAAGTCACCATTGAAGTAGGAGCAACATTTCTGAACCATATTCCCTACAATTAACTAAAGTCGGTGGGAAAAGCTTATACAAAACTGGATGGAATACAAAGCGCTTACACTCTATTTATCATTTGTTATGTCCTTGTAAAGTAATACCAATGCAAGTATAAATAAACAAAGTTTACATTAGCTGCAGGTCATCATGATCATCAAACAAATTGAAGTGCGCCGCAATTTACATCGAAATGCTTTAATTGATTTAAAAAAACAAAACTCAGTGTGCGGGCATCTGCATCAATTATGATTATTGTAGTTTAATTTAAATTATATGTTTCCACTCGACAGCGTTCTAGGTTACAAAGCAAACATACTCGCACTCATACGAACCATAATACTTATGTATTGTATAATATTTCAAGGTAACCTCTCTAAAGTCTAACAGAAATTACAATTTCAACTGGTCGCAACTTGTCTCATCTTTTGGAACTTAAAACTTTGGCGCATCATCTGCCTGGCGGGGGGTGTCCAGAGTTGCCAAGTTGCGAGCAGCTTTTCGGGGCATGTTCAATGTAAATTAGCCGGTAAAATGTTTACGTTACGTTTGTTATTTAAAAACTATGCAGGAAATTAAATGTTTTTTTAATGAGCTCGAAAATGATTACACAAAATGTTTGCATTTGTTGGTGTGAAGTGCTATTGAATATGATTTTTTATTTGGTTTAAAGAGCTTAATTGTCTTGTCTTTTATTTTTTGTAATTCATCTAAATATGAATTTTATTGCTCGGCTTTTTACTGTGTTTTAGTTATTGGCATGTTTGCAAACTATAATTATAAATTTTGTTTCCAGTTATTTAGACAGATGTTTGGCATAGACAAGGTCAGCATATTACTTGCAATTTCTTTAGGTCAAACATTGATGGAGTTTGTACATTTTGATGCTCTACGTCAAAGTTTGGCATTTTCTAAGCAATTAATAAGTAGGCCTTGAGTTTTTCATTCGATATTATAATCTTTTATGGTTTTCATTCAAATAAATTCGACATGGTATTTTTAAAGTTCTCATATAATTCACAAATTCCTTCAATTCAAGCTATTTCCTATAATACAGTTCATGCTATTTGACACCTTATAATTATTAACTCATTGTACTTTTTAATCTCAACATTAAAATGTGAAAGTCAGCCAGCTCGTGCCGAAAACACAAAACATAATATGCATTAAAAAAATGGCTTAAAAAAAAACATTTTTGGCAAAATGTCAATAATAATTTTTACGCATTTACACAAAGTTTGCATTAAGCAATGCCCAAAGCAAAAATTCAAAAACGAAGCGAAGCAAAAATAGCAATTTCGAACTTAACGGCATTTAAAGTATTTGAAAATCGTGATAACTGCTACGCCCACAAGTTGAATAAATGAGGTAAAAATAATACTACACAATGAGCATTATTTGAATTTGTTGCAATTTCTGAAGTGCTCGTTAAGTATTTTTTGTTTTATTTATTGTTAGGTTATTTTATTGCTTTATGCAATTCAAATTTGCATGAAATTGGCTAATAAATAAATATAACAACCTTCAAAGAGACTTCCACACCTAAATTGTTAACCAGACGTTTTTAGCAATTAATCCTTTTCATCACACCCAAATTTAAATCAAGATCTTAAGAATAAACTATACTAATTCATCATTCATAATTATATTTGCTGTTGTCTTGCTGTGTTAACTTATTTTAAGACCAAATCTTTAAGTACTATTTGCAAATACTTCACACAAACATGCCATAAACACTTTTTAGTACCATCATAAACAACATATTAATATATTTCTTCCCAGTTTGCAGCCAAATTCTTTCTACATTCTATCTCAAAGGCTTTGTTCATTTTTTAACAGCAATGTTCACATTTCAATTGCACATTATATAAACTTAATCCATGTCAGTATCATCTGATCATCTTAACATAACTCTCTCAGCATTCCCAGTCTGCTCACAAAATAGTTTCAAATACTTTAAAGACCAAAAACAAAACATGGAAAAACTCCCACGCCCACACACAAAGCTGTACTAAAATAAGCTAATTTGTCTGTCAAATTGCAGAGCAAAAACCCAACTAAACAAAAAAAAGAGCAACAGAATTTTTTAATAAGTTTTTTTTTGTGTTTAGCAACACATTTGTAAATCGCATGCGCAAGTTCGCGCCTTAAGTCTTTCGTTTCGTACTGCTGCTGCTGCTGCGGCTGCCACACGACTGACTGAGCCAGAGCCGAAGACGAAGTCATAGCACTGAAGATGCGTGGAGATGCCAACCAGTGGCAGAGTCAGACCCAGTTCCGCTCACCTGCGGCCCCGTGTTGCTCCGACTCTGCCACCAGCCAGCTGCATGACTAATCCCATTACAAATAAGTGTTTTTGCTATTACATGACAACAACAACAACAACAACAACAATGACAACGACAACGACAACGAAAACAACAACAACAAATGTTTATAGCATACGGGCATGGACTTGGACATGGGTATGGGCATGGGTTTGGGTTTGGATAAATGCATCCTAGGAGCGTATTACTCCCGCGCTGCTCATTTATTTGAATGTGCGGCGCTCATCTTCGCTCTATATCGCACAGTGGGCGCTTTGTACTTTATTCCATGCAAAACTCAAAGCTCAAATTATTAAAAGTAGCTTTATAGAATAGCATATATTCACTTCATTTAATATGAAAGTTGCCTATTTTAAGAAAGTATCTAGATTAATGTTTTGTGTTATATTTTTAAATTCTACTATTTATCGAAATTCCCTTTTAATGTAGTTATCAACAAGTTATTAATTTAAAAAAAATTAAAATATTTTCAAAGTTCCATTTTGTTTACAGGAACAAAATATGATTCCATTGTGTCAAAATTTTCCATAGTTTTAGCTAACTGTATTTAATAACAACATTAATGTATACATTCAAATTGTTTCTATCAGTTTATGCAGTTGAATAGAAGACGATGCTGAATCTATAAAGTATATACATAGGTTCCTAATTCAACTGTTTTTCCGTCTTTTCAACGTAGAATTCAATCTTTATGATAATTTTATGTAAATTATTATAAAATGTATAGTTCTTCTAAACTCAGCCCCAAAATATACATTCCAAATTCTTGAAGAGAACCGAAAATTAAAACAGTTTTTTTGACTTATATTCTGACTCACAATCGAATTGATAGGCTTTTGACAGCTTTTTTTGGCATCGACCCCATAGTACAATGCCAGCTAACTCGTCAAATGTTTGGCGCTTCAATTTAAAAGTAACTAGTTTACTATAACACTAAAGCGTCTGCTTTGCTTTTGAATCTGCTCACGAGCAGAGCAGAGAGCACTCGATGCTGTTATTGCTGTTGTTGTTGTTGTTGCTGTTGTAGTTATTGTTGTTGCTTTGCATTATTTTGTAATGTTTTTTTGTGTGTTGCTTTGCATTGCTACTTACTTTGAAACTCGCGCTCTTTGAAACTTCCAAAGAAAAAAATTAAAATGAAAGACAAAAAAAAAAACGATACAAAAATTTGGCGCGTTATTTGTTGTTGCTTCTGCTGCTGCTGCTGACGACGCGTCGACGCTGACTGTGACTGCGAATGCAGCACATTTCAAATATAAATACTGGCCTACGAAATTGTTTCAGTATCACAATCAAGTCAACCATCTTCGCAAGAAGAACACCAAACAAACCCAGAAATAACTAAGCTACTGTTCCCAAGTTTGCAGTAAAAGTTTCGTGTGTGTTTTGTACCAAACCCAAGCAAGTGACAACTCAAAATGAAGGTATAGAATAATATTCAATATATTCAAAAATATCCAATATGCCCTGGCATATGGACTGTCAAAGTGCAAAGTGGTGTGTTGTGTCCTGCTAAAAGGATATGTGATAAAGCAACAAGTGTGAACAGCACCAAAGCAACAAATATCTGCAATATAAGCAAAATATATAACAAAAAATATGTGCTCAGATATAGAATTAGTCTTTTGTTATGTTAAATGAATATTGTCTATACAAATATTTCATTATGAAAACAATAAGAAATTTTTGGCACACAGTTCTTGAGTCCCTAGTTAACTCACAGCTTTTAAATATTTTTGCAATTCAAAAACAAAGTTCAAACATGAATGAGTGTTGCTTTCTAGCTAACATAGTTTTTTTTTTTTAATTTAATTTTCCATCTCAAGCATCAATTAATCAATCAATTGTTAGGCGAGCCACCTAGAAAAATGCCGAAAAAAAGTCAAGTTCAATATTTCAATTAATCAAACAAATTCACTGCAAATCCGCAAAAACAAATTAACATATTTATAACTTCATTATAAATTTATGTGTCCAACTTAGTCTATCAGCAGCTTGCCATACATTTGTAGCGGCTTCTGTTTGAATCTCATTTTAAGCTGGTGACGCCCTAAATAGATTAGTATAATATTTTAAAAAACCACAGTAGAACAAGCGTAGTGAAGGCTAATGATGCCATAATTAGCACTTGATGGATGTTGAGCCTCATTTAAGCCAAGAAATAAGTAACTGGCAAACGCAGCTGTTTATTCGAAATAGCAATGCATAAATTAAAAGATGTGTACTTTCAACAAACGGTTAAATACTACATGCCCAAATATGGAGTGCAGCAAAGATTAGCAAGGGACGATAAAAAATAAAAAAACTAAATAGTAACTAGCAGCGACATCAAAAGCAATACACAAAATGCTTGTTTTCTAGTACTTTAAAGGCAATGAAGCATGAAAGTCAATGAAGGTCTTGCACTCGCAATAAATATAAGTAGTTGCATGGGCAAAAGAATTGCATAATTTTTGCATAAAAGTCTTTGTGAGAAGCGTTCAGCACAAGCAAGCGGAAGCTGCCAGGAAGCTATATACAATCTAACACTCAAATACATACCCTATTTATACTAATACTACGTATTAGGTTATTGAATCTAAACATTTAAATTTAGTTGTCACGATTTCGTTAAAGTAAGCTGCTATAAAACTAAGTTCGTTACTTAAGTCATTTGCTTTTAGCACACTAAAGCTGCTTGCTATAAAACTAAGGAATGCCATGCAAGGCATTTACAAACCAATTCTTTTATGGCAAGTTCGTTACATAAGTCACTGAGCTGGTTGCTATAAAACTAAGACATGCCATTCAAGGAGTTTATTTAACAATCCAATTCTAATCCTGCAAGTTCATTGCTTAAGTCATTTGTTTGACGCACACCAAGCTGACTGCTACAACACACAGTATATCCATATTAACTAGGCTTATGCTACACATTCCAATTCCAGTTAGTGCAAGTCACTTGAGAGCCCCTTCACTTCGTTATGCTGAACATCAGCATCCAAAAACATCGACCCAATTTCCACAGATTTGCATATAACATGCCTAAACGATAAAAACAAAGCATAATTATTATTTTTTGTTATAAACAATGTGCCTAAACAATTGCACAAGGCAACATAGTAGAGCAAAGCTAATTATCATTGCGAATTTAATGAGATTCTTCGAAAAAAAAAGATTACAAAATTAACTATTGTACATATAATTTGGTCATGGGATCAAAAACCACTTTAGGAAAGCAAGACGGGACACTTAGGCACTTTCGATTTCAGCTGGCTGGTGGTCCTTGAACAAGCTGTTGATATTTTCGTTGGCTGGGCGATAGGCTATCTGATGTATTTTGAATCCATATAGTCTTGAAAACAGTATTATAAGTTAGGCTGAACTCAACTGGTAGTTTGGTTTTATCTTAAGCTATCAACACTTTAAGATACTTACACACACCTTGGCACAAACTTTTGCTTGGCACGCTTGGGACGCACTTCGGGCTTCACCATGAACATCATGTGTGGAAAGCCGGTGCCAAAGAAGGCACCATCGATGACCGCATGCCGTGCAGATCTGGGCACATAGACATCATTGCACTTTGGGCAAAATACACGCACCATATCCTCGCCAGGAGTATCGCTCAAGCCAATGGGCAGCACTGGCTGACGCTGGCAAAAGACACGCGGACAGGCGCCAAAGATGCCTTTTTGATACTTTTCTAGCATGAGATCTATGCCACGATTGGTCAATATGAAGCGAGCGTGTATTAGGCCATATAACTTCTCGGCACATTGCTCCAATTCTGCCTCGGGCGGCGCATCCGAGCCAGAACTATTATTCAGATCCAGTATGACTTCCAAAGCCCGCCGATAGTTACTCACATTCGAGTCAAGAAAATTTAAGTTGAACTTGTCGTGTATATAGTCCTCATCTATCTGGCAGAAAAACTCGTGACCCCGCTGCTTGCAGAACCAGGGTATCCAGGCACTTTCCTCTGAATCGGTCATATTAATATATATAGTCGATAAACTTTACAATACAATTTAGCTGAGTGTTCAATTGAAGCCTGCTACATTTCCGAATCAACACTCGATTGAGTTGATATAACCATATCCGGCTGTATGTCCCGTTATATTTAATGTATTTTTCTTTCCCATCTTTGCAGTGCTTTACAACGATTGCGCTGCTTGTCTGCCTGGCCGCCTGGACGCAAGCGGAGCCACCGCTACCCCAGAGCCAATATCTGCCACCCAATCAGTCGCCGCAGGCGCCAACGAACAACTATCTGCCACCCACACAGAGCTATCAGTCACCCAACAACAACTACTTGCCACCCCAACGCACTGCCAATGCAGGTATTGCGGCACCCAGCAACAGCTACGGCGCCCCTCTGCCACAGAGCCAATATGGTGCACCTGCACAGACCGGAGCGATCTTCAAGGGACAGAATGGCGGCGGTGCTGGCGGCTATGGCGGCGGCAACAATGGCTATGGACAGCAGCGCGATGAGGAGCAGTACGGTCCGGCCAAATATGAGTTCAAATACGATGTGCAGGACTACGAGTCGGGCAATGATTTTGGACACATGGAGTCCCGTGATGGTGATCTCGCCGTTGGCCGCTACTACGTTCTGCTGCCCGATGGTCGCAAACAGATTGTCGAATACGAGGCTGACCAGAATGGTTATCGCCCAACCATTCGCTACGAGCAGGTGAACAATGGCAATAACAATGGCAACAACAATGGACGCAATGGCGGTGGCTACGATAGCAATGCGCAGCAGCAGGGCAAATTCAATGGCTATCAGTAAGGAGAGTGCTAAAGGGCGTTACCTTCTAGTGTTTCCAGTTTAAGTCGACCCTGTAACTATAACTTGTCTACATCGTTGTTTTTTTATCGCTTAACTTAGCTGAGTATTATCAAACTATCTATTTATAGATAGCGGCGATAACAGTTTGACATGCCTCTTCTTCTTAATACCCACACTACTACTTTCTGTCTCGCTCTCACACTTTCGCATTCTTTAGTGGAACGCCGCCATTTTGCCATAGCCAGGCGCGTTCCAATGCCCGCTGTTCCATTTTCGCGTTCCCCGCCTATGCCTATGCCACATGTTTCATGTCTCACTTTGTATTTCTGCCGTTTGTTTTGTTAAGCGCCTTCATTTTGTGTCTGTTCACACACACACTGTTACAGACACACACACACACCCACAAACATATCACCAACACGCATATACACACATACATATACAATAAGCATTGTATTTAATTTTAAAAGAATTTTAATGAATTTTAATGAAAAATGCATTGGAACACACTCGAAAATGGATATTATGTAAGCATAATGTGTACAACAAACATATGAGATTTTTTGTGTATAAAATAATGATAATGAATAAAGAAGCATTTTTGTATAAAACAAAGTAAAAAAAAAAATATAAAGTGGTTTAATTTTGTAGGTTGCTGAAATTCGCAAAAGGATCTTTGTCAGATCTCTTTCTGAAAGGAATTAGCTGTTAAAGTCTATCCTAGCCTAAGTTTAAAGAAAATAACCCTCAATCCTTTTGATAACAGCTCTAGTGGATACATATTTATAAGGATTTAAGGCATAAGTATCACCAATTAATTTCTAATCAAGCGTAATTTTTAATACTTAAGATCATACTCTGGGATTTACCCACAAGTCTCTTGCATAACCCAATTTGTTTTCACTTTAACACTTGCTCCATTCTGAAACTCACCCAGTAAAAAATAATTAAATTGTTTAAGCTATAAGGGGCTACATTTATTAGTTGTGTTAACAAAAAGGAAACAATTCAATCAAAACTTCGATTAGAAAATGTTCTGAATTCATTATGTTTTATAATGTTATGTATATTTAATTGATTAACTGGGATATATTAACATATGTTGTGAACTTGAAAATTATTTTTACTTCAACACCCGCTCCAAGTGTCCCTGGTTATTATACCTATAAACAGGATCCTGCAACTCCCCCACCAACGAGTATTTCAGCTGTGCCGTAAATCCGTTATCTGCTGAATCCTCCGTGCGATAAACAACACGCTGTAGTTTATTATCGGAAGCGACTATATAGTAACGACCTTCTCTTATATTGGGCAACTCGGTCGATGATTGAGTATCATCCTCTTCGGGATAGTTTATTCTAAAGCCATCGTCAGCTGGTGCTCCGTATTGGGCAACCGGTCTTATCTGTGGTGCAAGTGGTTTTGCCAAGTTCTCCTGGGGTACATTAATTGTGCCAGCGTGCTCCACACGAGCCTTGGTGATCTCCACAGTGGAACCAACTTGGGGCAAAAAGTCGCTGGGCAGATTAAATGGCACATCTGGATGCCAGCCAGAAGGAGCATATGGAGCTCTTCTAGGTGACTCAGCTTGAATAGCGCCAATGCCGACGATTAGTAATATTACCTATTAAGAAACAAACTATTAAGTATATATATTTTCTGGTTTAGCAACGCACCTTTAGCAACATTTTAAGCAAAGTTGCATTTGAAACTGCAATTCAAAATTTGAAGCTTACGCATTTTTATATCAAAATATTGAATATATCCAGCAAATAGTCAGTATGCCAGACACGTAACTCCCTACCTCGTCTGACACACATAGGCTGCATCTGTTGCATCTCGGGCGAAATAGTCACGTAATCCATCAAAAATAAAACAAAACTGTTTGTGACCTTGGCAACGGATGAGCATATAATTGGCAAGGGTTCAACATTTATTTAGTTGACTGTATGTTGTCTTTAGTCTACAGTAAATTTCTAACGGTTTATGTTAAGCACTGTTTTGATAGTCAAGTTCAAAGGTAGATTTTAAGTGAAAGTAACAGCAAAGAAGATTAAGAGTCATAGTCTTCATATCATATCCTTATTTCTTGAAACAAATGAACAAGTTTTTTGATCAACTATTTTTCTTCCCTGGTAACAGAGTATATATTAAATAAATATATTCACCAAACTACTGCAAATTAAGTTCATTAAATGAGGTCAGAATTGAAAACCGCAAGCCGACGAAGTAAACCGAATATAATTATATAAATTGTATTACCTTAACTAAAAGGAAACTCTTCTGATTTTAAGTAAATACTCCAAGTGTCTTATCAAGCTTTTATAAATTAATTTACACAGCAGGTGGCGACATAAAAACTGTTATGCTACGGTGCGCTTGACGCATATTGTTAACTTTAATTATTTATGTTTAATGTCTTAAATAGTTTAAGCTTGACTTTGATTAATTTTTATTGGTAGCATGCTCACATTAAGTATATAATTTCTTAACTTTACATTTAATTTGTATCTTCGTTTTTAAGTTGTTAGTTGATTTGAAACTCGCGCGAACAACAGTTGAGTGTGACCAGATTGTACGATTCTGTGCAGCCCTGCGCGAATAACGCAGCAACTGCATAAATTTAACGACTTTTTAAAGCAACGTTTCTATACGAAAAACTAATTGTTTTTAAACCAAATATTTTGCTTAAACTTGTTTAAAATCAGTCGACTTAATAAAAACGAAATAAAGAACGCTTGTAAATACATTTTTGAGTGATTAACTTTATTATTTATATTATAATATAAATCAAAATATTATATCTACCACAAGAAGATAAAAACTATTCTTTCTTGATGACAGTTACTTTTCAAATATTTGTTCACACTTTTGTGAGAGCTCTACCTGAAATTCAAATGAATGCAGAATTAAACTAATATATCTATATTAAAAATGTCCCAAACTGTCTAATACATCTCTAAGATTTAAATTGTGATACATTTTAATTTTAGGATGTGTTTTTATTTATCTTGTGTTCGATACAATTTGCGTGATTTCGTTTAATATGATTTTTACACTATATTTATGCCGGATAACTTCAATGTTGCTTACTGTGGCCCAGTTACGCCCAGCTTCTTCTTCAGGGATTCGGGCATATCTGGTGGTGGTGGGCGTGGCATGTGCAGGAAGACCTTAACAGCATCATATATGAACCATTGGGCGGCAGTGAGTGTGCCAATCATGACAATCCTAGGTCCCAGACCTCCCCACAGACCTGTACATCAAATCAAAATCAGATTAGCTTAGAAATTCATTGACACCATAAGGGATTTGGACAGATTACTCACCAGCCCAGCCCAATTGTTTGGCCACATCAATCGCACTGGCACCCTTGGCCTGGTTTAGCTTGGATACGACAGTGTCAGCGGGATGGGAAACAATGGCACAGAAGACACCAGCAATATAACCAGCAGCAAAGGTGACAACCAGCTGCTCGCCCTTAGTGCATTCCATGCGTGGCTTGGGCACCACATACTTGTACAGCAGCTCCAGTGTGCGCTCAAAGCAGGCAAACTTCATCATGGTGTATGGAATCTGTCGCATCCAGAGTGGCACCAGACCCTTGTAGAAGGCACCAATGCCCTCCTGTGCGGTCATCTTAGGCAGCGCCTCGCGCAGCGTCTTGGCAAAACCAGGTGTTGTCTGTATCTTGACCTTGGCCGCCTCCATTGGCGCCAGCGCAATGTCAGCAAAGAACTCGGCCGAGGCCGATGCAGCCAGATAGAGGCCGGTTCTATAAAGGAAGGCATTCTCCTCACCAATGGCATCGGCGTACATGACTTTGAAGACCTCATAGAGACCAAACTTGCACAGACCCTGCATGGAGTACCCAATGAAGGTGGGTGCCCAGCCCTTGCCCAGACCCCTGAAGCCCTCCTCGGCCGTACTGACGCGAAAACCGTTAAAGATATTCTTGTATTTGGCCGGATCCACCTGCAGACGGCACTTGACCAAATCCAATGGCACCACCATGGTATGGGTAGAACCGCAGGAGATAATACCTCCTAAGCCACACAGCAAAAAGTAATGATTGGAGCCAAACTCACAAGAATCTAAAATTGTACAAAATAGAAGTACGTTTTCAAGAAAAGCAATACCTTTAATACATTAACTCCATCTTACCACCCTGTGCAACTGCTGCGGCGGCGATGTTGTGATGGGGGGTCAGCTGACGGGATGCTCCATCGTTGGCGGAGGAGGCGGAGGGCAGGACAGCGCTCAAAGGTGTCTCCGAGGTGGCGGCCTGGCAGCTAACGCTGGTAAATGGCGACTTGAACGTTGAGTTCTGCGCGGACTCGAACAGAGATTTGAACATGTTGCCTAGCGGGGATGCTGTGAAAGAGGCGACAAGGTTGAGGTTATTGGGTCATGATGTAATCGAATAGATCTAATTATTAAAACAGTTTACATATACATATATCACACAAATGCTTGTAAGGACAGCTGCACGCGCCATTAAAGTTTACAAACACACATAAGTTTTCGAAATCAAAAATAAATTGCTTAACCGTTTGAATATTGTTCACATATTATAAATTGGCATTGATCTTGCACATGCCCCGACTTTTTTACATAACTTTTGTATTATTTTTCATTATCGCACTCTTTTTATGCATTACGTAATAATTTCTGTGTGTGCAAAACAATTTCAGCATTTTCCAAAATATATTCGAAAAACAATTGGATTATGTTATTGGTATTTGTGAAAGCTCACTCACTTTAAAGTGCGAGGATGAAAGTGCGGAAAATAGTTGAAGTGTTGCTGAAGTAGCAAGTTTTTTTTGTTTCTGGGTAGAAATTTGAAAGTAGAACCCAAAAAACAACGTTCGTCGTGCGCCAAACCAGAAAACCAAATGCAACAGTTGCAAACACAAAACGAAAGATTTAACAAATATGTAAGCAAGAGGGTTGTCGAATGCATTCAAAGTGTATCGGTTATAAGCGGTTGCGTATCGGTTATAACCGATAAACCAGCTTTAAATGTATTGATTGGTTTTCAGCTAAGAAAAACAGTTAGGCCACTTTTCGTAAGCGATTTCAAAATAAGATGTTAACGTTTTAAAAATAATATATTTTCAAATAAAACTTTTTTTTTAATTTCACTTATTTAACAAACGAATATGCTGACAACCCGCAAGCGCGTTTGTTATTTATAAATACGCAACTTTTTGGCCAATGTTGAGACTTTTCTAATCTTGAGCATCTATTGGTTTATTTTGTTTTCTGGTAAAAATAAAAATAAATTCATTAACGCGTCGTCAGCTGATCGAAGGCGAACGTTCAATTGACAATTGATTTCTTGTGCCGTGGATCAAGGTGAAGTGTTTTGTTTTTTTTTTATGTAAAATTTAAACATTTTATTGGAAACATACAAGTTAATGATTTTTATTTACTAAAATCGGTAGTTAGTAACTTTATGGACTTAAGAACTATTACAAAAATGTATACACTTGTTTCGTGAGTTTTGTTTTTTGTGTTGTCACTTGATAATAAGTACAATTAGTTGATTCTGGTGCTTAACAAATAAATGCTAAAAATATTGGAAGTAGTAGCTGCATAATAATACTTAGTTGTTTTTTTTTTATAAATTACAGTACATTTGTACAAATGTACATTGACAAAAAATGGCAGAGTAGTTAAATAACGATAGATATAAACGACTTAAATATTAAATTGGCTGGCATTTTGTTTAAGTGTGTGTCTAAGTGTTTAAAAGGTTTGATATAAATTTAAATAGGGGTTGTTTAAGGGCGGGAGAGGGGGCAGTTGAACTACCCCAATAAACCTTAGCACAAAATACAATTAATTGGCAAACAAGCGGACGTCCTAACACGTACTCGAATATAACTTAAGATACTAACTGGGACTACGATTCGGCGGTCTCCATGTGCCGATGCACTGTCACCGGCGCCAGTATGTAATGAGAGCGTGGCTCCTCAGCATCCAGGGGCAGCGTTGTCTGCCCATAAGCCGAAGCACCACCACGACATGGCGATGGAGTTGCTTGCTGCTGCTGTTCTCTTTTATACCGCTCCGTTTTGGAGGCGGGCTGATTGCTTAAATAGGGATGGGTGCTGCTTTGTTGGCGATTTGTCGGACTCGATATGGATGTGGATATGGACATGGTGTCCGATTTGCTGTGCCGCTTGTCATGCAGCAGCAGTGGCTCCGCCAACGTAAAGCACTGCTGATCGGAGCTATCCTCGTGCGGCGTCATGGTGCTATAGCCATGATCTGATTCACCATTTGGTGGCCGCCGATAGTAGCTGCTGCCGCTGGACATATGGTATGGCGATATGTCGGCAGCATGCATTAGCTGACGCTGTGCAGCCGCATGATCATATCCACCCATGGGCGGCTCATCATGCGCCTGGCAATCATCAAAGTTAAAGCGTGACAAGGGCAGACCATAGTTCTCCTCCTGCACCGAATCCACATAGAACTGCTCCTGCGCCTGTGTGTCAAGATTGTGCCTATAGCAATAAATTGCAAAGCCAATGACCATGGTCAGCAGAACGATAGCGCCACCAAGTGGCCCAAAGGCGGAGTAAGCATGCTGCTCCCGCTGTGGATTGTGCGCGGCCAGCATCTCCATTTCGTCCAGTTCGCCATAGGGCGTCAGTGAGGCCAGCACACCATTGAAGCAGCCCGCCTGCGTGGAACAGAAGGCAGCGCCAAAGCTATTGCCCTCCACATCCTGTTGACACCACTCGCAACCCATCATGCCCAGGCATTCACGCTGTGTGGCATGCAACTCACAGCCGCCGTTGCCCGCAGCAGCAGCACAGCTGGGCAGCATGCCCAATAGCTGTGTAGTGGGCGGCAAGGCCAGAAAATGCTCGCTGGGCGGTGCACAATAGGAGAACTGTTGTGTATAGTTGGCATAATCATCGGGATCGGCGGCACCAGCGTTCGAGAGCATGGGGCACTCGCAGGGACACTCGCAGTCGGTTTGATCCATGCGCTTGCAGTTGAGGCAAACACGATCGATGGTGCTGCAGGGACAAAAGGCGCCGCCATCGCAGCTGGAATTGAGCACCGCTGCAAACAGATTGCTGCCACGGATTAGGGCAATGGCATACTTGGTGCGCTCTCCATGCACCACATTGCCCAGTATGGTGGACAAGGTGGTGTTGAATGAATAGTAGCGTTGCAGCGTGCGATTTTGATAGTTGGCACAGCCAAGTTTGCGCACCAGTTGTCCATGATTAAGCATGTCATTGGCCAGATAGGATTCCTTGTGCGTTAGATGCTCGTGCGGACGTCGTTGATTGCGTGCGGGCGTGGACACTTGAAGCATGCTGGGATGGGCTAACAAATAGCCCTCGTGATCGAACAGCAGGCACTTCATATGCGGAAGCTGGCACAGCGGCGTGCTGTCCAAGATGAGTCGATAGTAGAAGGCATAGGGCACATCCAAGGCAACTACACCCACTGGACGATCCTGCTGCGCAGAGTGTAGTGCATGAGCCTTGCCCTCAAATATTGTGTGCGCTATGGTCACAATATAACCCGCTCCACCAGCGTCCAGATACGGTGCCGTGCTCACAATGCGTCCCGGCTGCGCCATGGCCTGCCGGAACCAGGGCCGACGCGTTGCATCATAGCTGCTGCTCAACAGGCAGCCCGGATATAGCTGTATAACACCGCTAACACTGGCTATGTAGCGTCTAATGATGTGCCCACGCAATGCGCCACGTGCGTCCTGGTGCCGCCTTCTCAGCTGTTCCATTGCTTGATACAAGACGCCTACCTCGTGCCTTATACGTGGACGCAGTCCAGGATTAGCTAGCAGACCACTTGCATCACGCAAATATGCCATTATGGTCTCCACGTGCCGCAGCTGAGTGCGAGGCCGATTGTTGTGTAGAAATGCAAAGGGCGACTCAAAGGCGGCAGCGCTGAGAAAGAGTGTGGGTGCATCTAAAGAAAAATAGGAAACAACAATTGAAATTCGAACAGTAATAAAAATTCTACCGTTAACTCACCCATTGTGGCAAGCTGCCTGAAGTAGCGGCAGGTTGTAGGCGTGTTGGCTCCGCCGCTCTGCATCAGATCCAGCCGATGATATAACAAATCCATGCTGTCGCCATAATAGCCAGCATTATAGTTGGACACGGCATCCTTTAGATTGTAACGCTGCAGCGAAGCGCTTGCATTATAAGCGCTGCTGCCGCTTAAGCTAGCGCTGCTCACCAGACAGAGTACATAAATACCCCGCACGGATTGCCAGTGATAGGTGCGCTGCAGCTGTTGATGACCCAGATAGACGATAGCCTGCGCATTGCCCCGCTCTTCATGCAGCAGGCGCAATCGAATGCTGGCAAAGTCTGTCGCATTCTCCAGATAAGCAATATTAACGGGATATGATGTTTCACGCTGAATGAGCGGACGTGGAAATGCGGGATGAGCCAAAGTGTTTCCGCTGCTGCGATCCAAGAGAAAGGCATAGCTATAACCCTGCTTGGCAGCCGGCGAAGCATTCGGATAGTTGAGCAAATCCTCCAGCAAATCGGCCAAGTACAAACTAACGCCTACCACACCATAGGGCGGCACGGCATGTGTAATGGAAACCAGGACGTCTGCGGTAAACAAGACAGATTAATTTTCTGTAAATATACACTAATTCCCCGGCCTACCTCCGCTCTCGGTATCCACGACAGGCTGATGCACTTCCAGCGTATCCGTGAGATAACGTTCTGTGAATAGTTGGCCAAAGACACGACTGCTGGCCCTTGGTATCGTTTCCGTATGCATCTTATTGAGCACAAAGAAGCGCCCAGCCAATTGCGTTTCCTGACCAGAAGGCAGCCAAGCACGCACATCAATATCGAACTTGGTATAGTTCTGTGTAGCCACATCGGTCAAAAATTGTTTCTCATACATAATGCGCTTCTCATCCAGCACCACGGCGCAGGTATTGATAATAATCGGTGACAACAGCATACTCTGACCCTGAGCCAAAACACGTAGCACATGCATTGCATCCGACAGATTTGTGAGCAGTCCACGCGTCACATAAACCAACTGAATGGGTTGTTCTGAGCTGTTGATGCGCTGCGATTGCTGCAAACGATGCAGCATTTGAAACGCATACTCAAAGCCCAGCGTGTGATTCGTCATGGTGCGTGCCAAGCTTAGATTATTCAAATAGTTAAGTATCTCATCCTTGTGGGCACGTGTGGCGCTATAGATGCCATGTGCGGCGTCTGTGGGAAACGCTTCCAAGAACATAAAGTCCGCCTCACTGGAAACGGTTGCCAATGATACATAATCGGTGTCCTCTAACAGCAGCAGCAGCTCTTGTACTTTAGAAAAATATGGATTTAGCAATGAAATAAAAAATGCGTTTTATACACTTACCAAAAGACTTGCTAAGCTCAAACAACTCTGCATTCAACGCCGAACCCACATCGATGAGCAGAAAGACAAACTTGCGCTTTATGGCCGAAACATAAAGCTGCCGAAAGTGTGCACTGGCTGGAGCACCATCGCTGCTGGACAGAAAATAGATTTGCTTAAAGTGGCTGACGCTGCTGCTGCTGCTGGGTTTGTTATTATTGTTGTTATTGGAATCGGGTTCGCTTTGACTTTTGCTGAGACGTTGCCTCAACATCGTTAGCTGATCGGCTATATAGCTATTGGCCGTAAGCGAACGTGCATTGTTCTCGTTCAGAAATGTAGCGCGTATTGCCTCATCCGGCTTGAGATAGTTTAAGATTTGTATCTGCTGTTTGTTGTAATGGGCAGAGTTGGAGGCAGCTGTCGTGTCCACATTGGCGTCGTAGTCGGGCTGACAGTTCTCGATTTGTGTGTTCAAATAGAGATGCATGTGTTCATTGTTATTTGCAGCCAACTTGCTGGTATCCGCATCCTCCGCATCAAAGTCAAATTCACTTTCCGGCTCATCATCCGCTTCGTCATCATAGCTATGCTGCTGTATGAGCACATTGCTTAAATTAAAACGCAACAAGTCGCGCAGTTCCAGCACAACATGGGTGGCTCTTTGCAGCTTGCGTCCCAAGCGTTGGCTAAATGCTTGCAGATCCTGCTGCACGCTCTCGTTGCCGCTGCCATTGACGTTGCCAGAGGACAGCCGTGTGGTCACCGCGTTGGCAAAGTGTATGGAGTCAAAGATTTCCTGTCACAAAAACAATATATTTAAACCTTTCAGCATTACTGCAGCATCACATTGGCTTACCTGTATCTTGGTCACAAGCATCTCAAGATTACGAATACTCAGCAGCTTGCTCTCCACATTGCCCCTCAACTGCACAACGTTTTGCTGATTGTAGTTGACAAAGAAAATGCTTGCTGGCGTTTGTTGCTGCTGCAGCGGCATATAGCCGGCGGCAGAGGCAGACGCAGTGCCTCCATTGGATGCAGGTACTTTGTTTATGTTTATATTGTTGTTGCTAGTTGTGATTTCATTTGTTGTGGTTGTGTTTTTGCTTATGTTTAAAGCTATTTGAGGAACATGTTCAATGCTGTTCTGTGGCAATGTTTGTTGTGCCACAGCTGCCACCAGGAGCAGGAGCAGCGTGTTGCAGTACCACATATTTCTCTGCTCTCCTGGTTGGCTGTATTAACAGCGATTACCGCTTCATTTAGAAAACAAATTTTTAGTTATTTTTCTTCTTTTATATGATGTATTTCTGGTGACCGATAAATTGTGCAGTGCAGGCCGATAAATTGAAGCTATGAGTTTAGCACAAATGTTATCGTTGGAATGAGTCGATAAGTGGGTACGGTTACACTTCCCACTGATTGATCAATTGTAGCCACTAATGCCAATTTGACTATTTTATAGCTGTTACTGGCTATTTTTAAAGTACGATTGCTAGAAAAACTCTCAAATTGCTATGCAAAAATAAAAAATTTGTTTAAAAAAAATATTGGTTAATTTCTAAGTTTTTTTTATTGACAATTTAGCTATTTGCTGCACATTTCCAACCCAGAAACAGCTATATTTCTCCATGAAAATAAGACCATGTAACCATAAGACCTAAAGCATGCTGAGCTACAAATGATACAGTTTTATAGGCAATGAAAGTAGTATAATAATTAAAAGAAATAATTGACAATTAGTAATTAAGAAATATTTTTGGCTCGCAATATTTTCTCATATTTGGTATTTTTTTGTTGCGACTTTTGTCTGGTATTTATTGCGATAAGCTACAAATGACAATCGATACTGACTGCTTACATCGATAGTATCGTCGTGTGATTCATAATAAAAGAAAAAAAGCATATAAACATTTTATCAACAGAGTTTAAGACTTGTAACTAAGCAATGGCCGCCACACTGAAACCATATTTAACCGCAGTTCGTCACTCGCTGACCGCTGCAATGTGCCTGCAGGATTTCCCCTCGCAGGTTGTGGAGCGGCACAACAAACCGGAGGTGGAAATTTGTTCCAGCAAAGAGCTGGTACTCACACCCATCGTTGTCTCTCGCAATGAGAGGGAGAAGGTGCTTATCGAACCATCAATTAATTCGGTGCGAGTTAGCATTGCCGTTAAGCAGGCGGATGAAATTGAACGCATTTTGTGTCATAAGTTTACACGTTTCATGATGCGTCGCGCTGAGTCCTTTATCATACTGCGACGGAAGCCAATTGAGGGATATGACATTAGCTTTCTGATAACCAATTTCCATACGGAGCAAATGTACAAACACAAGCTGGTTGACTTTGTTATCAGTTTCATGGAGGAAATCGACAAGGAAATCAGCGAAATGAAATTAGCTGTGAATGCACGAGCACGCACCTGTGCTGAGGAATTCCTGAAACGTTTTTAGTGCTCTAAGCCGTGCAATGTATTCCATAAATGCTACAATAAAATAAACGCTTTTTTCTATATCTAACTCTCGACAAGCTGCAATAACAACATTAAATATAAGTAGAAATTCATTTTTGTATCCATAGCAGACACGCAGCTGAAAATTTGAGACTTTAAAGCATATAGAATATTGTTGATTAAGTTTTACATGTTTGTTAACAAACATTATTAACTTGACAGACTGTAATTTCCGATTTCTCTATTTATGTATTGCATGGTTAAAACTGCATGAAATAGTAAAAAGTTAACCCAGTAGTTTATATTGCTCACATATGTTAGTCAATTTATTATTTTAGCAAACAAACACTGCCATTAATTCTATAAATATTGCAGGAAAATCATAATCTGACTAACAAAAACTTGTTACTATCTACAAAAGAAAGGTACCAGCAGTTTGATTTTTTATACATCCAAACTCAAAAGCATTTTTTAATAAAATAATTGTTTGACAAAATATACTACGACAATAGTAAAGAGAGACGACTTTTAAGTTTTTGACAGAAACTGAAATTAACTCAGTCAATTTCCTATTCCATAATTTATAGCTCTTAATTTTAGATATCGGAAATGCCAACAATTTCCCCAATAAAATGTCTTTGCCAATGTTTGAGTTTAAATTTTGGGCGCTTTATTATGTTTTGCAACACTTCAACATTTTGCGAGTTGTGCAGCACTGTGCATAACAGCCCTGTCTCAGCGAATAACAACAAACGCAACACGCGGACGGCGCCAGTTCGTTCTACCCATTCTTATTTTAAAGTTTAATACTAATTTAATGCCAAAATGGTAGCAACAAAAGTAAAAGGCACAAAAGCTGCAAAGCAGAAACAAGACAGCAAAGTCAGCGAAAGCTCAGCTCTAAAATCAAAAGCCTGGCAGAAGGTCAAAATCAAGGGCCACGTGATATCCGATGATTTTAGCGGCTACGAAGGAATGATTGGCTTGGAAGTGCTGAAGGAATACGATGCAGCACTGGTCAAATCCACGCTGAGGGAGCCGGGCGCGGAACGCAGAGTCAGGGTAAAGCGGGGCAAGCACAACAAACAGGTAGAACTGGAGATTGAGTCCGATTCATCAGCCAGCAGTGAGGAGGAGGAGGAAAGCGACAGCGAAGCAGACGAGGGTATTACGAGCAGTGGCAAGTCAAGGAAGAAAGCAGCATTGGCAGAACGTCATGCGCAACGACTGGTGAAGCAGCGGGAAAAACGCGAACAGCGCAAGGAGCAGCGAAAAACCAAGAAGACCAAATCCAAAACAGAATCTAAAACCGAATCCAAAGCGCCCAAGTCATCATCAAAATTCACAGCCAATGAAGATTATGAACCGGATCGCTTTGCTCTGCTGAGACCGCCGCCAGCAGGCAGCGACGAAGAGGAAGATCTGCCCGCTGCCAGCTCCGATGACGAAGAGCAAGTGCCTCAACTGGTTGCTGTCGAACAGGATATGACAAAGTGGCAGGATCTGGGCGTACCTGCGCCCATTATGCGCGCTTTGGCTGAGCAGGGCTTTCAGGCGCCCACGCACATTCAGGCCATGTCGCTGCCAGCGGCCATGCATGGCAAAAAGGATATACTGGGCGCTGCTGAAACTGGCAGTGGTAAAACGCTTGCCTTTGGCATACCCATACTCGCGGGTATCATGGAGCTAAAAGAACGCAACGATGGCTCCAGCATACGCAAGGCGCCCAAAGTAAAAGGTGAACAGGCGCCAGAGCCGGCGCCGACTAAAGATAATCACGAGCTGACGCCACCACCCGAAGAGCTCGATTACGTATCGGGCGCCAGTGATGAAGACAGCGATGCGGAGGAGCATGGCCAAGCCAAGCATCGTCCACTCTATGCTCTGGTGCTGACGCCTACACGTGAATTGGCCGTACAGGTGAAGAACCATTTAGTTTCCGCTGCCAAATACACGGGTATCCGTGTAGCAGCGATCTTTGGTGGCCTCTCGGTGGCCAAACAGGAGCGCGTGCTGCGCCAATGCCCCGAGATTGTGGTTGCCACGCCGGGTCGCCTCTGGGAGCTCTTCATGCAGGGCAATAATCATCTCAACAAACTTGAAAATGTCAGTTTTCTGTGCATTGATGAAACCGATCGCATGGTGGAGAAGGGACACTTTGAGGAGCTACGCATGCTGCTCAAGGTGCTCAACGCGGATGAAAATCGAAAAAAGGTACGCCAGAACTTTGTCTTTTCCGCCACATTGACGCTCGTTCACGATCTGCCAGAGCATATGCAAAGTAAGTTCAACATTCAACTCTACTTTGGTTCACTAAATAAAATTCATTTGTGTTTATAGAACGCAATCAAGGCAAACGTCCCAAGTTTATCAAGCAAACGGTGGATCAGAAGATTGAAAGTCTCATCGAAGAGTTGGGCATATCGCAGCCAAAGATTGTGGACATTACCAGCAGTCAACGTAAGTAATCCAAGTATTTACAATAATAGGTACGTTAATAGAAACATACTCTCTTTTAATAGAAACATCTCAAACGCTCACCGAAAGTCGTTTGCTCTGCGCCATTGATGAGAAGGATTACTATTTGTACTACTTTGTGCAACGTCATCCTGGTCGCACCATTGTCTTCTGCAACTCCATTGACTGCGTTAAGCGTCTGGCCACGCTGTTCGGCTTGTTGGAATGCAATCCTTTGCCGCTGCATGCCAACATGATACAGAAGCAGAGATTAAAAAATCTGGAACGCTTTCGAGATAATCCCATGGGCTTGCTAATAGCCACCGATGTGGCCGCCCGTGGCTTAGATATACCCAATGTGGAGCATGTTATACACTATCAAGTGCCGCGCACAAGTGAGAATTATGTGCACAGATCAGGACGCACGGCGCGTGCCAATAAACACGGCATAACGGTCATGTTTATGGAACCCGGCGAGGTGAGGACCTATGTGAAGCTGCACAAGACGCTGGAAAGAAGTGGGTGACAACAATTGGGCGTATATTTAAATTTGTATAATTAACTTTGGGTGCTTGCAGCTGAGGATCTGCCGCTGTTTCCAATCTCCGAGCGTTTTCTGGGATCTGTGCGAGAGCGTGTGAACCTGGCACGCGATCTGGACAAGGAAGAACTGAAATTGCGACGCACGCAAAGCGAAGAGGGCTGGATGAAAAAGCATGCCGAAGAAATGGACATGATTATTGATGGCTACAACGATGAATCGTAAGTAGAATAAATGTTTATGCTGTGCATTATTCTAATATGCAGCGCCTTACAGTGGCAGCGACCAGGACGAGGATCCGTTTGTCATTGAGCGTAGACGCAATCGTTTACATGTGGACTCTGTGCGCGCACAGCTCACTGCACTGCTAGCACAGCCCATATTCCCCAAGGGCTTCAGCTTTAAGTATCCCACCAGCACGGGTCAGCTGCTGGGAGGCGCCGATATGGCCACCAGTAACGGCAAGAGCGCTGTGGAAACAATGAAGGCAGCCATCGAGGACAACAAACTAGCCAAGAAGCAGCGCAACAAACGCAAACGCAATGTCTTAACATAGTTTCAACTAGTTTAATGTATAAATATATTGTTTATAATAGAATATCCAAATCAATGCTTGGAAACAAAATAACGCACGCCGGCCTCGGTTAGAAAGCGCGCATGCTTAGCCAACAATTGGGAGACGGACAACGTGGGCGTGGTAAAGCAGCTACAAAAGAGAAAAGCAACAATTAGAAGTCAACTAATGCTTAGTTAGATATTCTGCTTACTCAATGTACGGCTCCATCTCATCCAGCGTCCATTTTCGCTTTGTTTTGAACAAGGCGCGCATGCGTTCAATTATAGTGGGCGGCAGCTGCTCCTCGGACAGCGAACGTATGCATGGCTGCGGACCTTCCTTGTCCAAGATGCCCAAACCGCGCAGATATTCCAACTTACAGGACATGCCCTCGGGCAATGCCTCCTGCCAGGTGCACATGAATTCCTCATTGCGAAAACGCAAACCTGGCTGCAAAATGTTTTGTGCAACAATGCGTGCCACCAAGGACTCTTGATATTTGAATTTGTTGGGGCAGCGATCGCTTGTTCTTGTATAGATATCAAAGAGTCCAGTGACAATAGGTTCTGGTGCAATGCCCTGCAGTGCATAGATTGTCTCATCACGTTCCACCTCATCCAGTGCCCAGGAGTTCTCACTAATCAGACCGAGCATTAAATTAATAATGCGATATTCATACTCATAGTCCAGCACACGTATGTGTCCATCGAATTCCAACGCCCTATACTGTTGCAATCCTGCCACAAACTGTGCCCGACTGCACTGAACCGTATCTAAGAGCTGCTGAAAACTAAATAACAACTTGCGCTCAATGCAATATTCGTTTTCTGGGCCGGAATAGCGCGTCAGTTGCAGCAGTTCGCCCAGCTTACGAAAACGTGGTCGTATCTCGCGGCATTCAAAGTATTCGTGGCATATGGTGAGCACTTGTCGCTGTTCCAGCGTGCGCAACAGTTCCAAATCATCTTCAGCACTATCGTTGAGACTACGCTCCAGTGACGTATTGGCATTGCCCGTACGTGGACTCTTCAGTGGCGACGTGCTGGTGGCGGCACCAAACTTTAAGTCCGGCACCAATAACAAACTATTTGAGATCTCGGCACCCTTGACATCGTACGTGCGCTCATGCGTACAGAGCACGACCTTCTCATGCAATCCACCCTTGAAATGCAGCGTCTGCCCGGTGCGAATTTGCTGCAGCATGTGATCATCTAGCTCCAGTAGACGCAAGTTATCACTCACAACGTGAGCGGCAGGGTAATAGAGAGCCTGTGTGAGCTGCGTCAGCTGACGTTCATCCATTTTGGCATGCTTGACAATTATCTTAACATCCTCCGGTGTTCGCACATAACTAAAATACAGTTATTTTTATAAATGGTATGTAATCTGTATTTGTTAATTTACCTACTGTTGTGGAACATTTTCATCCATTTCCATAGCATCCAAGTCCATCTCTTGTTTTGCGCGCCAATAACCAACGATTGCGGCGTTGCCAGACCGCTGAAAATTTCACGGGTATATTTTATAACTGAGTGCAAAGTTTAAAATTTAAAGACAAACAAAGTGCACTTTTAAATCAAAAATTATTTAAATTGCATGCCAGTTTAGAAAATACCATAATTTTCAGACAAGAATTTAGCACTGGTTATATAGCTCTTACAAATATCTTAAATAGAACACCAATTTTTCATTTAAAAATTAATTTTTGTGTTTGCGATTTTTTTGAAAAATTGATTTTTTTATGCAGTGTGAGTACAATAAGTTGTTCTAGAAGGCCGCTAGCTTAGTGAAAAAATGGTAAAAAGCGCAAACTACGCTAGACTTGCGCCAACAAATAGCTCCATTAAAGCGTACAGAAATGAGATCTTAAGTTTTTGACAAAATTCAAAACTAGAAAACTAAATTTTCTGTTCATAATTTATTATTTTTATTTCAAAAGCCACCACCATTAAATCCATAAAACTAAAAAAAACTTGCCAAATCTTAAAAAACAACAGCAACTTGCCATTCACAACTTGCCATCCACACTGTGCAAATGTGCTACCCACTTAAGCACAAGTAACAGGTATGCTGTCGCAGGTACTTAATCACATCACTTGCAAGCTGTTTCTCTAAATGTATCAGCTGTTTTTCGCAAAAACAATCGTAAAAAACATAAATTTGTCATACACGTGTGTACAATTTGGTTGCACAGCAACACCATGGAGAAAATGGCAACAAAAACCAACTGGACGGATGAGGAACGTCTGGAACTGGCGGCACAGCTAGACGCTGAGCTTGATAGTTTCATTGATGGCTTGGAAAAAAAACGGTATGAGGAGGGATGGCCCGAAGATCGCTGGGAGGCGGAAATGGACAAGCATCCGTTTTTTATGAAACAAGCGCCACAGCCAGGCGACGAAGTGCATCCAATGTTTGAGGGCTTGCAGAAACTCAAATACGATCCCGAAGAGAATACATTTGAAGAGCTTGCGCTCAATTACAAGGAGGATGGCAACTTTTACATGAAGCACAAAAAGTTTCGCATGGCCATCTACTCATTCACCGAGGGCATTAAAGCCAAGTGTGTCAATCCCGATGTCTTGGCCGTTCTCTATAACAATCGCTCGGCTGCCCATTATTTTCTCAAGAACTATCGTTCTTCATTGGCTGATGCACAGCGTGCCCTATTCCACAAGCCAGTTTACACCAAGGCACGTTGGCGCGCGGCCCAATGTGCCTATGAGCTGAGCCAGTTTGATGTGTGCAGTAAGCTGTGCGAGGATCTGCTGGAGGTGGACATCGATCACAAGGAAGCAAAGGCACTGCTGCATAAGAATAAAATGAAAAAGGTGGGGGTTTTTACCCAGGGTTTTCGATACTCAATATAAAATTATTCATATAATTCATTTACATCCTTTAGTTGGACGCGGAACGCAACCAGCGCAAGGAGACAGCCGATTCGAAGCGTCGCCTGGCACGTTACCACAAGCTGCGCGACGCGCTGGAACAGCGTTATGTTAAATTCGATGATCATGTGCTTAATAAAAAAACAAAGATGAGCGAGGAACTATTGCGTCCCAAGTTTCTGCCACTTGAGGATTATACCGTGCATCTGGATGAGGATGGCAGCACCTTAATTTGGCCCGCTGCCTTCTCCTATCCCGAATTTCTACTCAGCGATTTTCAGCAGCAGCTGCCCGAGACAGCCACCATGACGGATTGCCTGATGACGCTATTCGCGGAGCCGTTGCCCGTCGATAAGACGCTTAGCTATCGCGCCAACAATGTCAATGTCTATTATGAGAATCGTAAGGTTGGCTGCGTTCACAAAGTGAGCCCGGAGAAGACGTTGCGTGAGATTATCGGTGAGAAGGGCTTCTTTGTATCCGGTGGCGCTTTGCTTTTCTATGTGGTGCCCAAGGATACGCGAGTCGAACAGGAGTTTATCCATCAACAACGACGGCCTTTGGTTTATCCTTAGTTATCTTAGTTTAAGTCCAAGTTATACACTTAATTTTGGTTTCTTTTTGTACATTAACAAAGCATTGATTAATTTTATTATTATTGACTTTTCATTTTGCGGCAAAATATACATTAAGTTTATATCTTAGTCACGGTACAATTGAGCTTTGGTTGCGCTATAAAAAAAGCTTTTTCAATATGCATAATTTATATTCTTGCAGCACCACTTTTGCTTTTTCTTATGTAGACAGTAAAGTTATTGTATACTTTCGCATGTGGACGATATAGATTTCTTTTGTTATCAATAGCTAAAGCTGCTTTGATAAATTTAACATGCAGTTTATCTGCATTGCAAGTATTTTATATGTTAATTAAATGTTGTGAGCATGGTAAATCGAATCTTAATGTTATAATAAACAGTTGGATTTCAACAAATTTGTATGACTTGAATATTTTACTTTAGAAATGGTTTTTAAAATCAGTTTTAAATTTCTAATTCTGCAAGAGTATGTAAGCTTCGGCATGCCGAAATATGTTTGTATTTGTTTATCATGTTTTTAACTAAATTAGTTGATATGTTGATTTGCAGCTTGCAAAGCCAAAAAAGCGTAGCAGTTCACAATATTTGAGCGTGTGCAGAGTTTAATTTCCATTTAATATATAACTTAATAAATAATTTATATTGAGTACTTAAAGCATTTACGCAGTTTTAGTTGCCTTTGGAAAAACACTTATAACTTGAAGCATATTTAAGTTTAGATTAAAGCCTTTTAGATTTTAGATATGCCTGGATTAAATTAAGAATGAGATATCTTTTTAAGTGCATTGTAAGAACGCCAAAAAGTGCACGTCCTTTTTTTTAGATGAAGCTCAAAGAGTCTTAAAAAGCTGCCTTAATATACAAGTTAGCTAATTTAGTTTTTTTTTTTTTTTGTATAAAATAAGTCAACAATAGTTTTGTATAATTTGTGTACTTATATATAAATAAAAGCGTTTTCGATGTTTTCTATAATTGAGCATACGTTTAGGTGGAATATGTATGTGTTTAAATTGTTGAATATTGCATAGACATTCATTCGCATATGGTTAAGAAACAGCCAACATAGACACAACATTAGATATGATATATAAACAATTAGTTTTGCTTATGCTGCATGATATGATGAATATAATCAGAACTGTTACAATTGATCAAACCTGAAGTTCGAAAAACAATTAAAGGTTTGCTTAACAAAGTGAACTTTAAGATGAAAAACTTGACCAATTTGAAAACGAGAACAGTTCTAAAGATACATAGTTATAGCAAATTAAGATAAACTTATAACATAAGGCTTTTAAGTGCTAGACTAATGCATAATTAAGAGCGTATTAAATACATTCGTACAACATAAAAATCAGCTAGCTGAAAATGACAGCTTTGTAAAAAACAATAAAGGTAAATCACATGCAAAACATAAATTATGGCAATAATTACGCTAAACTTAATATTAATAATAGTTAATAGATAATAATAACAACAACAAGAATGCTTATTGCTATTGTGGAGATGCTGGAGCTGCTGTCACATTGCGTTGAAGCACATTATTAAGTCGCAGCTTGAGCGGCGAGAAGTCAATTTTTTTAAAACGCGGCAGCGATGCAAACTTTTTTAAGCTGTTGGACGGTGGCGCCACCAGTTGTTGTTGCTGCTGCTGCTGCAGCTCGTTGGGCGATTGTGTTTGTGATTGGCTCATAACTGGCTTAAGCTGCAATTGTTGCTGTTTGGTTGGCGAATTGCCAAACTTGGCCAATGTGGCATACTTTTGTAGCATGCGCGTTGCACGCTCTGCAGCCTGATAGCAATGCTCGTACTCTTCCTCCAATTGGCTGGACTTGGATTTAGATTTAGGCTTGTTGCTGCTGCTGTTGTTGCTGCTGCTGTTGCTATTGTTGCGGCTGCTGCTGCTGGTTTCAGGCGCTTGGCCATCGTCAAACTTGAAATCAATATTTTGTAGCATGGCCAGTTGCAGCAGCTCCTCCTCAGCAGGTTGCAGCTCATTGTTGTTGTTGTTAGTATTATTGTTATTGTTGACGCTGGCACGCTTTGTTGCATGCGTGACGGCATATACACCCTCGGAAATTTTATGGGCGGCAGTCTTTTTGTTTAACGTTTTAGTCTTGGCTAACGGTGATGATGATGATGTTGATATTGACTTTTGACGCTGCTCAACAATCTGTTGTGGCGATGATATATACAGATTCTCCTTGCGCTCACGTCGCAGCCGTGCGCTGACCAAATGACGCATGCCGGGTGCTGCTTCGGCGCTGCTGGGACTGCGTCGCTTGGACTTGAGCGTGTCACAGCTGTTGGGATAATACGAGGGTATCTTATCATCTACGCTGATAATGGACTTGCGCGGCGTTTGATAATAATCTTCCTCCTGCTCGACAGCAGCGACTTGCTGCTGCTTAGGTGGCAACGTGGGCATCAGCGGCGATTCGGTGGGTGTGCTGGAGCTGGGGCCATAGCCCAAGTTAAACCCCGCATGTTCCAGCTCCTGTGCTGCCTTTATAGCCAACAGATTCTCATAGAGATGTTCGGCTAGCAGACTGTTGTTCATGTGCTCATAAATGTCGCTCTCATTGTGCGTTGTTGTAGTTGGCACAACAGCTGCAACAGTTGCAATAGTTGGCAGCTTGGCTGCTGCATCATTGGTATTGGTATTGCAGCTGCTTGTGGATGAGCTGTAAGAGCTCGTAGAGTAGCCGGATGAGCTGGAGGCCGTGCTGCCGCTGGCTACCGACGTTACCGCAGTAGCGACTGCTGCCAGCTTTTGAACAATGGGCGCCATGACACAATAGCCATTAAGATCATCCACCAAAACCTTTTTCTTGCGCTGCTGCTGGAGTAGTTGGACACTGCTGGCTCCATTGGCGCCAACCAGATTGATGGTGGACGAATTGCAAGCTGAAAAGTTAAAGTTGTGCGGCAACTGCTCCGATACATTCAGGCTCTCCAGCGAATCGGCTCGGCTCAACTGACGCGTAATCTGTGCGAGCAACAAATGACGTGAGGGGGTGTGCTCAATGACGGAGTCCTCGAGGCTGATGTTCAACTCCTCGCTGGAAAGTGCCTCGCCAAAGGTGTCCAGAAAGTTAAGCTTGGATAGATCTGGGCTGGAGAAGCTGTTGCGATGCGCATTTCTCATGTTAGAGCTGCTGCGTTTAACGGGCGGTGCTGGTTCTGGCGTGGGCGCATTCTCATATAGCACCAATTGCTGCTCCTGCTCCGGTTGTGGCTCACTAGCGCTGCCCGAGCGACGCTTCTGCCCAAAGATATTGTCTAGCATGTTTTTGTACTTCTTCTTCTTGGCCAGCTCCGACTCGGGATTGGTGTTGCAGCGCGGTAATTCACCCGGTTGACACTCAAATGTATTAATACGCTTACGATGCGCCGGCAGCGGCGGCAATGCTGGTGGCATTTCCAGCAACGCACCCGTAGCACAAACAGAGACCAGATTCATCTCCTCATAAATGCCTGAAGCAATGGATGCGCGAGAGATGCGACTGCCATCAAAGATTTCCTCATAGATTTGCGAGACGCGCGCCGAGAACGAGAAACTGCTTGCGTCCAGCTCAAAGCAAAGTGAATCCGGCAAGTTGGGCAATGGACCAAGCGCTTTTTGTGCGCTAAAAGTAAAGGTTATGTTTAGTTGTTGATTAAGTAAAAATAGAAACTAGTTAACAGCTTCTTTAAGAGCTTACCCTGTATCGCGACTGAGTCTGCGCTGCTCGAGAAAAACCTGTCTGTACAATTCGAGATTCTTAATAGACTTCTTTATCCACTTCATGTGGCGTCGACAGGCCGTCTCCGTGTCCAGTGCAAAGTAAATGAAGCAATCGCGTCGATTCTGTGTCCAGAAGAGTCCATACGAATGTTGTTTGGTGCGCGAGGTAGCCAAACTGATGTTGACGCCAGGCACATTCACGGATACGATAAGCAGCCTTTGTTGATGTGCTGGGGATGGGGATGAGGTTTCCTCGTCGAGCAACTGGAAACTAAGACGCAGAAAGCAGGGCACACATTTGATAGCCTCGATTTTGACCAGACATTTCGTCCATGTCCTGTAGCGTAGCGCAATGGCGCGCTTGTCATGTGTATCCAATTTGACATCCATGCACATAGAAATTTCATTGTGTTCCATGTTATGTGCTTGTGGCTTGATGTTGTGGGTGTGTGTGTGATGAATGGTTTAATGAAAATGCTAATTTTTCGTATGCACTGCGCTAATTTTACATGTTTTCGCTCGTTTTTTTTTTTCGTTTTTCGTTGTACTGCTAATAACGGCAAGGGTGGAGCTCAGTGTTGTCAAATTTTGCCACAAGCGAAAAACCATGGTGTGTACACACTTGCTGCGTTTATACGCGCGCAAAATTCACAAGCTAAATTTATGCTTTAAACACCAAAAACGCGAATTTTTCAACTAACGAAAGTTGACCATGAACTCGGAGCAATATAACAAATAAAAAAATTAAAAGGCCCATCGCTGCTGGTTATAAAATTAAAAAAAAAAATCGGTCAAACTATTTAAACAAAAAAACCGGTTTTCGGAAAAGAAAATAAAGTTAACATATACCGAATATTGTTGTTTTTTAGTCTTCAAATGTGAAATATTGTCGATATTGCTAAAGAGAACAACACTCTTTTATTTCTATGTTGCTGCTACTTATATTCTTTTTGTTAATTGTTATCCTTTGCTTTCTTTCCTTTACTTTAAATATTTTTTCATATCGGTTACATTCGCGATTTTAAAAAAACATGAGTTCGCGCGTATAAGCGTTGTAGCTGACATTGGAATACGTTTTTGCTTTATACTTGCTCGTGAACAGCACACATAATTTAATTTAGGGTATTTTTTTGCCATGCCAGCTGCGGTCACACTATCAGCAGTTTTGTGAATTTTATGTGGGAACGTTGACGTTTCTGTCGTTTGTCGTTTGTCGTTTTTACCGAAAGCAATCATAACGCTTGTATTAGAACTTGACTTCGCGTCGCTTTGACAAGAAAGCTTATAAATAAATAAATAGAAATAATTTTAAAAAAATAGCTGCGTTTGTTTACAGTTTGCACGAATTGGTTTAACAATTTTGGTTTACCACGATTTACGCAACGAAAGCAGCTGCGTCGAGAAGACAAGGCGGTTGTGTTAAAAAGAGGTGCAAGTAGGCGGGGTGGCAGCAACAGCAGCAGCGGCAAGCAAAAATTCAAGAAGCAGCAGCGCAAAGCGGAATCAAAGTCTGCGCATAGAAACAAAATAGAAAATATATATATACATATGTATATCAATTTTTGCGAGTGTGTAATTGCTCGCAGTTAATAAAAGAAAAAAAATAAATAAAAAGTGTTGAAATTGTTTAGCTAAAAATAGTACAAAATGGCGCGTTTGAAACATTTGTTGTAATTTTATTTATTTATAAATATTATTATTGTATAAAAAGTGTCACACCAAAAATTTGCATTTTTTACATATTTTGTGGGTAAGTGAAAATGAACACAAAAAAAGAACAAAAAACGCTTTCAACTACGTCACACGCCTTGTGCGTGGGTGTGAATCATCCATAAATATATATGTTTGCATGTATTCATATAAGCAGCATATTATCTCACTTTTGTTTTATACACGCACATATTGATTTAGTTCGCGCACGTGCTAAATTCCAATTGCTTACCAATTTGTTATCCAATTAGACCAGTTTGGCATTACAATGCTTGTAATACAGTCATTCCAACTAATCCTCTGCTTTATTGTCAGCTGTTAAGTGGAAAATTTTCCACGCATGTTTCTTGTTTTTGTTGTTGTTGATAGTGTGGAAAATTTTTCAACGCCACACATATTATTTGGCTCAAACGCGCACGCAGGTAAACAAAGCAGCCGTTATTTGTGTTACCATGTTTGCCGGCCGTATATCGCTGGCAACAATAACAACAACAACAACAACAAGAAACTACAACTACAACAACAATGCACTGCATACAGCTTTTGACCACGCACAGCTTTTGCAGTCAGCTTTAAAAACTTGCAGCAACAATATTAAAAAAAAAGCTTTCCCGAGCTATTTTATAGACTCGCTTGCATTGAGAGTTTATTGACTTTTTAATGCAAATTGCATACAGTGTGGAGGACATTGCAAATGCATGTGTGTGTGTGTGTGTGTGTGAATACGAGTATACAATCATAGAAACAAAAAAAACTTGAACTTTGATGAATGAATAATCCATTTCATTAATGACATCATCAGACACTGTTCTCATTCCTATATCCTGAAGCTGTTTAAAAAGTATTATTTTGTATTTCAAAAATAGATAAAAGTAAAAGTTGTTTGAAATGTCGTTTTTTTAGTTTTAAACTTAAAATTATTGAGTAGATTTTGATAAAGCTGCAAATCGAATTTAAGTACATGTATATGACTTCATTCATTTTATTAAATAAAAAAAAATTAATTTGAATTTCTACTTGTTGATTTGAAAAAGTTGGCTTCTTTGTCATGCTCGAAAGAAATAATTGATTTATAACTTGATTTTTAGTCTCAAAGAGTTAAGTAATATTGACTTTATTCTTAATCTCAAATAAAAGAATTGTATAAAAATATGATTTCTGTTTCAAAGAATTATATATGTATTTTGAATTGTTCATGTTTTTTAATTTTTTGAGAAATACAAAAGTCAATATTAAATGTATAAATGTAATAAAAATAAAATGTTATCGAAAATAAAAACTTAAAACTTAAGAGTTGCCTTCTGGCATGATTGAAATGCAAATAATTCAAACATAATTTCCGAAAACTGAATAAATTGTATTTTCTAGCTTATCACCCCAGATCCGATTAGATATTGCCAAAGTAATTTGTATTCTTAAATATTAGGACTTTGAGTATCGAATTCACTATAATTTGATAAAGGATTGAATTAATTTACCATTGAGATAAAATTCAACTCACAAGATAAAACAAGAAAAGAAAATTTTGGTGTCTTTAAGAAAATTTCAGGTCCGCAAAATGTTGCCGGAAGTGGAAACCGAAACAGCCAGAACAGCTTTTCAAATTGGCATAACTACAAAAAATTTTAAAAAATATATCAAAGTTTTTAGCACGTTTATAGCATCGTACATAATACATTGCCTTAACATCACATGGTTATTTCTACGAGGGTATCAAAAAAGCTTTGGTCAGCCATTCAATAGCTTTTTTTTGTAATGCTTTTAACCAACTTTTATTGATTAACTGTTTATGTTTCTTTTACTTGCAGTCAAAGCGGATGGACGCAGTTTCAACTTGTCAATAAAAGCGCATCAATTTGATTAACTTTTCATAAAAAATTCTTAGCGGAAAATTGTATTTTATAAATGTTTCTTACAAAATGTCGCGTTCAAGCAATTTGTTGTTGAATTTAAAGACTAAACAGTTTAACTGTTAAACCAAAGACAAAAAAAAAAACACTTCAAAAAAAAGAAAAGAAAAAGAAAAACTTAATAAAGAGCAAGAGAACTTTGTGTGTTTGTGTATTTTGGGTCTTGGGTCTTTGGGGCAGTGCAATAATTTAAAAAAAAAAAAACAACAAAAAGTATTAAATTGTTATACATTCCATATAAAATAAAAAGGATAGCACACGTTGTCCAGAACAGTTAGATAAACCCTCGCTCGATTCCTTCGATTGTCGATTTTTGTCAGATTGATAACGGTTAAGCGCCTAATGGCAAGTTCGCTAAACAAGACAAGACACAGGCGCAGATTGGCTGCGATCTCGTTTCTATCGAATATCTCATTAGATGGCACACACCGGGACACAAAATTTGGGGCAACATTTGGCAGCAGCATCTGCACGCAACAGCAGCAGCAGCAGAGTCATATCAACAACAATAACAACAATAAAGGCAACGCAACGGCAGCGTTGGGACTCGGCGCCGGCGGCTATCATCAGCACCATCAGCGTAATCATCAGCAGCGCAGCAGCCAAGCTCAGCAGCAGCAGCAACAATATCAACAACAACAACAGCAACATCATCAACAACAACAACATCAGCAGCAAAATGGTAAATGCGGCGGCAGCTCTGCAGCAGCGCTGCTTCTATGCAGCGCCGACGTGCACATGTGCAGCGGCAGCGATGCCAGCGTCGGCCTCTGCGGCCTGGACGACTCCAGTGCCACAGCATTGGGCAGTGCCAGCGATGGTGATGGTTTTAGTGAAACTGAAAATATGGGTCAATACCTGATGAACGTTAGCGCTCTGCCCCAGCCCATGCAGGCTGAGAGACGCAACATAAAGCGGCCCACATCCTGTGGCCGCCAGCAGCAGCAGTCGCAGTCGCAGTTGCAGCAGACACCGACATCTGCCACTGTCAACAACAAGCAGCTGCTGCAACAGCAGCAGCAACGTGGCGGCAGCGGCGGCTCCGGCGCCGAGAGCGGCAGCGATTCGGACAGCGTCAAGATACCGCTCAAGGTATCCAACTTGGGTAGCGGCAACGGCGTTGGAGGTACTCTCAAACTGTTGCCCCTAAGAGATCGGTAAGTGTCTTGTTTTCAATTGCTCTCTTCATATTCTACTTAAAGTTGCCTTGAGCATCAGTTTTGAGTTTTTCAAAAAGTTTCTAACTTAATTTAATTGCAACTTTTCATAAAACCAAACACTTAAAATATACACACCTGTTCCGTCTTCCAACTTCGGCAAGTTATTGCAAAAGTGATTTTCCCTTAAATATTGATCAAGAATTAAATTCACTTTTATTTAATCAAGAATTGAATTCACTTTTTTTTTAATCAAGAATTGAATTCACTTTCATTTTAATAAGATTTTGCGGATTCAATTCACTTTTATTTAAACAAGAATTGAGTTTACTTTTATTTAATCAAGAATTGAATTCAGTTTCATTTAATCAAGCATTGAATCAACTTACCATTGAGATAGGATTCAATTCACAAAATCAATGAAATTTTAAACCTTTAAAGAAATTTCAATTCCGCATAATGTGGTCTGAAGTGGAAATCAGAACTGACATATGTATTTTAAGGGAGGTGCTTACTATTAGAGATGGCAATTTTTTTAATAATCCTAAAATTTAAAAATAAAAAAAAAAACTTCCCTTCCCGTTTCCATCTCTACTCTAGAATCTAGAGTCTGCAATCTAGAGCACTGATCAAACGGCATTAATAGTAAGAAATGCCTAAACAAAACTTCTCTTTTGTCAAAAACAAACAAATGTATAAGTTTTCAAAAATCTAAGTCAAGTTTAGCTATTTATATTTGAAATTCGATCGTTGTGTGTTTGGCTCAGTTGCATTCAACCTAATGTTTGTACTTAGCGTTTAATTTTAGCTTCATATTTCTCGTTACTTTGCGTAGATATTTCAGTTACGTTCAATGGAAAAATTGCTTTGCTTCATGTTTATAATAACAAAAAGTTATTAGAAACTTTTTGAATCAATTTGATTGTTGTTACGCTTTTATTTATTGCACCTAGTTTTGCCAGTTTGAATGTTTACGTTTATGTTCAATCAATTGACAGCTTTTTTTTTGTTTACAAAACTTGAGGAGCTTAAACAAATAAGCGCATATCTTATGGATACACTCCGGCGCCATAGAATAAGTTTAGGTAGAACATGTATTTTTTGATATACTATGCCACAAGCTAAAACATAAGTTTGACTGATCGATTTGAATAGATTTTTTAAGGAATTTGTATAGCTTATGCGAAATATTTAACTTTTCCTTAAGTTAAGATCAACTGAATGAAAGTTGCACTTTGTATTAACTATATATAAAGAATAGTGAATAGATTCTTTCATAATAATGTTGAAATATCTACTGTTATATTTCGAGAATTTCTAGAGTGTACGAAAAGTCTTTTGAGAAATAGCAATACTTTTGAATTTTGTGAAGATCAGCTGAATAAAAGATGCACTTATTATAAACTATATATAAAGAATAGTGAAACGTTTCTATCATTATAATGTTGAAATATCTAGCATAATGTTTTGAGAATTTCTTCTGTAAGTACAAAGTCTTTTCAGGAACACCTTTTATATTAATAGCTTTAGTTTTCATTGAGAGAAATTGCAATGCCAAAAATTTAAATATATTATTTAAAAGTACAATCGAAATCTTTCAACGTCTGTTTGGCCAATTTAATTTATGTCACTTTCCGATTTCGAAATGTTTACAATATATTTAAGGGGGGCTCTGACGTAGTTGCTGCTGACGTGGCGTACTTTTGTAGATCGTTTCTCTTTTTCACAGCTCGCAAAATATAGCAGTCCGAATCAGAATCAGATTCGAAATTCAAATTCACACCGAATGTGGCGCTTCGTGTGTCCATTCAAATAAAACAATTGTCGTGTGCCTCTTCAATTAACGCTAATCAAATCGCCACATTGAAAGGCATCTCGCAAATTACTCAAACAACAGTTTGCATGTTGTCTCTGTGTGTTGCTTGTGTGTTGTCCACTTAATTTAAGCTTTTGTTGTGTTCAGACTCAGTCCTAAAGTGTGCCACAATTCTCGTGCCACAATGCTTCACGCTACTTGCCGCTTCATCACGCACAAATCTAACTACAACTAGCCTGTCATTAGCTTCATTGTTCATGTGTTTCGCATTGTTTGCCTTTTATTAGCGGCACGAGTTGCACACACTTTGTGGCTTGCTGCCACTTTATGGCAGGTGGCAGCACACAACTACACGCAACAACAAGTCAGATACACGTTGCAAAATAACGCATTTGATGTAGGCGTGATTATGACAATTATAATTCTAAAATAATCGATTTGGATTCTACAAAAGTTATGTCAACTTTTGTTTCAACTTTTAGTTTGTTAAAATCGATGAATTACACTTTTTCTAAATTATCAATCAAAATATGAAATTTTGTATAATTTTAATGACTTTCTGAACTTTTCTTTTTGACTAGAATCAACAAACCATCAAATTACATGCAAGCAAATCTATTAAGAGACTATTTAAATACGCATGTATTCCAAAATGATTCACTAAGAATCTAAATTTAAGATAAACATTCATTCCATTTGAATTATAATAATTTTTAACATGGTTTAAATTTGGCATTACCTTTCGTTTTTTAAACAAATCAATAAGTTTGTTAAATAATTTTTTAAAAATTTCGATAATTGTATTTGTTAATAAAAGGAAACATTGATTATAGACATTACAATCAATATAGATATAAAAAAAAAATTGAACTGATTGACGTCAATCACTGCACAGCCCAAACCGCAAGAGGTAGAATGCTGAAATTTCTACAGAATTTGTATTTTATGTGGAAAGTAAGCATTAAGAAGTCGTTTTGCAATATTTTAGCGAGAAATGTGAAAAATTGGCGTAAAGCTGTTGTATGGAACTTTATTGTTTATTATAAAATCAGGCTCAAACTCATTCTCCAAGATCAAGTTCTGAAAATGCAACCCTGAGCTGAAAATGGGAGAGAGGGGGTAGTCAATTGGACATTAGAAACTCATATTCAAAGCTGTTCATAGAAAATTATACTACAGCTGTTATAATATATATTTCATATGAAAATGCGGTTCTTGTGCATAAATTGGCAATGTGACAGAAACTTAACCTAGTTTTATACATACATTAATACTAACATAACAAGGTTAAGTGATTTTTCTATCATAAGAATAGCATTTATGTAGATATTTGCTGTTATATTGAAAACAAGATGCGTGAAGAGCGCACAGAAATTGCATAGAAAATGCAGAGCGATTGCCTTGAACCCAAATCCGTTTTTTTTTTTAAAAGCTGTCAATATTCAAGTCTGCTCTCTCGCTCTCTCTCTCTCTCTTTCTCACTCGCAATACATAAACTTTCTTGCACATAAAATTGCTTTTTTAAAGAGCTTTCTTTCATTATATTTCCGCTTCACTCCCACTTTGACACCCACTCGAAAATGTTGTTGCAAGAAGCTTTCGCTTCAATGTTAACACATTGCTTAAATTGCATTAAACCCGTCTAGACATAAGTTAATACAAATGTATGTTTAGGTATCGTTGTGTATAAACATATATACATAGTATGTATTCTATATGTATAACATACATACATACTTATGTATTGGTATTGGTTTAGTTGTTGGCATTGTTGCACAGTGCAATACGCTGCGCTTTGTTTAAATGACCTTGTTTCTTGTTAGCGCTTCGCTAACGCCTCGGCACTTGTCATCACACGAGACATTCTTTTTGTTGTTGTTTTTGTTGTCTTGTCTTTGCTGCAGCTTTTGTGTCACTCACCTGTTTAATTGGTTTCTTGCAGTTTCTCGAGGTGTTCGCAGCTTTGCATTACATTTGAATTACATACAGTCCAACATTGTGTTTCATTCTTGTTAAAAAAATCAATTGCAATTCTATTTAAATCAACAGAAAACATTGTTATCGATAATTGTCATCGATAGGCAAATATGAATTGCAAATTGTTGGAAATGAAACAATCAAAAGGCTTTTGTGCTTAATTTTTAGAATTAATAGTTAGTTATTCATAAAGGTCTATTCCAGTTTTCACTTTTGCTAGTTATTGCAAAAGAGAATTTATATTAATTGTGCGCATTTTCTCTATTAACAAGAATTTGCGGTTTAAATTCACTTGAATTTGATCAAGAATTGATTAAATTTGCCATTAAAACAGGATTTAACAATAACAATATTAATACGTTTTTAAAATTTCTAAAGAAATTTCAATTCGAATTTTGCAGAAAGTGGAAACCGGATAAGGATAATCGCTGTACAAAAAACTTTCAACTTCTTTAATCAAAAGTTGCTGCTGATATTCCTCAATGGAATAGATCATAAATATAGTACTTAAACTTGTGATAATATTGCCATAGTTAATCTTTAGGCCTATTCAAGTTTACTTATCAAGCGATTAGACTTTGTGTAAACAATATTTTAGCGATAGCTTATTAGATTGTAGGTAAAGATGGTTTATGGTGCTATTATCTGGCAATATCTTGTAGAACGCTTTAGAAATTAGCTACGTTTTTAATTAAACAAAGATTGTTATCGCTGGACACGGCATTGTTTTGCTAGTTGTTGAGATAATTAAAGTTTTATAAGTAAAAAGTTAAATCTACAAAAAAAACCAAATAAGAATACTCTAGTCAAGTGTGCCCGACTACGAGACTCCCTGCTCCCAACTTGCATTTCAAGCAGTTCAGCGGCAACTCAAGCAAGCAGCGCAATTAACTTGTCCAGTGCCTGCCAAACTTTTGTTTTTGCCTGCTGAGACGGGGGTAATATATTCTTCCATAAATTTGGTGTTATTTATCCGATCGTAATGAAATTTAATCCGAAATTTGAAATAAACTTCATCTGCGTATGGTATACAGAAACCTGCATGCCAAGCTTGGTCTCTCTAGCTCTTATCGTCTCTGAGATCTGTGTATTCATAGGGACGGACGGACGGACGGACAGACAGACAGACTGACATGGCTAGTTCGACTCGGCTGTTGATCCTGATCAAGAATATACATATGTATGTATATAGTTTATATGGTCGGAAATGCTTCATTCTACCTGTTACATACATTTGCAGTACTTTATAACTCCCTTTTTGCCATTTTTATTGAGAACAGGGAGTAAAACTGAAAGAAAAACTTTAGTAGCTGTGTTCAGAAATATAAATTATATAAATCATGCTTTAATTAGCACTGGTTAACTTTTTAAAACCTAGAGTTTCTGGTTCATTGTACTTGTAGCTCATTATACAAAGAAAAAAAACAAAAACATAAACAAATCTTTTATAATTACTCAGAAAGTTACCCACAAGGCTTCAATTACTTTGTTATTTCCGTTTGCCAATGTCAGCAACATTACCGCATTCTGTAAACAAAACTCAATATATGCAAATCAGTTGAAGAAACACTTCCTGTGGGAAACAAATGTCAATGTCAATAAAAATATGCTTTGCTGGCAGAAAAATGATTGAAAGCTGAATCCAAATGGCAAAAAGAAAAAAAAATTGCATTAAAAACTACGACGCAAAAGACAAAGCGTAAAATCAAATTGCAAACTACTTTGAACCAGTTCTTGTTATTGTTTTGATTTTCAGCTTCTTCTTTTTTTATGTTTTGTGCTTCGTGTTGAAAGTTGTTTTGAAATTTGATATGTTTTGAAGTAAATGATGAATGGCACAGCATAAAAAAAGCAGCGGAAGACAAGAAACGTTGCCAAAAAACGTAAACAACATTTTTTTTGGGTTCGGCATTTTGTCTTAACAAGGGTCAGCTTATTATCTCCCCCTCCCTCTCTCTGGTTGCCGCCGTCTCGCTTACTCTTCGAAAGCTCCGCAATTGCGTCATGCGTTGTTTATGATTTAATGTTACGCTTGCAGCTTTTGTGTGTTGTTCCTGCCACTGTTCTGAGTTCTGAGCTCTCCGTTTCAAGGACAACCGCAAAAAGTCAAGTTTAACCCTGAAACGAAAGCTGTGACAGTCTGGCAACGCCGGGCGCTCTCTTTGTCCTGCACCGTTACGCTCTCAATGCCAATGTCAATGTCAGGGTAGCCCAAAATAAAACCTGTACCAAATTGTAAGCGACGCACAGCTTTTGCTACTTGCTTGCCGCTCCTTCAAAGTGTCCTGTGTGGCATCTTTGCAAACTGGGTAACCTTGAGGCATATGCTTTGTTTCTTCTTCTTATTTTGCAGCATTATTTGTTACCGGCTACGTCATACGAACCGGTTAGATTGATATTTATTTTGCCTGCTTGTTTACTTTCGGCTCAAATCCTTTTTTTTTATTGCTGACTCGCTTGTTGTTTGTTAAAACATATTTCATCGTTGCATCATTTCAAGGTCACTTTGAGCATGTTTAGGGGGTTGCAAATTCTCTAAGGGTTGGCTAAATATGTGTGTCAGTGGTGCAGTAGGATGCAACAGTCATCTACCGGTTATTAAAGTGCATTCAAATCGAGAAAGCACTTAGTGTAAAAATCATCCCTTTTACAAGTTCTTTTTCATAACAAAGAAAACATTTATGTATTGATTTTTGAAATTTGCATTTAGGCACATTTATTATGGATTAAAAGTTGACTTAGATTTCAAATCTTTGAAGACATATTAGTTAAGATTTTTACTTTAGCAGAATCATAATCTTCTTTTCCGGTAACTAATTCGCCTTTATTTACTTTATAAAGTTTTTCAAACAAATTTTTAAAATTCGTCTGAAATTTTCTATAAATATTCGAGTTTAACCTAATGGAACTTGTAAAGTTTGAGTTTGATTTAATCTTTTTATACTCTGTTTTCCAAAATGTTTGTGAAATTTCCCTTCGTCGGTCTGACTGTCCGTCTGTATGAACACAGTTTTTTCCACAGTTTTGAAGCTAGAGTAACCAAATTTCGTAGTATTTAAGTAGTCTTTACAAGAATTTAATTTATTTAACGTACATAAAACAGAGTATATCGCAGTCGGGAGAACCCGACTGCAACGATCTTACTTGTTTTTAAATAAAAAAGTTTTTCATACTAACTGTTCCTATTTTAAAAATTAGTAATTAAAATCTAAAACGATTCGGAATGTATATTCCTGTTTAGTCAGAATATCTGTAGAAACGATACAGATTTTTGTTCAAAAGTTAATTATTCGTTAACTTTTCCAATTCTGATTTAAACATTCAGAAGCGGAATTGTAAGCTGTTCGGAATTCCGAATATCGATAGAACATTAGGATTAAAAAGAATTGCATTTGAGACGTTTGAATGAGAGGTCTTTTAAGTCAAAAACTTTAAAAAGGTAAATTTATTACAATTATATACAAAAAGCAGTAATTAAAGTAGAAAACGATTCGGAATGAAAAGTTTTTGGAAATGTAAACAGGCATGTTTAGTCAGGATTTCTGTAGAAACGACAGAGATTTTTGTTCAAAAGTTAGTTATTCAATACATTTTGCTTTATATTAATATATCTTTTCATCCATATCCATATGCCAAGAAAATGAATAAAAACAAAACAACATAAAATGACTGTTTATTTTATTTGAAATCAGCTCATACTGTGTTACCAGTTTCGATTTAAGTAGTTTCGTTTTTATCAGTTTCGATTTTAGTAGTTTCGTTTTTATCAGTTTCGATTTTAGTAGTTTCGTTTTTACCAGTTTCGTTTTTACTAGAATTGCTCTTGGCAAATTCGAAACCGTAGCCAAACCAGCCGTCGGTATATTTTGTTGTCTTTCTGGTTACAGAGCGACCCGGTAGTTTTTTGGCTGTTTTGTCATCCTTTTTCCAGTATTTGTCCCACAACTTTCTAAAGGTACCCTTTTGCTGTCTAACATTGTAACGGATTCTTCTGCATTCATCTAATCGTATATTCTTTCGATAGCCCCATGCGCATGAGGCGCTTCGTAAACTGATAATGGGTACACATTGCCCAGTTCCATCATTCCATCTAAATCCGGGTGCACATTGTTGTAGTTCCGTTTCGAAATTGTTTAATATCTTTGGTAAACTATGTTGCGTTACTGTGAAACCATCAAAACGCTCCATGTCTTTGCAACTAATTACTGATTACTGATCCCTGATTTCCAATTTTCATTTCAATATTTTGCGGTCATGAAAATTAACAATTTCTTGCTATTAGTTTCGCTTTGCAGACGCAACAGTTAGATTATTAATACAGTTAATCGTTAAGTCATAATATATATTTAAGCGAACAGAATTGCATAAGTTCATGTTCTTATCTTATAAACATTTTATTTTATTTTTATACTCTTTTATTTAATATTTTTGAAAAAAAAAGAAAAAAGAGTAGATTGGGTTTGTGAAATGTCCGTGCGTCTTTTCGTCCGTCCGTCTGTCTGTATGAACGAAGCTTTTTCCACAGTTTTGAAGCTAGAGCAACCAAACTTGGTATACATGTTGGTATATACCATAGGCAGACATACCCTTCCCCCACAAACCGCAAAAACCTATATCTCCCACATTTTTATAGCTAAATTTTTTAGTCCAAGGGCTACTTATCACATCCTTCATTGATCTGACTAAAAAAAATTTGACCACGCCCACCTCCGCCCCCGCAAATAAGCAAAGTTTATATCTCCAACACCCCTTTAGCAAGAGTCACCAAATTTTGCAGGTTGAATTCTGTTGCCTGTCCCAAACCTGTAGAACTGGCCCAACCAAATTTAAATTGAATTGCCACGCCCACTTTTGACTCCGCAAAGGGTCTAAAAAAAGAGTATATCGCAGTTGGGTGCAGCCGCCTGCAAGGTTCTTGTTTATCTTGATTTAAAAAAAAAAAAATTCTGTTTAAGATTTGAGAATATCAAAAAAATGAGGATTTCATCATATCAGCTTATCTTAAAATACGTTGAAATAATTTCGAGTAAAATATCTTAAATCAAATCAAAACAACGAAATTGAATAGAAAACAATGTGAATTTTATTTAAATTTTGTTACAAGCCTGATTATAATATATGCTTATAGTATATCGAATCGATAAGTACTTTCAAAATTTGACATTCGATTTGCTTACTTGACCCAATAAATTAAAAAAGGATTTACACCTCTTTCAGTTGTTGGTGGTGTTTTTGCCACCTTTTTTTCCTCAACTTGATTTACAGCAAAATTGCCAAATTTGGCAAAACGGCCACGTGTTCCAGGTGTAGTAGTGTCATTTGCAGCTTCAGTATTACCTCCACCAGTATTATCTCCACCAGTATTATCTCCACCACCAATATCAGCCGGTTCGCCCTCACCTATATTTACCTTGTCCTCAACATTTCCACCTCTGGTTGTTTTAGCCGTATTCTTTGTGAACCATGTTTGTGTTGTTGTTTGTATCGTTGTTATTTTAAAAATAGGTGCAAACCATTTGCGAAATGTTCCAGCCTGTTGACCCGGCTGTTTATACTGAGCACGTGAGCACTTGTCATAATTTGCATTGCTCCATTTATAGCCATATTTACAGCTATAAGGACCTGCCCGCATTGAAATCGCTGGAACATCCGGCACAAGTGATTCTCCCAACGGCAACGCCAATGATTGGTTCAAAGCCACCGAAATTGACATCTCTTCGACTCAACTCAACTCAGTCGACGTTAAAACTAAGTTCAAATAGAGCACAATGCTTGTAATGTGTTTTAGCCGTATTTATAGCCGTATTACCGTATCACATAATTGGTTAAGGTGTATTTAGTTAGTAACAGTATAATTTCAATTAAAACGCCAATTTGTATATACTAAAACTCTGCATATTTCGATCTTATTATTTATGACTCCGTCATGTCCGTCTGTCTGTCTGTTTATATGCGTTTTTAAGCACTTTGTTCTAGGGCTATCTTGATGAAACTTGGCACAGTTGCTTCTTTTTTCTGCAGGTAGTACCTATAGTTGAATTGGCCAGATCGGACTACTATAACATATAGCTGCTATAGGAACGATCGGTTGAATATAGTTTTTGGTATGAAAAACTTATTTGTTCTTCAAAATAGCTCGACCAAACTCACTATGTCTAAGTTTAAACACTAGCCACATATGTTGACAAAATTTCATCGAAATCGGACTTCTATATCTTATAGCTGCCATAGGAATGTTTGGTTCAAAATAACTTTTTGTATGTTTAATGGCGCTCTGTTTGTGTGTGGTCTGTTTATCCAGGATATCTGTAGAAACGATAAAGATCTTTGGTAAAAGTAAGTTATTCGTTCATTTCGTCCTATATGATATACTGATACGAAGAGAAGCAAAAAGAAGCATCATTGAAACTTTTTGAAGGAAAAGCTCTTTGTTCTGGTCAATCAAGAATTAAATTATAAACTTTGTGTATTTGGACATGTCTCTTTAAAACATGATTCGTGCAAAATTTAAAAAAAAAAACATTTGCTAATGTAATAAAAAAATGTTAACTTAAAATAATGCGCAGTTTATTTTACTGCCAATTCTTAGCCATATTTTATAGTACTTTTGGAAAATAATAATTGCCAATCTATGGCATTACCTAACTGTGTATTTCTGTGTATTTATATGCACAAACAAAATGTTAATAGAAACAACTCAATAAGCTTGTTGTATGTCTTGTTGTTGTTGTTGCAGTATTTGTGTTGTGGTCAGCAGTTGTTGCTTTGTTGTTGCTCTTGTTGATTCATTCGCTTTAACATACAAACTGGTAAATGGGTTGAAAATGACAACATAAAGAAACCTAATAAAACAAAACAAAAGCACAAAACTCGATTGAACCGCTTTGAACCTCTTTAAGCCGCTTGCTGCCAGGCCTGCCAACTGCCTGCCATCCACACACACTTCAAATAAAGTCCGGAATAACAAAGCATATGTGGACTGAATGCTACTCTCTGATAAGCGACAAAAGTGACTTGTCATATGTTGGCAAATATGACGGAATATGAAGGCACCGAGGGGGGGTGGGGGGTCTACTGTAGTCCTAGTATTCGTGATACTCAACTGTTGTTGTTCAAGTGTTTATCTTTTTGCTTTTGTTTTTAGAAAAGCTTTGCGCAACAAATTGAGCAAACAATCCAAGCTAACTGAAAAACTGACTGACAGGCAAACTAACTGACTGTCAAACTAACTGATTTTCAGACAAACTGACCTGACTGCCAGACAATCTAACTGACTGTTAAACTAACTGATTGTCATCAAACTAACTGATTGCCAGACAAACTAACCTGACTGCCAAATAAACTAACTGATTGCCAGACAAGCTTACTGCCAGAAATACTGACTAACTACCAGACAAACTAACGTGACTGCCAGAAAAACTAACTGCTAGACAAACTGACTGATTGCCAGACAAACTGACTTTCTGCCAGACTTTCTAAATGGCTGTCAAACAAACTTATTGACTGCCAGACAAACTTACCTAACTGACAGACAAACTGACTAATTGTCAGAAAAACTAACCTGACTGCCAGACAAACTAACTTAACTGCCAGACAAACTATGTGCCAGATAAACTAACCTGATTGCCAGAAAAACAGACTTACTGCCAGACAAACTGACTGATTGCCAGACAAACTTAACTGACTGCCTAACCTGGCTGCCAGAGAAACTAACTAACTGACTTAACTGCCAGACAAACTAACCTAAGTGTCAGACAAACTGACTGATTGCCAGTCAAACAAACTGAGTGTCAGACAAACTGACTGGCAACATGCCTTAAATATTTGCAATTGAATTTGTCTTGTTTTTTATGTACTTAGCTTGTCATTCAGTTTTTATTGCACCTCGGGGCTATAAATCTACATTACACAAATTTACAGAAGTATATACATATATCATTTTTATGATTGTCTGGCTTTTAATTCTCTTGATCTCTCGCTCTCTTATTTGCCTTGATAAAGTTTGCATCATTGACATGATCCCCTGCGTGTTGTAGTTTAAAGTTTAATTTCTGATTGCATTAACAACCTTCATTGCGACTTGCCATTTGTTTATTGTGCCATTTATATTGTGTAAACAATTTTGAGGTCTGTCGTGAATCCCATCTGACAAATCTGACTTCCGTGCGAAAGCTTTTAGTTAGTTCTTTTCTTTTTTGACTACACAAGCTTTCTTTTTTATTATATTTACTTTAATTTCTTTTAGTGTTTTATAATTTTTTTGTTTGCATAGTTTATATTTTCAAAAAAAAAAAACACCTCTACGCGAGGTTAAAGTCTAGTGACGATGCTTATTCAAGCGACAAAACTTGTGATATACAATATTGTGGCGAAGTACTTTCTGCTTAATATATGAACTATTTTAAATAATAAAAATAATTTTGCCTTCGTCACTAGCTTGAATTCACCATACTGATCAAGCTTTTTAAAATTTCCGTAGTTGACAACAGCTAAAAATTGCAATTTGATAAGTATAGTTTGCAATAGCAATTGGAAATATGTAGATTTCAGACCTGTTCCCACTTCTGAGATCTTTTCATACTGAATTGTTTCTGTTCTCGAATAAAATAGCAATCCTTTTTCGATTTTAAAGATAAATTCGAAAACTTCTAAGTCAATTGTAACGAAAGCAAAACTTTTTAAATCGAATTTCCCATTAATACTCGAAATTTAAAACAGCTAATAATGCCAATTTCGAATGTTTTTGAATTGGAAATAAGAACATGTCTGTATATTCTCGATCTGTCTGAATTTTACAATTTATTAACATTTTTGTTTTTTGCAAACGTATTCAATTTTCGTCAACTCAAACACATCTGTTTATTTAGTTTTCATTTGTTTACTGATTGTGTTATGTTTAATTTAATGAGCTCATGCAAATGGCTCATATGACAAACCTAAAAGTATCTTTTGCTCAAACGAATTTCAATCAATCATTTCAAGTTTCGGTGAAGTCACGTGAGGCAAAAGCACACGCTTAACACATGAATTTTCATATCATAAAAACAGCTTTCATGAAATTGTAAGTGCAGCCAACTTAACGTTCTACTATTTGCTGTTCATTTTGTTTGTGTGTATAAATCTCAAATTCATGTTTTGCATAATATTTAATTTTGTATATGTGTTAGCTTAATAGATTCCATTTTGTTAATATTTATATGATTTTCAATTTGATTGTGATGAAATCATGATTTTCATGGCATAAACGCATATATCGCATGATTATCAAATTCTACTATTAATAGTAGCGTGTGCTTGAGTTTTGAGTAACAGCTGTTTGCAAAGAGCTCACAAACAAAGAGCTGATAATTTGAAACAATAATAGCAGAAGGAAACATCGCTGATAAAAGAAACGCAAAGTGAATTTAGTTGATTTTGATTGCCTTGGCACAACAAATCACAAAAGCAATTGCAAGATTGAGAATCGTGTAGTTAAAACATTTAATTATGTACACACGAGTATTTGCTAAGTGGGTATATCAGCTAAGAGCTACATTCTGTACTACATAGCATAAGAGTTAATATAATTCAATTTTAAATGAAGTTGATTTATCAACAATAAAATAACTTAAATTGAAAATTCGCAAATATCAGACATTGATTGATTGATATGATACAATATTCGTACATACCCGTCTTTTCAAATTATATTTAAAAGTATTTAAAGAGTATTTAAAACTTAAGCGCTGGCAAATTTAGAATTTCTTTGTTTTGTATATTCGTTTAATTTCAATTCGTTTCGTTTGTAAATACACTTTTTTTTTATTTATATAATTTATTTGCTGTAGTTGTGAAAAGTATATTTGTTTATATTTTTAGTAGCACTTTGGCCAACTGATAAGCTGAATAGAATTTCTGTTGCTATTTTGTTTTTTTTTTTTGGCAAGACTTTAATGGTTGCCGTAAATACGAGTGAAATATTGTCTTAATTAATTTAAATAGTTATTAACAAGTTGAATTTGATTTGAATAAATACAATTATGCAAATTGAAAGTAAGTTGAGTCATTTGTAAATTCAAACAAGTTAATCATTATAAATTTTTAAGCAGTAATTAAAACTGAACTGGAATAAATTAAACAAATACAATTTGAGTTTAATGTAAGTGTTTTTATACTCTGTTTTCCAAAATGGAAACAATCGGTTGAAAATAAGTTTTTGTATGAACAACTTTTTTGTTTTTCAAGATAACTCAGACAAACTCATTTTACCTAAGTTTAAGGACAGTTTATAAGTACATAAGTAGTCTTTACAACAATTTAATTTATTAAACGTACAGAACACAGAGTATATCGCCGTCGGGAGATCCCGAATGCAACGTTCTTACTTGTTAATTGTAATAATATGCAAATTATAAGTAACTTAATAAGTTGTTTTAAGTTTTATCTTTTCAAATTTGAAAAAAAAAATAATTTATGTACATAATGTATGTGGAAAATATCTAGATTATATGATTTTGTTCAAATTTGATCAAACTGTATTAGTTTTAATCTGAGCATCTTTTTTTTTGCAACTGTGCCAAGTTTAAATACGATAACTTTCTAACTGAGAGATTTGTGCGCATAGAAACAGTCTCTAATACTATTTATAAGGTCTTTGATCAGACGGATATAGCTAGATCGATTTGGTTGTTTTTACTGTTCAAGAATATATATATACTATAAACTCTATGTCGTTTGAGAGGTGTCACACATTTTGACTCAAAATCACAATACCTGCTATAAAGGTACAACAATTTGTTTATATTATAAAGAGCTAGCATATTTATTTTTAGCTCAAAATGTTTAAACAAATTCGAAATGTTTGTTTTGAAATTTAAATAACGTTTGCTCAATGCACAGGCGCTCAGATGTAGATAGGCTGACGAACAAAAAGAAACAAAAAACAAAAAGCGTTGCCCAAATTACTCAAAAAAGCAACAACAATAAAACTATCAAAAAACCAAGGTCCCACACCTGCACTAATGTGACCGCTGCAGTCGCCTCACTCACTCTTTGAACATATAGTTCCGCGCTCTCTCTCTTCTCATACATGTAGCTCCCCCGCTCCATTTTGGTTGCTCTTCCACTCTAATCACAACACGCATACACTCACGCACTCGCTCTCTTATTAGAAAGAGAGAGAGAGGGAGGAAGCATAAGTTACATAATTGACGTAGTTTTTATGTTGCGTGGCCCTTTGGAGGTTTCTTTTTCTTCAGCCTTTACAATTTCATGTAAAACTGTAAATATGTGCATAGATAACATGTGTATGTATATGTATGCAATGCTTCTGCTTTGCTTTTTTGGTTGTTTTCTTTTTTTTTGTTTGCTGTGCGTGCTGCGCGCCTATTAGAATACTCCAACTAATTAACGGGTTATGACAAGCTATGCGCCACTTTATCATACGCACTTCCCCATTTGTCATAGAATTTTTAAGAACCCAAAAACGTACTTCCCCCCCCTGCAAGTTGCCTAATTAATGCAAACAGTAATTTGATGCAACACCTGATTGGAGTACAATTCTTTTTTTCTTTTTTTTAAGCTAGCTGCACGCGTAACCTCGATCTAGACCAATTATCTCAAGGTAGTTTGCCAGGCGCACAGAAGCTAATAGCTATTTGCTGCCCTTCAAACAACTGCAGCAGTATGTGTGTTTCTTTTTTTTTATATACATATATATTTTTCATAGAAATACATAAATCAATAATGGACAAAGTGCTGCCTGCACAATAAGTGCGTCTTTTGTGATCGTTGTTCGTAGAAGGCCCTGCGACAAAACATCTTCCAACTGCATTTTGCTGTGCGCCTGTGAATATATCGATCACCTCTTTTGGGGTGTGTTTTTGTGTCTATGTTTGTGGTTTGCTTTTGAGTGGCCGAGAAAGAGATAGCGTAATAACATGAGAGAGCGAGAGGAAGGACAGCGACATCAACGCATACTCTTGCAGTTTAATTTGTCCCTGATCTTAATTTCATTGAGTTTTATAAATAACATAAGCGTCAAAGTTAAGTTTACACGTGTCTGATGAATAGAATATATTTTGATTTAAATTTGAGAAATATAAGTACGTAATGTTCCCATTAAAAATGGGGAAAAGGAAGTTATAAAGTGCTGCAAATGTGCAACAGGCAGAAGTAGGCATTTCCGACTATATAAACTATATATATTCTTGATCAGCATCAACAGCCGAGACGAACTAGCCATGTCCGTCTGTCTGTCCGTCTGTCTGTCTGTCCGTCTGTATGAACGCACAGATCTCAGAGACTATAAGAGCTAGAGACACAAAACTTGGCATGCAGGTTCCTGTATACCATACGCAGATCAAGTTTATTTCAAATTTCGGATGCACCCCCGTATATCGCAAAAAACTCCCACAGCCACAATTTTAAAGATACAGCTTTGATTTTTGGTACACATATATGTTTTATCAAAGTTGATCGGCTGAGTAAATTTCACCACGGTCGGGTAAATAACACCAAAGTTATGGAAGAATCTATTACCCCCGTCTCAACAGGCAGAAACAACAGTTTGACTGGAACTGGACACTTTAAGTGCGCTGCTTGCTTATGTTGCCGCTGAACTGCTTGAAATGCAAGTTGGGAGCAGGGAGTCTCGTAGTCGGGCACACTCGACTAGAGTATTCTTACTTGTTAACCTTAAACATATACATTGCTAAGTAACTCACACTTTCAAACTTTAAAATAGAGGTTAAAAATAACAGTTATTTTGGGAACCTTTTAATAAAAATCAAAAATAACTTTAAAATAATTTATATATAACAAATGTCAAAATTAAGTGTTCTATTGCAAATTATTAAATTATCCTACAACTTTATTAAATAAAGATGAATTCACGATTTCTTGAATGGTTTTCATGAACTTGTTTTCACAAAAGCAAAGCATAAACGTAATTTCAAGTACTTTTATGACTATTCGAAAATGTGTGTTAAATTTTGTTCATGGCATAAACCTAAAGTTTGCTATTCACATACATATGCATATGTATGTGTTACGTGTGAATTCAGCTTAACGCGTTTACCTAAAATTTTAAACATATTGAAAACGTGCTCAAGGTTCCTTCAAGTTGATGTTCAGCTATTGTTGAGCGCCTGTTTCGCTTTAGATCACTTTTCGAAGCCAGCGATTCTAATTTGTTCTGTTTGTTTGGCCAACTCTTCTTTTGCAGCACCTTTAGCAATGGAGCTAGCGAGCAGAGCTTGGTGCCGGAAAGAAGAGCGCGTTTAAATACTGCGCCCGGCATGCGGGGAGCAGCAGCAGCAGCGGCAGCGGCCGGCAATATCAACATAATGGGTACTGGCCTCAAGCGGAACTACAACATTCGAAGCGGTTCGAGTGGTAGTCATATAACGGATGACAGTAGCACTGAGAGCTTAGCACCAGCTGGCAACTATGCGGGCAGTTTTCGTAATAGTCTTAGCAAATCGATGCAGATTAAGGATGGACGCAGGGCACCAGGTCCAGGATTGGGACAACGGGATGAGCGCATGGTGTTGGTATCACGTAAGGTGCCATTTCTAATATTCTCCGCATTGCCGTACTACAAGGGCAAGAATGGACGGTGAGTGTATGATGCAGGTTCAAAAGAGTTAAACTTTTACTAATTTTGTTTAATTGCAGTGCTGAGATACGCAAGGATGATCGTAGACGCCGCAATCCATCCACCTCACGTCCCCTGAGCTCCATTAATGATGCACCCTTTGATCCCTTCGACTTGATGGGCATGCAGAAGGCCGAAAGCGGTCAGGTTAGTTCAATTTGAAATATTTACTTAATATTTTAAACTAACTTATTTACTTTCTGTTGTTGTTTAGGATATTTCATATGGCCACTTGTTGATACCATCGCGTCAGTATGAAAAGGAACGCAAGAAACATGGCAACACTTCGACGAATCCCTCAATTTTCGAGAATCAAATGGAGATAACAAGCACAGCAGCTTTAAGAAATCATGGCATAGCGAGGTGGGTGCCTGTTTAAAGCTTGTCTTAACGTTTCTATTATTGTTTTCTTTTAAACAATATCAATATCCATAATATCCCATTACCACATATACATATAAATACCATTATACAAAGATCTCATGCCTCATACATACATATATATTTAAATCTCAGACATTCATTAAACATCAGTTCATTTAATTGTAATCAAATATTTCATTAATGAAGGCTTAAAATAACAGCTATTCTTTAAAGTGTTAACAAAATGTGTATGTTTAGTAACTAAGTATGTTTAATAGTGTTACAGAAGTTGGTAGAAAATGTAGGAACAACAATGCTTTATTGTTAAAGATTAAAGTCCATTTGGGTTTATTTGTTGGGAAACACAATTGAAGATGCAATTTCTTGAAATTGTAGCTCCCTTCAAAATAATAAAGCTTTAAATTATAGATGGTATCAGCACTTTTCTATTTTTATATCGTTATTGAAATCAGTTTTCGCATAGCTCAGTTAACAGAATTTCTTATTGTTTTGGTCACATGTTAAACAACAAGTCGAGTTTAAAACCAAAATAATTGCCAGCCGCTGACTAAACAAAATTTTTGTATATATTGAGGGTACTCTGAGTCAACAGATCGTATGATAACTTATTGCTAACGATTGCAATTTCGTTCATCAGCTGAGCATATTGACAATTTATGTAATTCAAAATGTTAGCCAAGAAACTTCGAACCTAAACCTAACCCAAACCCAATCCAATCCACAATTTATTATTGTAATACATATTAAAAAAAAGAAGAAGTTTTCGATGCATTTTTGTACCATTAACTTTTGCTAATCATAACGCTTTGCACTACTTCGTTTCAGCACAAAAACCATAACCAAACGTCAAGGCAAATGGTAAATTTTTGAAGCAGTTAAAAAGTACAAAATTTAAACTGCAATGTATCTCAGCTATGGGTTTTGAACCGATCTATAAACTTACATATATGACGTAGACCGCCCATAGCTCAGATGCATTTGCGGCGCTTTAACCATGCTTAAATGTACCCGTACATATAGACTATATATATCTACCACTAACAAATATCACACTTCACATTTGCACACATTCGAAAACTGGCACACGCTTCAACTAACTTGCTTTCTCACGCATTGCTTTCGTACACAAACTTGATCTATATATATATATATATATATATATATATATATATATATATATATATATATCTATAAACTATAAATATGAACAATTTACAGGTGCTTCACCTATGAGAACACAAATCGCAATAATGCAGCAAGTCCTACGCCCGATATTAAGCTGGACTTGGATATGGAGAGCATTATACTTGGTGTGGATACAGCACGCGGTCTGCCGGTAAGCAAAGCTTTTTATAAACTCAACTAACTATAGCTAACTCATATATCATTCTTTTTGTTTTAGTATCAACAATACTCGGCTAGCATTTTGGATGATCCCGAGCTCATTGCTGGCAAGCATCGCACACTCTTGACCTTTACCTCCTACATGACCTCGGTTATTGACTATGTGCGCCCATCGGATCTGAAGAAGGAACTCAATGATAAATTTCGTGAAAAGTTTCCAAGCATACAGCTGACCTTAAGCAAGCTAAGAAGGTAACAAACTAAATATTGTTTGGCTGATCACAATTTTGGTTGTAAGAATTAAAGAGTTGGAAGATTGAAGAGGATTGAAAAATTCTTGTTGTCTTTCCTAATTTTCAACAAGTAATTAGGTTCGATTTGAAGATTTCTTGTGGATTACAAATCCAAATCGCGTAAAACAATCATTTATAGAGCATACATTTTAAACTTAACTTTAAACTTCTCTACTTGGAACTGTCCAATTTTTAAAAAGAATTTTCGTTACATCATGAAAGCTGTTTAATAATTTTCTGTTAATTTTTCATATAATCGGTTTTTAAAATTTAAAAATCATATTTAATCGGGCCTGTTACCATTACCGATTCCAAATATAACCTCCGTAATCGAATATCGATGGAGAACTCAGCTTGTAAAGTTTTGCTGGAATGAAAAGTATTTCAACTTATATCTCAAAAGGAAGAAGTATTGGTACTTCATTCAAAATTAGGAACACAAAATCAAAAACGATTTGGAAAGAAAATGTATTCATCTCTCATAGTTTATCAGGCCTGTTCCCATTACCGATTCAAATTAAAACCTTCGGAATCGAAATTGTTAGTGTTGCGAATTTAGAATATCGACAGAAATTTTTGTTTTTAAAGTTTTACTGGAATGAAAAATATTCTATCTTATCTTTAACAAGAAAAAAAGAATTGGTATTTCATTCAAAAATAGGAAAAAAGAATCAGAAACAATTTTGATATAGATAGAAATTTCTGTTTTTATTGTTTTTTTTAAAAAAAAAAGAACAATTGGTATTTCATTCGAACATGGGAACACCAAAATCGTTTCGGAATGAAAACAAAATGGGCACAGTCCTAAATACACACAAAATTGAGGAAAACCTATAAAAAGACTTTCTACCAACAATCTCACTTCTAGACTAAATGATCTCTAAGCTAACTTCGAAAACTCCAGAATTGTCTCAAAAAAAGCCTAAATCGCAAAACTCTATCTATAAACTCAACTTATATCTTTTTTCTTTCATTTACAGCTTAAAGAGGGAAATGCGTCGCATCAACAAGCTGGATACACGCATTGATCTGGTGACCATCTCGCAGGCCTATGTCTACTTTGAGAAGCTAATTCTGGCCAATCTGATCAACAAGAGCAATCGGAAGCTGTGCGCTGGAGCCTGTCTGCTGCTCAGCGCCAAGATGAATGATGTCAAGGGGGATAGCTTGAAGAGTCTGATTGAGAAGACGGAGAATGTGTTTCGTTTGAATCGCAAGGAGCTCATCTCGTCAGAGTTTGCTGTGCTTGTCGCTTTGGAGTTTAGTCTGCATGTGCCTATGCATGAGGTGTTGCCGCATTATCAGCGATTACTTTACGAATCCTAGTGTTGGCCCAGGCGCTGCGCCGAAGGACGTTTAACGGCGGCAGCGCAGGCGGCAGTGGCCCTGGCAACGGCAACGACGCGACATCATTTGCTACGCAAGGGAAGTCGCAAGTAGTGTTGCATACTTACAGGCGGCACTGTACTTATTATTGCATACTTTTGGGTGTTGGTTTCTTTTTATTATTTAATTGATAATAAATATTTAAGTAACATATAAGTTTTGCTTTATAGTTAAGATGCCACAACAATTTTTTGACATGAAACTAAAAAAAAAGAAAATTAAAAAAAAAAAGAAAATCAAAAAAGAAAGGCATAGTATAAAATACATAAATACAACTCCAAAACCTTTACAATAGTAGGCGCTTCCACACACACTTTAACTAGCTGTTAAGTGTTTTATTTTTACATCTTTTTTCGGTTTTTGTTACTTTAGATCAAACATGAATAAATAAATAAAATAATGACAAAAATAAATATATATGTGTATTCAATGTGCTTGTGTAATATAACGGCTGACGCTTATCAAATTTCAGTTGACTGTTGTTGTTGGGGCTCATGCAACGTGGAAAATATTCAAATTTAACCTGAAGCACACTCAACTCAACTCGACTCAATCTCTGCCTCTTCACATTGCTGCTAGCCGCATCAGCAAAGCTAACTAATCCGCCCCAGCAAACCACTTGATGAGCTTTAGTTTGGAAAATCCAAAGCAAACCAACCCCTTCCATTCAATTAAATCAAATAAATCAATCGATTTCTTTTATTATACTCGTATTCATGTGGCTCATCAATCAAAAATCAATAAATTACTTGCGATCGATTATTTGTCAGCGTAACAGGCGCTCAGCAGTCAGCAGCAAGCGCACACACAGCAACAAAATTAAACTAAAAGAGTTCTCTGTGAAGTCTATAAACAAATCCCGGCCACGATAGCCCGAAAAATGATACACACACGTGCGCAGTTGGTTTGGGCCCATATGCATTATTGTTTACAAGCTGTTAACTCTTTTCATACCCTGTAGACAAGATGGGCATAATTGAATTTTGGTAATGTATGTTGTAGACAGAAGAAGACATGCTTATGCTGGTTCATCATCAACATGCGAGTTAATCTAGAAATGTCTGTCTGTATTATAAACGTGTTGATCTTAAAGGATATACCAAGTTCTATATCTATATCTTTCATATATAGATAATATATAATTAGGTATTTAGAAAGTTGTATGGCATTCAGGACAGGATTATTAAGAAATTTGAATGACTTCAGCGATTTAAGGATCGGGCAGAATTCCCGATTCCTTATCATATCTTATTTATGTCAGCATATATGTAAGTGAAGCTAATCACCACTTGTGCACAGGATATCCACTAGTCGAGTATGCTAGTCTTTAGCACTTTTACTTGTTTTGATAAGCTTTTTATTTGTTGTTGTAACCGATTTAGGCACACAGCAAATGGGCAGAGGTTGCTACTGCACACTGAAACTGAAACGGACCGAGCTGATTGTGACAGTGTGCGTGTGTGTGTGTGAGTAGGTTCATTGCGAGTGTGCATTGCAATGTAATCAGTTTTTGTTTCTTATCAGCAATACAGTGCTGACTGCATTGGTTGTTAGATTTATGAAAGTGAAACGGAACGCAGTTCAATTACAGTTCAAGCCGCAAACCGGTTGGGAATTCAGATTTAGATTGCATTTTTTTTTTTCAGAAATTAGGCTAATGATGGTTAAAAGTCCATCACAATTATACCATATTCATTTCCATAGTGTCCTGGTCTTTGAAATGCCGAAATAGTTAGGCTATATTTTAAATTCTGGTTCCCCAAAAATGAAAAAAAACAATATCAAACCTGTTCTTAATTTCACTTTCACTAAATTTTAATTTAGAGTTTTTATATTCATTTTCGCCAGCTTTAGCTTTTGAGCTTGGTTTAAGTTCAAGGTCAAAAGGTGAAAATCCTGTTGAAAGTGAAACTGAGAACAGAACTGTTTATTTAGAAAACATGCTGCACGTTTTTAATCACAGCCATGACAGTTTAAAAAACGCAGTTAAATGGACAGGTGCTAGAAACTCATTAGCGTGACACACACACACAAGTAATTAGATATATGTAAATATATGTAGATGTACTTTGTACACACATGTGTTTTGTATTCAATATACATACATATACAACTGCTGATGTTGCTGCCTGCCACATGCCGCATGCTGTTGCATAATGGAAATGCTTAAAACTAATTAACGCAAAAGCAAAGCCGGAACCGAATCTGTTTGCTCCCCCGCCTCACTCTCTATCGTTCTCTCTCTCTCTCTCTGTCTTCCCACTCGCTTTTGGTCGCTATTCTGTTGCTCTGTTCGCCTGTTATACACGTCTGCCGCTTGTCTAGGCTGTTTGAGGCAGCGGCAGCAGCAGCAAAAGTTTTTTTATTACTCATTAGCACGCAAGACGAAGAGCAGCAGCGACGTTGACTTTGACGTTGACGCTGACGCTGACTTTTGCCATGCTTAGTTCATTTATTAAGCATAAGTCCAAACGCACACACACACACACACACACACACACTACACACGCACACAGAACTTTTTCATTAAAATTTCGCTTTCATTTCATTATGTTCATTATGTGAAACTTCCCCCCTTTGCACACTCTAGATGCCTTCCCCATTTTTGCAACCCCAAAAAAAAAATCCGCCTTATCTTTTGCTATTGTGGTTGCCGTTGTTGTTGGTGCTGTTTTTCTCGTTAACAGCAGTTTTAGTCACCGGCCGACTAGTTAACTTTATTTGTTGCCGCTGCTGCCTTCAATGCTGCCCTCTGCGTTGGCCAAGCGCTCGACGCTGATTGGAAAGTTCTGTCTGCATTTTCACAGTTGCGACGTTCCGCCGCTGCTGACGCGTTTCTTTTGCTTTCGCTGCTTTTGCAGCTGCTGCTGCTGCTGCTAGTGGTGCTGCTGCTGCGGCTACTACTGCTGCTGCTGCTGCCGTTGCCTGTCTGCTGGCTGTGGTTTTCTGTGCGCCTGATACTGTGCGCCGAGTTAATTGGTTTGCAAACAAATTAACCAACGTGGGTGTGTACGTTTCCTAATTAGCAGCTTTTGTAATTAAATATGCCCGCAGCCATTCACACACACACATACACACACACACACACGCGCGCTCATACGGTCTCTGCCTCTGTGTGTGTGTACAATGGCATAACGGTTCATGTGACTGTAAAGCACAGTGGCAGCCACTGGGGGCGCCTTTCTAGCTAATGAACAGGCAATCCCCTTTAAAGCACGTCCCAGTCGTAAACAGAGAGCGAGTGAGAGAGGGGGAGCTGAAAGTGCTGAAGAGCAGAGCACTGTGTGGTAACAACCAACGCTGACGTCCCGAATGAAAATGCATTTTAATTAGGGGTTTTTGTTGGCTTTTGTTTTTCGTTCGTTTTTGTATGATGGCTGCTGCTGCTGCTGCTGCTACTCGAAGAGTGCTGCGCTGCTTTGGCTTCGTTCATTAGTTGAATGGAGGAGGCACACTGCGTAGGGTTGTCGAGTTCTCGAATTGGGATGCTAAAGTGAAGTGAATGTCCAAAAACTGTGCATATTATTAGACTTTCTTAAAAGTTGCATTTTTTATTATTGCAGATCATCCTGCTGAACCTATCTCGTGTGCATGTCAATCAAAATCAACATCACGGCCAAGTGAAATCCGTCCGAAAACACTCAAGAGAAGCTCACTTCTGCATAATCTTGTTGACAGAAAAAACTGAAAGAAACCTGCAGATTTGAATCGGAGACTTCCAAAACCTAAAAGGTCAATTTTTTTAAATTTGATCAAAAAAAACTGTACCATTCATTAAAAAACAAATTTAATTACTAAATAAAATAATTTATTAATCAAAATGTTAAATAGTAAAGATTGAAAAATCTAATAACTTATTTTATTGACCGAAGTTGGTATAACAGAGACTGGAAATAAGAAAAAAAACAAATTAAAAAATTGTGGAATGGTCTAATCTCCAAGTTTTGGAAAATTGGATTAATTTATATATCCATTTTTGCTGAATAAATATTCTAAATAACTATCTAATTTTCATTTTTAAAATATAAATAATCACTTATAGGATATTTATTTTGTAACTTATAATCAGAAATATAGTTATAGCTTGAGTTTTATCATAAAAATCCGGCATAACTCTGAATCCATTACTTTTATTTAAAAACTCAAAACTTAAGAGTTATTTATAATTTTTCTTATAAAAATTGCTTATATAAATTATTAAAATTTTCAATTTTAAAAAGTCTGCTAAAATGGAATATCTATATTCAGTATATTACAAAGCTGATAAAAACACAAGTAAGAACGTTGCAGTCGGATGCACCCGACTGCGATATACTCTTTTTTAGCCTCTTTGCGGAGCCAGAAGTGGGCGTGGCAATTGTATATTTGCTCAAATCTTTCAAGTTTTGCCATCAATTTAAGTTTGGTTGGGCTCGTTGTACAGGTTTGAGAGAAACAAACATTGCTCGATTGCAAGGGCGGGGGTGGGCGTGGCAAAATTATTTTTGTCGAATCTATTTAATAGGGCAATAGAATTCAACCTGCAAAATTTGGGGACTCTAGCTAAAGGGGTGTGGGAGATACAGACTTTGCTCATTTTTGGGGGCGGGGGTGGGCGTGGCCAATTTTTTTTTGTCAGATCAATGAAGGATGTGATAAGTAGCCCTTGTGCTAAATTTGGTTACTCTAGCTATAAAACTGTGGGAGATATAGGTTTTTGCGGTTTGTTGGGGAGGGGACAGCGGTTCCTATCAGACAGACGGACAGACGGACATTTCACAAACCCAGTATACTCTTTTTTCTTTTTTTTCAAAAAAATTAAAAAAGAGTATAAAAAAAAAAAATTGAAACATCTTGGCAACTCTAAACAGTCCGGAGTCCGGACCATAAGCGCACCTAATGGAACGTTGTACAAAAGGGAGGTTGGGTGTCTTCAATGGTCTTGCACCACAGCTAAAGCTAAAGCTGGTGGCAGTGCTGCCAGTGGTGCCTGTGTGGGAACTCAAATATAGTACATATATACAAGTGTACGTACATATGTACAGTGTACACAGTACACAGTACAGCCTAGCTGCCAGAGGCAGACATAGTCCGTGCCGAGCTACCATTCATTTGATTGTTTTTTTTGTTGTTCAATTCCATTCAATTCAATTTGAGGCAGTACCGAAAAGGGTCCAATTAAAAAGCCACAACAATTAACGAGCCAAGTGAGTTAACTTGGCATAAATGGAATTTTAATTGGCAACATGAGAGAGACAGCAACAACAACTAACAGCAGTGAAAAGAGCCAAGGAGCAGGAGCGAGAAGTGACTCGCTGAGTGCCGATAAGTGAGTGCAGCAGCGAAGAGAAAGAGAGAGAGAGTGAGAGAGATGGAGCGGGATGGATGGGGGAGGAGTGTGGTTGAGGAAGAGTGGAGAGTGTAGAAAGGGATAGAAGTCGCTCGTTACGAGCCCGGGAGTAGTTAAGTAAATGAGCATTTTGTTTCACTAATGAACACTAATGAATGCCGGAGACAACACTTGGGTTAAGCTGTATGTGTGTGTGTGTGTGTGCGCGCGTATGTGTATGGGTGTGTGTGTTTGTGTGTGTTGCCTTTGTTGGTTTGGGGTTTTGTTTTGTTAATTAATAAACACGAAAGCCGGGCTGGGCCAGGTCCATTGTGTGTGTGTGTGTGTGTGTGTGTGTGCCCAGTTTTGAAGGGGTTAAAATAAGCAATTAGTTGGATTTTCAACTAGGCGCACAGCAAATGCACAGACGTCGAAACCGGCAACAGGCAGGCAGGCAGCAGGCAGGCTGCCAGCCGGCAAGCCGACGACATGAAAAACTTTCAAACTGTTGCCGACCAACGATGCCGACATCGCTTCTTCTAACGAGCAGCGAGCGGGATAGGAACCGCCGTCGCTGTCGCTGTTGCCGTTGCCTGTCTGCCTGCCAGCCTGCCTGCCTGCCTGCCTCCTCTACAGCTTGAGGTCGCGTTCCCAGCGCCACTGAGAGCGAGTAACGAACATCGCGACGCTGTCGTCGCTGTGGCATGTACATAAGCCTGCCACGCATTGCCCCGCTGGCATCGAGCAACTCACCGCGTGTGGGTGAACGGTCTCTTTCTGGCCTGGCCCTTGCGGTTCTTGTTGTAGGCTTAATTAGTGTGGCGACTTTGTCGTTACAGCTGCCTCACACATTGCAATCAGTTGCAACAACTCGGCGATTGTACGATGTGTAGGCTGCTTGACAGTTTGGTTTGTGCAGCAAGCAACAGGTGGATAAAAGGTAATGTCTATTTCTATTTGCATAATTATTTATAACTAAAAGTAGAAATGATTAGGCCTGTTCCGGATTTGGCTTCCTACAACATTTTGCGGAAGTCAATATCTTCAAATTATTCCCACTTTCACGATTAGTTAGATTTAACGAATTAAATTAACGTGTTTTTGACAAGTGTGATTGAGCTCAACTGCCATTAAGATGATATTCAATTTATCAGCTCAACAACAATATTAAATCTGAACATTTGATACAAATCCACTTCCGCAAAATATAGTGGAAAGTGAAAAGCGAAACAAGTCTGTATTTTGTACATATGGATTATAAGGTTGTAAAGGAAATGAAAGAATACTCTGCAAAATATAATGACACCTGTTCTAATTTCCACTTTCGGCAAGATTTTGCGAAAGTGAATTTCCCTTAAATGAAATTAATTTCAATTCCGCAAAAAGTTTGCCGAAATACTTTTAATAACATATTTTTAGCATTATTTTTATTAATTTCTTATAGTTTGACTACTTTTCGTGAAATATAGCAGTTTGATACATTTTTTTATTTTAAATATCTCTATATAAATGGCCAAATATGGGCACTTTAATAAATATATTAACCAAAGATAACTGTTCTTTCTTGTTTTTAACTACATCCTTTACTTATCTGTCACAGTTGATCAAACAAACAACAAGCCCACAAATAAATCTGTGCATATGCAAAAAACTTGCAGAGTAAAAAACAACTTTATTTTACTTGTAGGTAAACAAATAACACTAACCTACAAAGCATTTTTTATAACAAAGCGCAATGTTACTTTGAAAATGTAAATTGTATGTAGCCAGTCATAGATATAAGAGTTTGATGCTTTAATCAGGTATATTTAAGACTGTTTCTCTTGTTGCTGAGAAAAATTACCATATTTGATTGTGTATCTGGTTTAAGTAAACCTGATCAGAAAACTAAAATGATTCCTAAATACCATTATTAAATATTTTAAATAATGCATCTAAAATTGATAGGTATCAAACTATATTTAAAATGTAACCATTTATTTATAGATTCAATTAGAAATATTTACTTAAGACAATAGTTTTATCAAATACTTTTGAGCCCTCATAATTTCAAGAAAAATCATACAGTGTACTACTGTATTTTGTACATAAGCACACTCTGGCTATCGAAAATATTTCAAAATATGTTGTCCAGTGTAATGAAATATTATATCAAATCAAAGCTGAGACGAATGAATCACGTAAATGCTGGCAATCAAGATCAGACAGAGAGTTTTTTATTATATTGGGCATACTTATTTAAATGACGGCTTGGCTTAAAGCCAACAATCGGTTAGCTGTTAGACTTGGTGTTTAATTTGTTAGCTTATATGGTAAAGCGCCAGAGAGGCGAAATCATATAGAAGTCGTCGTAGTAGTACCGTCATTGTCATTGTCACTGTTTAACAATATGCAAACCTGTGGAGGAGGCTGCCACCTCAAAGCTGACACTCCGTCGAACCCGTTTTCGACTCTAGAGAAGGTAAATAAATAAGCGATCGTGTTTTCAACTGACGTCATCGATTTAAATTACGTGTGGGTCGCTGGCTGGGCCAAGCAAAAACAATCATCTACATGCCAATGCTTAGAGACAGACAACAAAATAGCAAAACAACAAATAAAGTGAAATCATATTTTAGAATAACGCTGGCAATACGACAAGTCAATCGAATTTTGAAACGCGTCGAGCTCGCATCGTTCAATATCGAAGCGGAAACATAAACTGGAAAATGGCACTGCGCAGAAAGGAGGAATATATACCCATCAAATGTGAAGGCTGGAATGGCAAATTTCAATACACCGATGGAGCCATGAACAATGTATCCAAGATACGTCGTCAAAATCAGAATGTTACCAATACCAACAATTTCTATGGCTTTAGCACAGAGCCCACCGTATTGCCCACCGAATGGGATGGCACTTTTGTGAAGAGCGGCGAGACCCGTATTAAGCCCGAACGCAATCGTTCCGATGATCAGGATTACTATGATTTTGATACGGAAGCAACTGTATTGCCGCCCACTTGGAGCGGTGAATTTGTCACCGATCCAAATGATATACGCATCAAGCCGGAACGTAACTTCTCGGATGCCAGGGACTATGCCGAAGCAAGTCGTTTCAAGTTGGTTAAGCAATAGGAGTGAAAGTGAGAGTGAAAGTGGAAATGAAAGTGGAAATGGAAATGGAAGTGGCATCTACTAACAGCTTACAGTTCTACTGATAAGTTCTTGAGCAATCCCAACTAATTGCAATATATTTCATGTTCTCTTTAGTTTTGCATTGATATTAACCTAAGCGTTGTATTTGAGTTGTATTTTTATTTTTATTGATATTTATTTTTACACTTAATAAAAAAACAAAAACACAATTGTGAAAAAAGCAAAAAACAAATATTGTTCGAAAGTCGTTTTTGCATTCGTTGTGGGCGTTGCGATCAATTGTCGTGTTATATGACCTTTAAAGGCTGTGTTGGCTGATCGTATCGATCAAGGTTGCAAATTAGTTTTATATAAGTCTTGTCTATTATAGCGCCCTTTATGGTAACAGAGATTGAAGAGATTTTGTTCTAGACTATTTCGAAACTGTAAGGCTTATACTGTTTTCACTCAAAAAAACCTTTAAGCAATAACAACTTTATATATTTATTGATACTAAAGATCTTTTTACTCCCTGTTCCCATTAAAAATTGTGAAAAATCGTAAAAGACTCCCACAGCCCACAGCTCCCACAATTTTAAAGATAAAGCTTTGATACACATATGTATATGTTGTATCAATGTTGATCAGCTGTGTAACATCAACACGATCGTAGTTATGGAAGAATCTATTACGCCCGTCTCAGCTGGCAGAAACAACAGTTTGACATGCACTTTACAAGTTAAGTGCTTGAAATGCAAGTTGGGAGCAGGGAGTCTCGTAGTCGGGCACACTCGACTAGAGCATTCTTACTTATTAATTTTAGAGTGATGAAATTATAGCTGACAATCTGTCAGTTTTCATCTAGGAAAACTTATGGTCAAGAACAAAAAAAAAGTCGATTTAAAAAGTACGACATTCATTAGTCTGGCTTACAGCCCCGATAAACCAACACTAAGTTAAATTGATTTACTACTTGCATTTCATGTTATGAGAACCCATCATCGACTGACAACCTGTACAAGTCAATTTCAAAAAAAAAAAAATTTAAAAACATAGTTTTAGGCTAGTGTAATTTTTGATTATACAAAAATTATAAAAAAGATTTTTCTAATTGACCCCGACGTGAATCGAACACGCAACCTTCTGATCTGGAGTCAGACGCGCTACCGTTGCGCCACGGAGTCCTCAAATAGACGCATGCAAATTGATTAATTAACCTTGCGTTGCCACATCTTGATGCTTTTGCTAAGGCTTGACTCTTATGGCGTTGCCACTATGCCAAAATTAGAAGCCGCCTCAGATGTCGAGCAACATTATTTTGCCGCCAAACTCAAATTTCGAAATATATAAATATACTAAGAAAATATGACGCACGAAGGCGTACGAGCGCTCAGGATAACAGTAAAACACGATTGTTGTACAACTTAGATGCAGCGTCTAAGGGGCCTATAAGGGGCCTATAATATGTTTTTGCAATATGTATATATGTATTTTGATAATGTACATGATATTCGATAACATTAGGCATTACAACAACATTTTATCGGACATAGCAATCTACCAGGGCTGGCAGATATCGATTATCAATAATAGCTGACTTGGCGACAAAAAAAGCTATATCTATTGTAATTATAGCTAATTTAAATAGCTAACTTGCGATAACCACTAAGTATCGATTAAAAGCCGCGCAAATTCAAACTTACAAAAAAAAAAACAGTGGAATTAATTTATGGCGTTTATTACAGTTAACAAACAGACATATAAAAAAGCTACTTGCAATGGCAATGGAAAATATCTTTACACATACATAGTATATGACGAGTTTACACTAAAGACAAATTAAATGATACGAGAAAATAGGCAATTGTTAGCGTACTTGCGTTTTAGTTAATGTTTATTTAATTCACATCCACTACTTAGAACTAAGTATGTAATTGTATGCAATTAAATAGTTAAGTGCCATAAAATGTTGCAATCATCTCAATTTAAAATAATACATCAGTTAATTGCTATATGTTTGTTTATATATAGAATTATACCGATTTGCACACATTGAAAACATGTTTGCTCTTCTACTTGAATCAAGTCATTTAATATATATATACACATATGGTTTCGTATGATTGAGCTTTTTCAAAATTCTTGTTGATAAGTCTTTAATTTATAAACAAATGCGTCCGTTGCCCTTTGCTACGCGTTAAATGTTTGCATGGTAAATTATCGTCTAGCTGGCTGACTGGCTGTGTGCATTTGCTGTTCTTGTTGTTGTTGTTTAATTGGTTGTGAATCATCAAGCAGCGCCAGCACCGCATCGTAGATCTTTGACCGTTGGCCAGAACTGACTACAGGAGGTGTTTTTAGGTAAAAACATACACAACAATATAAAGCGTATGCTAATATGCTAATATAGAGAGCAAATGATTATCAAGTTGAAATATACAGCATTAAAATTCTATTGGCGAGTTAAACGTTGCTTTTTGTTGGCCCTAAAACGGTTATATGTTTTGGCTACTGGCTGCAAATCTTAAACTACGACACGTGGCGCGTATCACCACCGGCTTTGACATGGCTATGCAATAGATCGTCATTGTTGTTATCATCATCGTGGACGGCCAATTCCAGTGCACGATTCTTTTCATATTCGACAAAGTCATCGAAGAGACTTGGCCACGCTTCGGTATCATCATAATTTTCTATATCACATTGTTCGGTAAAATTGAGGTACATGTTCCATGTATCCTTGGGTATGCGGCGTATGTTCGGATGCTTTTCGAGGAAGTTTACCCATATTGAAAAGAGATCAGGTCGTTGTACAGTGAACACAAGTTTCCACAAGTCGATTGCCATTTCCAGCGACAAAACGCGCTGATCCGGCTCCAAGCCAAAACTAAAACATAAATTTAAAGTTATCAACCAATTAAAATATTATTAAGCTATATTCATACCGAAAGGTAAAACGATAGAGCTGCTTAAACATTTCAGCATCCACCTTAAGCATCTCGATTGTCTGTTCCAGTCTTAAGCGTATGCTTGCAATTGTGTCCGCCCGCATCTTGTGCAGTCCATCAATAAATTCCGTTTTGGTAAAGCGGCACATTTGTGAGGCATCTAGGCACCAGGCAAGCACTAATATTGCAAATTCATCTGGCTGATAGTTAAGATCATTGCACAAACGCTCAATGCCATCAGTGTGTATCATATCTTCATCGTCAGGATCTTTGTACATTTCAAATAGTTTGTTTAGCGTTTGATGTGACACCTCCATTGATTCATTGACCGCTGCAATACAACAATTTTTAATAGATATATATATATATATATAATTGACAAGATTAGCATACACATGGATTTGCTTATATGTTACATACCTGTTGTTAAAATTTCGCTCATGGTAGGCGCACTTCCATTAAGCAAGCCTAAGGACTTAAAACTATTACGCTTAGTATCACAATTGTTTGCTGGCTTGAGTGGAGTTCGATTAGAGAGCAATTCATCGGTTTCTGCAATACAAAATAATTTAATAAATTATACAGGCGGGGTGGCAGGTGGCAGCTACTTACCGCGTGGCCTGTCGTTGTAAATGGCGCAACGTTCATTTGCGTTTAGGCCAACAATATCATAGCAGTTAGCAATGCTGGTGTTGTTTGCCGCCTGGCAGCTGTTGGCGTTGTTTAGTTGCAATGTGTTTGGTGTTGAATTGGAGCTTGTGGGCAACGTTGTTGGTGCGGCAGACGACGACTGGAAGCATTTCAGGCAATTGCCCATAGTGCGTTGCACGCTCTCCAGCGGGCCCGGGGCTTGCAATTACTTTTGTTCCCTGTGTGCGCTGCCTGCTGCCTTTTGACTTCTTCTGTGTGCGTGTATGTGTGTGTTTTGTAGTTGTAGTTGACACTTGTTTTCAACTGACTCGACAGTGAGAACTATCGGTATTCGTATCGATATCGATATGCTTATTGTTGGTATATCGGCGCTTTTGAATTGGTTTATATGGCTATGATGGTTAGGATTAGGGGTAGGGGGTGTAGGGTTGGTTATTGAATGATATTGATATTGATAAATACTAAGCTAGCGTTAGCTCGCTTTGACTTTGACTGCTTGACATTGGCACTGGAAGTTGCTTGGAACGTTACGACTGACGCACCATTGATGCATCGAACATATGGTGAAGACTACTTCTTTGTTGTTACTGCTGCTGCTACTGCTACTGTTATTGCTGCTGCTTCTGCTTCTGCTGTTGTTATTTTGATACCTCCTACGCAAACTCATGTGTATGTGTATACATACATATGCAATTGCAATTGTAGTAGTCAGCCAACCACCACAAATGTGCCTGAATTCATCAGTTCCATTGGATTTCACATTTTACATTTGGCTACTTTCGTTCTGCACCGCACTGCGACAGTCATTCGACATATTTGTGTTTAATTATTTAATTTATTATTTTCTGTTTTTATGTTGTTTCACGAGGCTGTTTTTTTCTGCACAATTTTGTGGCCCTTAAATAAGTATCGCATCGAGGTATCGATAACTTTTTACCTGGGCAGGGCTGGCATTTGCGTAACACTGCCTGCCAGGGCTGCGCCATATTAAGCATCATTTAGGGTATTCTTAAAATTGTTATTAATTTGCAATGTAATTTTTTTAATACATAAACAAAATAATCTTTCATAACAAATCAACAGTGTGAACAGCGCGCTATCGGTGGGGCATCAGATGACTCTGGTGACACAGTTCATCGAAATTAAATCAGCGCCGATATGCTTGAATTTAATCAAATTCAAATTATTGGCGGGAATCTTTTAAATGTTCTGATGTTTTAAAAACTTTATTACAGAGTAGCTCTACTTTTGTATTTATTTTGAGGCTTACTATTTTGATTGTCTTCTGTATTGAACAAAACACTTTAGGTTATTTTTATGGTTATTTATGGTTACAGCTTGGGCTTTTGTTTTCAAATGTAGCTTGGCAACTCTGTACCTAATTGCGCGCTCTCTTGGCCCAATCGCACTCGCACTCGATCCCGGTTTTAAGCCAACTTCAGTTTCAGTTACCAGCAAACACTCGACGAGGCAGAAAGCATTCACACTCGTATATTCTACCGATCTCTAAAGAAAAACCAACAAATGTTGTTATTGCTATTTGTGTTTGTATAAAGAAAAGTGTCAGGTCGTTGGAAAACGTTTGTGAACCGTGTGTGAACCTTGCCAAAAAAAATAAACATCATTTGTATTTAGTGTAAATGGTTGAGTGCCTCGATACGAAGCTCATTGTTGGTTTTTGGGCAATACAAAAACAACAAACAAGGTTGAGTGAACTTGTTGCTAGGTATGTAAGTAAATATGTACACACCTGTAGGCAATTTCTTTGGCCAAGTTTATGTGACCGTCTATATGTACAGTACGTGTGTGTGTGTCTGTGGGCTTGCAATGAACTCCAACCGGAACGTAGCTTGAGCTTTTCCTTTTCACTTCACTGAAAGTGTCAACTACACATGAATTTTTACAAATTTTAAAGCGTGTGATTACTTGTTCTTGTACCTTTTGATTGGATTTCTTTTTATGATCGTTAAGTTCTTGGTGCAGCACATGACCTAGTTTTAGTCAGTTCTCTTGATATTATTTAGGTCAGTTCCCCTTCTGATTCCGATCAAAATATATTCGAAATTTGTTGTTCTTAAATCTGAAAAACTATTAAGTTATTTGATTTGAGCAAAGATTAGTAGTTATGCATACATATCCATCTTTATTTCATCGGGAGTTTTTCAATTGTTCGTTTATAGGTATAAGTATAACATGCAAATAATTTAGTTGTTTATTCAATTTTAAAACAATTTCATTCAAAACGAAAAGACTAAATCAATAACGAAATGGATTTTGTTCACTGATTTCCAAAAAGGTGAACATAATATATTTTTATTAAACAGTTCGATTACAATTTTGATGTCTCATATAATTTTCTAACAATAAAATATGAGAAATTAACTGTACATCGTTTTGGCAGATTTCGATAATTTCTTGGGAATGTAAAGCATATCATCAAAATAGGCTATTAGCTCGTTGATCTCACTTGAGTCAGGAGTGTTGCGTTTGGAGGAAATCTGACTCGTTTCACAGATGAGTTTATCGCATTCATTTTTTATATCCTTCATATCGTATATAGGAGTACTAGCTACATTTTTTGCATTCCGCTTGGATTTAAAATTTAGCCATGTTGAATCCTTCAAGCCGCGTTGAAACCAATCTATGTCATTTGATTTTGGTTCAGATATCAGACGTTTTGTTAATGGCTCCCTTAATATCAACTTATTTTTCAGTGTTTTTTTGTTGGCATCTATATATGTTGAATTCTTTTGAAAGAGGTTTGAGTCGATGGGTTCGTAGGGTATAGTAAATGGTTTCTTATGAACAGATATATTTTCCTTCTTTTCCAAAATATGTTCCTTCTTCTTTATTGTTAACACTTCCAGTTTCTGCATTCTTGAGGCGATTTCATATTCAATATCCTCCATCGTGTTTTTGGCTGTGTTTTGGGTAGGTATTAAAAAATATAAGTTGTGAATTTTGTGTCCGTCTGTATGTCTGTCCTATAAGAATAATATATTTAAAATATGTATGTGCTAGTGAAAAGGCAGGCACAAAAAGGTTACTGAGACCAGTTTCTAACTATGTATAAAGATTTTTTAATTTAAATTCAATTTATTTATGTTTTCCTATTTTTAGGTACTTTTCGTTTGGCTCATCATATAGTTTGTAGTCTATGGAAATACCCAAAAGATAAGAGCGGTCGAAATGTCTTCAGATCGATTTCACAAGTGAGTTTCAACTAGAGAAAACATGCAATTAATATAGCTACTCTATCTTATCTTCTTTGGAATGCACAAGACTCATTAATTTGTTGTTTTGTTTGTACTTTTATAGAGCTGCCAAAGATGGACTGCTCGATGTGCTTAAGGAGGCAACACGCAAGGATGCCAATGCCAAGGACGATGACTCAATGACACCAGTTATGTGGGCAGCATTCGAAGGACGTCTGGATGCGCTGCGTTTGCTTTGTGGCAGAGGGTTTGTTATTCACATTTTAACTATCTTAATTTATATTTTAACTTTATATTTTTGTGCTTGCAGCGGCGATCCCGACAAGTGCGATCAGTTTGGGAATACAGCTCTTCATTTGGCTGCTGCTAAGGGTCATTTGCACTGCGTTGATTTCCTTATCAAATTCGGTGTAAACATTTATGCTTTGGATATTGATAGACATAATGCCAAGGATCTGGCGGCCATTAATAATCGGGATGACATTTTACGTTATTTAGATTCAGCAGCCGCCAATTTTGAAGCAAATGAAAAGTAAGCAAGGCTTAAAACTTTGATAAATCAAAATGTTTGACGATAACCTTAACGAAGCCTGAAGTTTTTAAAGTTGAGGGACAACATTTCAAAATACCTGGTTGAAGAGCTTATAACTTGGCCAATATCAATGATTTAGTAAATATGCATTACCTTTCTAATTCAGTAAAAATGGTATAAAACAGATCTCAATATTTGAGCTGCATTGTTAATTTCAAATGTGTAAAAATATATTTTACTTCAAAAGGACTTCTAGGTGCCAAAGCTGTAGAGAATGATTCTCTTACCCTTAATTCTCAAAGAATTAAATTAAATTATAAGTCAATTATCAATTCATTATCATTACCAATATCATCACCAATCTTGAATTCTTTGGGAATTAAAAATCATTATTTTACATCTCTATTTTACAAATATATTCAATCTGTTTCATATTTTAACACTGTATTATTTATGCAACTTTTCAGAAAGAAGTCCAAGGCGTTGAAGGAGTTTGCTGAGAAGGATTGCGAGAAGCGTGTTAAGGAGTACATGAAGCGACAACAGCAGCGTCACGAGTATGGCGATTTAAAGCAAGGCAGCAGTCAGAACTTTGGCACCAGCAGCAAATCCAGCAACATGCTGTCCACATTAAAGCAGAAGATTTGGTCCAGTCAGGGTAATTTGAACAAGACACAAAGGGAGCCGGCTACGCTGCCACTGCCACAGCAACCGTCACGTAGCTGCGCCAAGTTCAGTGATCTTGTGGGTAGCGGCAGCAGCAGCAGCGGTGGCTCTACCATAGCCAGTCGCATGGGTACTGTACAAAAGAAGCCACCAATGCATCAGCAGCAACAACAACAGCAGCAGCTGGTAAAGAACCAGCATTCCAGCGCCTGTCCACATGCTGTGGTGCCCGATGGCGGCTTTAAGGTGCGCGAACTGGAAGCCGATGGCAAGCGAACGATTACATCGCTGACGGGCTTGCAACGGGACTCGGAGGTGCTCTATGTGGGCAGCTTTAGTTCCACGGAGGACAACAATAGCAGACGTGGCAAAATTGCCGATGTCTTTGAGGTGGAACATGATGGCAATGAGCGTAATGGCAGCCGGTTGGGATATAGCACGGCGCTGGCACGCTCCTTTAGCCAGCCGGATATTCTAGGTGATGCGCAGCTGACGCAGGAGCTTAACGAGGAGTTGACACTGCAGCGTCCTGTCGGCCTCTTCGATCGACCCACAATGCTGGGCAGCATTGCCTTTAGACGTTCCGTCACAGCGGCGCTCAGTCAGCTGCAGCTGCAGTCAGATGGCGTCGATAGCATCTCCAGTTCGACCATGCGCAATGCGGGCAGCAGCAACAACAACAACAACAAGTCACGTTCTGGAGCTGGCAAGGCACGCTTGTATTTGAATCTGTCGGATGATTCGGATTCTGAGGGGGGTGTCGATGACGTGTATAGCGAGGATGAGGACGATCAGGAGCTGTCGGCTAGCGCCTTGCAACGGTTTCTGGCTGTGTGGGCCTTGGATGAGTATTTGCCAGTGTAAGTATTACACTCATTACCAAGAAAGAAGTATTATCTTCGGCGGGCCGAAGATGTATACCTTTACAGAAGAGATTTGCATCAGAAAACTTATTTTTCAACTGATTGTTCCTATGGCAGCTATAAGATATAGTGATCCGATTTTGATCAAATTTGGTCAACATGTGTAATTCGTGCTTTAATTTAGATATAGTGAGTTTGGTTGAGTTATTTTGAAAACTTATTTTCAACCGATCGCTTATATGGCAGCTATAAGGTATAGTCGTCCGATTTTGATGAAATTTTGTCATCATGTATAAACTGTCCTAAAACATAGGTAAAGTTAGTTTCGTTGAGTTATCTTGAAAAACAAAAAAGTTTTTATGCAGAAACTTATTTTCAACCGATTGTTCCTATGACAGCTATAAAAAAATATGGAAATACGATTTTAATCAAATTTTGTCATCATGTATAAAATGTGCTTAAAGTACCCTTTATTTTCTCCTTCAATGTGTTACACATTTCGTGACGATTTTATAATACCCTCTCCAAGGGTATACAAAAGTCAAGATCGCCCTTTTTTTAGAAAAAACATACTCAAGAAAACTTTTTCTAAATTCAAGAAGTGGCTTATAAATTAAAAATGTTATGGTCAGTTTCTGTATTTAAGAAATATATTTCTGAAACAAGGAGATTTTCCGAACTTCAGAAAATGATTCTTATGAGTGTAGGTATGGGATCGGAAAAGGAATGCAAAAATAGGTTTCCAAATGACTTTTTCAGCCCGTTCCCAAGCTTAAAGATCAACTTCTATATTTATCAAGCACTTTCTTTAGATTTCAGAAACAGGAAATCGATCTAGAGACGCTGATGCTGTTAACGGAAGCGGATCTAAAATCGTTGAGTCTGCCGCTGGGACCCTTCCGCAAGCTAACATTTGCTATACAAGAGCGTCGCAATGCTTTGGCCAACCCCGGACCCATGCTGGACAGTCGTCTATAGCTAATATTTAATGCTTAGAGCTTTAATCAAAAATTGTACACACAAAATAACACTAACAGAAATATAGATTTAAAACTACTTAAACATAAAAATAAAAAAGAGTTGAGTTTTTCTAGCCAGCCACCTGCTGCATCATATAGAGATTGGCATAGATGCCATTCAGAGCCATTAGATTATCGTGTGTGCCCTGCTCCACAACGATGCCCTTCTTAAGCACACATATCAAATCCGCATCCCGCACCGTGCTCAATCTATGTGCAATTGTCACACATGTACGACCGGCACGTGCCTCGTCCAGCGCCTGCTGCACCACCTTCTCACTCTCCAGATCCAGTGCCGAGGTGGCTTCGTCGAGTACCAAAATCTTTGGATTGCGCACCAGCGCTCGTGCAATGGCAATGCGTTGCTTTTGGCCACCGGACAACTGGGAAGTCTTGCCCAGACGCGTCTCATAGCCCTGCGGCAGGGAGCTAACAAAATTGTGTATATTCGCCTTTCTGGCCGCCTCAATAATCTCCAGCATGGGCACATCATCGCGGAAGTTATTGCCATAGGCAATATTCTCGGCAATGGTGCGATCGAAGAGCACCGGCTCCTGTGAGACGAGTCCCAGCTTGGAGCGCAGCGTGTCCAGTGGAAAGTCTGTGCTGGGCACACCGCTAAGATTCACTGAACCGGAGACGGGATCATAGTAGCGTAGCAGCAGCTGTATGCATGTGGATTTGCCAGAGCCGGAAGGACCCACCAGAGCAACAGTTGTGTTCTTCTTAATGGTGAGATTCAAACCGTGCAGAATGGGTGTATCCTTGCGTGTAGGATACTCAAAGCGCACATTCTCATAGACAATGTCGCCCTCGGATTTCTATAAGAGATTTCGAGAATTTAGTAAAAATCAAAAGCTGTTAGGTCAAATGTAACTCACGTCAGCCGTATTATAAGGATTCAGCGGTGGATTCGATTGTGTGGGCGTTTTCTCAAACAGCTTCATTAGACGTCCTGCAGAGATGATAGCATCGTGCACATTTGGAGCATAGGCCAAAGCCTGACCCAACATCCAGGAACCGAATATAAGCGCCTCGGCAACCTTGATAATATCCTCGTAGGGCAAACCCTCATTGGCCACCAACAGGCCACCATAGTACAAAGATATGCCATAGGCAAGGAAAGGCGCCGCCTGTCCCAAAGCAAAGACCAAACCACGGAAGCGCACCTTCCGGCGACATGCCATATCCACCTGATCAATCTGCAAAGTATAACGGTCCAGCACCTGTCGCTCCAGACCCAAGCCATTTACAGTCCGTATATTGGCAATAGCCTCAACTGCCACCTGTGATGCCTGCTCGATGGCTTCCTTGGACCACTGCACGCTCTTGGCTATAAACCGACCCTCCAAATAGACGGACAGACAAAGGAAGGGCAGCGTTACAAGCGTCAGCAGCGTTTGTTGCCACGAGAACACAAAGCCAACTATCATGCCAACGGCCAAGGTGACCACAGCTTGGAGCATGATGCCAACACGTGCTCCGGTTGCCTATGTGAAAGTGCGGAAGTGCAATTAGTGGGAATGTATGAGATTATTATATGACTACACTCTAAACATAGAGCATAGCCTAGAGCTTAGATAAACGATACAGGCATATCTTGCCTTTAGAAAGTGTATTTCTATAAAACTTGCTTTTGATTTGTATACTAGTTTTTTCAAAAATTAAATAAGAAGACTATATTGTGTTTGTGAAAAGCTCAGCTGTCACTCCGTCTTTCATTATGAAACCAATTGTTTTCAACACTTTTGAAGCTAGTGACACTAAACTTGGTAAAAATGTTGATATAGTGTACCATACGCAAAGTGTTAAGATCTCAAATCCAAATCAATATTTTGTGCCATAACGTTGACAAAACTGAACCGATTTCCATGAGGAATGTCTTTTTGGTCATTATTTGTCATATTTATTGATTCTGCATTCAATATTTTATTCATTTACGAAAATATTCTTAGTTTATATAAAAATAGGTTTGTAACGCCCCTTTACAGAATTCTATGTTTCTTTAAACGGCCATAACACAACTTCTTTAACTTGGTCAAAACTGAACCGATTTCCATGTGGAATATCTTTTTGGTCAAGGTTTGACATCTATATTGAATCTGCATTAAATAAGTATTAACTTCTTAGTCGACTTTTCTACGAAAAAAGCGTCTCCCACTGCTAAATACATTTTCGAAGATTCAAAAAAAAGAGTTTCTTGGGAGGTGTGCAACCGAAATTTGAAATGAACTCGATCTGCGTACAGTATATAGAAACCTGCATGTCAAGTTTAGTGTCTCTAGCTCTTGTAGTCTCCGAGATCTGTGTGTTCATACGGACAGACGGACAGACAGACGGACATGGCTAGTTCGTCTCGGCTGTTGATCCTGATCAAGAATATATATAGTTTATATAGTTGGAAATGCCTCCTTCTGTCTGTTATACACATTTGCAGTACTTTATAACTCCCTTTTTCCCTTTTTTAATGGGAACAGGCAGTAATAAGTAACTTGTTTGGAATTTAGAACCTGATTTTTAGGGTATTATATATAATTTCTATAAATCAGAAGTTAAACTTCGGAATTCTTAAGCAATTTATTCTGAGTTCACAGAAATTCATGAAATTTTTGCAATTCTCGTTAAAGGGCAAGATTTTCAACTTTTGTAAAATATATATCATAAGTCTAGAATATGTTTTTTTAAGTGTATAACAAACTCACCCCCTGCACATTAGAACAATCACCAGCGAGGCGAGCACAGAGTGCGCCCACCGAATTGCGCTCATCATCAAAGAAGGCAACTTCCTGTGACATAATTGTCTTGAAGGCTGTCTGTCTTAAGCGGGTTGTCATCTTAACGCCCGCCGTTGTGAACATATAGCTCTGCAGCATGGTGCCCACGCCGGCCATTAGACCAATGCCAATGAAGATATAAGAGATGTGGTTGCCCTCGTGACGCACCAGATCCGCATCGCCGTTGGACAGAATGCCAAAGAAGTCGCCAAAGAATAGACCCCATAGTGGGAAGGTAGTGCCATGCATAGCTGCAGCAAGGCAACCCCAAACTATATAGCGCCATTCTGGAGCGTTGAGTTTCATCAATTGCATAAAGGATATTTTTGGCTCATCCTGTTTCTTCTGTTTCTTGCGACGCTGTGAGCGACCTGCAATAATTTACAATCAGTGTTTACACTTGGAGAAAAGTTCATGTATTTGTGTAGTTAAAATAGGTCCAAGCTGAGAAAGTTCTTAACTTTTTAATCATTAAATATTTAGTATAAGATGAGGTATGAAATACAAACCTGTTCAGGTTACAAACTTTGCGAAAGTACATTTTTTCTTATTTTATATTATTTCCGTTTCTTCTCTTAATAACCACATAATTCATCTGTCGATTCAAGACAGGTAAATTTGATTTGCAAAATGTTGTCATAATTAAAAATGGGAACATTAAAAAAACATTCACTTCCTCGAAATTTGGTCGAATGTGGAAACCGGAACAGACCAGTTCATTTTGAGTTAGGTTGAACAATTTTTAAGTTAGGAAATTTTTAAGAACTCTTGAATAAAAGTTTTGTTGGGAAATTCCTACACAATTTCTGGGCATAGTTTTCTTATTACTTTGAAACTTATTCAACAACTGAAATATCTATTAGTTAGAATTTAAATGTAATCCAAGATATATATTCTTATTTTATAAAACTTGAATTTTCGGATTTGCTCAACGCTAATTATAATCAAAACAAATACCACCATCAAAAAATCATTTCGAGTGTTTTTTCTAAGTGTAAGGAAGTGTTGTTACGTCAGAATAATTTGGGGTAAGAAATAGGACACATGGGAAATTGTATAAGCCACTTACGTTTGCCGCGTGAGCTAACGCTGAATACATCGTCCTTGCTGCTGTTTACCGTATAGCCTGGGTCCTCAACATCATCGTCAATGTCCTCATCCTCTTCTTCCTCATCATCCGTAATATACTCCTCCCTGTCTTTCAACTGTGGCAGTCTGCCGCCTGCTGCACCGCTGGCTAAATCCTTTTCCTCCATCTCTGCATCCTCGCTGGCCTCTTTGCGTCTGGTTATGTTTACCAGCTCGGAGTATAAACCACCCTTGTCCATCAGTTCGTCATGTGTGCCCTGTTCAGCCACCGCGCCATCCTTAACAAACACAATTTTATCGGCATTAGTTACAGTCGATAAGCGATGTGCCACAACAAGGGTGGTTGGTCCTTGGCTGGCTAGCTCCAGTGCATCCTGTACACGCTTCTCGGAGGTGGGGTCCAATGCCGATGTTGCCTCGTCCAGTAGCAAGATCTTTGGATTGCGCACCAGCGCTCTTGCAATTGCAATACGCTGCTTCTGACCACCAGACATCTGTGCACCACGCTCACCCACCTTGGTATCATAGCCCTTGGGCAGCTTGGAGATGAACTCATGGCAATTGGCATTCCTTGCCGCACGCTCAATGTCCACCTGTGTGGCCTGCGGATTGCCATAGCGTATGTTCTCTCCGATGCTGGTGGCAAACAGAACTGGCTCCTGACCCACAACGCCAATCTGGGAGCGCAGCCAGCCCACATTGAGGGTACTGATATCACGTCCATCCAGCTTAACGGTGCCCTGCTCGGGATCATAGAATCGCTGCATTAGCTGTATAACAGTGCTCTTGCCACAGCCGGAGGCGCCTACAAAGGCCACTGTCTGTCCAGGCTCTACATCCACCGTTAGACCCTTGAGTATCTCAATGTCCGGTCGTGAGGGATAACGGAAATGTATGTCCTCGAAGCGCAAACGTCCCGTAATGCTATCAGGCTTAGTGCCAATCTCATCCATGGGATCTATGTAGGACTTGCGATCGATAATCGCAAATAGACTTTTTGCAGCGCCCAATGCCACCGCAAAGGAATCAACATGTGGCGAGGAAAAGCCAAGATTCTGTGCGCCCATAATGATGGCAAAGAGGACAATGACAAGAACAGCAGGCGTATATTGACGTTCCTCCTGGCCGCGATCATCCAGTATTAAATTAACACCATACCAAATGGCCAATGCCATAATAACGTAGATAATTAGCCACATGACGCCAGCACCGATGCCCGAATAAAGACCCTTCTTGCGACCGGTCTTCTCCGCAGGTAAGAGCAGCTTCGAGAAACGTTCGTTTTCCTTCCGTTCCCCGCTGAAAGCCAGCACAGTGCGTATACCGCTGAAAACCTCCTCGGCCACATTGCCAGCATCTGAGTAGGCTTTAAGCTCCTTTTCGGCAAGCGAGCCTTGTATCTTGGCCACCATTGCTGTGGATATCATAATGAAGGGACTGCAGCTGAGCACAACCAATGTTAGCTTCCAGCCATAGATAAAGGATGCCACAATGCCCATGACAAAGGTGGAAATCAGGAAAGTCACAATGGCCACCTAATTGGAAACAATAGAATATGAGTTTTATTAGAAATGTGTTTGGTATGGGATAACCCGAATTTTATTTTGACTTTCAGGAAAAATAAAGACCCCAAGAGGTGTTAAATTTAGAAAGGAATAAATCTGGTTTTCTATCCCAATTCCAGCGGGAAACCACGGAACTTATCTTGACTTGCATTCAAAGTTAAGGCCTCGTGAGGTTTAAAATTAAGAAGGAAAGAAATCTCATTTTCTATGCCAATTCCACCGCGAAAAACATAAACTTATATTGACTTTCAGAAACAAAAAAAGACCCCAAGAGATGTAAAATTTAGAAGGAAAGAATTCTCATTTTCTATACCAACTCCACTCCAACTCATTAGCATACACACCTTTTCTCCGATGCCCTCCTTGACCTTATCCAGATCCCTGTAGAGCCAAAAAAAATGTGTAATACAATGAACTCCAATGAAATGCAAAGTTCTTTGTTAACTTACTCTGTCATTTTACTAGCAAAATTGGTGCCCGATGAGGTGTCATACCAGGACATATCCTGTCGCAGTATGGCTTCCAGAAAGAGCTTGCGAATACGATTGATTTGATTGAGAGCAATGCGATTCGAAACATCTATGGCAATTATAATAAGTACCAGCATAATTGCTGAACCCGCCAAACTTGAAATAAGAAAGGCAATTGAATCGTCAATGATGGCCTGCTTATTCTCCTCCTTGCTGGCATCGGTGCTACAAAGAGAAATAAAGATTTTTCATAATTTAAATAGAAGACATATTTTAGTTATACTTACAGTTTCTGGCCGCCACCAAACAGGGAAAGAAAAAAGGCGGGAGTTGATGTACCCTCACCCACACTACGATCAATCAGCAAGGATGTAAATTCTCCATAGATCAAAATAAAGTAGGGTATAAAAGCTGAAGCTATAACAGCTACGATCATGCTCAGTGCGAGTAGAAAACGCTCTCCACATGTTGAGTACCGAAACTAATAAAGTTGAAGTTATTAGAACTTGCATTATTTAGCTATCAAATTTTATAACTTACCAGATCAAAGTAGGTATACTTTTTTTCTGGCTCATCTGTGGCATCTCCTGTTGCCTTATGTTGCACCTGAAAATCACCCAAATCGGGTAACTTTGAGTTTTGTTTCTTGGCTGGCGTTGGATATGCTTTGTCGTTGGACATTTTGAGATCGATGTGGTTGTACTTTTGTTTAATAAAGTTAATTCGAAACGAAAAGCAAGCTGTAAGAGAGATGAGCTTAATCAATTTGTAATTCACATTCAAATTGCCAATGCGGTCAATTGTAGCACTGTTTTTATATCATTTTCAATTTCAATTTCAATTGCAGTTGCAGTTGCAGTTTAATTAGTTGTAGTTTTTTCTTCTTTTTTATTTATAATATAGCGACAGTTTATATAAGAATTGTAATATTTATGATACAACAAATAAAATAAAAAACAAAAGTAATTTCCCAAGACAGCTTGATAAATTGAGATGATTACACACTTGTGGCAATTGAAACTGGGAAAGCATCCATAAATTAATAAATTACAAACAATTCGAAAGTGAAATATGTCGATTGAACGACAAAAAAAAAACTAACAACAACAATTGAATCGTAATCTTTCAAGCACTTTAGTTCTGGTGTATTACCAATTTATTATTATAGATATTTTGTAGACGTCCAAACAATCGAATCGTATGCTAATGATAAGCTCGAATCTTTTTATATATGGTATGACTATTTTTAATTTTTTTACTTTTTTTTGTTGATTAAGTAAAGTCGCGTTACGGTTTAGGGTCACGGTTCTTAAGCGATTTCACGATCTTGCAGGAAACAACAAGCGTTTGCATCTCGACGGCACGCGATTCAAATTGAAACTGTTGAAGTCAGCGAGAAGGTGCCTACGAAGATACCTCGATACCAGTCTCGGAGCTTCGTCACACGAGTACGCTGTCGTTGGGCAAATACAATCATAATTTATAAGAACTGAACTCAACTGATGCCCATAATAAACACGATCGTATAATTTTAATCGGTAAGAGCCCGCCAATTAAACCAAACGACAAATACAACAACAAAAGTAAAGAAACAATGACATGTCTCGCATTTGTCCAAAACTTTACCATCTATGTATATATACAAATGATAGTACCGCCATAATCTTAGAAACTTATCAGATATTATACACAATTCAACCTCTAGTTCCACTCTCCACAAACAAAAAACACGCGAACTTTGCTGTTACCCGTCAAACAGGTAGCATATGAGTATGAGTGTGTGTAAGAATTCTTGGAGCTCGATTCCAGTTTTCATTCAGTAATATATTTCCCCCAGCTGCATTACTAATACAGATCACGCACATGGTAGGAAGTAACCTGGTCATCTAACGGGGGGGACCCCAAAACCAAACCCAAACCCAAGCCGAGCTTGTGGTGCATTCCCTGCGCAATTCCTTGAAATCGATTTAAAATATTGCGAATATTCCTAAATTAGATCTAAACTGATTAAAAAAGAAAGGTTAATGGCCCCAAGTATTATAATTATTAAACAAAGAAACAGTTCAATTCTAAATGGTGTACAATTCACATCCATCCAATTTTTATACTCGGTTTTCCAAAATGGTAAAAAAGAGTATATTGCGTTTGTGAAATGTGTGTATGGACTCAGTTTTTTTCCACAGTTTTTACTCCCTGTTTCCATTAAAAATGAGAAAAAGAGAGTTATAAAGTACTGAAAATGTGTGTAACAGGCAGAAGGAGACATTTCCGACCATATAAAGTATATATATTCTTGATCAGCATCAACAGCCGAGTCGATTTAGCCATGTCCGTCTGTATGTCTGTCCGTCTGTCTGTCCGTCTGTCTGTATGAACGCGTCGATCTCAGAGACTATAAGAGCTAGAGACACCAAGCTTGGCATGCAGGTTCCTGTATACCATCCGCAGATCAAGTTTATTTCAAATTTCTTTTTCAAGATAAATCAACCAAACTCACTTTGCCTAAGTTTGAGGAGACTTTATATAATTTTATCAAAATCAGACGACATTATCTTATAGCTACCATAAAAACAATCGGTTTTTGTATGAAAAACTATTTTGTTTCATAAAATAACTCAACCAAACTCACTTTATCTAAGTTTAAGGACAGTTTATAAGTATGTAAGTAGTCTTTACAAAAATCAAATTTATTAAACGTGCAGAAAACAGAGTGTATCGTTATTGGGAGAGCCCGATTGCAACGTTCTTACTTATTTTGTTATTTAATTCGCATTAAATTATTATTATTACTCTATTAGGCTTCAAATTATATCTATTAAAATAACTCAGTTGAAAAAGATTTTAAGCAAATCAAAATAAATTAAAAGAAAATGTTATTTTGATTTAGTTGTGAAACGCCAAACGTATAATTAGACTATAGAACCAGTTTTGCAAACTTTTTGATCGATGTCTATGCATAGCTTTGATTTAAATAGATAATATATTTAAAAATTGGTTTAATTATAGCTGCATAATTTAAAGTTAATTTTTTTTTTTGCATTTTCTGAAGTGTTAATTGCAAAAACTGTAGAATCAGATAACCGGGAACCGGCTGCACTAGATATCACCATAATAAGGAACAACTAGTTCTTGAATTCTTAAATCAAATGCACGTGGAAAATTTGCGATTTGAAGAATAAAAGCGACAACAATCAGACATGGTATCTACGCTTTTTAACAGCACTGAAATTACACTGCACAACAAGGTTTGGGTTTGATTTCATTTTGATTTTTATTGATAATATAGTTTCCACTTAAAAATTTGCATAATATTCATCAACTCCAACCATTTTATAGCCACTTTTTATAAATAATGAATTATAGTAATTTAGTGAAATGTTTAATTTATAAGTATTTTATATTTATATTTTAACAGAGCTGTAAATGATTAAAACTGCGAATCAATCAGCCATTGAATTACCGAAAGTTTGAATAAATTAATTTGATGAAAATGTGATTTGACTTAAAACCTGATTTCATTCAATTTGAAAAACTGATTTGTATTGAAATTTGTTTCAAGTCACAAAGACTTATCAAATTTAAAAAGATTTGTGTTGAAATTGGTTTGAAATCACAAACTGAATAAAACTATTAAAGAACTAAACTCAATAGAAAGTTTGGAGAAAAATGCTGAGTTCAAACTCAAATTCAGATTGTATTGTACCCACTTTACTGAATTATTCTTATTAAAAAACTCACAGACGAGCTTTTTGCAACTTATAAAACAAAATTAACAACTTTGTATTTCGTCATATTGTGTAATCTATCTAATCAAACATTATGCACATTTTGTAGTCCTGTGTTATATAGAACATTCGGCACTTATCTATTGTAAGTACCGTACTTTTATTGGGGAATACTATAATTTATAAACGTTATTAAAAAAAGCGCTATCAAGGTTATCAGACTGGCGAAATTACGAACATGCGTGTAAATATTAAACAGCTAACAGTTAGTTTCTAAATTTTGTATGACAGGCCCTCAAAACAATATGGATAATACCAAATTGTATAGATTAAACTGTAGACAAGAGCACTTACCCTATCGACTCTATATTGTAAATAATGATGAAATATTTTAGTGTCTAGTTTGTTTTAGTTTATTCGCGCACAATAACACCGACCGCTTGGACAATGACTATTGAACTGAGATTCCATAGTAAAAGCACAGATATATATATTTATACATATATATACTCTGGCTATAGGGAAAGGCATCTACCTGGGAAACACTTGAAACCCACATGCACTGATATGACTTTACCTTATTCGAACTGCGTTGCGATTGTAAATTGACTTGGCCAGGTCAAAACTGAATGCTTATACTTGTTAGTAAACAAAGACATGCTTATAAATAGACATTTGTTATGGTATCTTAAGGTATGTATATCCGTAAATGCAAAATCAATAATCTTTTATGAAGTTCTTTCATTCTTTAATCTGTAGTTCATCATTTGTCAGCAGAACCTTTTCTGCAAAGAACCAAAATATATTAAAATTGTAGACAAGAGTCCATGCCAAGTCCTTATAAAATATGATCGTGTGAAAAGTAATTGTCATCAGTATAATTTTCCTTAATTCTTTCCATTTAAGCATGTTCAGAAACTCTTCCAACAAACAACGAACAAAACAACAATTATATATTCAATTTTTATCTCGATTACGAGATGTTTGAGACATAGTTGCTATGCTAATCGATATAGAATAGCACTTGCAAGTGTTCAGTAGAATGTCATCAGTATAAAACTGACTTATAAATCAAATAATTATGCCCTGTAACACAAAAATTAGTACTAGGGGTAGTCGTGTTAGCAGGCCAATGGAGATATTTCTCAAGTTTGATCAGAATAAGTAGTTCGGACATAGCACCATCTGCCCAAATCAGATATCAGATATTAAAACGATTGAATAAAGAACAATAAAGTTATTCAGGTAAATATTTTTTAAGAATTTTTTATGATTCTCGAACTGTTTACAGGGTATTTTCTGGTAAATCACAGGCGTTTATGGCATACTTACCTGTTTTTAAACGTTATTTTATAAAGCCGCAAGGCAACTTTGTTCGAGTAAGATTTTAATTACATCATTTGAGTTATTTGCTATAAGCACGTGTTGAATTAAATAACCAACTCGAGATATAAACAGCACTTTTGTTGATTTGTATGGACAATACTTTTAGTTTATAGACAAAAAGTATCCAGCTGCATAAAACTATATGGTCTTTAAACGGTTATAAAGAAATAAAAAACGAAATAAGCTACTTTTGTATTTAAAGCAGACCATTCTTAGCTTATATCCCGGAACTTGCTAAAGATTCACATGGGGTCAGTGAACTAGCATCGAGGTTAAGCACGTTGTTTGTAAATATTAGGAAGTAAGTCTTTTATGTGTTATGCCGCTTAGCTAGGTCAAAGTCTTAAAATCTTGGAAATACTCTGAATTGTTTACGCTCATGTCGTGCGTCTAGTGTTAAGTCCAAGCCAAGCAAACTAAATGATTCATTTTAGAGTTAAAGTTGGGATAGTAAACTCGATTTGAATTCCGTCACGGGGTTTTTTTAAGTTTTCCGTGATTCCCAAAACTCCTAACACTTTGTCTGCCTATGATATATATAGCAACTTGTATACCAACTTTGTTTACTCTAGCTTTAAAATTGTGGTAAAAATTGCGTACATACGTAGGGTTAAACAGACAATCAGACAGACGAACATTTCTCAAACCAAAACACATTCTTTTTAAATTTGTTGTTAGGCATGCATTCGTGATACAACTGAAAAATAATCTGCATAAAATTGAAGACTTTTAAAATTTAAAAATGGGCATTTCCAGTAGAAAGCAACAGCAACGAAAATTTTAAAGTCACTTGTACCTTTCACTTCTGAAACATATACTTTTATTGAAGTAAATTATTAGAAATTTTTTTTTTTTTAATATTAACTTAGTCAATGGAGCTGATACTTAACGAAAGTTTTTTCATAAAAATGCTATAACAATAATGACTAACTAACAAACATAAAGAAATATCAATTTAGCCAAGCTTCACTATAAATATTCAAGTGTAAAGACAAATGGAGTAAAATTCCCTTACGACAGAGGCTTCAATTAAATTTTAAAAAAAACTATTAATCATATTTCTGTAAAATTAAAACCATATTGAAGACACAATTATCAGAAATTCAAAACAACTGCCCCCACTTTGCTGAAATCTGAGTTTGAATTGATCGCAAAACCACTTTAATTTTGTCCCCGTGCGACTACCTTGTATTTTTGCAAAAATCTTGATATTAAAAAGTTGCCCAAAATCGACCTTAGAAACTCTAGTTCTAATCAAAAGCTACCTTATATTGGAAAAATAATTTTGAAAATCCGTCTTAAATCGAACTTTTTAACACTTGTTATGTGTACGATTATCCCTTTCAACACCAGAGAATTGCCCAAATTTTGAAAAACGAAAAAAAGTCGTTACCCGAAATAAATTTCACAAACGGCATAATGTTCGGAATAGCTAAGTCCTCTTGATCTTTTCAGAGTTCATCCCACAGGAATTTTGTTGCTAAAGTTGAGATTCTCATGGAATTTCCGTCCTGATAAGAAAACATTAAACATCATAGCTTTGAATAAATATGTTACAATTGGTAATATACAACAGATAAATACGAGTAATTAGGTACAATAGTGAACAAATCTTAAATTGAGGTAGCTGCTCAGGAATATAGTACATTAAAAATGATTATTATTTAGTAGGTCAAGGCAAAGGCCTGCTGACGATGATAGATGTCGCTGCGCACAAGGATCTCGTAGCTGCCAATGTGCACCTCCTGACCACCAAAGGGCATGTGCAGACAGCGTCGGGACTGCTGCAACTTGCCCGGAGTCAGGCTGCCACAATAGTTGGCACGTGCCACATAGAGCACCTCACCATTGTGAGCGCGTCCTGCTTGAACAGCCCCTGGGGCGATGCTGCCATCGCAGCCAGGCACCCAATGGTACTTGGACTGTCCGATGAGCACCTCGTAGCTGGACTGGACAATCTCGCGTCCAGCGTGGGCAATGTAGGCGCAACCACGACTGGGTGCCGCCTTGCCAGGTATATGCATGCCTTCGTAGTAGACGCGACATACCAGGAGCGAAGCCATATCACTATCGTGCCCGGCATAAACGGCATCGGGTGGTGTATAGCCGGGACTAGCATTCACCCAGACATCATAGTCTGGAGACTGGCCATAAGCCGGCTGAGCTGGCGCACACACTGCTGGCGTATAGGAGGAGCAGCTAGGAGCATAGGGATCCATTGGTGGCTTATAAGTCTCAGCTGGCATGAAGATGGATGAGGGCACAGCCGATGGAGGAGCGACCTCCGCGGGTGTGTACGAGGGCGGCATTGATGACTTCGTTGGATAGGAGACTGCAACTGCCACAGGCGCTTGATACTGTGGCAAAATCGTGGGCTCTGGTGGTGGATAGGGATCTGTGCTTGGCATGGGCATGGGCGTATACCTTGGTGGTGGTCTATCGTGCATGGGGAACGGCATGGCATCAAAGTCGGCCGGATATGGATAGGGTTTCATGGCGAGATTTGGTGCTGCAAATCCAGGCGATGGTGGTGGCGGTGGCGTCAACGGGCATTTCTCCAGCTTCAACTCCAACTCCGGCTGCTCTGGAGGCGGTGGCAGCTGCCAGCCAGCCATAGCCCGCTTTTCCTCCACCAAAATCTCATACGAGTCCAAGCGACGCTCCGCCCCTCGATAGGCTATAAACAAGGCACGATGAACGGAGGATATTTTGCCAATAATCAAATGTCCCTCGTAGTGACCACGTCCAATATAAACTGGCTGATCCAGCGCTGTGCGTCCACAGAGCACCGCCGTCTCGGGTATCACATGATCATAACATTTAATCCAGTTCACATTCTGTCCACACAACACCTCAAATACATCCTTGGGTAGCGCCTCGCCCTGCTGTGATATGAAACCAATTTGCTTGGATGGCACAACCTTGCAGACGAGCATATCTCCCATGTGTTCGGCACGACCCACATAGATCATAGCGCCATCCTCATCATTGCCGCCCACAACTGCATTCGGTGGTATCGATGAATACGCCGAGGATTGTACCCACTTGTAAGCTGAAACAGAAGAGGTTTTGATAATTATAACATTTTGATCGAATAAGAAAACTAAGGTACACGAAACAGTTACCCAGATCCCATATCCCATCTCCTATTCTGTTTGATATATATTTACCTTTCCATCATCATATAAGGAGTACTTGTTTTTATAGATAAGCTGAACGCCTCGAGGCTAATAAAAATATAAATGTTTTTTTTTTAAAAGTTCCACCTTTATTGAAAATCGTTCAATTATTGACATTGGACCGGCTAAAAGTCTATAAAATTAAAAATTTGCATGGCATTTACTGTCTGCATAACACTTCATAACAATCAAGACGAATCTCCCTGCCTCCATAGGGAATATACAGGCAGCGTTGTCTCGCGGAGATCAGACCAGGTGTCAGACTGCCCTGATGGTGTCCTCTGCCATAATAGATGGGTTCGCCATTACGAGCGCGGCCCGTAGACACCGCATTGGGTGGAATACTGTGATGGTGAGAGTTAATCCAAACATAGCCGTACCCAGTTAGGACCTCGTATTGGTGCTTTTGGAACTCGTAGCCGCCAAAGCAGACATAGGCAGTACCCTTGCTGGGCACTACCTTAGCGGGTAGCATCTCTCCCTCGTGCATGGCACGTCCGGCATAGATTGGTGTTCTGTCCGAATCATGACCAGCAATAACGGCACCTGGTGGTGTATAGCTGGGCGAAGCGGGCACCCAGTTATCGTGTTGCTGATAGATGAGCACCTCGTAGCTGTTAATGCGCACCTCCTGGCCCCCAAAGGGTATATAAAGACAGCCATGCGATGGATGCACTTTGCCCACGCTGAGAGAGTTGGCATAGTTACCCCTGCCAATGTAGAGGGGCTCTCCGTTGCGAGTGGTACCGCTGCGCACCGCATTGGGTGGTGCACCGCCGCTGGAGCTGCCCACCCAGGCGAAACCCTGGCCGGTTAGGACCTCATAGTGGGTTTTTACATGCTCGGTACCGCCATAGCAGACGTAAGCACACCCCTTGCTCGGTATGACCTTGGCGGGCAGATTCTCCCCCTCATGAAAGGCGCGACCGACATAAATGGGCGAACGATCGGCATCGTGGCCACCAACGACAGCGTAAGGAGGCAGTGCAGCATATGGCGTCGAGTGCACCCAAGTGTGTTCTGGAACGAGAGGAGCGGTCAACGTTCGGGGGATTAGTTCAGTTCATGTCAGTTCCGATAAGCCTTGGCAAGGCGCGATAAGATAGCGCTTTGATAAGACCAGGGCAAAAGAATTATATTTTAGCCACATGAGTTGCCTTGATTTGGATTCGATTGGCATGGAACGGTTGAGAAATAAGGTTTGGTATTGATATGAAATCACTCCTTGCACTCGCCTACCAATGCTCACAACTGCTCCTGACTGCGTTGCACCTAAAAGAGTGCCGAAAAAAAACAGAGAAAACCAAATACACAAATCAACAAAACAACACTACTCCAACTGGCAAAGGGATCAGTTAAGGATCGGTGGGTTAGTAGAATCACACGGCTATTTCTGCATTTTCCAATATTTAACGACACAATATATTTATCCGATATAAATGCGCTTTAATAACTTACCCATGATTCACTGCTGTGCTGATAAGAATGGGTTCAAAAAGCACTGATATCAATTTAATTATAATGATTAGATGAAGTTAACACTTCAATTTAATTCAACCGTCTTGCTCGGGGTTTGCTGTATAACTAACTGTGTGAAATTATTACAATTGCAAAGAGTTCCCGAACACAAGCGATTTATCAGCTGGTTTCGTTGAGTTCGTTGAAATTATCTTTTTTTTAACAGAAAGCTTTTCTTTATAGATGGTGCCACAAAGGTTCTAGACTCCAGATATTGGCAGCCCGTTATCATTAATGTTGTTTACCATATTCAATACAATGTGTCACTCTCAAAGCTTTTTCAGTACGTTGCTCTTATCATAAAGTTATGATTCATTTGTGGGATTTTTCTAGTATTTGTAGTTAGCATATGTGTTCATTGTAGGTGTAGCAGGTGTACATTCTTCATTTGTTCAGTTTATCATGGAGCTAAGCAATAACAACTCAGTTATAAATACCATTCATTTTAAACGTATGTCTAATAGTTTTCCAGATACTGAGTTCATTATAACGAAAATATTTTTTTTTAAAACAATTTTCGAGAAAGAGTCGAAAAAAATGCAGTTTCCTAAATTCTTCTTCGAGCATAGAGATTCATTCATAAGGTTTGAAAAAATGCATCATTTGTTAAAATCTGTGGTAGAAGTTCCAAACTGTAGGCATTTTAGCAATTCAACATTTTTCTAAATATTTAGTTTTTTTTCGGCTTTCCACTTGCTAAGCCACAGTCCAAATGGTTTTGATTGGAAAAAATAACTTTTTATGTATTCACTGTTTTAAAATTTTAGTTAATCTTTGAAAGTTCATATCAATAATTGAGATAATGACATTAAAAAGAATATAAAAAGAAAATGCCCAAATTGTTCAATTCAAAAGGACGAACAAACTGGAATAAAAAGGGATAGTTCACACACCAAATATACCCTTTATATGTCCTTGTATAGGTTATAATAACGTATTCACGAAATGAGTAAAGCTTTGAAAGAGTATACGTCTCCTTAAAACAAGTAAGAATACTCTAGTCGAGTGTGCCCGACTACGAGACTCCCTGCTCCCAACTTGCATTTCAAGCAGTTCAGCGACAACACAAGCAAGCAGTGCACTTAACTCGTAAACTGCTTGTCAAACTGTTGTTGCTGCCATCTGATACGGGTGTAACACAACAAGCAGTGCACTTAACTCGTAAACTGCTTGTCAAACTGTTGTTGCTGCCAACTGATACGGGCGTAATAGATTCTTCTATAACTTTTGTGCTATTTATCCGATCGTGTTGAAATTTACACAAAGACATTGATTAAACATACATGTGTACCAAAAATTAAAGCTTTATCTTTAAAATTGTGGCTGTGGGAGTCTTCTGCGATTTGCGGTGGTGCGGGGGGGTGCATCCGAAATTTGAAATAAACTTGATCTGCGTATGGTATACACGAACCTGCATGCCAAGTTTGGTGTCTCTAGCTCTTATAGTCTCTGAGATCGACGCGTTCATACAGACGGACAGACGGACAGACAGACAGACAGACAGACAGACGGACATGGCTAGTTCGTCTCGGCTGTTGATCCTGATCAAGAATATATATAGTTTATATAGTCGGAAATGCCTCCTTCTGCCTGTTACACACATTTGCAGTACTTTATAACTCCCTCTTTCCCTTTTTAATGGGAACAGGGAGTAAAAAGAGGGTGGTGATCAGCATCAATAGCCGAGTCATGTCCGTCTGTCCGACCGTTTGACCGTTTGCTTGTATACGAAATAGTCCCTCAGTTTTAGAGCTATCGTGATGAAACTCTGCCTCTTCTTCCTGCAAGCAATACATACATATATCAGAATCGGCCAGATTGGACTACTATAACTATATTGGTTGTAAAATGTGTTTTGGAATGAAAATCTTTTGTGTTTTTTAAGATAACTCAACCAAACTCACTTTACCCAAATTTAAGAACATTTTAAACATGCTGATTAAATTTCATCAAAATCGGACGACTATGAAACACTTTATGTTTTTCAAGATAACTTAACCAAACTCATTTAACTTCAGCTTAAGCATACTTTATACATGTTGACCAAATGTTATCAAAACCATACGATTATATATTATAACTGCCAAAACTATGTTTGTGTATTCAAAATAAGTTTTTGTATGAAAACTTTTTTGTTTCTAAAGTTATATTAACCAAACTCACCTATTCTGTGTTTTGAGATGTTATTTACATGTTGACCAAATGATTTATAAATCGGATGACTATATCTATATATATTTATATTTATCTATATTTAACTATTCTATATTGTTCCATTTGAAAAACAGAGTATAATTAAAAACATTAAACGTTATTGCTTGAATAAATTTATTTCAAATCATTAACAAAGCTGAGTTAGCTGTTCAGAATAATACTTTAACGGAATGGATTGGGTCAAAGCCTAGGCAAGACCTACTGCTGATGAAATACTATATGTTGCTGCGCAAAAGGATCTCGTAGCTGTTGACTAGCACCTCCTGGCCACCAAAGGGTATGTGCAGACAGCGTTGGGACTGCTGCAACTTGCCCGGAGTCAGGCTGCCACAATAGTTGGCACGTCCCACATAGAGCACCTCACCATTATGGTCGCGTCCTGCCTCAACGGCGCCGGGTGCAATGCTGCCATCGCAACCAGGCACCCAATGATACTTGGACTGTCCGATGAGCACCTCGTAGCTGGACTGAACAATTTCGCGTCCAGCGTGGGCAATGTAGGCGCAACCACGACTGGGTGCCGCCTTGCCAGGTATATGTATGCCTTCGTAGTAGACGCGAAAGACCTGCAGTGGTGCCATATCAGTGTCGTGTCCGGCATAGACGGCATCGGGTGGTGTATAGCCGGGACTGGCATTCACCCAGACATCATAGGCTGGAGGCTGTACGTAAACCGGCTGCTGAGCTGGCGTAGAAACTCCTGGATTATAGGCTGGGCAGCTGGGAGCATATTGAGTCATTCCACACTTTTGTTCCACTAAAATCTCAAACGAGTCCAAACGTTGCTCCTCCCCACGATACGCAATGTACAAATATCGACGTTTGACGCCTACTTTGCCTATGATCAGATGTCCTTTATAATGACCACGTCCAATGTACACCAGATTATTTTGTGTAGTGCGTCCACAGAGCACCGCTGACTCGGGTAAGACATGATTCTGGCACTTGGCCCAGGCTAGATTGCCGCCACACAGAACCTCGAACTTGTGCTTGGCTACTGTCTTGCCATTTTTGGATATGAAACCAATTTTCTTGGTGGGCACCACCTTGCAGACGAGCATGTCACCATTATGACCAGCGCGACCCACATAGATCGTAGCCCCATCCTCATCAGTGCCGCCCACAACAGCATTTGGCGGCATTGAAGACTCGGCCGTAGATGAAATCCACTTGTAAGCTGGAAAAGGAAAAAGTACATTTTTATCAAAAAATGTGAAACAGTTTTATAGCTGCCATATCTTATTTTAAAGATAACGTTAGTGATAATTGTTATATTTATAAATTCTGAATCATATATTTGTCAAATCTGCTAATTGTTTCCCTCCTTTTCCATCATTATCCATTATTTCGAGGACAGCTTTATCAACAACATAATTTACCCATCCCTTGTTTTCAACATTATTCATTATCTATCTATCTAACTTGGAAATAACAAAATAACTGCGCCCAACATATAAAACTATATACACTCAGGTGTTCGGGTAAAAATTTGATAAAAATTACTGAAGAATATATTATTATTATATTTTTCATATCAGAAATGGGAGCATGCGTAATACTTTCATTAGTTTAATAAACTGTCTATATACATTCAAGAAAACAGATAGGTTTAGAAATAGATTTTCAAATAGAGATGTTTAACATATGACTTAAGATTAAAAGCTGAGATAACTAAAGGATTTAATATTAAAGTATAACATCTTTATTGAAAAACAGTTGAATATTTGGCATTAAAATTAAAGTCTTGAAAACGATTAAATGCATTGAAAATATTATAAAAATATGACATTTATTGTCTGCAGAGCACTTCGTAGGAATCAACACGAATCTCCCTGCCTCCATAGGGAATATACAGGCAGCGTTGACTCGCGGAGATCAGACCAGGTGTCAGACTGCCCTGATGGTGTCCTCTGCCATAATAGATGGGTTCGCCATTACGAGCGCGACCCGTAGACACCGCATTGGGTGGAATACTGTGATGATGAGGCTTTAGCCAGACATAGCCGCAGCCGGTCAGGACCTCGTATGTAGGCTTTTGGAACTCGTGGCCGCCAAAGCAGACATAAGCAGTACCCTTACTGGGCACTACCTTAGCGGGTAGCATCTCTCCCTCGTGCATGGCACGTCCGGCATAGATTGGTGTTCTGTCCGAATCATGACCAGCAATAACGGCACCTGGTGGTGTATAGCTGGGTGAAGCGGGCACCCAATTATCGTGTTGCTGATAGATGAGCACCTCGTAGGAGCTAATGCGCACCTCCTGGCCACCAAAGGGTATATAAAGGCAACCATGCGATGGATGCACTTTACCCACGCTTAGCGAGTTGGCATAGCTACCCCTGCCAATATAGAGGGGTTCTCCAGTGCGGGTGGTACCGCTGCGCACCGCATTGGGTGGTGCACCGCCGCTGCAGCTAGCCACCCAGGCGAATCCCTGTCCCGTCAAGATCTCATAGTGGTTCTTAGTAATCTCTTGGCCGCCATAGCAGACGTAAGCACACCCCTTGCTCGGTATGACCTTGGCGGGCAGATTCTCACCCTCATGATGGGCGCGACCGACATAAATGGGCGAACGATCGGCATCGTGGCCACCAACTACAGCAAAAGCAGGCAGTGCAGCATGCGGAGAAGAGTGCACCCAATTGTGTTCTGGAACGAGAGAAGCGGTCAACGTTCGTGGGATTAGTTCAGTTCCAAAGCGCAATAAGATAGCATTTAATAAGAAGTGTTATATATCTGGTTGAAAGGAAGAGTTTGGTATCGATATGAAATCACTTCCTGCACTCTTCTGCCAATGCTCACATCTGCTCCTGGCATAGAAAACCTAATACACAAATCAACACTACTCCAACTGGCAAATTATGTATACTTTTGTATAGTAATAAAAATAAAGTCTTAATATATAAATGACTTTTATTAATAACTTACCCATGATTTATTGTTGATAAGAGTGCACTGATTTCAATTATATATTTTATGTAAATTTATAGCCAACACTTCAATTTAATTGAATCGTCGTGTTCGAGGTTTGCTTTCTAACTAAACGTACAAACGACGAAACAAATATTTAAATAAACGATTTATCAGTGGGTTTCGTTGGTTTCGTTGTTTTCATTTTACTTGTTGGGGCTTTCTTTTTTTATCGGCGAGCTTTTGTTTATGGTTTATGGGGATGGTGCCACAGTCCGTATAGATATTGACAGCCCTTTATCAGTACCTTATGTTGTTTATCAAATTCAATAGAAGGTCTATCGCTTAAAGCTATTCTTATCAAAATTATTGAGTCATGAGGGGAATTTTCCAGCAGTGTATGGGTGCAATAGGCGTGGCAGCTCATTTGTTAGTGCCTCAGTTTGCCCACCTGTCAATTAGCTAGTCAGTTAACCAATAACAACATTGACAGTTCAGTTTTGCTACCAACTATTATAAAATTTTAAGAGAAAATGATTACAATTGGAATTTATGAGAACTACATCTATGTGAAACCCCGGTTAATCATGATTATAAATATGAAATCTTGAAAGCATAAGAAAAGAAACCATACATTGCATATATCATAAATTGTTTTGAATCTATATTATTTTAATTATTTATGTATTTTGACTGTAATTGCGCACATATATTTAGTATGAAACGATATTCTAAAACTATTTCTAAGGTAATTCAAAATTAATTCAAAAATTATACCAAACAAGTAAGAATACTCTAGTCGAGTGTGCCCGACTACGAGACTCCCTGCTCCCAACTTGCATTTCAAGCAGTTCAGCGGCAACACAAGCAAGCAGTGCACTTAACTCGTAAACTGCTTGTCAAACTCTTGTTGCTGCCAGCTGAGACGGGCGTAACACAAGCAAGCAGTGCACTTAACTCGTAAACTGCTTGTCAAACTGTTGTTGCTGCCAACTGAGACGGGCGTAATAGATTCTTCTATAACTTTTGTGCTATTTATCCGATCGTGTTGAAATTTACACATCCGAAAGACATTGATTAAACATACATGTGTACCAAAAATTAAAGCTTTATCTTTAAAATTGTGGCTGTGGGAGTCTTCTGCGATTTGCGGGGGTGAGGGGGGGTGTATCCGAAATTTGAAATAAACTTGATCTGCGTATGGTATACACGAACCTTCATGCCAAGTTTGGTGTCTCTAGCTCTTATAGTCTCTGAGATCTGTGTGTTCATACGGACAGACGGACAGACAGACGGACATGGCTAGTTCGTCTCGGCTGTTGATCCTGATCAAGAATATATATAGTTTATATAGTCGGAAATGCCTCCTTCTGTCTGTTACACACATTTGCAGTACTTTATAACTCCCTTTTTCCCATTTTTAATGGGAACAGGGAGTAAAAAGACAACAAAAATTGGACTTGTAATGATGTCAACTCCATAGAAAATGTTCATCCTGATTTTTCAAATCACATACAGATCTGTTCCTGTTTCCGCTTTCAGCAATATTTTGCGGAATAGAAATTCCCTTTAGGGTTCAAAATTTCATTATTGCTGTTTATCTTGTGAATAACATTCCATCTGAATGGAAAGTTAATTCAATTCTTGATCAAATTAAAGTGAATTCAATCCGCAAAACCTTACCAGAAGTGAAACTAATAACAATTAAACGAAGTTAACTTTCGCAAAGTGGAAACCGGAACAGATCTGATAACTTTGCGAAAACTAAACCGATTTTCATGCGGAATGTGCTTTCGATTTGTCATTATGATTGATTTAGCATTCAAATTGGACTTAATTTCTGAAAAACATTTGAAGTTAACTTATCAAGATGTTGGCAAACCTTTTTCAGTTGGGCTATAAACCTACCTGGGCAGTAGATATACAAAATTTTTTTTGAAATTTCAAAGTTTAAACAAATTGTTTGCTTGACTCAACAAAACTATTTAAAAGCGTAGCAGGCATTGTTCCTGCTGTTTAAAACTTTCATTTATCAACTGTGACTCAGACTTTGGGTCGAGCATCGCTCAGAGTCAGAGTCAGAGCATTAAAAACAGAAACAGCTGTGGCTTTTATAATCATTTATATTTAAAAAGTGCGGGCTGTTGTAACATTGTTATCGGTTATTTGAAACAAAGGCCTTTATAGATCGACAGCTCTTTACAACATAAAAGCGACTGAATTTGCAATTATTTATTTAAATTAAAAGTGCAGCCACGTCTACAAGTGCTCTACATAAATCAAGCGACGAAGCATATCCTTAAAAAAGTGCTGCAAAATGGAATATAGTGAGTAAAGTGTATTGGAATTTTTATAGACCTGCACTAACAATGGGGCGCCAAAGTTTTCAAAAGTCAAGTTTTGGTTAGAATCATTGTCCAATTTCCCAGAACGACTACTGATTCGATATACAACCAAGGCTGCATTAGGATTGTGTGTTTATTTAGTATATGACATGTTTTTTGTATTTTATGAGGTTATTGATTAAATATATTTTGTACCGGTTCGATAAGATTGAGCCACGCAATCGCTCAAAGATAAGCACACAAAAAAAGTACAAATTACTTATTGATTTTGTGCAAAGACTAATTGTAATACACGTAACAAAACCAAAAAACTTTGATAGTTTGCCGCGTAAGATTCGTTTTTGTTTTTCTTTTAAAGTACTCACACTTTGACAGCTGGCCCGAATGACGAAGTGCCAGCTCGCCAAAACAGCCGAATGAGACATTCGTTCTTTACACATGTTTAAATGGAAAAATCGACCCAGGCTCCGTTACGATATCTTATCGTTTCCAAACCTACGGCAAACAGCAATTGTTGCCCGATAAGAAAGTCACAGCTTTATAACCCAACTGGCAGCGATATATCTAGTCAGTCATATACCAACTACGGACAGAGCGGTACGCTTATATTGTCCGTCAGTAAACAGTAAAAACCCACCTTAAGTTTGTTAAACTTTCAACTTAAAAATATATATATATAAAATGGGTAAGCAAAAAGTTTAATATATGGAAGACAAAAACCAAGGAATATACCAGTGAAAAATAAAGCCAGTTAATCCAATACAAGTGTCTAAAGCAGCTGTTTATATAACAAAGTTTAATGAATTTGAGAAAGAATGTCTTTAAAGCAAGTGCATAGATTTCAAATAAATCTGAAATAAATCTAAAATTTAGTTGAATTCTCAATTTTCAAAAAGTACAAAAACAGTTTTAATTCAAGTGCAAAAAACTTGAGCAATTTATATATTTTTAGCTGATCCTAGGTGTTAGTACAGTTATCAATATTTACTCGTATATTATCAAATATTGTTCATTGGACAACAGTTAAGAACAATGGGCTTTTTTTTGTGGCAGACGACAACTTAAGGCAAACTTATGAGCTTTCACAGCTCTATGCCGGTCCAGATAAGGCACTAAAAAGTTGGTGTGATTAATGCTAGTGTGCCACGATTTCAAAACTCTACTGTGATAACAGCAACTAGCACCTGGCATAGTTGTCGTATCTAAAAGATTGTAACATAGATACATACACGTACACGTATCGATTGCTATACACGTAACAATTCAAAGTATATATGACACATAACGATCGAGATCATGATCGAACTGATTTCGTTCAAATGAAAAGCTTTACTCTCTGCGGAGAATAGCTGACGTTGCATTAACTCTCTTTCTCTCTTTGTCCTGGCGCTCTCTAAGCTTTGTGCTGTTACCTTTTAAATCTCTTCGTAGTAATAGTCACTAAGGCAAGCACACTAGCCAAGTATATTCTTATAAATTATTTAAATATTCAATAATTTCATCATATTTGTAATCAACTTTCAGATCACCATTGGGTTCACACCAATGCATACGAGTCGCTGCCACCTTTTGCCATCGTAGCTGGACACGATTCGGACAATGATCCCATCTATGTGGGTCGTGCCATCCATAATGGTGATATGCTGCCCGCCAAGGTTGTGCCCAACAAGCATCAAGCTTATGTGGCCTGGGGAGGTGAGGAGATCGAGAAGCATGATTTTGAGATCCTGACTGGACATCATTACTGCTGGATACCAGCCAGCAATGGCGAGGTACCACCCCATGCCCTGCGTGTGGGCCAAACCAACAGTGGTGAGCCTCTGTTTGTGGGTCGCGGCTACTTCTCTGGCAGTCTGACACCTGGTAAGGTGCATCCATCTCATGGCTGCCTGTATATACCATATGGCGGTGCTGAACATAAGCTGGAATCCTATGAGGTGCTCGTACAGCCCGAGACCTGGGTCAACTCCTCGGGCAGCAACATTGTGCCTGGCACCATTTTGGCTGGAAATGACTCCGATGGCGATGCCATCTATGTGGGTCGTGCCTATCACGAGGGTGATCTGCTGCCGGCCAAGGTGCGTTTATACGACTCCTACACTACCAAGCCAATTGCTAAACATTATCTTTTCATCCTCCCACCCCTCTAGGTTATTCCTAGCAAGGGCTGCGCCTATGTGCCCTATGGCGGACAAGAGCATGTGAAGTATGACTTTGAGCTGCTTGCCGGCTACGGCTATGGCTGGGTTCCAGATTCCTATGGCAATGTGCCACCTGGCGCCGTGATCTGTGGTCGCACCAGCGAGGGTGAGCCTCTGTTTATTGGCCGTGGTCACTACCAAGGCAGTTTCACACCGGGCAAGATCCATCAGTCACATCGCTGCCTGTACATTCCCTTTGGTGGTCAGGAGGTGCGCCTGGATAACTACGAGGTGCTCGTTAGGTCCTAGACTGAATTTCTAAAGCTGTAACTGCTTTGGTTTCGCCGACTCCAACTTTAATTTTCTAGCATTTTTTGATAATAAATTAAATTATTTGTATTTCGATTATAAAGTTATTAAATCAACTACATTACGAAAGTTAGATTATACAAGTTTTACGCTTATTTCCGATTTCGATAAAACCCAACTTCCGAATTCAGAATGAAAGCCTGTTTTGGGGAATTTCTCGCTTAAGTACGTAATTTTTATATATTATTATTGAAAATTGCAATTGACTTTTCAAAATGGAAGCACGCTTGATTATTAAAATGCGGCTGCAACTGCTTTGAAAACTTTTTAAAAACCATTCTACAAGATTTCAACCTAAAAGTATGCTTTGTAAAATATTAATAAAGTTTGAATTAAACTTTTTTTTTTTACTTAAGTAACCCTATAAGAACCTTATAAGTACATGTGTATCAATCCAATTTTCTACTGCATACTGCAACTCTACAAAGCCTAAACATAAACCATACAGAATGTTAACTTTATAAATTACTATAAACTATACACAAATTCGATAAAACATTTCGTTTTTCATTTAATTTTCTTGTGTGTTTGCATGTATGCAATGCATTTGGAAGCTTTTGCGAAGCTTCCGTGCGTTTTCGTGCGCTTTCTACACGCCGTGTAGAGTTGTAATCTCTCACGTTCAATGCGAACTCTACACAAGCCATCTCAGCTCTGCTTGTAGTTCCATTGGTCCGTTGTTCGTGCCACAACCTGATTGGTGAATAGCACGAACAGCGTCAATTTCAATTGGTGGTGCGGCTGTGCAACACTTTTGAGGCGTGTTGAAATGGTGCAGCAGTAAAACAGAATGTTAACAATAAAGTAGAAAATAATTATAAAATGTTAATTGGTATTTCATGTTTCGTCTTTTCTTTATTGCTATGCCTTGGCTTAAACAGGCTTTAGCTTGTTTTGAGTTTAGGGTTCATATAAAACTGGTTTTCAATGGAGCACATTTTCAGCGTTGCTTGCAAATGCCGTCGCTTGGACAACAACCATTGGACGTGACCTGACTTTGGAGCGAACTGTGTTTTCTTGATAAACTCGTACATATGCATACATATTGTATGTATGCAAGAACATGACCTTTTTAGAACGTGTATCTAAGAGATACCGTCCTTGATAGTTTATCTGAGTTGTAAGAAAGGCAAATCAGACTATTGAACACACTTACTGCTTGTTTTTTAATATTATAATGTTTAAGCTTAAAGTCCTTCCTTCATATGCACTGTCTGAGCTCTCACTGAGGAGAACATCTAAAAGTATTCCAGTCATTGCCAAAAGCTCTATTTGAGTGTTATTCTCAACTTATTCTTTATTTTTAGAAGTAGACAAGGACAGTACCATCTTTTAAGACTATTCCTAATTGGTTAAGACGACAACTAAACACTGTGCTTGGGCGAAGCATACATATGTACATACATACATACATAGTATGTATTGCATACGTACGTTCACTAGTATCTCGATTATGGCACATACATCTGTATGTATTTGATGCTTTCACACCTTGATTCTTGCATCTTTGCAATTCTATTTAAAATATTTTATGGAAAATAGTAACTCGGTTCTAGCGACAGTCTCGAATCGTGCACCGATTGCAAGAATCTAGATTCTACTGTATTTCGAAGTGCATATTGAAAACTTACAGTATTTAATACGGTATTTTTCGCTTAAAACGAAAGATTTTTTCCAAAAAAAAAAACAAGTAAGAACGTTGCAGTCGGGCTCACCCGACTGCGATATACTCTGTTTTCTGTACGTAAAAATTTTTTTCTCCAATCTATCGAAGAGTTCAAATGGAGTCATACTGCAAAATTTGGGGTTTCTAGCTATAAGGGTGTAGGAGATACAGGTTTAGCTCATTTGCGGGGGTGGTAGTGGGCGTGGCATATTTTTTTTTGGCAGGTCGGTCAAGGGTGTGGTCACTAGTCTTTATGTCAAATTTGGTTACTCTAGCTGTAAAACTGTGGAAGATATAGGTTTTTGCGGTTTGTGGGGGAAGGGGTGGGGGTGGGGGGGAGATCTTGACACTTTGTCTGCCTATGGTATATACCAACATGTATACCAAGTTTGGTTGCTCTAGCTTCAAAATTGTGGAAAAAACCTGCGTTCATACGGACAGACAGACGGACAGACGGACATTTCACAAACCCAATATACTCTTTTTTTCCATTTTGGAAAACAGAGTATAAAAATAAACAATTTCTAATATGTTCAAGCCGTCATTTTAAGCGAAATTCATTGAAAACAAAAGTTCGGAAAAGTTCGGAATATAGAAGAATAAATATGATGAGTTTGTATGTATTTTTAATAAAAGCTTTTTAGTAATAAATTTGAAACCCGTTTAAGTAATAGTCCATTCAAAATTTTAGATGAATTTATGATCAAATAAATAAGAAATTTGGACATTTTGCAAAAACAAGCTAAGCTTTTTTATAGCTATGACTCAAAGCGATGAGGAGAAAGAATCGTTAGTGCCGTCATTTTGAACTACCGATACTATCGATAGTGTTGCCAAAAACGTTAATAGAGGTTTCAACAATTTCAAATCACTATGGGAATTTTGTATAGCATTCGTTCATTTAATGGCTTTAAGTCACAAACAACAAGACCTTGATAGTGATTTAGGAAACAAAATAGAAACAAGCGATAGTATCGATAAGAGGATATTGGTAGATAAATCGGTAAATGGAAACAACGAGAAGCTAAGGCAAGTGTATTCGCGGTCGGCAATGAGATGCGGTGCCATAAAATACATTTGAAGCTAAGTAGAAATTGTTTAGCTAGGAGTCTGTAGACCAAATTATATTTGATGTACTATTTGCACAATGTTTATAAAATGTAATAAGGCTAAACCACAAGAAAAATAGTTGAATCTGAGCAGGCAATATAAATTCTTGTAATTTAATTTATTTTCACATTAGACATAGACTGGAATGGAGTTAACCCCACATCCCCATTTATTTTACCAATCCCACGATGCTGCTGGAACACATGCTGGGAACTGGGGACAAAGTCATATCAGCTTCAATATCCATTTAGCTAAAATGTATTAAAAAGTAACTCAGATGCTATCAGAGAGACTATCATCCATCCCATCCATTTAAGCTTCCCAAACCGAACAGAACACAGACAGAAAACGCTGCGCGCCATCCCTCAAATAACTTTTGAGAAATGCTCGAAATTCTTGCCCAGAGCAACGGTAACAGCAGCAGCAGCAGCAGCAACAACAGCAACAACTGAGCAGCTTTGGAATATCAGTTTCTTCTTCAGCAGAAGCAGCAGCAGCGGCGTCGGCAGCGACGTCAGCAGCGGCAAAGGAATGAAACGAATGACAAAATTTGGCTTGTGGGGCTGTCGCTGTGTCGCTAGAAACTCACACAGATATATACACACAAGCGCACAAACAGACAGACAGACAAACAGACGCACAAAGCAAAACTGGAGAAGGAAGTGCGTTGAACGCAGCGACGAATGAAGGCAGCAAAACAAGAGGAAACGCACAAAGTGTTGGATAAACAGGGGCAGAGACAGAGCAGAAGTGGACGCATATTGAACAAGCAGCTACGACTGAATGGATGAATGCTATTTACTCAAGCTGTCTTATATACATCAAGTATATAGACTTCTGTCTGTGTGTGTGTGTGTGTGTGCATTTACAATTAGTGGCAAGAAGAGCCAAAAAGAATGGAACAATAAGCGCGCCCGATTCGGTTTGGAGTGCTGTATATATATGTATGTATGTGTGTGTGACATTGTGTGTGTGTCGAGTGGAGTGAGCTGAATGTGGTGGGGTTGTTGTTGTTGCAGTGCCGCTGCTAACGGCAACTGCTAAAGGGAAAATTGCCAACAGGAACAGGACACGTTGTTGGATTTTTGAAGGCTTAGGGGTGGAGTATGTGTGTGTGTGGGTACAGCAGAACAGCAGCAGCAGGGTTGAGCGCTGCTTTACTCTGCTTAATATTGAAAGCGTGTATCATTAGATGCTTCAACTGCAAGCGATAACAGAAAACTGCACAAACACAACGACATGTAAGTGTGTACAGATGTATGTACGAATGTGTACATAGCACTGTAAAGCGAAATGAAAATGCAAAGAAAGCAAGCTGTAAAAACGAAGCCACAAACAAAGCGCAAAATGAAAAACCAAAAATTCTACATTAAAATGGAAATGCAGCAGCAACAGCAGAAACAGCAACAGCGGCAAACGCATTAAATAACCCTCGCCAGCGGCAGCAGCAACAAAGGCTATGGGCGTGAAGTACATAAAAGCAAAGCCGAAAACCTTTTCTCTGTATACTTAAGTACATAAGTATTTTTGTATATAAATGTACATATAGATACATATATGTACATAGTATATGTATATATGTATAGCAAAGTGAACACCATTTGGTTTTGGTTGCCAGCTTTAAAACAGCGTCGTCGCTGTCGACGTCGTTAACGGTAGCTGGTTGCCTCGTGCTCTAGGGCTGAAGCGAACCAAAGCCGCAGTCTCAACTTAGAGATGAAAGCGTGTCACGAATTTAAAGCGGGCCACACCGAAAACATTAAAATTAATGATTTATTATAAATTAAATCACACTTTTTAGAAGGTTGTATAGGTTTCTGAAGTGATTAAGGCTTGTTCTGAGTTCCACTTTCGAATCAGTTTCACAAAAATTTCTCTAATTAATTCGCAAATGGTATTCGAAACAGGCTTTAATGCGATATTTATTTCATTAAATCGTATCTTATTTTCTTTGAAAAATACATTCACGAGTAAATAAGAAATAAAATAAATTGATAACACTTTTTATACTCTGTTTTCCAAAATGGAAAAAAAGAGTATATTGGGTTTGTGAAATGTCCGTCCGTCCGTCTGTCTGTCCGTCTGTATGAACGCAGGTTTTTTCCACAGTTTTGAAGCTAGAGCAACCAAACTTGGTATACATGTTGGTATATACCATAGTAAGACAAAGTGTCAAGATCTAACATTAGCACCATCAAATGTGCTCATTGCAATATTCGTGTCACGACACGACACGCACCCACCTCTAAAACACAACCACTCACACTCAGTACTCTAATTAGTTTTCATAGCGCAAAACCAGTGTCTAAAAATAAGACGAAGACACACAAATATGAATATATTCAAATAATGAAGTGGGCGGTGGGAGGGGGTGTTCGATCTGCTTCACTTGGCACCTAACACAGTATTCAGACCTCAACCTGAACTCGACTCTTCTCTCATCTGGATTTGGGTGTCGCTTATGCGTGATAATTCAATTAGGAATGTGTGAATCAGGCAACAACAACAAAAACAGCATGCACTCAAAAGTGCTGCTGCAGCAAACAGCAAGAATAATAAGAACAACAACTGCAGCAGCAGCCGCAGCAACAACAACATGCAAGCGGAAACAGAAGTAGAAAAGGAACTGATCTGAAAAATACTCTTTCCCAGCAGCCAAAAACAGAAACCCAAAAACTCCATGCTCAATGTGCAATACACATTAGAGTTGTACGGAACTGTTCTAAATAAGTTCAAAGGAACTAAATGAACGAACTACAGTTCTAGAGCTGCAATACAATTTAAGCTGTATTTTAAAAATTGTATCGATTTACCATTAAATTAAAACTTTTTTTAGAATTCTATACAGTTCTATTCTACACAATTAAATCGATAATAATTCATTTTGTAATTCTTATTTCTAGTAAACTAGTTGTGTCCGATTTATAGTTCGTGAAGAAGAAAAACGTTAACCAAAAAATCAAAAGAACTGTATGACCCACCAGTTCGTTCACCCGAACTAGAACTACAGAACTTAGCCCATTCATTGAACGACAATGCACAACTCTAATACACATCGCACAAATGCATGCAGCCCTGTTTTTCATCTGTGTGCCACAGGAACAGAATCACAATCAGAAAACACGGCCTCGGCTCTGGCGGCCTGAAACAATTTATGTGCCATGTATTTTGTACATAAAAATAGCGGCCGTGGCAGCAACAACAAGAACAACAGCCGCAGCAGCAGCGACAGCAACAGCAGAGACGCCAGGCACTGGCTGAGGCCGGAGACGGGGCAATGGACATGGACGGTGCCTGGAGAGGGGCATTATATGCGCAGCTTGTCTCGAAAATATTTCAACACAAGCATGCGACTGGCACTAGCACACTAAGTATGCAGTGGCGTAACAAAGGGGTGCAACAGGGGTTAACTGAAGGTGTAAATCGTATTAAACTTGTCTTTTTACTAAGTGCTCGAGAGTAAGCTATGAACTTATTGCACTACAATATTATGTTAATTTTGGACTTTCTTTAATTCATTATTCTTAATTTAGAAAAAAAACTCTAAATTTTTTTTCGGATGTGAATAGAAAGATAGTTGGAAGAATTCGTAAAAATCAACTGGTTTTCATCTTAAATTAGTTTTATCTGTAAAAAAAAATAATTTTTAAAATAATGAAATAAAACCAAAGTCGGTTGAGATATATATTTTAAAATCGCAGCTGATAAGATAACTTTAATTAACTTCCTCTTCAGTAGAATATTTGTTTGCAACTCCCAATCCCCCTTTAGCGATTGTTGCGTACGTCACTGTGCTGTGTATCTTGAATCTTGCTGTACATAAAAATACACAAATACAATCATACAGAACCATGTATAGCACTACCACTCTCTATGTGCATGTGTGTATTCAAGTGTGCGGCACAGCGATAGCAACGAATATCAACGAACAACAACAGCAAAAACAACAACAACAACAACAGCAGCAGCAGCCAACGAACAACAACAACGACCACGAGTTGGGCCTCGTCCCATTACCAATTTAAATTCCCATCCAATGCCCGCACGTAGCAAAAGAGCCGGTAAGGAATTAAACGACAGACAGAGAGACAGGCAGACTGACAGACAGTTGGGATGGCTGGGTAAAGGGAGGGAACGGACGGAACAGAACCAACACGACAGACTTTGAAAGAAAGAGTATTTAATGAGCGCTACTGTTCTGCTAGTTGTTGTTGTTGTTGTTTTTGTCGCTTGCAATGCCAATTCGATATGTTACATTTTTGTTGTTGTTTTCTTTTTGCTCTCTCTCTCTTTCTCTTTCTGGCTTTTGCTATTGCAGTTGCTGTTTTTGTATATTCTATCAAATTAGGTTCATTTGCCAGAGCAAACGGCTGCCGCTGTCGACGTCGTCGTCGCTGCTGCTTCAGTAGCTTTTGCCAAAAGCACCCTCTTTGCAGTTCTTGGTGTTTGAAGTGGGTTGTGCGAGCTTCGTTTCGATGTGTGTGTGTGTGTGTGTACGACTGCTTATCGACTATGTGTAAACCACACGGCTCACTGGCTGCCCAGGTTGCTTGGTTGCAGCGTCGACGTCGCCGTCGCTTTGACGCCGTCATTGCGGTTATGACTGTGTGTGTGTGTTTGTGACATTATATACCATTGAAACGTAGCGTCTGAGTGGTGTATATGTATACTTTTTACATACATACAAATGTATGTTCCACCAACCCGTCTCACACAACACCACCCCACCACCAGCACCACCATCGTCAACGGCTGAAGCTGTAGCTGTAGCTGTGGCATGCTGATAATTCAATAAGCTGCAAAAAAATGCGTTAAATTTTGATGAGCTACGACTGCAAATTGGCATTGAGTGAGTGTGTATGAAATAAAGCATATATGAATGAACATGCACACATGTGTATGTCATATGTACATACGTACATACATCAATGTATTTGCCGTTTTTTGCACTCATTACAGGTACTCCACGTTATGTAAAATTCGCTCAGCAACTGACAACGTCATGCAGCTACGCATGGGCGTAGCCAAGCTTAAAGAATGGGGAGAAGGGGAAGGGGGAGAAGAAGATATTAATTTCAAAGAACATCCTCAAACTATGCTTAATATCAATTGGAAATACAAAACCAACAAATGGTTTACCTGCACATAGTATACTATGCAAAAAAGTCAGCGATATCTTCTCTTTTTATTACATACTTTAACCATTTGACTCCCACTCATTTACCGATATTAATTTAAGTCAAACAAATTCGTAAATTACTTTTTACACTTTGAATAATCACAATTTTTAAATACATTTAAGCTCACCGTGAAGCTTTTTAAGTAAATTACGTAGATTCAAATATTTAAACAATATGCAGTAAGAATCATCAAAATACTGAAATAAGTTTTTTGGCCATTTAGTTTTAAAGTTTTCTTGCACAGTTGGCCGTCTTGCGCCCCACCTGGCTACGCCCCTGCATGCAAACATGAGACCGCAACTGTTTGCTCTTATTCAACAGCATCATAAAGTCTACAACTCACCAACTTTCCAATTCCAATTCCAATTCCAACATCACCTCCAACTCCAATTCCAACGAAACTGCCACCCAACGTCAGGCGCAACTTCATTTGCAATGCAAACACGGCGTGTGAGAGTAACGAATGGGTGTGTGGAGTGTAGAGGAATGGAGTAAGTTGGAGGTGGAGAGTTTGTAGAGTGGGACAGCGGCAGAGGCGGCAGCGAAAGCAGTGAATGTAACTTGTGTAATCAACTAATTACAACAGCCGCTGTCTAAGCCGACGCTAGCTTTGCCGTCGCCGTTGCCGTCGCAGCCGCAAACACCCGCCGTGCCAACATACAATTTATCTTGTTAAAGTGACTTTTAAGCGTTGCCTGCCCCCTGCCCCATGCCCTTGTCCCACCTGCTAAAACAGCGCAATGTCTTCAAGAAGAGCTCATCATTAGAGACAATTGAGTAGCACTCAATCGCCACTCAAATCAATCAATGTGCGGCTAATGCCAAAGAAAGAGAACGAGAAAGAGAGAGAGAGAGAAGAAGAGAAAGAGAACGAGCAAAAGCTGTCCAGTTCTTTGCAAGAAAACAACTTTACCGTTGCGTTATCGGTTTGCTTTATGTCGCTGCTTTAGCAATTCATGCAGCTATTATTATTCTTATTTCCGTTTCAGGATTTTCGTTGATTTCGTCTTCGTCGAGTGCCCCCAGGAACATTGAAGTCCGCTTCGTCTCCTGTCTCCTGTCGTCTTGGCCGTCTCGCACCCTGCAACTGCTTACGCTCCTTCGTCTCTGTAAATTGATACTTTTTTTGGGTTTCATATTTTTTTTCTAAAGGGCATTTTTATATATACATAACTCAATCACAAGCGTAGTCACAGAGAGATAGGCAGAGAAGGGGAGTGCAAGGGTACACAGCACTTGGTCCCAGAGATTCATCTGGTCGAGTGCCATGCATATTAATAATGGTGCACTAATTGGATCTTAATGCTGGGTTTTCATTTCATTACAGCACTGAATTATGTCTGATGAATGAAATTAGAGTGACATTAAATCGGGAAAAGTGTTGAACAGATTGATTTACGTGTTTTACATTCCCAGCAACCACAACACGTAGATGACGGCACGTGAAAAGAACTTAAAATTCTGTAAATCAAAGAAAATAAAAAAATGGTAATCAATTTACATACATAATTTCCACTTGAGAGCAGATCAGAGGCAAAGTCAAAGAAAGAGAAAGAGACAAGATTAATCAAAAATATTATTAAGTAGATTATTAAAGCCTTAGTTACCATCGCAATTTGACTTTTCTAAATTCCAATTTTCCAACAGACAGAAATTCCCAGTTAAACAAGTCATTTTAAATGCTTGATTTATATTCGAAAATTAAAAATAGTAAAGTAAATTTAGTAAAAGTAAGAGATTAAAGTTCCCAAACTGATTGACTTTAGAATTTTAAAAACTTTTTAAAGCTCTTTTCGTCCTCATATCAAGCAAAAGTTTCATAACTTGATCAAATTGAAAGTACATAAAATGAAAAATATAGAAATTTTTAAACAAGAAATAGAACGCACAGATTGATATGCATTATAGATACTTGCTATACTCTTTCTAAGAAAACACGCATAATTAAGCTTTTATTAAAAATCTCAAATTGTTACAAAAGTCGAAAATAACTTCAATTTGTCTAAATCAATTTCGATTAAAAATTTTAACTTGTTAAAGGGGACACTTTATTTTGAAATAGGAAACTTACGAAAACAGAAAAAGAGTAGTTGGGATATTTTTTTAAGTACGATTCGTACTTGGATTTCCTTGATTTCCTTCAAAAAAACTACAAAAGAGTACATAATTCTCGATTTTAGTTATATTGAGTACAAAAACGTACTTGTATCATGATTTTGAGATATGTATACTTGATCTACGTTTGAAAATACTTATTCTAAGTATGCTTTACTTATGTCGAGTTCTGGCCGCCATTTAAAAAATGAGAGTGAACGAAATTAACTCTCTAAGCGGCTCTCTCTCTCCGAGCTTTTAAGAAAACTAAATCAACAAACAGAAATTCCATCAACTCTGCAATGAGCAGAGGTACAAACACTATCATATTTGATATTGTCGGTGAGTTCTCTCCAGCAAAGGGGAGGATGATTACATCAAGTATAGTTATTTTTACTCCCTGTTCCCATTAAAAATGGGAAAAAGGGAGTTATAAAGTACTGCAAATGTATGTAACAGGCAGAAGGAGGCATTTCCGAATATATAAACTATATATATTCTTGACCAGCATCAATTGCCGATATAGCCATGTGCGTCTGTCTGTCCGTCCGTCCGTCCGTCCGTCCGTCCGTCCGTCTGTATGAACGAGTCGATCTCAGTGACTATAAGAGCTAGAGACACCAAAGTTGGCATGCAGGTTCCTGCATACCATACACAGGTCAAGTTTATTTCAAATTTCGGATGCACCCCCCGCATCAATGTTGATCAGCTGTGTAAATTTTATCACGGTCGGATAAATAACACCAAAGTAATGGAAGAATCTACTACCCCCGTCTCAACAGGCAGAAACAACAGGAACTGGACAAGTTAAGTGCGCTGCTTGCTTGCATTGCCGCTGAACTGCTTGAAGTGCAAGTTGGGAGTAGGGAGCAAGGAGTCTCGTAGTCGGGCACACTCGACTAGAGCTTACTTGTTTTTTTTTTTCCTAAAAACAAGGACCAAGGACCAGAATTACGGGGTTGAATCAAGGTTAAAATGAGCCTAAATCAAGCGGTTGAAATGGCCTAAAATTAAGAAATCCGGGCTGACAATGTAATTAAATCAAGTATTTTGTAATCGGCTTAAGTGTGGATTACTTGATTTTTTTTTTTTCTGTTTATAAATTTAAAGGATGAATTTGAATTTATGCGTTTTAAATACAAAGTCAACTGCAGCTTAAAAGTTTGATGTTTGAAATTTGTATTGATTTTTAAAATTTTAAGACTTTGAGACACCTTATCCTTTTGATGATTAACGGAAGACCTCATAAAACCACTAACCTCTCATTTCAATAAAAAACAATGTTAACCCTTAAATAAAATACAATGCTTTAATAAAAGACTTCGATCTTAAGACCAATTATTGCCAAATACTATAGAAAATGTCTATCTGCCAATTACAAGTACAATATCCATAAGTCATACACCTTACCTGCGGATAATGCCACAATCAATGTGCCACTTAATGCGAGGACAACCGTAAGATGGCTAATTAAATTTCGTGTCGTGTCCTGTGTGGACAAAACTTCTACGTACTGAAAGTCGATAACTAATTTAACGCCATTATGTAGCACAAATACTAAGCACATAAATCGTCATTTAAGCTAACAGGATATTAGTATGGCTGTGAGTCGTGTCCTGGGTATAACTATGCGACTATAACAAATTGCAATTAAATGAATTTAGCCGGGCGTTAAACTTTTTGCCACCCACAAGACAAATGCACACATCGAAACTTTTGCTCCCCAATTCAATTAAAGTCCTTGTGGGGTCAACTTTGAATGGAATCTGTAGTGCCACATCCTCATCACATACAGGTGATTATTTCAACAACTGCTTGTAATTCAATGCAGTTTCCGTTAATTATAATTACAAGAGCATAAAAAAAGATCAGGGCAAAACAAACACGTTATTCAAAGGACGCTTGATGAAAAAGCTTTATTTAATTTTGTATTTTTTTGAAAAAAAAAGAAAAAAGTGTATATTGGGTTTGTGAAATGTCCGTCCGTCCTTCCGTCGGTCTGTCTGTCTGTATGAACGCAGGTTTTTTCCACAATTTTGAAGCTAGAGCAACCAAACTTGGTATACATGTTGGTATATACCATAGGCAGACAAAGTGTCAAGATCTCCCCCCAACCACCACCCCTTCCCCCACAAACCGAAAAAACCTATATCTTCCACAGTTTTATAGCTAGAGTAACCAAATTTAGCACAAGGGCTACTGATTACATCCTTGATTGATCTGACTAAAAAAAATTTGGCCTTAATTCAAATTTTCACAGTTTAGTCTAAACTAGAGGTGGGCGCGTGCTCCATATGTTAGGCCCGGCACGTCCCGATCCTGAACTTTACCATTTATGTGAAGTCCGGCCCGGCCCATCCAATATTAATTTTCTAAAAAAATTGATATTTTACTTATTTTTATACCCTTGCAGAGGGTATTATAATTTTGTCATAAAATGTGTAACGCATTAAAGGAGAGCCGAGTCATGTCCGTCTGTCTGTCTGTTTCTATGCGAAATAGTCCCTCAGTTTAAGAGCTATCTTGATGAAACTTTGCACAGATGCTTAGTCTTTCTGCAAGCAGTACATATGTCAGAATCGGTCAGATCGGACCACTAAAGCATATAGCTGCCATATGAACGATCGGTTGAAAAATAAGTTTTTGTATGAAAAACTTTTTTGTATTTCAAAATAACTCGACCAAAATCACTATGTTTAAGTTTAAACACTATCCACATATGTTGACAAAATTTCATCGAAATCGAAGTACTATATCTTAGAGCTGCCATAGAAACAAACGGTTGAAAATAAGTCTCCGTATGAAAAACTTTTGTGTTTTTCAAAATAGCTCGACCAAACTCACTATATCTAAATTAAAGCTTGTTCTACACATGTTGACCAAATTTGATCAAAATCGGATCATTATATCTTATAGCTGCCAAAGGAATGATCGGTTGAAAAATAAGTTTGTATGCAAAATCAAAGGGTACAATGCAAACGGTCACCCTGTGGATCTTTTCTGATCTTATTTCGCATATATTTAAGACTTTGGTGTGTTTCGTGCCTTTAGGTTAGGTACGAGCCCGGCACGGAAATGAGATATTTAGGCACGAGCACGACAATTTTGCATTATGGCCCATGGGCCACGAAACCCGGCACGGCCCTTGCCCACCTCTAGTCTAAACATTGAGTATATATGGATATTCTAAAGTATATTAGTTATTCTAACTCACATAACTGTCTCAAAACTGAACTATTTGAACTATATAGAAACAAGTAAAGTTTTTGTGAATATTTAGTAACAATCGAGTCGAAAACACTCTGTGGTCTGTTCATAAAAACTTCAAACCCTACTTTGTAAACACTTATAACAAACCGAGTGCAAAGTAGTATTCCAATTTAGGTACTGAAAACAGTTGACATATTTTCTTGTCATTATATAAAGCAAATGTAAAGAGTCGATTATGAACTCTATAAATTTTATTGCGGAAGTATTTAAGCGCAGTTTTAGATTCAATGCAGGAAAGTAATTAAATGGAAACATTGTGAAAGTATATATAATTATATAGATCATCTGTTAACAAGCCAAACTCAAATCAATTTCTCAGCAAGACATATTAAATATGAGTGTTATAACTGCGCTTGCCAAACAAAATAATTGTTTTGAATATTCATTAAACATTACTCGTATGTTTGTGTGTTTGAGTGCAACTTTGCATTTCTAATTACCTGTGCGGTGTATCTGTGTGTATGTTTTAAATATGTGTGTGTGAGTGTGTGTGCTGTCTGTGTGCTTACACAAATGATTTATAAATGCTGAATTAATGCGTTAAAAGCCAGGCGCATTAAACTTGTTTTCAGATGTGCCCCAAACACTTATACACACACACACACACACATATGTTCATATGTGGCTAACGAAACACAACCGTTAAAACTCGGGTGTGCGCTTTTGTTTTTGCGTAAGGCTAATGGGAGTAGGTTAGAGTTAGGGAGGGCAGGAGGTGTGCTGGTTGCTTAATTATTGTAATTGGAGTTTTCGCTCAAACCACACAATTCCATAAATTATTCAGGGCGAGGTGAGGCAAAGCATTTTGCTAAAAGTTTATGAATGAATTTTAAATGAATACCCAACTTTATTGTGACTTGCAAATACTGAAACGGGCAGTTTTTCTTTTCACAAGACTGTGGAAATGTACATATGTAATTGGAGAAAAGTGAGCAACTTTGAGCCTATAAAGAAACAGATACATTGCTTTAAGAGTTGAAGTTATAAACACAGCTGTTGTTTCTCAGAATATATTATTATTACATTTTGTACACTCCTGCAGAGCGTATTAGACGCGTATGTATGAGTCATGTGCTGAAGTACATGAGTCAGACCCAATAAAGTATATATAGTCCTGATCAGCATAAGCAGCCTATCTTCTTGAGACTTGGTAAAACATTTGTTTTATGGAAATCTTTATTGTCCATTTCCGCCTTCAATGCGTTACACATTTCGTGACAAAATGATATACTTGCATTAAAGCAAGCCACTCTATTATAATCAAAATTAAAGCAAATTTAAAGTATTTTTAGAGTACCGCTTGTAATTCCCAAATGGTTTAAGCAAACATTGGGTGTAGTGCCCGACTGAACTCTCTTTGAAAGCAACATTTACTTATTTTGCGTCAAATGAATTGTTGTCACTGCCAGGTCTCGTGTTCACACTCCTATTTTACGTATCTTATTTGATTTTTATTTATATTATATTATTTATGATCCGAGAAATATAGCATATTATATTCCTTTTACTTTGTGGGAGATACAAACAGTGATGATCCAGAGAAGCTCTTGTGTTTTTGTAAATATTTTTCACAAACAAGTAAGAATGCTATGGTCGAGTGTGCCCGACTATGAGACTCCCTGCTCCCAACTTGCATTTCAAGCAGTTCAGCGGCAACACAAGCAAGCAGCGTACTCAACTTGCACAGTGCATGTCAAACTGTTGTTTCTGCCTGCTGAGTCGGGGAAAAAGATGCTTCAATAACTTTGGTGTTGGTTATCCGATCACAACGAAATGTACGCAACTGATCAACATTGATAAAACATATATGTGTACCAAAAATCAAAACTTTATCTTTAAAATTGTGGCTGTGGGAGTTTTTTTGCGATTTGCGGGTGTGCGGGGGAGTACATCCGAAATTTGAAACAAACTTGATCTGTGTGTGGTATACAGGAGCCTGGACGCCAAGTTTGATGTCTCTATCTCTTCTAGTCTCTGAGATCACAGTGTTCATACAGACAGACGGACGGACAGACAGACGGACATGCCTAGATCGACTCGGCGGTTGATGGTGATCAAGAATATGTATAGTTTATATATTCGGAAATGCCTTTTCCTGCCTGTTATACACATTTGCAGTACTTTATAACTCCCTTTTTCCCATTTTTATTGAGATCAGGGAGTAAAAAGATACCTAATTTGAAAAAAATCGGGCGACCATATCGACCATGTTATCGAAAGGAATTAAATAACATTTTTAAGACAATAAAATAAAATTCAAAATATGATCCAAGTGCAGGGTGTCTTCTTGTCGAGCACCCTTGACATGGTTTTATTTTATAGAGCTATTGGCTTTGCACATAAATCTTTTGATTTTCAACGTCACTAAATCAATTCGCACCTAATCCACCCTTAAAACACTACACCTATCAAGAAGGTCTACCCTTGTTGTTTTTGTGTTGCAGCCTTCGGCGTAAAGAGATATGCTTACATTAGTTGTATGTCCTGACAGACGCATCTTGTGGGACTCATTCCTTGAAAATTGCCAATTTTCGAAATCGGAAACTTGCAAAAACGGAAAGAATGAACGAAGGGAAAAATCAACTGCAAGAAAAACAACAACAGAGCGCATGAATTTCCAATGGTTTTTATTGAATTTCGAACCCAAAGATGTCAGCCAGACTAAAAACCAAACCGAATCCCAGCAATTTTTGCCGTTATCTTTTATTTTCTTTTGTCCAAAGCATTTTTCATTTTAAAGACGCGACATGCAGACAAAAGGGACACAAGCAGCGGGATTAGAAAAAGGACGAAAGACCACAGCGTCGAGCTCGACCTTCACGGTTAACACAGCATTGACCTTGTGACCCTACATTGATGACCAGCTGATGCTGCTGCTGATTAGCATTAACTCTCAATTTGAAAAAAATATAAAAGGAAAAAGACGTTTCATATATGTGTATTGATTTTTATATAAATAGGTTTTTATTATCGATTAACTGTTATTTATGGAATACTTTTCTTCAATATTGTTGTGTAAAAAAACGCATATTTTGCTTATTTACATTTAATACTAATACTTAATATTCATTAATTATAAATTTAGTTTTTTTCTTTGCTAGATTAGCTTAACTTGGCACTTATATAACTAATGCATAAAATGGCGCCATTTTAAACAGTTTTTGTATATCAAATAACTGACAAATGCAGTTGGTCGAGCTTTAAGCTTTTACGTGAGCTTTAAGGTGCTTAAAATATACACTTAATCAAAAGCCAAGCGCTTTGATGTAAGCTCTAAATGAGCTTAACTGCGCATAGACAATAAATCTTACTTAGAGCTTTCAGGTGCATTTTAAGTAAAGGTTGTTTGTTAAGCTTAATTGCGCACAGTCAATCTGGCTGAGAGCTTTCAGTTGCTTTTGAAAAACGAGCTCATCAATCGAGCTTTAAGCTGTTAATTGAGCAATTAATCTCGCTGGCAGCTTTCAGTTGCTTTCAATCTTGAAAAGTTCATTTTTTTGGAATTAATTTCTTGGCTTTCATTTATTAGATTCGTGTAGACATACACGCATTTGTATACAAAAAGTTTAAGTTTAATGATTCTGAATCGCTATATATATATATTAAAACTTAGATTTTTAGATATTTATGTATATTATAATATTATGCTTCTTATATGTATATTTACAGCTGTGTTTCTTTTTCTATGTTTAAAGTAAAACAAGTAACAAAACTTCAAACAAAAATATTAAATTGATATTAAATATTAATTAAATAAAATCAATTCAGGACACGTTGGGTTCTTTTTAGCTAGTTGCCACCCCCTTCACTTGCTTTTGGCCAAGGGCAAAACGCTGCCGTTGCTGGTGGCAGCCGCTTGTGGCCGCGAGCTGGCACTGCTTTTGGCCAAAACGCCGCTCGCTGTTGCCGCTGGCTGCAGCTTGTTGGCAGCATGCGGCGAGGTCTTTGGACTGGCGGCAGCAATGGGCTGACTTGGACTGGGCAGCGTAACGGTGGGCAACATGGGCATAATGCTCTTATCACCATTGTTATCACTGGACGAGGCAACACTCTTGAGCTTTTGCAGATAATCATTGAAGACCTCGTTGCCCGCACGCTGCATGCGAGATAGCTGCTCCATAAGATACGCCTGCTGATAACTGTACATGGCAGGACTAAAGTTATACAGTAGATTCGTGGGATTGGCAACAGCAGCTGCCTGTGCCGCCTGTGCAGCTTGTGCCACTTGTGCGCGCATTAGATTCTCCTTGAGAAAGTCTAGCTGAGCAGCGGCTGCAGCGCTGCTGGCAATGCTCAAGGGTGCATTGAGATTGGGCAAATGTGGATGCTGCAGCTGTGTGGTCATTTTGAGCGTAGCACTCATGGCAGACGACGAGGAGCAGGATGAAGGCGATGACGTTGGCTGCTTCATTAGCTTCTTGGCAACATTGGGCGAGGATTTGGGTGGCACGCTGTTCGATCTGGGCATCATTTGGCCGGAATTTGCATTAAATTTGGGCGCAGTGCAGCCACTGGGTGACTTTTTGCTGGCGATCACCTTTTTGTTGTTGTTGTTGCTGCTGTTGTTGTTGTTGGGCGCCAAGTTCTGGGCAAAGTTAAATGCGGGCGGCAACACGCTGGGCAGCTTGGGCGCCAGCTCCTGTTGACGCGGCAGTATGGGTCGAAACTTTTTGGCCGCCGGATCAGCACTCAAACTGCCGGTGGGTGTTATCTGACCAGACTTGGGTGACTTGTTCTCGCTGGAGTTGGGCGAGTGCGAGGCGCCGGCGGCGGCAGCGCTGCGTTTCTCCGGACTGGGCGTTTTCTTGTCCGCCTGCTGTGGCTGCAGCACGGGCTTAGCGGGCGTGGGTGATGTCTTGGGTGGGGTAATGACACGTGGCGCCTGCTGCAGCTGTTGTTGTTGTTGTTGTTGCTGCTGCTGCTGTTGTTGTTGCTGCTGTTGTTGTTGTTGCTGCTGTTGCTGCTGCTGTTGCTGCTGCTGTTGCTGCTGCTGTGGTGGCGTCATGCGTGCCAGCAAATGCTGCGGCGAGGGTATCGTTTTGCTGGGCGGTGCGGGCAGCTTCAAAGGTTTGGATACATCCTTTGTAGCATCCGTCGCCGCTGGCTGATCTGGCAGCTTGACAATCTCAATATAATTATTAACAGGACTCTTGTGCTTGGCATGCGCTGCGTTGCTTGGCGAGGAGGCATCACCATTATCACGTGATATTGTTATGGACAGTGAGGAGGGTATATTAATGTTGCATGAATTGAGCAAAGATTTGACCTTAACCTGTTGCTTTTCGGGCGCATCCTCGACAGGACTCGAGCTGCGTTGACCAGCAGGATTTGTATTCTGATCGCTTTTGGTGGGTGGTGTGGGAAAAAGTCCACCCAAACCCGAAGCGCCGCAGCCATTTAACATATTTTGCAAATAGCTGTTGGCATTGTTTGTTGCTGTTGTTGTTGTTGTTGTAGCTGCTGTTGTAGCGTTTGTTGTTGTTGTGGTGGTGGGTTTAGGCGTATATTTATACGTCGGCTTGGTGGGTATATTATAGTTGGGCACATATTGCGGCGAACTGGGCGAATAGATGGGCGAATTGGGCGTATACATGGGCGTGCGGCAGCCGGGTGGCGCCTCCTTCCCTTTAGATTTGCTGGCATTGAATAGGGCCAGATTCAAATAGTTATTAGACTTGTTGTTGTTCGAGTTGTTGTTGGAGTTGTTGTTCGAGTTGTTTTTGCAGTAGCTGCTGTTGCTTGTCGCCTGACGTGCTGGTGCAGCTGGTGGTCCCATTTTGGGCTCCGGCATCGTCGTCTTGGGTCCATAAACATGCGGCTTAGCCTGGCTAGCTACGGACTTGATTTCAGTGCCCGCATCCTTAAGCAAACGATTGACATCGCTGGGTATATTGGCAAAGGGATTAGGACGCGCCGCCTTGGGCAATATGGGTTGATAGCGCTTGGCAATGGGCGTTCGATTGCCAGGTGCGGCAAGTTGCATGCCCTGATGATGATTGGGATGATGCGGCTGATGCAGTGGCGAGTGTGGTAAGTAGGCTGGCAAAGTGGCAGCTGCAGCAGTTGCCTTGTGGCGTGCTGCAGCAAGCGGAGCCTTGGCAGCGGGCGGCGGCATAAGCGGCTTATCCGCAGCAGCAGGAGACGGAGGAGCAGCTGTGGGAGCAGGTGCAGCAGCAGGAGCAGGCGCAGCAGCAGGAGCAGGCGCAGCAGTAGGACCAGGCGCAGCAGCGGGAGCAGCAATGGGTGAGCTGGGCAAACGTATCTTAAAGTCCTCGCGTGGCAGCGGTGGGGATAACTTAGGCTTCTTGGAGGACATTGCCTTGATAGGCTCCTTGCTCTTGCGCTTGGAGCTGGCAATGGATTTGGGTGGCATAGCGCTGGGCGGCTTCATCAGCAAACTGTCTGCCAAATGAGTTTTGGACTTGTTGACAACTGCGGCATTGCCGCACTTCTCCGGCGATTCTACCTTTACCTTAATAGGCGTCAAGGCAAAGGATTTCAAAAACTCTGATTTGGGATCCTCCAAACAGGCGCCGCTGGTGACGCGTGGACTTAAAACATGGCTAACACCATTGGAACTGAGAATGCGTTCCGTGCGTATGGTTAAAGGTGGCACGGTCAAAGGACTTGGACTCTTGCGTTTGCGTTCATTGGAGGAGGATTTGGGACTGTGTTCTTTATCCTTCTTGCTCTTGGAGCGTGATTCCTTGGATTCTTTGAGCGGCTTGACAATCTCCTTGCGCTCCGGATCATTCATATTGATAATGGTGACACTATTATGCTTGGACAAATCGATTTTGAGCTTAATGTTGGGCTCCTCCTTGTTGTAGTTGGGTGAGGCAACAGTTTTGGAGCTGGATTTGGGCGAATGATGATGATGATGATGATGATGGGGCTTTTCATGTGTTGCCTTCTCGTGTGTTGCCTTCTCATGTGTACCCTTCTCGTGTGTACCTTTCTCATGTGTACCCTTCTCATGTGCTGCCTTCTCATGTGCAGCCTTCTCCTGTGCTGCCTTTTCGTGCTTCTCTAGCATGTTGCGATTGATGACCAGCTTCAGTGGCTGCTCCGTTGGCGACTTCATCAGTTGTGGCACTATGCGAAACTTTTCCAACTTTGGTGGCGGCGGCAGTTGCTCCACTTTAATACGCACAGGCAAAGCTGGCGGTGAAGCTGAAGGCGTCTTGACAACCAAAGGCGTTAGTGGAGGAGGCAGAGGAGCTGCTGCTACAGCTGCTGTTACCAACTCCTGCTTAAGCATCGCTGGCGCTGTTGCCTGTGGCTTTAGCATCGACTGTGGCTTTATCAACGGCTTCAGCGATTCATAGACACGAAAATAGAATCTCATGGGCGCATCCCGTTTCCACGTATAGATATACGCAATATCCATCAATGTATAATAATCCAGCAGCACAATAGTCTTCACCTTGTACATGATATCAATGCTAAAGCGTTCGACATCAATTTCAAACTTGTCGTAGACAAACTTCTTCAGATGGCTAACACGGCACATCGCAGGACATTGCAGATAACGTGGACGCAGCGTATCCCCAAATTCCACTTCCGATTCGGCACTTAGCTCGCTGTTAAGATTAGGCAGGGAGAGAAGGAAAGTAGGGAAAGTTTATGGTTAGAAAGTGTAAAAATAACTTATTTCGTTTAAGATTTAAAAGTTTAGATTGAGTTGAACTTAATCTTTAACTTGATAGCTAAAATCGCAAGCCCACCGAAAATCCATTTTCTATAATTCCAATTTCCATAACTTTTTACTCCCTGTTCCCATTAAAAATGGGAAAAAGGGAGTTATAAAGTACTGCAAATGTGTGTAACAGGCAGAAGGAAGCATTTCCGACTATATAAACTATATATATTCTTGATCAGCATCAACAGCCGTGACGATCTAGCCATGTCCGTCTGTCTGTCTGTCTGTCCGTCTGTCCGTATGAACACACAGATCTCGGAGACTACAAAAGCTAGAGACACCAAACGTGGCATGTAGGTTCCTGTATACCATACGCAGATCAAGTTTATTTCAAATTTCGGATGCACCCCCCCGCACCCCCGCAAATCGCAAAAGACTCCCACAGCCACAATTTTAAAGATAGATTTTAAATTTCAACACGATCGGATAAATAGCACCAAAGCAGGCAGAAACAACAGTTTGACATGCACTGTGCAAGTTGAGTACGCTGCTTGCTTGTGTTGCCGCTGAACTGCTTGAAATGCAAGTTGGGAGCAGGGAGTCTCGTAGTCGGGCACACTCGACTAGAGTATTCTTACTTGTTTTTAAAGAATTATAAAAATTTTTTTTTAATATCTTCTTTTTTTTCGTTCAAAATTTCATTAAAATTATTATTAATAGATTGTCAGATTATGTTTCTGAAGTGTTTTTACCAAACTTTTTAGTTTCTAACGTGTTTCGAATCTTTCTCAACCTGAAAATAATTTACTTTTCTCCGAAAACAAACCATTTAACAACTTTCATTATCCTCATTCAAATTATTTTCTGCTTTAATCGCTTTACACACTTTACATATTTCTACCCCTACAAAACACCCCAAGATTAATACGCAATTCTCGAAAAACCTCCCTGCTCGACTGTATAATCGATAACCGCTTAATCGATTACTTACAATGCTCGATCTTTCTTATAGCTACAATAGGTAGAATCCAAAAATATAGAAACTTACCCAAGTTCAGCATATTCCAGGGATAGCGACATATCGTCCGAAGGACTAAAAATCAAATGTTCCGTATCATCGCCACGTTGTTCGGGCGTGGCCAAAGCCGCCTCCTGTGGCCGATCCTTATAGAAGGCGCGTTTGCGCATCAGCTCACGTTCATAGAGACCAGGCACGAGTTTGTAGACAATTGCCTGCAATGTGGTATCAGATCTGTAAAAAAGAGAAAGAGTGAAGAGAGAGAGAGAGAGATGGGTTAGTTAAGGTGTTGCACAATATTGCTGCTTGCTTGAGGGTAGACATGTGTGCGTGCTCAGTGAAATGGAAAAAACACACACACACACATAGAGAGACAGAGATAACGAAGAGGGTGAAGGATCAGAAGACGGCTGTCTCAAAAAGTCTGTAGTATGTGAAAAGCGGGAAAACTAGTCAAAATAAAAGTCAGTCCAATGTCCAAACAGGACAACGTACTTGGCGCGGAAATGAGCGCATGACAACCCACAAAAGGCACACACACGCACAACAAACACACACACACACACACATACACACAGTGTGTGTAAAAGAAGTAATACAAATTAGACGGCAGATGCAATTGCTTCAATGGCACGCAACAAAAACGCCGCTGAAGCCAGCAAAGCAGCAGAAAAGGGCGACAAAGACAACGACGGTGGCAAGAAGCAGACGTAATGTGGCATGCGCTGATGGTGCCACATTGCTGCTGCTGCTGTTTAGTAGTGCTTCTTGTTGTTGGTGGTGGAACGGAAAGGAAAGGAACTCTCGCATTAAGTCGCATTTCATAGAATTGAAATTCAGTCGCAGGCGCTCGCCTTCAATCATTTTCATCAAAAGGAGCATTTGAGAAATGAATTCGAACAAAGCAGTCAAAAGAAAAGAAACTGAATTAGGAGCACAAGCGTAGCTAGGGGGTTAAAAGGAAATAGATTCGGTATAGCACCAAAAGTAAACAAAAGTTCCAGACTAGGTAAGATCATTTACATGCGGCGCTATTAAAGCTGTCTAGAAATATAACCAAAAAACTAAAGTTTTTAAAACATGAGAAAAGCAAAAGAAAGCAATTAGTCGAATTTTACTTGGTTATCAAAAGAAGTATAGAAAAACAAGTATGAACGTTGCAGTCGGATTCTCCCGACTGTGGTATACTCTGTTTTCTGTAAGTTTTATAAATGAAATTTTGTGTAAAAACTACTTATATACTTATAAACTGTCTTTAAACTAAGTGAGTTTGGTTGAGTTATTTTAAAAAACCGATCTGGCCGATTCTAACACTTTGTCTGCCTATGGTATATATCAACATGTATACCAAGTTTGGTTGTTCTAGCTGCATAACTGTGAAAAAAAAAAGTTCATACGGACGGACAGACGGACACTTCAGAAACCCAATATACTCTTTTTTTCCACTTTGGAAAACCGAGTATGCACAGAGTTTTGATTATGTGAATGTGGATTAAACACAACCAACCAAGTACTTAAACTTAAAGAGTCGTATATAATTATGATATATTGAAACTAATCCTTATCTTATCAAAGAAGTTGACTTAAGATATTGAAGTCTTTCGCATTATGAAGAGAAAGATTAAAATATGTAATGCTAAAATTGCATTAAGTGAATCAAACTCCACCAATCAAAGATTTGAAGAGTCGCACATAAAAAGCTGATAATATATATATATTTTTTAAAAAGGTTATCTAATCGAAGCTCTACTTTATCGCTAAAAGTTAGAAGTTGTTCGGGCTTATAAGGTCTTACAATTTTGAAATGTTTTTGATGAGGCAGAAACAGGACAGACATATTAAAAATGCTAAAATTAACGATACATTTCGTTTCTAAAAAACGACCAACAACATTTCTGAACATAAAAATTAAAGCTAAATGCCGCAACACTGAAGAAACGTTGCAAGATTTTAGCTACTTTACTTAAAGTTGCACATAGAAAAGTTCTATAAGTTCAAAAATGTTATCTAAACGTTTGAAATTCTGCTCAACTCAAGTTTCGAGGCATATATACTTTTCGTTACGTGGGATTTTGGATTTCAACAAGAGTTTGAATGAATTCGCAGAACTTTTCCAATGCGGTTTTTGTGGCTGAAACTGGTGGAAAAACTTGGCTCAAATTTGGGGCAACAACTGGCAAGACGCACCTTGAATTGAACTTTCGCTGACTCTTCGTCTGTATGAAACTTAGACAAAAGTGTGGTTAACTTTATTTGATGCCTGCCAAATATTTGAAGTCGCTGCCCCAACTATCTCTGACTCTCCCTCCCACATTCTCTCTCTCCAAGTGTCTGTCAGGCTGTCTGTCGTGTCTATTTCTACGCACGTTCTTAATGAAAAACACGTTCGTGCGCCACAGCAAATCAATTTAAGCTACAGCTTTAATAGTACTTTAACCAAAAAATAAAACCACCCGCTGCCAGGGTTGCCGCCAATGAACCCACGAGGTTATACAAATCGTTGAATCTCACACTCCCAAATGCCTTTCGAAATGTGCATCATGATGAAGTTGTGGATGATGATGATGACGATTGTTTGTTGCGCGAAGTCAGGTTGTAATCTCTGACTGCAACACAAAAAGATAATGAATACAAGGCTGAGTTAGGGGCGGACAGAGAGAGAGAGAGAGAGAGAGCGAGAGGAGTATTCTATGAATGAACCTTTCAACAGTCAACTGGTGTTGAAGTCAGCAGAAAACTATATAGAAAAGCGACTGAGAAAGAGAGACAAGTGTTTTTTTTTTACGTGGTCTGCACTCTCGAGTCTCGAATTAAATTTATTGCTAAAGTTTATTGTTTAACCCACAAAAAAGTAGTCAAAAATATATATGTATATATGCACATATATATTTTGTGAAAACAAAAGCAGTGCCAGTTTATTTATTTTGCTTTTATTACTTGATTTCTTAGCAAAGGTAAACAAAACAAAACTGAAAAGAAAAATAAACAAAACAAAAACAAGTGCTATTCCAACACAAAACTTGGCTTGTCACAAAAGCCCGGCCATGTTTTTTTTATTGTTACGTGGCGCCCACGCCCCAAATGAGTTTGAACAACAACAACAAAAATAAAAGAAATAATAACAATAACAACACAAAATAAACTGCCCAACTGATAAACTGCAAAAAAAATAAATAAAAAAATGTTAACTTTGCAACGCATTTCCAAGAAACCAAATCGAAAAACGACAGAGATAATTAACGGGCGGGTCTTGTGCTCAGTTTTTGCCGACGGCAATCGTTGGCAACAGCGGCAAGGGGCATGCGACAAGAGGTAAGCGACACAACAGGCAACAGGAACAGCAGCAGCTGGAAACAGTTTACAAAAGGCATGCAACGAAGCCCAGGCACAGACAGAACAGCAAGCAGACCCTTCATACTCCTTTTCTACTTTTTGGAACGCAACTCGCCAAATTTTAAGCGCACAAAAGACTCCAAAACAAAACGTTAAAAGCATAAAAAAAAAACAAAAAACACAGCGCCAAGTTTCAAGTGGAAAAAGCTGAGCAGCTTTCGTTCTACGATTTTGGCCAAGGGTTCACTTGTTTTTTGACACAAGTGTCAAAAGTTTAAGTTGTCAAATGTAAAGATTCAATAAATTGTTCAATTCTTTTTTATTTGTTGAACATTTGTTGCATTTAAACGCCTATCAATTCTTGTTGAACTCAAAAAACAGAATAAATTTAATTTTTTAGACCTTTTTTTTCTCATCTTAAAGTTAGTTATCTTTGCGAATTTGCGATTTTACTTAAGGTATGACTCTTAAATTGTCCAAGCATTTTTAGAAATTGTTTTACCCTCTCTTATGCTGAGCTCATAGCCGCCCCTAAACAGGGCTTGTCACACTAAAAATTAATGTTCTCATTTTTTTACTAAATAGCTAATAACTTCATTCTTTGTTAATCGATTTTGATAAAAAAATTTTTGGATTCAGAGATTGGTTTTACATAAGAAAATTATATCTTGGTACAACATTTTTTAAATATTTGTTGCATTGTGTAATCCATAAAACCATCATTTTGCATAAAACTTATAATGAATAAAGTTCCTGCTGTAAAAATTTCAACATAATCGCAAAGATGTTTGAAGCATTGACATTGAAAGATATAGTAAAACTAAGATTTTGATAACTTTCCATGTCATTACAGTTCTATAAACAAAAAACCTTATAATAAACAATAATAAACAGCACACAATTTAAGACGTCTACAAATGCTGTAACAAATGTGTATGCTCAACTATTCCATTGTGTCCTAATACCATCTAATTGCAGCTGTCAATGACAGTCTCCCCTTCTCAGAAAGTAATTTGAGGGGGTCATCTCTCTATCAAGTGTATATATATCAGATTGCTGAGTGTTTGGGAATACTTACTTGATGTTGGGCTTGGCATTGTTGATGACCATCTCACAGCGTGGACAATAGTGCTCCTTGCGTAGGTGATTGATGAGGCAACTGTGGCAAACTGTAACAGAGATAGAAAGAAAGCAGAAAGAAATGAAATTAGAACACTTACAAATGAAGCAACAAACGTCGGCAAATTATTGCAAAATTGTTAAATTCAACAGATTTGAACACCTAGCCAAATATTGAATGAAAGCCAAACTGTATGTAAAACCCCAAAAAAGCGAAATAAAACAATTCCCCCAGCATAAAAATACGACAATACCAAAAGCACAAATCTTTCACAAGGCTTATTCCTCGCTCCAACGAAACAGAAAACAAAATAAAAACGAAGCAAGTCAAAGCAAAGGAAACAAAATGAAATGAAATCCAGCCATTCAATTCACGACAAGAACCACCCACGGGCCAAACAAAATGCCCCAAAAAAGCAAGAAGATAAAAAAAAACCTTGTTTTGACTTTAATGTCAATGCCAGGGTCTGAATGTCTGGATGTTGAATGTTGGATGTTGTCCGTCCTGCAGCGGTACAACTGTCATCCAGCGACAGTAACAGAGACAGACAGACAGACAGAAGGAGAGAGAGAGAGTGAGACAGTTGTACCATGTACAAAGGTTGCCAATTCAGCGGTTTTACCGCCAAATCTAGCTTTTATTGAAAGTTTATTTTAGTTATTCTGCAAAATGTGTTTACAATTTATTTATTTATTTTTCTCAATTTAACTAACCAAATTGTATACTCGGGAATGCTAACAGTTCATAAATAATCCACTTATGAATTTTTCCTTTTTTTTTCCTGATTATAAGACACTGAATTGTTTGTTTTATTTTAAGTTGGAATGGAAATATCGATTGATTAATGTTTTGAAGGAAAATACATTTTAGCTATTTAAAAGATACAAACACTTTGTAAATAACAAACAATTTAGCTTTAAGATTATCGGTCAGGTGTACTAGTTCTAGCTTTTTTTGTTACTTTCCTTCCGCTAAAGGACTTGACAGCACTGTTTCACATGCAGACAAGAGTTAAACAGAGAAAAAGGAGCAAGGAGAAAGTAGGAGGATTCTGGACACATTCGAGTCGCCTGTTGTTACGCTTGTCTGTCAGACTTGTTGGGTACGAGACACAAACAAAAAAAAAAGCAAACGAGAAAAAAAGTAAAACTGGAGCGTATGTTGGCTGCGTGCTTGATTGGGTGGTGCTAGTAGTTGGGTGGTGCTAGTAGTTGGGTGGTGCTAGTAGTTGGGTGAGCCTGGTGTTGCCCAAATGGCCTCGGGTGTTACTACAACAACAACTGCAAATGGCAAATGCAACAAAGTGCGAGTAGAACAAGCCAGCAGCTGTTGCTCGCATTCATTTGCGAGTTACTCTGAAGCAACATCAGCAGAAATCCAGCCCAGATACCCGCACTCCCCGGGGGTGCGATGGAGGGAAGGGGGGAAGCATGGACACATGTGAATCTGTCGTTCTGGCAACAGATTTAAATGAGCCCCAGCAACCAAATGAATGTCATCGACACATTGCTTTACAGATTTACCGACCAAACTGGACGCTGAACTGTGCCAAAAGGGGGGGGGGGGGGGGGGGGGGGGGGGGTGAGGAGGGTAGAGGCTAGCTGCATTTTCATTTGATAAAGTTAATGGACTCGGGGGATGTGATTAAAAGTCACAAATGTACCGAGAGTTGCTCTCGAATTTGTAAATATATATATTGTAAATATATAATATAATACTAGCAAACATGCAAATGTGCTAATTTCTAGAACAATCTGGCAACCTTAAAGCAGTTAAAGTTAACAATCTGGCAACTTTAAAGCAGTTTTAATGTGTGATTTGAGAATTGCATTGTCAAAAATGACTAAAGTTTAAAAAGAAGCAAGCAAAGAAATGAAAAGCAAAGTGAAGAAAAAAAAGCGAGACAAACCGGAAATTAAGTAACAAATTTCATAGAAAACTAAAGTTTTCTTCTTGCTGTCTGGTTTTTCGGTATTCACATTGAACAAATCGCAACAATAACAACAAGTGCAGTTTTAAAGCTAGTCTGACAAGCTAACAAGAGTCTGTTCTGGTCTCAACTGGAAAGTTGTCTGATTTATGGTTCAGTAGTTATTAACCCGTATACTTGCCAAGAGCCAAAACCATACGTAATTATTTAGTCTGACATATGTACCATACATCTTTTTTCATATTCCACACTCCCCTCCCTCTTTATCATTGACTTTACAAACGGTTCTTCATCTTTTGCCAAAGTACTTTGCCTATACTAAGTATCTGCTCGATGTATATGCAAAACCAAAGGCTCATTAATGTTACCCATTCACTTATCGCCAGGCAGCATCATCTGTGTATCGTCTCTCTGCTACTGCTCCTGCTCCTACTGCACACCTCAGACACAAGAGTGAGAGATAGAGCGGGAAAGAGAAACTGCAGGACAGAGACGGGTAGCAGCATTCAAAGAAGGCTTTTGCCAGTTTTCTAATTAGCCGCGACTCAAACTGTGAGCCCATCGACTAGAGTTGTATTGAATCGTTTTGGATTAAGTTCAATTGAACGATTCACTGAACAAAAGAACAATGTTCTTTATGATTCTTCATCTAGTTCGGGTTATTTGAGTCTTGTTCACGTTCGTTTTGTTCACTTAACTACCATTTTCGTTATTTTCTGTAATTTGAGTCCAATTCGAGTTCATTTTTTTCATTTCATTCGTTCTGCTTGTTCGAAGTGCATTCTCGTTCATTTTGTTCGTTGAACTCGAACGAACTTATATAATAAGCGCATGAACGATTTTAAAGGAAGAAAAGAGCGAATTTAACAATCTAATGAACTAATTGAACAATGAAACGCACGATTTGAACAACCGAACGAACGAACGAATTGAACCAACTGAAAAATTAAACGAAACTGAATAGAACGAACAAACGATTTGAACAATCCAACGAACAAATTGAACAATCAAACGAACAAACGAATTGAACAATCGAAAAAACCAATTAAAAAATTGAGCAAATGAATGGCACAATCAAACGAACGAATTGAAAAGAACGAACAAACGAATTGAACAATCAAACGAACGAACGTATTGAACAATCAAAAGAACCAACTTAAAAATTAAAACGAACGAATTGAACAAACAAACGAACGAGTTGAACAAAACCAATTCATAAAATGAACGAAAGCATTGAACAATCAATCGAACGAATTGAACAATCAAACGAATGAATTGAACAATCAAACGAACGAATTGAACAAAAAAATAGTTTTTTTGAATAATTTGTGTGTTTAGCAAAAATTAAATAAATTTGATTCTTTCAATTTGAACTCGAATGTTCAACTCTAATAGACACGAAAGTTGAACAGGCAGGTAGGCAGACATTAAGGGGTAAGCTTGGAGGGTGTGTGGGCATAGGGTTGGGGGTTGGGATGTAGTACTTACATGAGTGCAAACATTCGACGATAGTCGTCGCATTGATCAGATAGCCCTGGCACAAGTGGCAGATAATGTGCGGATTGACGGCAGTTAGGAGCACGGGGCGTGGCGTACTCATCATCATTGCAGTCGTTGTTGTTGTTGTTGCTGCTGGTGGCGCCTCCTCTGTTGTTGGTTCCTCATCCGCGGAGGCGCCACCGTTGCTGCAAGCATCCTCGCTGCTTGTCGATGTTGTTGTCGACCAGGCAGATGAACATGTTGAGGATGATGATGAACTTGGCTCGGCAGTTGTTGTTGTTGTTGTTGTTGCTGCTGTTGTTGCTGCTGCAGTTGCTGTTGTTGCTGCTGCAGTTGCTGCTGCAGTTGCAGTTGTTGCTGGAGGTGTTGATTCTTTCTTTATGTTTTTGCTATCTAACATTGCTTTTGTTGTTGTTGTTGTTGTGCATTGTGTTAATGCATTAGATGTATTTTCACTTTTTAATTTAGTGTTATTTGCAACAACAATGTTTTGTTGTTGTTGTTGCTGCTGCTGCTGCTGTTGTTGTTTTTGCTGCTGCTGTTGTTGTTTTTGCTCTTTATGCATTTGCATTCGCATTTTATCAGCAATAGTTGGCAGCTTTTTGCTGCTGCTTTTGTTGTTGTTATTGTTACTATTATTATTATTATTATTATTATTATTGTTGTTGTTGTTGCTATTCACATTGCTGACAAAGCTTTTGGCTGCCTTCGTTTTATTCACTGCCTGCGCCGGCAATTGCAGCGACGACGCCGACTCTGACGCCGACGCCGCTGCTGGCTTTTGTGTATGCGCCATTGTGTTTGGCGCTGTTGTCGTTGTTTTAGTTGTTGTTGTTGTTGGCTTAGACTCCGGCGTCATCATCATAATAATAATAATAACAGTTGCGCTGTATTCGCTTTTGTTTCTGCAAATAAATAAAAGTGAAAATTTAATATGCAACCAACAACAAATATCAAATGTAAATACATAGACGTTCTCACACACACACACACACACACACATGCACATATTTACATATGCAATAGCAAAAGAGAGTAAATAATTAAAATTGAACAATGAAAATAACGAATTCGCTTTGAACTCTGCCTGACCCAAAAAACAATTTTCTTTCCTAAAACTGCACATGTCGCGATTATTTTTGAAATATTTCTACAAAACTTTCAAAACCTTAACCTTTTTAGTATTCCATCTATTACAAACTTTATAAAGAAGTTTCAAATCAGCATTAAAAATGTTGTAGCGACTTTTAGGCCTGTTTCCATTTCCGATACCTTATCATTCTGATATATTTTCGACTTTGTGTTAACATTTTCAAATAAAATAGCTATCGTTCTTTCTTCTTAAAGATAAGCTCGAAAACTTTTTAAACAAAACTTTTACAAGTCAGCATTTCCATTGGTATTCGAAATTCAGTGAAAATAATAATGTATTATGTTTCGAAAATGGAAACAGTTTTGATTATGTGTTTATATTACAAAATCTAAAAAAAAAATGTGTTAAGCTTCAAATTAAGTGAGAAAGCAGAAAAGTGTTTTGTTTAAGCGATGTTTTTTTCTTTAATTTTTGGCTTCCTTGAGAAAGTTTCAAAAATAGCGAATCTTTTGAAAGCGTCAATTACGTAAAATCCTTAGAATTTTCTAATTCCCATATGCTTTCCTTATTTTTTGTTGTTATTTCCAATTCTGATTCGACAAGCATGACAAGTACTGCTTAGTTTCTATCATATAACTGAAATCTACGTATTCTATGCGTTCTCTTTGTCATTCAATAATCCTTACTTAATACAATATGTAAACACAATAAACACAGCTCAGGTTCCAAACACACAACTTCAATTACCACTTGAGACACTCGACCAAAATTTCAGAAGAAAATACACACACAACAAAAGAAACTCTCAAATTCTGAGTAAAGTCTTTGGCCTTGAAAAATGCTGAATGTCAATATTTTTAAAATTGAAAAAAAAAAAACTAAAAGCAGAACTAATTGCATGACTAGTATAATTAACTATAAGTTAATTATAAACTATAAAGAACTTGAACTATAACACAAATATATAGTACAACTATTTGAAGCTCATGTAATATTTATAGCCTTCTATATATATACATATATATGTATATATAATCGTACTTAATAGCCGTGTATCGAGTAATTGAAAGTCAAACTGTTGAATCAGAGCCAGGACATAAAGGAAAATATATAGGTAGTGCTATTATATGCAATCAGTCGATGGATAATGGATGCTTTTACCCCCTTCTACCCCCGTTGCAAGTACCCCCTGCTGGCATAGTAGCCATGGGAATGTTCAAGAACTGCAAGCGACGACCCTACACACACACACACACACATACACATATTGAAATGCACGGCTCTCGGGGGAGCACTGAAAAGGGGGAAAAGTGTGCAAAGCGCTAAAAGAGACGAAGCTAACAAATAAGTTAGGTTATGTACGGTTGGGCAAATGATAATGGCTTCAAATGTACCAAAAATGGAATAGAAATGGCATGTGTAAATGTATTTCAAAACAATTTCAAGTTGTTTTTGCATCAACGCGCCCGTAAAAAGTCGGACGTAAAAAAGTTTTTTGCGCAAAAACTTTTTAGACCAAAAGCAACAACAAAAAGACATGCAGAGCGAGAGAGAGAGGGAGAAGCAGAAAATGGAAATATGAATGAATATGAAATGTATTCAACATTTGCAGAGCAACGCACAAAAAACGAACGACGATGCTTTAAAATCCTTTTTACATAAAATTTAAGTGAGGACACTCATACACACACACACACACATACAACGTTAAACGCACAGCGTACCCAAGTTTTAACCCTTCCCCACGCTTAACGCGTCAGGGACAGAGCAAAGCAGGGCAGAGAAGTAAAAGCAAGCGCGCGCAAAAAAAAACATGAAAAGGATAATAAAGAAAAAAAAAGAAGAAACGACGCAAGCAGCGGAATTTCACGTGAGCGAAACGAGAAGGAGAACGAAGCGCGGGTATGCGCGACTGTATGCATACGCTACAAGCTGCAAGAGGTAGGGGAGGGGGGCTGAGTAATGCAGCTCAGTCCGTCGACGCGTAGGGTGACGACTGTGAATGCGACGCGGTTTTATCTCATGTGTCCAACACACACAAACACACACGCACTCAAAAATACACACACACACGACTCTGCGACTGATTTCATTCAGAAAAAGTAATAAGTATTCAACGATAACTGTGTAATTTGAACATTTATATCTTGATATTTGATATCTGTTATATACAGAACGATATCTGTTATACATATGCATATATTTATATTTATTTATTTATTGATATTTGATATCTGTTGTATACAGAACGATATATCTTATATATACATATGTATTTATACTTATTTATTTCTTGATATTTAATAACTGTTATAAACAATACAATATATTATATATTCAATGCAACATCTGTTATACACATGGATATATATTTTATATTTTAACATTTATTTCTTGATATTTAATATGTTATATACAGAACATGTGCTAAATACAATACAATATCTGTTTTATGTATATGTATATATATTTATTTATTTCTTGATATTTGATATCTGTTGAAATCTGTTATACAAATATATTAATACTTATTTATATATATATTATTTATATTTTGTTATTTTTTTGTATTTATTTAATTTTTGATATTTAACAACTGTTATATACAATGCAATATGTGTTATATACAATATCTGTTATTTACAATACAATATCTGTTATACATATGTACAATATATGTACATAGTTTTGTTGCACACCAATCGCAATCTTTACTTTTGTTGGGGAGTTGGAGAATTGAAGCTGTTGCTGCTACCGTTTTTGTTCTTCTTCTTCTTCTACTTCTACTTCTTCTTATGCTGCTTTGCTCTTGCACTTTATTGTTGTTGTTATGGCGTGGGCAATGAAAGGCAAAGGGCGGACGAGAACATGTACACAATTGTTGTTTTATGTTTCGAGTGCCGAGTGTGGAGAGAGAGCGTGCTTTGACTGGGAGAGATTTCTTTTCTTTTGGGGGGTCGCAGCAGCAACAGCTGTGCGCTGTGTGACATGCCGGCAGCGGCAGTGTTGTAAAACGTCTCAGCACAGCAGAGAGAGAGATGGTTGTAGAGAGAGAGAGAGAGAGAGGGAGAGAGCACGCGAAATGCATTTGAAATCTTGGCTCAGCTAAACTGTTTGTGTTTTGCTTCTTGCTGCTTCTTTTTACCTGTGGACACTTTTGACTGCTAATCCAGCTAAATGCGCGGCATTTTATGGTGTTGCTTGTTGTTGTTTTTATCCAATTGCTGCAAGTAATAAACGTAATCCAAAACGCGATGCAGTTGCTGCTGTTGTTGTTATTGTAATCCAAAGTGCCGTTATTGGCATATTTTCACAAACACTTTCACAATTCCAACACACTAATACTAATACATACATATATAATATGCTTCGCGCTTGCTTTTAATTAGATTTTCAACAATTTTTCTTGTGCCTTGCTTTCTTTCAGCTTCAGCTGTTTCGTGTTGTTGCTACGTTTGTATTGCTTGCTTTACACTTTGTTTCTTCACTACTTCTTCGTCGCTGCTTTTGCTTTTGATATTTCCCAACACACACACACACACAAACACATAAATATAAACAGTGCCAGCATAGAAACTCGAGCGCTGCTGCTGCGGCTGTCACTTTGGGTTATTTGCTTTCGTGAGCACCTTTATTGTGTATTATGCTTTGCCTTATGTTTTCTGCATACACGCACACAAACACACACGTACACAAACACGACGCTGACGCGCGCAGCGCTGTTGACTGCGACTGCGACGTTTACATAGACGATGTGTATATAAAGCGCAGCCTGTTTGCTGCTGCTATCGTTGTTGTTGTTGTTGTGGCGGCATTTGTCACACGAGACACAAAGGAAATTTCTAGCAACACTTCTTTTATTTATATATTTGTTATAACTTTAATTTATTTCAACATTTACATACAAATTCATATGTATTTAAATTAATTTATTTATTGTTGAAATATAACACTTAATCCATGTGTTTCTGTATTGTAGTTGGCAGCACCTAATAAATTGGCAATAAAATTGCGCGTACATCCGTTTGGCTCAACGTTTCGGGTTCAACTGACGCTGCCGTTTCGGTCGCGCTGCTGGCAGCGCTGTGTTATTTACTCGCGCAGTAGGCACACACACACATACATATGCAACGCCTATTTACATTGACGGCGGCCAACTGCCTGCCCTCTGCTGCCTGTTTTTCGTTTTCCTTTTTCACAACTGCGCGCTCAGTGGCTGCCACAATGCTATCTCGCTCGCACACTAACTCTCACTGGGCGTGTAACTGCTGCGCACTCGCTCTTGCATATGCACAACGACAGACGTCGTCGTATTCGCTTCGTTTGCGTCGTCTGTTTTTTTTTGTTATTGCGTTGGTCTCTTTGTACTGCTCTCAGCGACGGCAACTTTAATTTCTTCTCATTCGCTGCTTTCGACCGACTCACGAACCGTTCTCGTTCGAAGTTGCTTTTGCACTGAGTGTACATATCTGAGTCTGACGCTGCTGCCGCTGCTGGCGTTGGCGTTGACGTTGCTGTTGCTGTTGCTTTTGCCTTTTAGCTCTTTTGCTGCGCCTGCTATTTCTTTGTTTCTTCGAATCGCTGCCGTGCCACACATTTGTGTGAAAGGAAAGGGCTGTCCGCTGTCTCATTGTCGGCGACGTGTATCCGTGCTTGGCTTATGTACAAACTTCTTTATATACAGTGTGAGCATATTTCCACTGTAGCAGCAGTGTGTACACACATTTTATATTTATACATACATATGTACATATGTTTGTAGGTACTTGTATATAATTGAGTTGTCGAGGGCTGCCCTTCAGTTTGAGTGTGTACATAAGTAAACAGAAGTATATAAGTGTACATGTACATAAGTAAACAATTTCCTTTGATGTCTGCTGAAGTATGTGCATATATGTACTTATATGCATGTACAGCACGCCAGTATATAGAAGAGTTGGTGCTTAGAATGCCAATATTCCAGTTACAGACCTTTAAAAATGAAGTGAGTTCACACAAAATTTGTATTTAAGTACATAAAGTATGTACAAATATGGTTATGCAAGGGTAGGTAGCTGTACAAGCCTAAACAATAGATATGTATGTACATAAATACATACATTGGATATGCATATGTTTGTATGTGAGCACTCTTGGCAGTACCAGGTGCTTATGCAGTAACCATTGGCTTCACGTAACGAATCTGCGTTGTCAGTGTTACCCCCTCACATTTTTCAAGACTTTTTGCTTTAACTGGCTTTGTTGAAATGTTGGTTTGGGTGACATTAAGGCGCCAGTTAGGCGACTCTGGCAATATTGTATATACAAATATGTAATTCAACGCCTTCCAAATACTTATTTGTACTTAAAAACAGTCATACACACATTTATGGTGTTCAGTTGGCGTTGCAGCGAGACAAAGCTGCCACGGTGCAAGTCACCGCAACTATTTGTACTGAAAAACTTTTGCCAGGGTTGCTAGACCTAGAACTTTATCAACGAGCAATCTAGCAGCTTGGCAAAACAGTGTTGCACAATTTCTCGATAAATTGTATAAAGTTTTGGCGGTACTTGGTATGATTTAGAGCCAAAAGCTGTTGACGTTCAGCCAAATCAGGTATGTACATAAACAAAAATGCGAAATGGATTGAACAGCAGGTAACATTGCCACGTAAAAATTCTGTTCACTATGTCAGTCTAGCAACTTTCCCACATTGCAACTGAACAGCCTAAATATGACTTTCAATAGGTTTTGGATGTGCTTTAGGCGGTTAATATAAAAAGATTTTCTTTTGTCCAATAGTAACTAAATAAGATTTGGTTCTGATGTTTGAAGATGTTGAAGAAATTATACAGAATTATTACTGAAATTAATTCCAGCTTTACAAAGTCATAGTTCCTAACTTGACTGTACATTTTCAACAGTTTAAACATTTTTGAATAGTGCTGAACAAGTTCTGAAACACTAAAGATATCTCATATTGATAGATATTTTACACACTTTAATTGGAACAGTGTCATAAATCAAAGAAACGTGATTTTTTATTTAGTGAAGTAGTAAAAATCATGTTAATCTCCCATTTTCGTATTCACATACATACATAGTCTATTTACTTTAAAAAAACAACAGAAAAACAGCTGACTTTAATCTTAAATTTAGTTTTATAGATTTTGAAGGGTTTTCAAAATATTTTGACGTATTTAGTAGTTCAAATAATTTTGATTGAAATTAATTAAGTTTGTCAATCCGAATTCGAATTTGTAGATTCGGAATTGGGAGCATGCCTGAATGTACAAATTTCATGTTGATATGTACATATCTTGTAAGCATATGTATGTATATATCTCAGTTGTGCTACAGTCATATTGGTTTGAAGTTGACTTACCTTCAAAGCGGTTGAGTCAATATTCGTTAAAGGATAATGCTATTTTTAATGTAAATACATTTTCGTAAAGAAACTTTAAACATGATTTGTTAAAAAAAAATCGGATATTTTTTACTCAATTATTTATAGGTTAAACTTAATAATTCATTTTGCAGGTAAACAAATGCATGCATGTATTTCATATTTTCACAAATTTATAAAATACATTGATATTGTCGCTGTAGATAGACTCTTAAGTTTGAAGTACTGCCTAACACCGTGATGCTTGCTTAGACAATATTTGAAATTATGAAGAACTTAGGAAACTTGGCTGCTTATGGAAATACAAACATGCTCAGGTAATTGTTTACTTTATAATCAAAACAACTGTACTTATTATGTGATAAGTTTAAGGTATAAACACACATCAACCGATTGACTCATACAAACATTTCAATACTATCGATAATGCCATCGTTTGTTTTCCAAATACAATATAATAGTTCAAGTATAGTTCAGTATGGTTAAGGTACATTAGTTGCTTCACTGAAATCTGCCCACTTGGCAATTCGCTGTTTCCGTAGACAGAAATTGCATTTTTGCACGTAGGCGTGTAACACACGCGCACACACACTCACACACTCGCAATTGCAGATAAAGATAAACCTACATGCACTTATACACATGTGCATGTACTTATGTATGTAGGTACATAGTGTGTGTGTGTGTGTGTGCTTTATTCACATTTGAATCAACAACGAACAATCAGCATTTGTGTTGTGTTTATTTTCCTTTTCCATAAAAAAAAGCTCTCCAATCAGTCGACTTTTGCTCATTGCATTGCACATTCATTCATCAAGTGTTTTTTCTGTTCCTTTTCGCTAGCCGTTTACAGTTCTCTTCCTCTTGTACTTTCAAACGCAAAGTACTGTTGATTATGCAAGAAGGTGCAAAAAAGATCATTTAGCAAACTCGCTAATTCATGACGATTAAGAGGCAGCATTTCGAAAACTAAGATTCTCGCAAACGGGAAGCTTGTTTGAGATATCTGTGAAGTCAGAAAATGTATGCACATAATTATAGAGGAATCGTTTTAATAAAGTATGATAAAGTGATAATGTGGAAATATAAGACTGATTACTGTTAAGTTTTGTCTGAACTCATATAAAAACAAAAAGTATTTTCAAATCGTTCTTATGGGCCGGTTTCTCAATGCTCCGGTTAAGGTTTTCCCTTTGTTAAAGTTCCGTAAAATAAAAATAATTTTTTTTTTAACATTTTCGTTAAACTTCGTCATTTGCTTGTTAAATGTTTAAGCCCTGCTAAAATGGGAATAGCTTATTTGTACTACTGTCTTGAGTTTTGTTTGAAATAATTATTCTGAGAAATAATTTTAAATAATTTTACAAATTATTATTATTATCCCACAAATACACACAATTTGAGCATCAAAACAGCTCAGGCGAAGGGCATAGGCAGGGTGGCAGCAAGGGGGCTGGCTACGCCTTTTCGATGCAGGGTTGGAAAACGAGTTGAAGTTTTTCCCTAGTGTCAGCAGACTGTGTATATAATCTGTCAGTCCAATAACAACACCATGAGAAATTGGAAATGCTTTATCTGGGCATTATCGATCTGAAAACTATATCGTTACGGTTGTTAGCTTGAACGGTAAATAGCAGTTATGAAACCGTTGATATCTAAAAGCTCCGATTCAGCTGGTTCCTATTGAAAACAAAGTATTAAATTATATCTTATCGAAATATAACATTGTCTTCAATTGTCGCATTTTTTTTTTTAACTTTTAATGATTTTTTAATTTTTATCTATATTTTGTACTGCTTTATAAAAGCTGTGACGATTGCACCTAAACCATAAAATCTGTCTAACAGACAACAAACTGATATGCAAGAAAAGACAAAGTTCAGTTGAATGTAATTTTAACATTAACTATATTTTTATTATCAATAAAAGAAACAGGATAAAAAAAAAAGTAAAGCAATAGAATGAAGAAAATACTTAAGTATCAATTTTCCAGATTATACTAATTATATAAAAATTGTAAAATTTTGCGTTTTGACAGTTAACAAACATTTTTAGTTTTAGTATGTTTCAATCTTTGGATTATACTTTTGATAGGTCCTAAACTATATAAATTGCAATCCAATAATCAAAACAAGACAAGAATATATATAAGATTTCAATGATTTTTGTTGATTTTCGGAAACCTACAAACGGAACGTGCGTAGCCAAGAAACTGCCCAAAGAAGAATCAATATAGAAAGTTAAGTTCTGAGATTAAGGTAGATGGGTTTTCGACTAAGGTTTGTCATCATCGCGATATCGCTACCATTCACACCAGGCACCTATAAAACGAGTTGCAAGTTCGAATTTCATGCTATGCAATGAATGTAGTCTTATCTAAGCCATAAACCATAGTTTTCTAAGCCATATAACTAGTCAGGTATAATATAAATCATAACAATTTTCGACAAGAGTGAAAAGTATGCCTGTTATTTAAGAAACTGGATTCATGTGTGGTTTGTTACGATAAAAACTAACCGCAGACTGAGATAAAATCGAAAGAATTGCAACGTTTGGCGGTTAAAGTATTTGTTCTGCATTTATAAGTTTTGAGCGTAGCATTTGTTAGTGTATGTACATCTGAATCATTCCGGAATCCGGATGCCGGTACCATGACACATTGCATTATATAAATACTTGAGCACAAATTTCATATTGCCATTATGCCACGGATAAAATGCTGAAGAAATTTGCTTTACTCAAGATAATTTTTGAAAAAATGTTGAAGATTTTGCTACCAAATTATGGACATAAGTAGAGTTAACATAAGATCAAGTATATCAACGAATATGTCATTCTGCAAGAATTGATAACTTTACTCTCGACGTTTTCAGAGATACTTATCTTTAAAGATAGTATCCCAAAATTATAAAAAATTATAGAACTAAGCAGATATTTCAGATATTTTCATTGCTATTTGGATTCTCGACTAACAAAGTTTTTCAATGAACTGATTTTCAAACAGTTCTCAAACAGTTTTCATCCCAAAATCAGGAAGAAACCCTTCTGAAATTGAATAAATATATGAAACTTAGAATTTCAAAATTATTACAGTCTCTATTTTAGTTTTTCTTTGAAAATGTTAATTTTATATTTCATTATTTTACTTATTTGCCACAATTATTACTGAAAACTTATACTACAATATTTCAGTATAACAATTTATAGGTGTACTCTTTGGAAAATTTAGTTTTGATAGTTTTACATGCCTTACAAGGATGATTATGCATGGATTGGAACTTCATACTTTTCAATCTCTTGTTTATATTATTATAAAGACTATATTTAATGGTAAATACTGATTTGCTTTAAAAATTTCTCAAAATAAGCCAACTGATAAACAACTAAAACTTATGTTTATGATTGAATTGAGTAGAAAAATTAAAATATTGTCAGATTTTACACATTTGTTGAAAGTTATTTCACAGTTTGTAAATTATTTCCTAATCTTTGAAATGGAATGCTAGAATATATAGTTAATTTTGTTCATTTTAACTAGTTGAACGAACTAGTTCTGCTCATTAAAGATCCCGAGCATAGCACTTATAACTAATGTGCTACGCTGGCATTAATCGGCTAAATGCAGGAATACTTAACTTGGCTTTAACTGGCGTTTGTTCGTGCCACAGCCACTGCAAGTGCAACATTTGTGAACGCCATTTTAAGTGATGTGTGGCATCTCTCTTGTCTGCTTGTGCCCTGTTCCATGTGGCCAGTTGCCTGCCCTCCATCCATACCCAGTCCCCTGTTGCCTGTCTGCTGATTGAGCTCATCCTGTCGTTTGGGCTCGATTCGGTTTCAGGTTGCAACTGCATCAATCGGTCTCTACTGTGGCTTGTCGTAAATTATTGATTGGCTTTAATTCCGCCGATAGATTGGACTCAACTGGTCTTAACAGCTTAATTGAGACCCCATGCAGCAATAAATGAGATAAAGCGCCAGCAACAACAATAACACAAGAAAAAAAGAAACTAATAATGTGCCCAGATGGATGACGATGACGCTGCTGTAGCCGTAGCTGTAGCTTGTAGCTGTTGCTAAAGTCGTGGCCAGTGGCACGACGATTCCCAGCAACATCATCAGCAGCCGCAGCAGCAGCAGCAAGAGGCAAGCAGCAAGCAGCAACTCCGGTAGCAGCCTCCAAGTGAATGGGGGGCATTTAAGTTTAATTTGTGTGGTGCCGACGTCGCGTCTTTTTTTTTTTTCTTCTCTTTCTCATTCGCTGCTGCTGCTGCTGCTGCCGCCTCCTCCTCCTGCTCCGCACATCGACAAATCCCGCAAGCAATGACCGAGCAAGCAACCAGCAAGCAGCGCAGCTCAAAACTCAGATTCAGATACATTCACCGTCGTCTGCTTTAGCGCTTGTTGGTCTCTAGTTGTTGTATGCAGCGCGCATGCCGAGGCACTCACACAGATACAATACATACATACAAACATATGTATTTGTATATGTGTAGTTGTATCTGCCAGTAGATTTTTCTCAATACGCATTGCCGTGACGTCACAGCATCATTCAACATCATTCAGCATCATCATATCCATACTTATGTTTGCCTCACGACTCTGGCCCATGCCTCATGCCACATGCCTCATATACTCATTCCCAATTACCAAACGACCAAGCGACGTCAACAGCAGCAGCAGCAGATGTTTATGTGCCCTCGCTATGTGTGAGCGCCTGTGTGTGTGTGTGTGTGTGTGTATGTGAAAAGGTGCATTTGTATGTGTGTGTGTGTGTGTGTGTGTATATGTGCTGTGTGCTTGCCTAAGCTGTTGCTGGCGGTCGTGGCATGCAGCCACTAGTGCACTAGGGTTGCCAACGCACTCCAAATTTAACTAAATCTTTACTGTGCTTCTTAAACATTATTAAAAATTCGAATTTGGCTATACATTTTGAATTATATCAAAAACATATATAACTATTAATGCATACATTATAACGACTAAAATTAATAATTATAATTTAATAAATTTGGATTTTTTAAGGTTTTTTTTAATGAAACCGTAAAAGGCGTTGCATAAGAAAGTGCTACCTAAAACAAAAAACTCTTAAAATCATGTACCATTTTTGCTCTCTTTATTTTCTGTAAAAGTGAATTTTGCTTAAGTGTTGCTATTTTCACTTTGCGGTTTGAATTCACATGCCTTTCAGCTATAATATAGTAAAATAAAAATAACGTGAACAGGCGACAACCCTGTTTGCGTGTGTTGCTTTATTATTATCTACGCGTGCACAGAGTTACAGACAGCGACAGAGGCAGAAGCAGAGTTTAAGCGTCCGCTGCCGCTCAGAGCATAGTAATGAGTTTTCTCACTGTCGGCTTCGTCCTCATTTTCCATATAGTTTCGGGCACTTTTACCCATTTACACACACATACGTACATATGTACATAAAAACAGACAGAGTGACAATCGTCGTCGAGGGTAGGCAAAAAATAAATTAGAAGAAGACAAACAAACAAAAAATATGCTGGCTTAATAAGTTAGGCAACGGGGCTGCTGACTATCCAGATACAAGATACAAGCAGAGCCAGAGCCAAAGCCAAAGCCACAGCAAACTGGTTGCCAGTGACAGCCGCAGCAGCAGCAGCAGCGACTAGCAGAGACGAAGATGTGTGGAATGGAATAGGGCACAACAACTGAAACAACTGACAACTGAAGCAGCGACGCCAGCAGCAACGTCAACAGCGAAGCCATATGCAGCGACCAAGCCAAGCCAAAACCAAACCAAACCAAACCGAACCAAAAGCATTAAGCGAAGCGAAGCGAAAATAACAACAAAAGCAAAAGGCAAAGGCAAAGCAAACGAAATATGTATGTACGTGAGGGTCGCTGAGAGCAGCAGGCATACATATATACATACAAACATACATAGAGTAGCGAAAGGCAATTGACGAAACTGTGTGCGCTGCGAATGAGCGACACAAAACGTAATGGCGAATACATAGCGCACAGACCCGAACTCAATGCATATGCGAGCATATACCAAATGAATGTGAATGTGTGTGTGTGTGTATCTTGTGACAAACGCAAGCGGAACGACGACGTCAGCGCAGGGGTCCAAAAGGTTGGGCAATGAAGACAACGACGACGACGACGACGACAACAACGCTGGCAGCGCAGCTAGCAGCGCTCAGCATGATACCGAATACCGATTGCCCACAGCCTTGAGAGAGCAGAGCAGCGCGCGGGCCGAGCGGCGTTCGTATGCTGACGCCGCTGCTGCCGCTGGCGCTGGCTTTGCGTAGAAAACAAAAGGTTTCTGTCGCTGCCGCTGTTGTTGTTGCTGTCTTATAATTAATCAAAAATATTTTAGTTTCAATTAAACGTGTGCGGCTTTGCCGATAATAAATTATTTAATTAAAGTTGTCTCCTGACAAGCAACGGTAGCCGTAAGATATCCACAAACAGACACACACACACACACATGCATAGCTTTCAAAACTCTTGGTTTTGACAAGCTACAGTCAAAAAATATGCAAAAAGTTGATATGGGTTTACGGGCGGGTGGTGCACTGGGCCTAAGCGACATCACAAGCACAACTTTCCACAAAATAACGGCAAAAGTTACCCAAAAACTTGAACTTTACTTTGAGCAAAAGAGACAGACAGTCTGCGAGCGAGCGAAATGGATAGGGCTTGTGCAAAAGTTCGCCAAAGTCGCGTACAACTTTTTTATGTTCACGCCAATTTTATGCTTAGCATTCCGACAGCCGGAACAAAAAAAAAAAACAAAAAAAAACAACTGAAGAAGATGTGAAAGGAAATCCGGTAGCGGATCAAAGTTTGACAGACATGGGAATAAGCATTCGTACATTCAATATTAAGGTGTTAAATCCCCCACCTTGCCTCAGACAAAAAGGTCGACTGACCTTATCCCATTCGCTTATTGAAGGCGGTCTCAAAGATCTTAAAATTAATTTGATTTGTGTCTGCAACATTTTGATAGCGTTTGTGGCTTTTGGGGGCATTGAAAAGCAGCTTAGGACCATGAAATAGTAGGCTCATCAAAAAGGTGATCAAAAAATCACTTAAAAAATAAGCCTCAACTGACTTTAGGCTTGTTTCATAAAATTGGTTGTGCAATTTATAACAATTTAATGATATGTTTTTCAGCTCAAGCGATCCAAGTTCATCAAAATTCACTACAGGTAGTATTAACTTTGTGGATATACCTGAGTTTATAAACATTTTTTTAAGTTTTCAATATGTTTTGTTCAAGACTGCAAACTGGTTTTGAACAGAAACGGTTCGAACGCGGAATTCCGAGCTTTTTAATGTACTGAACTGAGTTTTGAACCCAAGCATTTATTCAAAACGCACCCGATTAATGAGACTTTGGTACAAGAAAAGTAAAATTACAAAGTTTCATCAAAGCCAACATTTTAAAATATTCTGGTAAACAAATTATTTAGTGGAACTTTAAAAATATTTTTAATTTGCGTGTTTTCTTTTGAAAAACAGATGTGAAAAACATAAAAAGTTTTAATTTAGTTAAGAATAAAATACAAATTTTAAGAACCAAGTTTTCAACCAAAACCTGGGCTCAAATATCTAAATAATCTGGTTTTCAAACCGAAGCTGTATAACTTTTTTGTCCGTGTTTGTGGTTTGCAGCCATGGTTTTATGGTTTTCCGCCTTGGTTTTGCTAGAAACTTCCGATTTCGCATTTTAAAATCCGACTCGTTCTCATTTTCGTGTACTTTTCAAAAGTTAACAGCCATTATTCTGATATAGCATATAAAACTGTTAAAACATGCGAATTCAAATATTTCTGAATTTAGAACAGCTAAGAATTTCAACTACGAATGATTTGATCGCAATTGAAGATAGGAAAGCCGTCAACCAGGCCTGTTCTGAATTCAGTACGTTTTTGAACGATTTACAAATCTTTTTCAAAACCGATTTCGAAACCAAATTTTCTAGTAAAAAGTCTATTTAGTTGTCATGTTGTAGGCATTGCTGAATCGAGAACAGCTACGTTTTCTTGCACGTTTTCGCTTCTGTTTTGCAGACAGTTTTTCAATTTAATATTATAAATGTTGTATAACTTCTGTATAATAATAATAATATATAGAATCCTATATCAACGGCATGTGAATTCAATCCACAAAATCCGTTGAAAAGTGATTATGTGAACAGATACGCCTTTAACTTTAGAAATATCCACAAATATTCACGAAGCCTCTTTTCAATTTCGAATTTTATCAAATCATTTCAAATTAAATTTCCGTTTTATGTTTTAAAAAGGACTAAAATAGGTTTACGCGGTGTAATGAGCATTTTTAAAATATATATTCTCCAAAAAGAATAGCCTTTGGTTAGATCAAACGAAAACAGAGCGAAATACATCGTTCATTTTTTAATCAGCCGACATTTTGTAAGCGAGTACAAATTAGCAGATACATCGCATACATCCAAGAATGTTAGTTAATTTTGTTCTATATACACCCCCTGCAACTAAACAAAAAAAAACAAAACACTCCCCTATTTTAAGCGATATCAGACAATGACTGTACAGTTCTGCTTCCAAGGGTTTTATTGAGATAAGCCTCTTAAATCTGATGCCGTTCGTATCTGTTCTTGTCATTGAACAAAGTTCAGCCCTATAGAAAACGGAGTATATATTGGTACAAATATATTTGTGGGAAATTTCGTAACTTATTTGTCTGAGATTATTCTGCAGCAAAGTATTGAATTTCCCGGGCTTTGCTTGTATTTTTTTTACTTTAAGAGAAAACTGCAATGGTGTCTATAGAATATAACTGAAAGCTCTGTCAAATTTTATATAAGTATAATTATCAACACAATTATATAGAAAAAATACATAAATGCCCTTTTGATTGCTTTTCTTAAGATATAAATCTACTTAAAGCTCTTGAGATAAAAAGTCAATTTAAAGACGACATCTTGAGAATTTACACACAATAAACATATGTATGTATGTATGTATGTATATGCATATGTATGTACATATATCTATGTATATATTGCTTGTTCTCGAGACCCAGTCGAACAGCTTTTTGGAGGTGTGGGCCTTTTAATGACCTCATGTAGGCGTGATCGATTGCTATCCAATTAGGTGAAGATTAGTGATTCTTAAAATAAGAATGCTGTCATTATGTACATACATACATATTTACATATATGTTTGACTATAGAATATACCAAAAACTGGTGTATGTATGCGACTTTTAGATTGTAAGAATAAAGAATAACTGCTTAACTATTATAAGTACTTTAAAAATAAAAACCGATATGACAAAAAAAAAACAAACTGAAATACGCAATGCATATGGAATGTTTCAATTTGACTGGAAAGGTTGGGTTGATTATCAAAAAATTAATGAAAAAGCTCAGAAAAGAATTTGTAGTCTAACATCACCACATTTTGATGAAAGAAATCGAAAAGTATCTGCAAAGCGGCTGTTTCTGCCTTCTGAGACGGAGGAAAATAACTTTTGCGTTGCTTTTCCGATCGTCCGCAGAAATTACTCCAAAAAAGATTACGATGGTGCGTAGAAATTGGTATCCATTCGTATCAATATAACGCTCATTTGCGTCTTCCAAATCTGAATGTTTGTGAAAGTGCAAAGCATCTGCATTCTTGTCCCAGGACCACTTACCGCTTTGGTACTTAGGTGCTGAACTACCGGTATATATGCGCTTCATCGGGTATAAGAATATGGTATTCTGTTTCAATTATTGTATAATTATTGTATAAAATGTATGTTTGTTTGTATAATGTGACATTTATTGTATAATGTTTGTATTGTAATGTAGAATTGTGAGTATAAAGTGACAATAGGGCATACCTTTAAAATGTATATGTTATAATGTGGATCCAAATAGGCTCAGATAAATATGTCACACATTTTGGTAGCATGGAACAAACTTTTGGCCAGTAAACATCAAATTCTGAAACTAAAAAATAGCACATGAAAGTTCCAAAATATATATTTTTAGAGTACTTACATACAAAATTCAACATTTATTAAACACTTACATAATAATTTTTCTTTCATAATCAAATTGAGCGATGCAATACTTAACTTGAACTGGCCTTCCCAAGTTCTGTGAAGCATGATTCCTATTCCCGGTATTTACGAGAGGGAAGGAGCCATACAGTCCTGATACGAACCAAGTGCGGAAGGACACCTTTAATCGCCAAGGAGCTGCTTGATTACTGCACATGCTGAGCTACTGTCAAAACTGTTTCATATTGAAAACCTTATCTTATTTTATTATCTTACAAGACGCGAAATGTTTTTTCATTTCGTGGATCCAACACAGCCTAGTTTTACTGGGAGCACGCAGTCGTGATATACTACCAAGTGCGGAAGGAAGCCTTGAAACATCAAGGAGCTGCTTAATTATGGCGCAGATGGAGATGGCAAATGCTGAGCTACAGCTAAAAGTTCATATTATCTTATTTTGTTATATCATCTAATTTCATCACAATTTATTTTTCATGCACCACTGTGAGTAAATTTTCTAATAATAATGTACTGTAATGTATGATGTGTTTGCTTCCATAGCGAAATATTTCCCGAAATACTGTGCGAAGTATCCAAACATCCGTCCAAATGAACGCAACTATGGACACACTTAGGGTAAGCTAGAATTGTTTAAAAAGTTACTACAAGTTATATATCCATTTTTCTAATCGACTTCCTTGGCAGAAACAGAAAGAAGCAATACGGGGAACCTAAGTCAAGTTGGTCAGATGCAGAGGTATTATAATAGAACACGAGCTGTGCAACAAACTAATCCCAATCGAGCAACTGAACAACAAAGCACCTGAAGAGAACAGCAGCCATATTTGGAGGTATTTCTTCGGTGATGCTTTTGGGTCGTTTGCAGGCTACACTGTTGGCAAATCCATCCTGGAGCAAGGAATGTGCTTTTTCGTTCATCAATAACTGAGAAGTGAATTTCAAAGAACTGTCTCAGAATGGTACTGCAAGATACATCGCATCTAGGATCTACCCAGTCATGATATATGTACTTACCAAGTGCGGATGGATGCCTTCAATCGCCAAGGAGCTGCTTGATTACGGCGCAGATGGAGATGCCAAATCCTTTATATATATTATATTACAAATAAAAATGTTGGAAAAATGAAAATATTAAATGAATGTATTTATATTGCTTTTTTGCGGGAGCAGTTTATTTTGAAGGCGCACTTTGATGTTGGGGAAAAATGAGTTTTAGTGCAAACTAGTTTTGGATGTATGTTTGATAATTTAAGATGTATGGTAGCAGATCTGTACGTCGGATCACAACATTATCTAGCTGCCACTATATAAAATAGGTTGAGAAGCTTAGTTTTTGTAGAATCAGCTTATTTTTGATAGCTTTTGGGGAAGGAACATGCAACAGTTTTGAAAGACCTACAGATCTGGTAAGAAAACATATTCTTATTTTAGACTTGGCAGTTTTATAAGTCAAAGTTGGGCGATAACAGGTATCAGCCACTATCTTAGTCAGAATCACAGCCGAATCTGAGTCGATATGGCAATCTACTTAGCTGCACCCCATTGCCAAAGACTGAGGCACGAAAGTTAATCGGATTAATTTAAATATACACATGTTCGAGAAGTAAATGTGCACATACTACTTACATACTTATGTAAACAAATATATATGTACATATATGTATACATACATACAGTTCTGTAACATTCTTGATACAATTATGCAAATTTGTTGCGCTTGAGGCATTTGCGGAAAGGCTGTTGAAAATCATTTCGAGCAATTTAAATGTACTTTAATTGGAATTTGAAAGTTGCACAACTACGTCAAAGATTAAACAGTGACAACAACAACAACGACAACAACAATTGGATCAACAATGAGGCAACAATTTAATCTCTTAAATTGCACGTTTCGCAACATCCTAGGGGAAAAAGGCTGCCGGCCTCGCCAACTGCCACCCGTCAACCCCCCTTCACAATTTGGCATGCCAGCAAATTGGAATTTTTCACCCCACAACCTGTACCGCAAAGGCGTCGACGTCGACATCGCTGGCAAAAGCAGCGTCTGCCTGGGAGCGTCGCGCAATATTCATAAACTAATTAGTGTCATAATTTCAAAAGTCGCTTTTTATTTGTATGGGTAAGGAAAGGTAGGGGTTTGGTATTGGTAGTGGTAAGGGTAGGGTAAGGGTGCGGGTGCGGGTGCGGGTGTGACAAACCCCACAGGTCGAGCAACCCTGCCAGGCATTACGTAATATTTATTAATTATGAAAAATTGCTTTGCCATTTCAATTATGCGGCCAACGAATACCTGACTAAAAATACCGCTTTGGTATTAAAAAACCAAACAAAATCGAATATCTAATATGACAAATAGTATCACGATTGTTAAGAGATTAGAGATTTGAAGGCTTTGTGGGCTAAACAATTAATCATATGCCGTACTGCTTGTTGTTGTTGTTATTGTTGCCGTGCTGCTTGTCTCAATAATGTTGTGTGATAAATCGAAACAAATTATAATTGGACAAAGCAAAAAGTAGCGACAACAACAACAACAAAGCTTCAAAGCAATGTTTGTATGTATGTGTGTGTACGGCGAAATGAAACGTAAAAGGCAATAACAACAACAACAACATGTTAAACTACACCCACGAACGCGACGTCCAAAATGCGCCTCAACAGTTTCCCAATCAAAATGTAAATATGCCGCAGTCGCTGCCAACGTCAGCATAGCGGCTGCTGCTGCTGTAGCCAAGTGGTGGGTTGTGTGCATGCGGGGTGCGGGTTCTCGATTGCTTGCCAGCCTGACTGCCTGCAATTTAAAAGTAAATATACATACATACAAACCAACATATAAATAAGTGTATATCTCGCTATATCTGTAGACTGGCCAAATGCGAAAAAGCAATGCAAACGCAAACGCAAACCGAAAAGCAACGCAACGCCATCGCCATGTTTGCGCACGACGTGAAACTTGCTGCTGTCGCTGTCGCTGCCGCTGTCAACGTCAACAGCAACCAATTTTGTATGCTGTTGCGGCCAGACCAGGCCAGAGCACGAAATGAAGCAGCGCAAAAACAAACGAGACCCACTAGGAAATTAAGTGCTGCAAACTACATAACAAATGCCAAGCGCTGACTAAATTGGGCGCTGGGGCTTGTGTTGTGTGCGAGCGACGTTAAATGGGAACGATGAACGACGAGTCAAAAGCAATAGCAATAGCAGCAAGAAAGCGTAGCACTTGCATGTGTATGTGTATGTGTGTATTGTTGTTGCTGGCAGTGGTGAGTGAGCAGCCGTCGCTGTTCTTGCTGTTGTTGTACTTGTTGTTGTTTTTTGGGCTCACAAACTGTGTGTGTTGCTGGCTTTCAGCTTTTTTAGACGTAGTGCCGCATTTACGTGTACCGCAAGTGCTCATTACGTATTCCACTAAAGACACACAAATACATACACACACACACAATTCATACACGATGCGCGCATTGCGTTTTCGAGGGTTAATATGAAAAGATACAGATAATTCACAGATTTATGCTGCCTTCCAAATATTCACGCAATCCGCAAATCTTTTATGTTTACTCGCTTGTTTATACCCTTAATTTTTGCTCATTTCAGCTCTTATATATTTTTTTGATATTGCATATTGTGCATATTTTTGTTTGTTTTTTCTTACTCCTTCTCCCTCTCTCTTTGTCACTCTGTCTTTGTCATGCTCATGGCAAAAATATGTGTACATGTGGCAAGTGCTTGTCTTTCTCTATTTTTGTGCGCACTTTCCTAATAAATTATGCGCCCTTTTGATAAATGTCACTTTGAAAGTACATTCCAACTAATTGTGGCGAGACCGTGAACGAAAGCGGAAGACTGAGATATTAATTGCCATAAAAGAGCCGTAATAAGCGCACCTGTCAAAATTATTTTCAAATTTAAAGGTTTATTGTGTTAGCGAAAGTTGCTGCTGGCATAAAAAGAGGAAACTGGGAGTCAATACTTGCATTAAGCGGAACGAAATGGCAATGAAACTTAAAGCAGGCAGCGCTTTTGGACGTTAAGAAATGGAATGACAATGAAATGTAATTTAAATAATTTAACATTCTTTAAAAGAAAACAAGTAAGAACGTTGCAGTCGGATGGACCCGACTGCGATATACTCTTTTTTTCGTCTCTTTGCGGAGTCAGAAGTGGGCGTGGCAATTATATTTTTGCTCAAATCTTTCAAGTTTTGCCATCAATTTAAGTTTGGTTGGGCCCGTTCTACAAGTTTGGGAGAAACAAACTTTGGTCGATTGCAAGGGCGGAGGTGGGCGTGGCAAAATTATTTTTATCCAATCCATTTAATAAGGCAACAGAATTCAACCTGCAAAATTTGGTGATTCTAGCTAAAGGGGTGTGGGAGATACAGACTTTGCTCATTTGTGGGGGCGGAGGTGGGCGTGGCCAAATTTTTTTTTACCAGATCGATCAAGGAAGTGATTAGTAGCCCTTGTGCAAAATTTGGTTACTCTAGCTCTAAAACTGTGGAAGATATAGTTTTTTGCGGTTTGTTGGGGAAGGGGTGGGGGTGGGGGGAGATCTTGACACTTTGTCTGCCTATGGTATATACCAACATGTATACCAAGTTTGGTTGCTCTAGCTTCAAAACTGTGGAAAAAACCTGCGTTCATACAGACGGACAGACGGACAGACGGACGGACGGACATTTCACAAACCCAATATACTCTTTTTTCCTTTTTTTTCAAAAAAGTTAAAAAAGAGTATAAATAGTAGTTGAACTAAGTTTACATGGCACGGAACGAAATGGCAATGAAACGTAATATAATTTTCAGATTGTTCTGAAAACAAATTAAATTAATATAATTCCCATGAAAAATTACTGATATGAAAAGATATTTGAAATTAAGAAGTGTTTTTTCCAACATTTATGAAAAATAGTTGGTATGCGCCCAAGTTACACAGATTGGAACAGAGTGGCAATGGAACTTAATTAAATTTAATCATGCTTGTTCCAATTCCTATGAAAAATTCTTGCGCCCATCAACAGGAAATATTTGCAAATGAACTCAATTTTTAATAAAGCAAACATTTTCCACTTCCTAAGAAAATTTGAAGAAATGTGCTATAGTTGTTTGTTAACGAACGGAATGGCAATGAAATTCAATTTAATATAAGAATACATGTTCTAATCTATAGAAAAATTGAGTGGCACTATAATTATATAAAGAAAATAATGAAAATAACAATAGAATTTAATTTAAATTAAGCAAACATGCTCAAATTCAACGTTGAATTGAAGGCAACACATTTGCATGGAACGTTACGGAATGAAACTTAATTTGAAATTAAGCAAGCATATTTTCTTTAAGAACCATTTGATTGAAACGGAATGGCATTGAAATAGAATTTCAAATAAGCAAACATTGCAGGACTACTATCAAAACTAATGAAATAACTGCACAGCCTTCAATCAGGTGCAAATGCAATTAATGCCCCAAGTACAGTTACTTCTCAAACCATATCAAATGTATCTAAGCACACTCATGTGTCTACAGATTGTTTTGTGGTTACCAAACTCTGCATAAATTCAACTCATTCTGCACCTTAATGTAATATGCAACCGCAAAGACAAAACCACAGCCAGTTGCTACACACACATTAATTATTCATTTTGCCAGGAGGATTCATTTCCAGCAAGGACACACATATGCATATATATATATATATATATATATATATATATATATATATATATATATATATATATATATATATATATGCATGCATCCACGGATAGAAGGCAAATGCAGTTCGCTTGCTATCTCGACTTCTGGACCACATGGGTTCTACATTAGTATGGAGCAGTAGGAGGCATAATTACTTTAGCATGAAGCACTACAGTGTTATTTGATAGCTTACTCCGTATTGCAAAATACAAAAATAATGTTTTACGGCCAAATGAAAAGATGTAGATAAAGGAACATTTTCTAATGAAGATATTACTATTGTAACAAAATGCGATTGAAGTCTTCCATCCGCACTTGGTAGTATATCACGACTGCATGGCTCCCAGACGCGATAAATCCTGTAGTACAATTCTAATACAGTTCTTAAAAGTTCTGCGCATATCCACCTCCCTAATATCGGCATTAGGGATCATGCTTCACAGAAAACTTAGCATGACGCACAGAGGGCCAGTCAAAGTTACCGTGACATATCGATAATATCCAGCTGCAATCCCGGCACTATACTCTTTAGCTCGATCTCAGAAATGCGTAAATCAATTCAACAACACACGGCTTAAGGCGGCACCGCTTTGTATCTAAGCTCACTCAGTACTTTGCTGTGGAAGTAGAAACAGCATATATATGTACATTATTATGTGAAACTTTACTCACCTACAAGCGTCCGGTCCATGAAAAAGAATTAGTCTGCGAGTTAGCTTAACGTGAAGGACTTTCATTCGAGGCTATGATAGAGGTGGAAGGTAAGAAGTGTTTTGATTTAAAGTAAAGAAAATAAGATAGGGTAAATAAGATATACTGCCAACTCCCACTGCGCCATTATCAAGCAGCTCCTTGGCGATTATCATTGGGAATAGAGATCATGCTTCACAGAAAACTTGGCATATCGCACAGAAGGCCAGTCCAAGTTAAGCATGGTATCGTGGGATGCATCGATCATATCCAGCTGCAATCCATAAGCGAATAGACAAAAGTAAAAACATCATATATGTACATTATTATGTGAAACTTTACTCACCTACAAGCGTCCGGTCCATGAAAAAGAATTAGTCTGCGAGTTAGCTCAACGTGAAGGACTTCATTCGAGGCTATGATAGAGGTGGAAGGTGAGGAATGTTTTGATTTAAAGTAAATAAAAGAAGATAGGGTAAATAAGATATACTGCCAACTCCCTCTGCGCCATAATGAAGCAGCTCCTTGGCGATTGAAGTCTTCCATCAACGTGAAGGACTATCATTCGAAGCTATGATAGAGGAAGGTAAGAAGTGTTTTGATTAAAAGTAAATAAAATAAGATAGTGTAAATAAGATATACAGTTTTGGCTGTAGCTTAGCATCTGACATTTATCTCTGCGCTACAAACAGCTTCATGACAAGGCTTCCTTCCGCACTTGGTAGTATATCACAACTGCGTGCTCCCAGTAAAACAAGGCTGCCACTTCGCGCGGACTATAAACTTATGTTAGATCCACCCAATAGCAAAAAAAAGATAAGGTTTTCAATATGAAACAGTTTTGACAGTAGCTCAGCATGTGCAATAATCAAGCAGCTTATTGGCGATTAAAGGTGACCTTCCGCACTTAGTTATTGTATCACGGCTGCATGGCTTCTAGATGCGATCAATCTTGCAGCACAATTGTGAGACAGTTCTTCCCTTTCGTTAATACCGGGAATAGGGATCATGCTTCACAGAACTTGGGAAGACCAGTTCAAGTTAAGTATGGTATCGCACAATTTCAATATTATAAAATAAAAATTATTATGCAAGTAAATGTTGAATTTCGTATGAAGTACTCCAAAAATATTAGTTTCTTGTTTTTGAAACTTTCGTGTGCTATTTTTTAGTTTCAGAATTTGATGTTTACTGTCCAAAAGTTTGTTTGCAACTGAATATTGTATTTTGTGTAGTTACATGCTACCAAAATGTATGACATATTTATCTGAGCCTATTTGGATCCACATTATAACATATACATTTTAAAGGTATGCCCTATTGTCACTTTATACTCACAATTCTACATTACAATACAAACATTATACAATAAATGTCACATTATACAAACAAACATACATTTTATACAATAATTATACAATAATTGAAACAGAATACCATATTCTTATACCCGATGAAGCGCATATATACCGGTAGTTCAGCACCTAAGTACCAAAGCGGTAAGTGGTCCTGGGACAAGAATGCAGATGCTTTGCACTTTCACAAACATTCAGATTTGGAAGACGCAAATGAGCGTTATATTGATACGAATGGGTACCAATTTCTACGCACCATCAATCAGGAGGAGGAGTTGATCTTTCGCCAGATGTATGTGCGTCCGGACACCACCTACGATGCGGATACAGTGGTAATCAATGATGTGCGTGATCTGGTTCTCTTTCTAATGCCAAAAGAGTTTTTGACATTGAAATTTCTGGGATTTATGCATAAGCCTGCAGTGCATAGACTGCTGCATGCTCTCATTATTTATTTTGAGTACTTTCTGCGCATGGTAGAGTTTGTGCTGATCCGGAGGGATGAGCTGGCAGGGAACATGGCCCAGGTGCAAAGCGAGCAGACAAATGAAATGAAGCGGATATTCTCGATTTACTTGAGTCAGTATCGCATGCTGGTGGCTAGAAATTATAGCATAATCATAATGGGCGAAGGTGATATGACAAAGTATTATCATACGAAGGAGATTGTGAATATTTCATCAACGATTAAGGACAAGTATTTTCACGAACAGTTTCTGGCGGTTGCCATACAGATCGTTTGGATTACCATGCATAGACGTGCCTATCACGTTATCGAGATGGAAATGAATCGTCTTTTTCGCTCCGAGCACTTTTTAATGAACAGGCGGGAGTATCTACAGTTCTCACCCGTGGAGCGAAGTCTACTCTATGGGCGTAATAATAAGATGGTCAACTATCGCAGTCAAAGCTCACCCTTGATACAGGAGCTTACAAATGTTGCGGACGAAGATATGCCCATATTATGGATAGGCGAACGCATATATCGTGGCACCGATCTACGCATTTCAGAGATTGAGCTCGAATATATAGTGCCGGGACCGCAGCTGCATATGATCGATATATCGCACGGCATTCTGGGTCATGCAAAGAAATTATACGATACCATACTTAGCTTGGATTGGCCATCTGTGCGCTATGCCAACTTTTCTGCTAAGCATGATCCCTATCACATTATACGCCAGCCCTATGTTCGAATACCCAATATCAACGAAATGCAATTGCGCAAAATGGCTAAAAACTGTGAGCAGTACTACAAGATATATCGCATCTATGAACCTTGCAGTCCTGATATGCTAACCAAATGGTTCAAGCGGGAAAAGACAATCAACTATTATCGCACTGGTGGAGTTTTAGATGACATTTACACGCGCTGTGAGAGGAATCTGCTTAGCGATGAACGTCAACGCGAAGTGCCGAAGATTGTGAAGAGATATTACGAAGTAATGGCCAGGTTTCGAAAGCATACTGGTTTTAAATTGGGCGATTCGGCCATGGGTGGTAAAAGACGTGGTGCTGGTGATCGGCATAAGAAAGACGGTATCGATTACTTTTTTGAATAATTGAACTTTGAAATAAGTAGGTTGCGTAACTTTAATAAGTTATTTAACTATATTAATTTAAATTTGTTCCAAAAAAAAACGATAAGAAACATAAATAAACTTATACACTTAAACGAACAACAGAACTAGTTGATTTAATATTTCTCCTGTTATCAAGCAAGGGTACTCATTGATCCATCATATCATCAGATAAACGGAACTACAATATACAATATGTTGAATATTTCCTACTGATGCAGGGGTTTTTTCATTGCTTTTTCGGAGCTACAATAAAAAGTAAGAAAGATACAATCGGGCCTATTGCTGTTTGCACTTTCGGCAACATTTTGTGAAATTGAAAACCTTAAAATGTTCAACATTTTCCTTGTTGCGTTCAGCTTGTAACTTTAATCCTTTCCCAATAGCAAGTTTCATCAAGACCGTATGAAAAGCAAGTGAATTCAATCCGAAAAATGTTGTTAAAAGTGATAATAAGAACAACAATGTTGCAAATTTTCTTGTTGCGTTCAGCTAGTAACTTTAATCCTTTTACAATGGCAACAATCCGAATGAAATGCAAGTTAATTCAATCCGCATTTAAGGGAAATTTTCTCAATATCTAACCGAAAGTGGAAGTCAGAGGAGGACTGAATAACAAACAAAGGAACAAAATATATTTAAAATTAATCATAAACATTTAAATAGGAGAAGAATAAGAAAAGTTGAGTTTTCGTTAGACTGTCGAGAGCACCTACTGTTTCTATTTCCACGATAGAATCGTTTGTAGTCGGAGGTAATGTACTGAATTTCAAAAGCGAGTGAAATGCAAACTATTTAAACATAACTTCAAAAAGAAAAAAACATTCGAAAACTGAAACAGAATCAAAAATGATTCGGAATGAGAACTGTTAAATCTTAAATCTTACTGTTAAATCCCTACCGAGATATGCTACCGTGCATATTTAACAGCATCATTTGTCAAACTGTATGCCCCAGAAAAATGCTCTAAAGCGTTTGATATGCATATTAATGTCTAACGAACCTTGTAATCATCGCCGAATCGTGCAAATGTTCAAGGACAATTTTATTTTGCACTTGTCGATAGCTGCCTAACCCCTTTGAAATGCAAATTTTGGCAGGCGTTGATGTTGTTTTCAATTGAATTGAATATGAATGAAAAAAAAAAACGAAAAATTCAACGCCTGTCGAGCATGCGAGCATACATAAATCTTGTTTTCCCCCATTTTCCGCCGACGGCTGTCAAAACGAAAAGCGAGTGTAATATGAAGTATGCTTCATGTGTAAAGTGGTGTCAGTATCAGGCAGAGATACAGATACAGAGATGCACACACGCACGCACACACATATAGTGACAGGAGAGGATGTTACCTTTGCATATGGCCACATGACGTATGACATGTATGCGCCAAACGGCATATTCATATTTTATACAAAATGCCCAACGGACAGAGTGTGAGCGAGAAACAACAACAGCAGCAGCAGCAGCAACAACTACAACAACAACAACAACAACAACAACAACAATCAAAGGAGAATTCGCGATATGTATGTAATTATAAACGCCAAGGCCAATACGTAGCTGGCACAAAGGCTAACGGCGCTGCCGCTGCCAACGTCAATGCAGAAGCGTTAATCTCTCATTTGACAGTTGAATTCAATTAAAAACAGCACCCACACACAAGCACGCACATGCATGCAAACAGAAACACGCACACACACACAGACAGGTACGCAACGCACAGCCACCCCAAAAAGGTAAAGGCAGCGGCAAACGCAATCCAACGCAACGCACACACATACTACCACACATATATAGAGACACGAGCAGTTCGTGTCAGAGCCGAACAGCCGAACATAGCACATGCAGCCAATCAAGCCTCACGACAGCCGCAGGGTGGGCGGTACAGCAATGGCGCGAAACGGCAACAGCGCGTCTCTTTGTCTCGCTCTGGCTTGCTCTCGCTCTCGCGTCGGTCTCTCAGGCGCAGACGCAAACAGCGACAGCAACGGTGCCGAAATCGTTGGCAGGTCTAATCAGAATCAGTCTTTGAACAGTTTTCGTGCCGTGCACTTTGTGGACGGAGAAAAGTTAAATTTTGTTCTGCTGTCGTTAAAACAGACAGAGACAAAGTGTGTGAGAGAGAGAGAGAGAGGGAGAGAGAGCAAGAGTAATATAAAATAAAATCTCAGCCGCTGTTCGTGATAATAAAAACGTGTGTGAGAAATCGATAAGAGCAGCAGCAGCAGCAGCTGAAGTGAAAGAAGCGCGCACACACACACACACACACGCATCGCTCAATTCTCTGTGTGCTTGTGTGCGTGTGTATGTGTGTCGGCAAGTGTTATAAAGTAAGAAGAAGAGTACATCATTTTAAGTTTGAATCGATTTATGCTGATGCGTAAAATTGATTCCAATTGGACTTGCCAGCCTCTCTTAGCCGGCTATATGTAAACGTAATTTGTGTTCAGTTGAAGCATTTTGCGTCGTAGTTGAACAGCAAATAGGCTGAAAACGCAAAAACCGTTTGGAAAAACAAGGCGCTGTATGTTGTGTGTACATTTCTAATAAGAAAATTTCACTTTGTATTTGATTGTGCGGCGAGCGCGGCGAAATGTAACGAAAAAAGATATGAACGTGCTTTTTTGGTGTGCATGTGTGTGTGTGTGAAAATTTTGTAAACACACGTACACGTGACAAGTGCGTTTACAGTGGTATGTGTGCGTGTTATTGTCGTATTGGAATTTTCGTCGCAAGCGGCGAGTTCGAAAAATACAAAGCCGAAAGCAAATTTTGCGGCGAAGGCGAAAACACGCGCGCGCAAATTGTAGAAAGTTTTGTTTTGGCTTTTGCTTCTTGTTGTTTCGTATGGCTCGGCTCTCACACAGCCCACTGGGGCGGCTCTCTCGCTGCGGCGAATAGATACAAATTTGTGTCTTCGCTTCGTTATCGTCGTCGTGCGCTTGTTTTGCCTCAATTGCGCGGCGAGTACGAATACGAGTACGAGTACGAGCACTCAGAAACACACATACAAACGTAACTTTGCCGCACATCGCATTTGAATTTCGTGCATTGCTTTTAGTTGTATTTTCAGCGGCTGCTGTTGTGGACACACCGCACGTTTTTCTAGAATACGCCAAGTAATATTTTTCACAATTTCCATTGCTCGATGCAACATTTTCTCGTGTCTCGTCTCGTCTCTCGTCATCGGCAATGCTTGTTGCGTGCGCGTCGTGTCTATCTGTGTGTGTGTATGTGTAACTGTGTGTGTGTGTGTAGCAACCACCCTGCGGGTCGGTTTTGGCTTTTTTGTATACTAGTGCCGGCGCCAGTCGCTGTTGTCTTTGTTGTTATTATTGTTTCGTTTCGATAGCGATAACAGCGCGGCAAAGCCGCTTGCCTCCTACCCACTACCCCCTCCCCCCACCCCTTTCGCAGGCTGTGGCCATTTCGTCACTGTCAACGCGCGTCTTGTATGTGTTTTTTTGAAGACGTCATCATTGGCTTCAATTTGCCCCAGTGCCAGCCCCAACCGCAACCCCATTCCCAAAACCCCTACCCTTTCCATTTAAGACCGGCACAGTGGGCCACTTTTACGGCCCACTTAAGTAGGCGTCGTGGTGTGGGCGTGGGCAGCTTTGATGAATGGCAATGTGTTGCTTGCTTAGGCTCCACAATTCTAAATCTCATCATCAGCAGCAATGTTTGCACTTTGCTCTTCATCTGTGTCCAGCTTTCTTAGCTTGTCACACACAAACATACACCTCGCCCACCACCCACCGCCCACTCTGCCCAGTTTGCCATCCTTGCGCCCACTTTGACTGTTGGCTTAGTTTCCAACACGCTTTTGTTTTGTTGTTGCCTTCCTTTCTCACTCTCTCTCCCTCTCTCGCTTTGTTTTCTGTTTTTTGTTTTGCTAGCCATCGCAGCTTCTCTGCGTTTTGTTGTTGTTGTCATTTCGTCTTCCCTTTTACAAGCTGCTTTCGTGCCAGTTTCGCGTGAGCGTGCGACGTACACAAAGCAAAGCGAGAAACATGTCAAAGGCAAACGGGGCAAAAGTGGGCGCCAAGTTTTGGGCCAACAACGACTTTTATTTGCCCTACAGCTAAGCTTTAAGCTTGAAACGGGCTTAGAGGGGTGTACAAAGCCCAAACTTAAATTAAAATTTGTTTCAAAAGGATTTTGTTGAAAATAAAATAAGTGAAGCTTAGCGAAGTCAGAAGAACAAGCTGCAAAAAGATTGATTGAATATTTAAATTTAATATTTGTATGTTGCTCTTTTTTTTTTTTTTCAAAAACTTTACTACCAATTTTTTAGTTTTTTTTATAATATTTTTTAATATTTTTTTTAAATTTATTTTTTTCTTTGATTTAAGTAACATTGACTAAGTGTTGTCAACATTTAAAAATTTAAAATTATTAGATTGAAAAGTATTTGAATTTAAAAATGTAATGCATCAAAATTAAAGTTAAGCTTATTAAGGATTAACAATTAAGAATTTAAAATTAAGAACTAAGCTGGGGGTACTACTTACTGAATAACTATTACTTTTTGCTATTTATTTTTACTCCCTGTTCCCATTAAAAATGGGAAAAAGAGAGTTATAAAGTACTGCAAATGTGTGTAACAGACAGGAGGAGGCATTTCCGACTATATAAACTATATATATTCTTGATCAGGATCAACAGCCGAGACGAACTAGCCATGTCCGTCTGTCTGTCCGTCTGTCCGTCTGTCCGTATGAACACACAGATCTCAGAGACTATAAGAGCTAGAGAAACCAAACTTGGCATGCAGGTTTCTGTATACCATACGCAGATCAAGTTTATTTCAAATTTCGGATGCACCCCCCCGCACCCCCGCAAATCGCAAAAGACTCCCACATCCACAATTTTAAAGATAAAGCTTTAATTTTTGGTACACATGTATGTTTAATCAATGTCTTTCGGATGTGTAAATTTCAACACGATCGAATAAATAGCACCAAAGTTATGGAAGAACTTATTTCTCCTGTCTCAGCAGGCAGAAACAACAGTTTGACATGCACTGTGCAAGTTGAGTACGCTGCTTGCTTGTGTTGCCGCTGAGCTGCTTGAAATGCAAGTTGGGAGCAGGGAGTCTCGTAGTCGGGCACACTCGACTAGAGTATTCTAACTTGTTTATATTTCTTTAACGTTAAATTTTTATTGACTTTAATTTAAAATGTATTCTTCATAATGGTTTAACAATTTGTCGACTGATTTTAGCTGACAATAAATAAATAAATAATATTTAATTTAAGAGTCCTTAATAAATTGATAGTTTTATGATTTTGAAAAAGAAAAGCTTTTAAAGAGTTTGAAATATCGATGTCTTAGTTGAACAAACTTAAGCTAGCGCTAGATTCTAGAATCTAGAGCGGTCTCTCTAAAACAAAGTCGGCTAAGATTTGCTTTCAGGATTAACTTATTATTTCAGAAATTTACATTGTTAGGATTTTTTAGAAATTTCTATTATTTTTAAATACAGATTTTTCTATTATTAATATGATTTTTGCAGAAATTCCTTTTTCTTAAAAAAATTATGATTATGATTTTTTTTTTTTTAGAAATTTCTGTTGCTCAAAGAAAGTTTTTAAGTAAGCTGAAAAGTTAATTAACATAAATGTAGAATAATAAAAAGCTTAATTCAAAACATAATTATAAAATTGAGTTATACTATACGAAACCCATCCACACCTATTCATCTCCAACAAATAGGATATTTGACTATAGGTGATATCTCAATTAGGACTAGTCCCTAATTACAAATCCTACACATCAGCACAAGTACATTAACATCATGACATTTGCTGCTTTTGTCATTTGCATTCTCATATCTCAAATCTCATCATCATCATCATCATCATCATCATTATTATCATCATCATCATTGCGAATGTGGCATACATTCTTGAAGTAAGCAGAAACCTGCTGATCCAACTCGCTGCTGCCCACATCATAATAATAATAATAATCAACAGCAACAACAACGTCATTATTATTCATCATTATCATAATCATCATCATAATCAACTCGCTGGCTGTGTAGGGCACAAGAGCGTAATTTTCGTACTTTATTCGTTTGCACGATGACGATGACGACGGCGACGACGGCGGCGACGAGGCAAAACCTAAAACTAGATTCAAGTACATACGTCGAGTGCACAATCGTTTTCTCTGTGTGTGTGTTTGTGTGTGTGTGTGTATCTGTGTGTGAGGTTTGTAGGGTGCCCTCTGTATGACACGAAGGGCGTCGCTTGTGCGCCCAGCAGCCACCCCCCTCCTGCTACTATCCTAACCCTCTCTTACTTTGGTTGACCCGCGTATGAGTTACTTTTTGTTCTTGTTTATTTTGTATCTTTTTTTTGTTCATATTTTGTGTTTTCGGCATTGTTCCGATTCATGGATGGCTGACTTACTAGTCTAAAGTTTTTCGTGTCTTCTGTGTCTTCTGTGTGTGTTGTGTGTGTTGTGTGTCTAGTGCCGCTGCTGACGTAGCCATATCTTTTGCGCCACAATGTTGAAGATACGAAAGATACAGAGTTGATGTATACTACAATCTATCTTTATATATATATATATACATATATATGTGAATTACATATCTCTGTGGCTTTTGTTGTCGACAGAGACAGCGAAGAGGCAGAAACCGAGCAGAGCAGAGACCGAGCGACCACAATGATGTTGATGGTTGATGGGTGATGATGTTGTTTGGTTGATGGTGATGGGATTTTGCTTTATGTTGTTTCTCACAGTTAGCTTTTTACTACTTTTTGTTGTTGGTGTTGTTGTTGTTACCTTTGTTTGGTGCGCTTGGCTAGCTGTGTCTTTGCTGTCTTCTGTGTGGCGCCTTAAACTTTTGCCATATTTTATTGTCTCTGACTTTGTACTTCTTGTGTGTGTTTGTTTTTTTTGCGCAGGCGCAGCAGCTTGTCATCTGTCTTAATTTGTCAAGCTCAAAGACCTTTACTTATATATATATGAAACAACTCTGCTCTTTACAGGACATGCTATAGGCAACTTGGACCAACCATAAGGAGGCTAATCAAAAGAAAAAACAACAAAAAACCAAAATGGATAATCTGCGCGCAGACAACGCTCGGCAACTCAGCGAGTTCAATAACATGCTTACCTGTCGCATTTGTCAGGGTTATATGATAGACCCAACAACCGTCGACTATTGCTATCACACATGTAAGTAGGGGCCTAGTCTCAACCCACACACCACAAAGACACACACACACACAATACACCCAACACACACAACAACTGCAATGAGAAACTTCTTTTTTTTTCTTGCAGTTTGCCGCAGCTGCATTTTGAAGCATTTGCTGCGCGATGCATTTTGCCCACAGTGCAAAGCCCTTAGCGGTGGCAAGCATATCACCGAGGATAACCTAAGGTAGGTGCCACAAGACACAGAAAGACACAAAGGTAGAATCTATAAACTAAACATTGCTTAATTCTATGCAGATCCGATGATACATTGCGTGCGTTGATATATAAGCTTGTGCCGGGTCTCTATCAGCGCGAATGCGAGCGTCTTGTTGAATTTGAGGAACAGCATCGGGATCTGGATGTTGGCGAGCTGCTCAAACCGGATCAGGAACAGGAGTTCTTTACACTAGCAGAGCCTATTAGGTATGTACAAAAAGCTTTTTATAAGTCAAATGCTCTATTTTTTACTTACAACTTAAGTTCTTTCTAATTCGCATCTTTATGCTATGACATTTATAACAAGTTCTTGTAATTAGTTCTACTTAGTGCAAGTTATTTGCCTATATAAAACCTAATTGGAGTTAATTCATCTGTGTATTGCATGTTTTTTTCTATCAACTGTCCTATTTCTATTAGATATCTTAAGTTTATCCTTATTTCTATATGTTATGTAAGAGCTTTTGATCAAGTTCTTGTATCCCATCTGGTCGATTTCCTGTTAAAAACTTAAGCTAGCTAACTTTTAACTATAAGTTATGGAAGTGGAAGTTATTTTTGAAGTTAAAACTTTGATTCTGCTGTTAAGAAGGTTTTCTTTTCCAATCGCTATACTTTTTAATGGATACCTTGAGTTTGTTGTAATTTCGAGATCTGTTCCGAAAATTTGGGCAAGCTTAGCGATGAGCAGTAAAAACGGTTCCATTAAGAAAAAGAAGGAACAAGAATAATAGAAAAATGTTAATTAATACTACTATTGGTTTCTTCAGCGAAAAACATCCAACGATGACTTTAAGCTTAAAAGAACTTCTACGCATTTTTTATAAAGTTAATGTGTTCCATTATTTTCTAAATTTTATAAACTTGTTTTCTTAGTATTTATGCATTTGCATATAAAAATAAAGAAACTATAAATTAAGTCTAAAATAGCTAGATTTGATATTTCTTTAGTGCATATTTTGTTATAGCTCTTTTTATCTTCAGCTAAAATAATTCAATTAAGCGGCATTGTACTAAGAATATATTGTAGTTTGAGATAAAAAGTTAAAAATATTTGGTCCCAAATAAATTTTAGGACTGACCGGTGATCAAAGTGAAAAATTGTTTTTTTTTTTAAAAGGCTAGAGTAACAGACTTATATCCTGACTGTAAATATGCAGTTTCCATATACATATGTATCATGTTAAAAGCTGTTTCATACTCTTTCATAATTTGCGTAACTGAACGTAACATGTTGGCAACATTAAGTGATATTTATAGATAACTGAAAAAAAGTAGCGTGAAACGTTTTTTTTTACTTTATCTCCAGATTTTGTGGATCTATCGAATTTTTCAAAAATGCAGAAATACTATACTCAAGAAGACCTACAACCTAAATATGTTTATTTCAAAATGTACAAAACATTTTTCAATTCTCAAACAGAGTGTAATTTAACTGCTGTAAATCAAGATTTTGCATTGCTCAGTTTCCTGTTCAAAATTTAAGTTAGTTTGAACTTCTTACTTCAATTAAGATTTCTTAATCAACCTTTGGGTTCTTCCCTTTCTCTTTCCTGTTCTTGTTCAAAACCTTAGGTTACTTATTTCTATCGATAAGGTAGCTAAGTTCTTGTGCTTAACTCAACTAAGACGTGATTTTTACTCCCTGTTCCCATTAAAAATGGGAAAAAGGGAGTTATAAAGTACTGCAAATGTGTGAAACAGACAGAAGGAGGCATTTCCGACTATATAAACTATATATATTCTTGATCAGCATCAAAAGCCGAGACGAACTAGCCATGTCTGTCTGTCTGTCCGTCTGTCTGTCTGTATGAACGCGTCGATCTCAGAGACTATAAGAGCTAGAGACACCAAACTTGGCATGCAGGTTTCTGTATACCATACGCAGATCAAGTTTATTTCAAATTTCGGATGCACCCCCCCGCACCCCCGCAAATCGCAAAAGACTCCACAGCCACAATTTTAAAGATAAAGCTTTGATTATTGGTACACATGTATGTTTAATCAATGTCTTTCGGATGTGTAAATTTCAACACGATCGGATAAATAGCACCAAAGTTATGGAAGAATCTATTACCCCTGTCTCAGCAGGCAGAAACAACAGTTTGACATGCACTGTGCAAGTTGAGTACGCTGCTTGCTTGTGTTGCCGCTGAACTGCTTGAAATGCAAGTTGGGAGCAGGGAGTCTCGTAGTCGGGCACACTCGACTAGAGTATTCTTACTTGTTTTTATTAGAAACATGTTTTAACTACCATTAGCTTTCATTTACATTTGTTTATCCAAATTACTTTCTTCATTTCAAAGTATCTTCTTTTATATTGAGAACCTTTAGTTAACTATAACTCCTATTTTTAAGCTACTTGTTTAGTATTTTGAAGTTAAAACTTTCAAAATACTTCATTTTTGATGTAGGCAGGTTTTCTGCTCTTCTGAAGTGTTGAATGTCCTACTGAAAATTGTAAATTAATCAAAAATTATACATAGTATGTGTAGTTCTCATAGTTACTTTTCTTTTTGAATAATAGTGAAAACTATTAAGCTGTTTTTCTACCAACTATCTCAATTTCTGCTGATTTACAACTCTAAACTTATTTTCTATGCTGTTTTCTCTTCGTTTTTTTCTACAGTTTATCCCTAGAATATCATCCTGCTATGCTAAAACATTGCGGTGCGGCCGATAAGCCGCCCGTTTGTTATCTGCAATGTCCTGCTGGGTTGAGGGTTGTGCATTTGAAACGGTTTCTCTGCTCCAAATATGACATCGATGCGGCAAACAAACAAGTTGAGGTCGAGGTCACGTATGAGGACGAGATTTTGCCGCCAAGTTTTACGCTCATGGACGTTGGCTATTGTTACCAGTGGAGTCGGGTAAGTTTTCAAACACTTATTGACGGGGCGGGGAGTGGGTTTTCACTTCGTTTGTCACTCGAAATTAGCCGCTGGCAAATCGGATTGTGCTGCTAGCTTAATGTCCTTCTGCTGTCCACTCTATCTATATATATATATATATATGTAATTTAAAAGCAACCATCACTGTTTTTATTACTCCTGACCCTGCTACAGCACGCGCCCATGGCATTTCGCTATAGAATACTGCTGCACGAAAGCGGCACAACAAAAAACGATGAGAACAATTTATCAAAAGTTAATCAGGATATTGAGTTAAGCACAACCACTATCAATCCCGTTGTCAAGAGCGTCAAAACGGTGACCTTTGCGGATGAGCTGGAAACGGGCAATCAGCAGGCCAACAAAACTCGCAGCAAATCCGCAACAAAGGCAACCAAAAGCAAGCGGCAAGCGAGCGGTAAGCGGGAACGGGAACGGGCGGAGTCGACTGAGGATAGCGCCTGTGGATTGAGCAATTTCAAGAGCTTGCGCAGCAATGATATGCGCTACAGTGACTATGGCATTGCAGCGACAACGACAACAACAACAACTGCAACAACAGCAGCAGCGACGCCACTGTTGCGTGTCAAAAGCGAACCTGAGCCGGAGGAGCAGTCTAGCCTGGGCGTGGTAGTGCCCAACATGAACATTCTTGTTAGCATACCACAATCGCAGCTAAGCAAATCGGTTGCTTATGGCGATGAAGGTGGCTTTGAGCTGAAAACGGCCAACAGAAAGAATCTGCCCAAGCTCAAAATCGAGCTAAATAGCATGAAATCAAAGCTAACAATGCCCAAGTCAGCGGATGCACGTTTAGAGGAGACGTGCGGGGTGCAGCAGCAGCTGGATCTGGAGACATATGCCAAAAATATAGGACTCAAGCCCATTGAACCCGCAGCAACAGCAATTGTTGCCAATGCCACGCCCACAAATGGCGCCAATGGCATCAGCATAGATGCCAGCACCTCTACAAACACCAGCTCCTCCTCACATCGCAAGCGCAAGAAGAAGCACTCCAAGGAGCCCAAGGATGCGAGTGGTAAACGCAAGAAGCTGCATGCCGAAATCAGCTCACAAACGGATGGCAAAATGAAAATGAAAATAACAACAACACATAATCACAAATCGCACAAAATGGAACTCAAACGTTCCCATTCGCTCGCTGGCGGTGAGCTGGTCTCACTCAATCAGCTAAAGCTCTCGGAGCAGCCAAATGAGGCACTGAATCGCACCTTGGGCGAGGAAGCGCGCAGCATTACAAGCTTAATGACGACGACTTCCAGCAACAACACCAGCGTCACAGCGGAGCAACAGCCGCCACGCGCTGCCAGCAAGGAGCTTGGTCTGCCTGTCTCACCACCGCTGCCGCCCAGTCTCTTCAAGGCTTTTACGCCCGCTGCAGGCAGCCCCAGCACGAATGTTGCAGGCAGCACAAAGTTGCCGTCGACGACGACGACAACAACAGCTCAACAGCTGCTGCCCAAGCCGTTGAAGCCGCCGCTGAGCAACACCAACAACATACGCAAGCCAACCACAATGGTAAATCCTTTAACTGCCACAACAGGCATTGCTGCAACATTGCCGCCTACGCCACATTTTCTGGTGCCGCAGCCGCGTCATGCGCCGCAGCACATGCAACGTTATCTTTCCACGCCCACATCCATAGCCAGCGCCGCAAATAAGCAGCCCAAGCGTTCGCTTTCGCTCGATGGTGAAGCTGCACAGCAGCAACAGTTGCTAGCGAAGCATCCTCGCTTGGACTACCAACAACAGCAACAGCTAAGCGCCAAATATGCCGCTGCTACAGCCAAGCACAAAGCCAGCGTCTATGCGCCACAGCTGCGCTTGTATGGCCCTGAAATGAACAAGAGCACACATGTGCCCATGCTGTGCCCTACCAGCCTTAGCCTAAGCCTGCCCAGCAGCTCCACCGTGACCATAACTCCACGTCCGCGCTCCAATCATGGCTTGAGCTATCCCTATGCGGAAGCAACATTAAACCAACTGCCTGCGCTGGAGATTGTAAGATTGGGACAGGCAGCGAGTGGAGCAGGGAATGGGTCAGGGAATGGAACAGGGAGTGGAGCAGGCAGTGGACGTATTATGGGACCACCGAGGCAGCCTTTAAAGCGTGCAACAGTTGCCGCAGCAGCAGCAGCAATGCAGTTGCCAATACCGGCGATTGTCAAGTCGCCGCCGCTGTCAGTTGCGCTGAGTGCTCAACGAGGCAGCAACCAGCAAAACAGCAACATCAACAGCGGCAACTATAGCAACAACAACAACAATGCCGCTTATCGCACATCGCCGCCTGCATTAATAAATCTGCGCAACACTGTTCCACTCGCATTTCCATCAAAGTCAAGCGCAGCGGCAAAGGCCGAAGTCAATTCAAAGAAATCGGCAACTGTTGCAGCCACAGCAGCAGCAGCAGCAGCAACAAGCACAGCGGGAGCAGCAACAACAGCAGCAGCAGCAACCACCAGCAGCAGCAGCAGTCAAAGCAAAGCCAATGGCACCACAGCGCTGGACAAGTCGAAAACAAGTTTGCGCGATTTTCGGCTGCTGCCTTTAGCAGCAACAACAACAACAACGACAGCAGCAGCAGCAGCAAAGGATGCAGACATACTTGATTTATCAGCGGCTGCAGCACGAAGCAACAACAGCAACAACAGCAGCAGCAGCGCCAAGCAGTCAGCAACAGTCGCCAGCAAATTGGCGCCCACGTCAGCAGCCGCCAGCAACAACAGCAATAACACAAACAACAGCAGCAGCAGCAACAGCTTGGAAGCCGCTTTAAATAAAATCAAGCAAAACATTAATGCCAACAGCAACAATTGCAGCAGCGCTGGCAACAATGCTGCTGGCACCGCTGCAACAGCTGCTGCCATTGCTGCTGCTGCTGCTGGCGATGATCTACAAAATCTGCATATGCTCTCCGAGTCGGCAACAGCGCGCGAGAAGATCTCGATAAAGGCCGGCGGCGGCGTGAAAAGCAACATCAGCAGCAGCAGCAGCAACAACAACAGCAGCAGCAACATCTATGAGAATAAGCCAAAGAATGCGCTGGTGCGACCGCAGAATGCTTCAGTGCGCAGCATACCTAATCCCTCGGCATTGGCCTTTCGCAATCAGTTGTTGACCACCAGCAACAACAACAATAGCAGCGGCACCACAACAACATTAACAGCAGCAGCAACAATTGCCAGCATTACTGTCAAGCCGCTGGCTGTTAAAGCCGACGAGAAGCCCAAATTGTCTACGATGCCAACATTGCTCAGTCCCAGCAGCAATAATAATAATAACAATAACAACAATAGCACTAATAACAATAACAACAACAATAATAATAATAATGCCGCCACCTCGCCGCGTGCCATCAAAAAAGCAACAACCATCGATCAAGTTGCCGCCAATTTGAACATACGCGCCGAGGCCAAAGCGGCCGCACTTGCCGAGGAGACGCCTCTAAGCCTGGGAGCTAAAACGCCGGAACTGGAGAAGCCTGTCAGCAGCAGCAGCAGCAACAACAACAACAGCAGCAGCAACAACAGCAGCAGCAACAACAGCAGCAACAACAACAACAGCAGCAATAGTGTCTCCAAAACGGATGTGGAGAAGCCAACAGTTGCTGTTGCTGCAACACCTGCAACACTCTCTGCTTTGACGCTGCCAACCAAGTCAACAACAACAACAACGGCAACAACAACTGCAACTGCTGGCAGTGTCAACGTTAAAACCGACTCCATGTCAAAGCCGCCCGTGCAAATTGCCGCCACCGACACTTTGGCGCCGGTGGCAAGTTCCGCTTAGTCACAAGGTGAGTTCTTAACTACCTAAACATACTTTATCTTTAATACTTTAAAATTTAAACAAAAGTGTAATGGCTGAAAGAAAAAACATAGTAAAAATCATATTTACAATACTTTTCGCTTATAACAAACACATTTATGACGAATTTTCGTCTTAAAAGAAGCAATTTCAAGTCCTCAGTTCAAGCGAACTTTTCAACAGTTCTTTGAAGTTCGGTTTAAGTTAAAAGTACTGTATGCATCATTCAATCTCAACTTGGAATTATACAGAGAAATCAAATACCAAACTTAATTACAGTAGTTTTGTTTTTAGCCAATTTGCGATTATCATTTGGAATTACTTTATGCTTTGAATTCTGGTTTTCCATTTTTGTATAAAATAGCAACCAATTTTTCATTTAAAAGTTTGAAGAGCTCATAGGTAAACTGAAAGAGCTCAAACAGCTAACAATTTCCATTGGAAATCACTTTATGCATTCGGAAATTGTAGCACGCCTGGCGATATCAGTTTTCCACCCACCTCCAAAACCAATCTTTTCAAAACGAATTATCAGACCTGTTCCCATTTTCGATTCCGATCAAAACATGCCGAATTGGTATTATTGGCTGTTCTGAATTTCGAATACCCTTGGGAAATTCATTTGAAAATGTTTTGCTTTTAAGAAATGAGCAGTATTCGAATTCATCTTTAAAAGGAACACCGGTTGCTATTGTATTCGAAAACAGAAACTCAAAATTGTAAAACGATTCGGAATATAAAGTTTTCGGAAATGGAAACAGGCCTAATTAAGTGTTTTACGGAACTTAGAGCAGCTAACATTTTCGGTAAAGTTAGGATTACAAAAAAAGATAACAAAACTGACTATATCCATTTTGCAGTTAGTCAAGGTCAAATGTAACCCCTTTCAAACTCAGTGTTTAGTGTTTTATGGAACTCAGAACAGCTAACAAATGCGTTTGCAAATCACTTGATGGAATTCGGCAAATGTAACCGTATTGATTATATCAATTTGTTTAGTACACAGATAAAACTTAAGGGCTAATACAAAATTCGAAAGAAAAATAACTTGAATAGAATATAGTACCATATTTATGGCCAATTATAAGCTAAAAGCATTGAGACTTGGCCAAAATGCTATTTGCCGCCTTTTGTTCTTTAACCAAAATGCCTAAATACCAAATTTAAGTACTATGGCTTGCTTTTTATTTTTTGTTTTCCCACCAATTTAAGTTTATATGATCTTTTTTATGTGCAAATTAAGTGTTTCTTGAATCTTTAGTTATGTTTTATGTATGTTTGTTGCTTAAAAGCTTTTTTTTTTATAAATGAACCATAATATTGAATGAAATTGTATTAGTTCCGATTGCCAAAAGACAGACAGCTAGTTCGAATGCATTTCTCAAGATACCTATGTATCTTGTTGTAGAATGTTTATAGTTTCAATTGTTGCCGTTTCGTTTACTTTATGTGAGAGACAACATTTGTACTTTGCAATGTTTTATATTCTACATTATGGCACGAGAATTTAAAGTATTTTTAGAAGAACAACATTTTTAAGAGAATATGCTGCAATGTAAGCAGTATTAGGCATTATTTCATTGATTTCTATACATTTTTTTTTTTGTACTTGATTCTATAGAATTGTATTAAATTTTAAATTAAACTTGAGTATTCATCTTTTTTCACATCTATGCGGAATAGCTAATGGGAAGAGAGGGAATATATGAAAAGGACTATCAGGCCTGTTCCGGTTTTCACTTTTGGTGGCAAGGATATTGCGGTAGTGATTTTCCCTTAAATGTTCAAATTTATAGTTTTGTTAAGATTTTGAGAATTTCACTTGATCTAGCATTGAGATAGCTGGCCATTGAGATGGGATATAATTCATCAACATAAACACGTTAACTTGATACCTTTAATGAAAGTTCAATTCCGCAAAATATTTTGACGAAAGTGGAAGCCGGAAGAAGCCAGTATAAAACCGAGCTTTAGTATCAATCTTGATTACAAGTTAAATATAGTACATGTATAGCTTATGGCCTATTGGATATTCACCTTTAACTTCTACCTTAACTGTTAAAATACTAATTCAATTCAAATGATTTTGACTGTAGATTATGTCTTTTCCTAAACTTCAATGACTCTATAGTTGATCATTAACTTGGTATATTATTACTATATGCTTATACTTTATCACTCTCATCCTTTTATATGAGCCACACGTTGAAGTTCTTGAACCGAGCTTAAGTATCCACTTAGTGTCTAACTCTAATGGTTTTTCTTTTTATTTTGCTTTCTATTTTTGTTTGTATTTTAGCTGTTGCTCAACTTCTTTATATAGGTGCATACTATGTGTACATATGTATTATGTATGTTTTCTTTTTGGCGCGTTTCCCACACTCACCGAAATGAAAAAAAAAAAAGAGACTCAAATTATACAAATTACATTTCGTGTTTACGCGTTTCATGTTGTTGTTGTTCTTTAGTTTTGTATGTGTCTTTTTTTCTTACCTCCTCTTTCGGTTTTTCTCAAGTAGTCATTATACAGAAATTTAGCGGTGCCCGGCTCGTCAACGTGTGTCTTCCACGTTAGCCTCACCTCTGCTGTGTGCACCCCTGCCCTGTCTATCACTCTCTCGCTCGCTCTCTCTATCTCTCTCTCTCTCTCTCTCGCTCTCTCTGTCTGTCGTTTCAGGGGCATTCGGTGGTTCGTTGGGTCGTTCATTGCTACGAGCTCTACCTTATTTTTGCCGTTATATACCAACAACAAGTTGCTCTTTTTATGCAGTGTACTTTTTTTTTGTATTTTGCTGGCCTTTTAATGAACAGCAGTCACAGTCTCAGGCTCTCCGTCTATCATTCTATCATTTGCTCAGTCTCTCAGCCATTACATCATTTTGTATTTTCATCCATGAATAACAATTTTCATTCGAGTGCTATTTGCCTGTGCTTATTGTATATTGTATATATATATATATCTTTTCCTTTTTGTATCTTTTACTTATTCTCGATGCCGATTTCAATTTCGACAAATGACGAATGCAGCGTTTCTTTGGATGTGCGGCACGCAAATGTATCTGGTGGCGCCACTGGAGAGTCTACAAAGCGGCAACAACAATAACAACAACAGCAACAACAACGGCAACTGAGACACATTCATCAGTTTCCAATTGGAGTTCCAGTTCTTCAATTAGCACTATGAGTATTGTGTCTGTCTCGATAATGAACACCTCACAAAAAAGGTGTGGAAAAGTAAGAATTGCGACGAGGGGCAGCTGCACTCGTTGCTCCTTCAAAAGCAGCGAGTAAAAGCAGCGATTTAAAGAAGCGAGTAAAAGCAGCGAGTAATAACTGTGAGTAAAACCACCGTTTAACACAGCGAGTAAACACACCGATTCACAGCAGCGAGTAAGCTCAGCGAGTAAACTCAGCGAGTAAATGAAGCAAGTGAAAGCAGCGAGTAAATGCAGCGAGTAAGCCTTAAACAAATTAACCATAAATACCTTCATTAGAAAAGCGATACAATGGTATCTACATAATTTGCACCTACCAATGCCCAGAAAAAGATACAAGATACAAGATACATTTCTTAACGTACGCTTATAATACGTTTCCCCCGATACAGTTGCAAAATTCACACACATATGCAAATATTTGTGCAAATATTTGCGCTCGATTTAGTACGCGTCTAAATAAATTATTAACGTAATGGAAATATATGTCTGTTGAAAGACATAACAACAACAACAACAACCACAAAAGCAGCAACAGCAAACAGCAAAAAAAAAAAAAAGCTGACACAAAAATGCGAAATATAAATAAATAAACCACAAGCGAGAGCTTGTTTGTTGTTGTTTTATATTATTAGTGTTGTTGTGTTTGTTGCTGTTGTTGTTGTTATTGTTGGCATAGCAAAAATGCGAACGAAAATTAATTATAAAATATCAGCAAATAGCAAATACGAAAACAAAAACAAAATACACACACAAATATACTCGCACACAACAACAACAAACAAATTGCAAATCGTACGTGTCGATTACACTGAGCGAAAATCTACTCTTCGTATACCCAACTCGTTGAGTTTTGATTTTGATTTTTAGCGAAAAGTCGCCGAAATTTAGATACGCATGCAGATCCGTACTTCAAATTATGTAAACTATGCTTAATCAGTTGTTTTTATGCTATATATCTTATAAAAACATCATAGCTTTAAAACTGAAAGATAAGAACTTATAGATACAAAAAGATTTCAGATAGTCGCATGTCGCTCTTAACTAGAGAATGTAGACTCGATGTTGTCTTTGAGAGGTTTCTGTAATTAAAAGAGTTAACTTATTATCGATATTTTGCATTAAGTATTTATCGATACAATTTAATATTTATATACCAACAGGAAGAGATCAAAATTAATCGATAAATGTTTAGAATTCCAAAGTATTGCACACTCATTTGATATATTATAGACGATATTTTAGAACAAACATAATATTACTATCAAAATTCCATATATCCGATAAATAGATTATGCTTAATAATAAACGTTTATAAAAACTCTAAGGAAATGAAGAAATATTTGGTAAATCAGAAAAGAATATTTACAAAAATATCGATAAAAACGACAGCAAGCGTAGGCATGATAGTCAATTTTAAACATCGATATATATCGATATATAATTAACATCAATAATTTATGCAAGTTTATACAAATGTACATATTTTAGAAGAAACTAATCAAAAGTCATGTTCAGAAAGCGATATTAGGTCGAAATAATAGTGTACATTAGCAACTCGATATATATCGATACATTTTGAGCATCACTAGCTACTGCAAGGTCATATTAAAAGTAACTTAAAGCTGATAACATTAAAAGATCAAAATCAAATATGTTTTAAGTATTGAAGGTAGCTGGAAAATCAAAACAAATCACATAAAGCATGCATAAATTATTAATAATAATGTGAATCGTAAATCGTGCGAGTTTATCGGAAGTGATTTTCAGTTTTTCGATTTTTGTTTTGCTTTTGTTTTCATCAATTTTTCTGTGGGCCTGGCCAAGTGTGAAACGCGCACTTAGCGCAGGTTGTTGACGAGCGCTGCGAGCTCGGGTTTTTGGGTATTAGATTTGTTGGTGGTTTTGTAAACGGTAGCCAATACACAGATACACACACATACAGCTGCAGTTGGAGCGGCACACGCACGTTCGTTGAAGCGATAAAATTTTAACGATTTTGCGCCGTTTTTGAGTTGAGCGTGTCAAGCATAAAGATACAAAATACAATACAAAAAATACAATTTATATACATACAATTATAAATAGCTATACATATATACAATATACATATATAAATATCTTGTAGATACTTTTCTTGTATTAGTTATTTAAGCGTGTTACGTTTTATTGCAGCACGAATTTTGTAAATAAATTAAAATCGAAGCGACAAATAAAAAATAAAAAAAAATAAAAAAAAATAAAGATGAAAATGCACATAAAATATACTCTTTTTTTTCAGCTTCAACCAAAAATCAAATATTTATACTGTATTTAAAAAAAAGAAGAAGAAAAGTTAACTAAAACATCATTATAAATATATCGAAATCTATAACTAATGCAATATTCGATTTAGTTATAAACAATGTTTAAGAAGCTACTTATTGTCTATCGTATATATCGATAAATATCGCATCATGATTAGCTTTACGTGCTTATCTATATCTACATATATAGTACATACATATATCTGCTCGATGTCGTGACCTTTTTGTTTTATTTTTGTTATTTATTTCACAATTCGCATTTCTTTGTGTATACAAAATTGATTTGTTATTTATATATATGTACATAATTAATAAAGTTTAAAGGCCGAACAGCAAACCGCTTTTGTGTTTGTTTTTTATTGGCCTAGTTGCGCAGTTTCCAATCGTTATCGTTATCGATATCATAAACTAGCTCTCTAAAGTCTGTAGTTATAAATATTAATAAAAAAAATAAAAAGAATGATAGGAAAACAACCCTTTTGCTGATAGGAATCTTTGCAACCACCTTTTTGGTCAAAAATTTGTTGAAATTAACATAAGTAAATATGACTCCCCTTTCCCGCCTGATATTGATATACATATTTATATGGTTACGTAACTATGGAAACTGTGCACACACCAAAATTTTCAATTGGGGCTCGAAATTGTTGTAAATTCCTAAAAAAAAAAGAATTTTATATATTTATTTAATTTTTACCAAGTACTCTGTCTGTAGTCTTAACTCCTGGCTATAAACCCGTGCAAAAACTATAATTATATAATTATATTATTTTTAAGCTGATATTAATGTTTGTTCCGAAGAAATGTTTAAAACTTAAAGCTGAAGAAATTAACTAAAAATATACAAAAATTATATATAGTAGGTACATAATTATAATTAGAAATCTGAATGTGTGCACATACTAATTAGATACATACATAATTATTAGATACATATTATTATTGTTAGAAACATTTTGGCAAACAAAAACAAAACACATGTAATCCACACAAAATTCTAAGTTAAACAATAAATTAGCTGATTTTGAAATAAAAAATAAACAAAAAAAAAACAAATACACTCACAAAAAAGACAAATGCGTTCTTCTTTAATTTTATGACCCTGATAAATCAGAGCGGTGGCAACAACAGCAACGGCAACGACGACGGCGTCGACAGAAGGTGTCGTTATGCGGCCAGCAAAATACGTAGATATAAAGATACTCATGCTCAGATACGCATACGAGTATCAGGTTACTCTCGCAGCAGTTACGGTTATGGGTTCTACGTCTTCTAGAGTTGGGCGCGTGTCGTGTTTATTGCGATATAAAATTCAAGTTTCGATTGATTTTTATTGTTTTTCCTTTTAATATTATAATTTCCTGATTATTCCTTCGTTTAAGTTCAATAAAAAGTTTTTGGAACGTTAACTTAATCGATAAATGTACGCTAAGAAACTCTGCTGTTATCGATAGTATCGATGACGTGCTCTCTTTTGCTAACATCGATTGTTCTATATAGAATGTTTAGATTATACTTTTAGTTTTTTTCGTTTTATAAAAATACTCAGATTATAAGAACTATCTTATTTTTTTGCTATCTTAAATTCTATCTATTCTTAAAACTATCAATAGTATCGATAACTGCGACTATCTAGTGGAAGGAAGCTATCAATATTATTGATAATTCCGACTATGGAGTGAACGGTAGGCTTTCGATGGTATCGATACATCCGACTATCGTTTGTAGCTACTATCGATAGTTTTGCATTCAAGTACAATACATATTCCTTAATTTAATTTCGTGCTATAAACGTGCTCAATCGTGACACGTGTGCAACTCCAACAACTATTGCCAAATGCCATTGAGAAGAGAGGCGTGGGTGAAGAGGGGAGAACTGAACGAGAGCTGAGAAGAGCTGGCAGTGGGGGCCCCCTGTCAGTTTTGCATTTGAAATTCCAACCCCCGCATGGAAAACTGCACACCAAGTGTCAAGGCGAAGTCCTTTGGCAGAGACAGTTCCTGAACCTGGGCCGGGTACGGAAGGCAACGCTGGGTGCTGTTTTACTTGTTGGCATTGCAGATTTCAACGCTTTTCATGGACTTAAGGGACAGTGAAGGGGAGGAGCGGGGAGTGGGGGTTCAGGACACTTGCCGGAAACATATGGCGGCACGCTAAAACCAAAGTCGTCGTCGTTTTCGTCACACAAACAAACACAACACACACATAAAGGCAAAGCCACAGCCGCAAATACGTAACAACTGGCACGTGCCCGAGCCAGAGCCATAACCTTCAAGGCAATGACAAACGGTCGGCTGAGCGGGTTGAAGGTAGAGAGGCAACAATAAAGAGGGCGAGACTAAAGCACGAGGACGAAGGCGACGCAGAGCGAGAATGCGGCCGAAGCTCTGGCGTTGCGCTGCGCTGCGGCTAGTCTATCGCTGTATCTCTGTGTGTGTGTGTCTGTTTGTGTGTGTGTGTGTGTGCAGCTACTTGTTGTGTTTTCTTTGTTTGTCGTACTTTTATTAAAAACGAACGCTACTTAATCAGCAGCAAAATGTCGCACTTTACGGCACACACCCACACACATACATACATACATGCACAGAAGTCAAAGCGATTGAGAGCAGAGTTGCCAATTCGAGTTCAGTTTTAATGAATAAGTTCAGTTGCTCATTTTGTCGTGAACTAAATCAATTCAGCCGCTCCTTTTTTGGACAATTAAGAACTGTGTACACCCCAAAAGGCTTCTAAATCACGTACGTACATATATGAAATAAACAAATTATAGCAAACTTATATTCAGCTGTATTTCGATTGACGGATTAAAAAGTAATTGAAAAATCGTACAGAAAAATAACTGAACTTTCGGTACCTACTTATTAGTTTAATATCGGTTTTATTTCAAATTAGTCATATCGTCAATCTGAATTCTAGTTAGCTCGCATATTAGAACGATTCGGTTCCAGAGCAGTTCTAATTTGCGAAAAATTCTTATTGCCCAAATTTTTTTTTAAGAAAATTAATGATTTTATTAATAAATGTACCAAATGAAATAATTTAATTAGCCAACTCCATTGTCGAATCTTTATGAACATTCATGTATGTTCTTTAAAAACTTAATTTTTGATTATGTCTTTTATTTGATTTTATTTTCGTTTTTGTTTTTTAGACCTTTATTTTTTTTTTTTTTTTGATTTTATTATTTTTTTTTTTCAGTCTTCTATTTGATTTTATTTTCTCGTTAATACTTAAAAAAAATTGCACTTGAATCTGCTTTAAATTATATTTTTTACAATTTTGATAATCGTGTTTCAATTTTGTTAGATTTATCACAAAATAAAACTTGAAAATATATTGTGAAATGTAAGAAAAAGGGACTAACTTTCAATTCTAATTTTGGAGCTTCCAGTGCATTGAAAATTCTTGAAAATTCTAATTTGTAAAGTTTCTTATTTTTGAGCTACGCCGGTATGCTTATTAGTTTTAGGGTTCAATTCACTCTAAGAAAACATTTTCAAGTTAAACTTCAAAAAATGTATTAAATAAGAAATTTTAAAAACAATAGTCAGATGAAAAGTTTGGATTACAGTGAAGCAGACGACGCCTCGACAACTCTGCTCTACAAACAAAAATCAAACGAAGAAAGTTTTCGAAGTTCGCAAACTTCTTGGTTCCAAGTCGTTCATTTGAGTGAATCATTAAACGAAACACAAGGCAACTCTAGCAGCGTGTGGGAGATTAGGAGAGAGCGACAAACGACGTTTGCCACTGTTTGGCTGCTGCCCCGCGCAACGCCCAGCTCCAACCACCCCGCGCCGCACCTTACCAAGCGCCTACTGCAAAAAAACAGACTTATCAGCTTTTGTTTCTGGCTGCTGCCTTTATGAGAGCTTTGGCAAAGTCGTTGCTGCGGCTGTCGCCTCATCCGGCCTTCGTTCGCCTGCAGTCAGACTGCTGCCTGCTCCGCCTCACTCCCACCCCTCCCCCACCCACTACTTTTCAGACAGCTTTGTTATTGCTGATAAATAGCATTTAACATTTCTCGTTGTTGTCGTAGTTATTGTTGTTGCTGGCATTGGAACGTGCCCAGCTTTGCGATTTGCGATTGGTAAATTGGGTAATTGAAAACACTTAACCGTTATGATTTATTATCTACACATATTATAAGCACGCTGGTATGTATGTACTCGAGTATCCCCACCTTTTAACCCCCTTTCACCAATCCATTCTCCGTTTACTTTTGCCGTAAATTGTGAAATCATTTGACTAAAAAGTTTGCATTTCATTGGCAGCTTTTGCTATCTAGCCAATGGTTATTAAAATTCAATCAATCATATTTTTCATATTCACTTTGATGTTCTGTTCAAATATGTTCAGCTGAAATTGTTGCGCAAAATGTCATTAAGCATTTATTACCGTTATTCATGTGAACTTGTCTGTCAAGTTGACCTTTATAGCTTTAAATGGATTTCATTGCATATTGTGCATGGCTTTTCTTTTCACAGATGCGTTTAAAGAATGTTAAGCATTTTTACTTTAAATTGAATTCATACAGTTTACATGGATTAAAGCTCTCAGGTGCTTTCAAAGCTGCTTATGCTGATTTTTTGTATGTCAAAGTGTAAATAAACCTGTGCTAAGTCAGAGAAACATTCAAAAGACAAGAAAAATGTTTGTATAGATAATGTTTTATAGATTTAAATGGGTTTTATTTAAATTTGCCAATACAATTGGCATTGCAGTAAGTTCACAGCTGCTTTAAAGCTGCTAAAGAAAGTGATTGTATTAAAATATAAGAAAAAACTAGTTAGATGCTCTAGTCGAGTGTGCCCGACTACGAGATTCCCTGTTCCCAACTTGTATTTCAAGCAGTTCAGCGACAACACAAGCAAGCAGTGCACTTAACTTGGCCAGTGCCTCTCAAACTGTTGCTTCTGCCTGCTGAGACGGAGGAAATAGATTCTTCCATAACTTTGGTGTTATTTATCCGATCGTAATGAAATTTACGCAGCCGATCAACATTGATTAAACGTAAATGTGTACCAAAAATCAAAGCTTTATCTTCAAAAATGTGGCTGTGGAAGTTTTTTGCGAATTGCGGTGGTGCGGGGGAGGATATACAGGAACCTACATGCCAAGTTTGGTGTCTGTAGCTCTTATAGTCTCTGAGATCGGTGTGATCATACGCACAGACGGACAGGCAGACGGACAAGGCTAGTTCGTCTCGGCTGTTGATCCTGATCAAGAATATATACAGTTTTTATAGTCGGAAATGCCTCCTTCTGTCTGTTACACACATTTGAAGTACTTTAGAACTCCCTTTTTCAGATTTTTAATGGGAGTTAAAAATATGTAATAAAAACGTGTGACTTGTGAGACTTTCAACATGAAAACAAAATCTTAGATAAAGTGTAAAGCCTTATTAAACTAAATTTCAACCGTTCCTATAATTAACATTGCTCTAAGCATTCAGGCGTTTTCAAAGCTTCAAAGCACTGATTTTCTAATCTTAAATTAAAGGGGAGAAAAAAAACTTAAATATATGTGTAGTTGTATAAAAACACAGCAATATTATGGAATTTATAACACAAGTTGCCACACACTGCCTTTAACAAAGTAAGCACACATTGTTTCTCAACTCACACTTGATATATGTATGTATGTATGTAGTCAGTGTTATGTGAAGGCATCCTTATTTGAACGAATTTACATTCTTACATTAAATTGTGTTTAAAACTTACCAACTTTTAGAAATTCCTATTTACTCGTGCGTAAACAAAACCACAAAATTTGTTGGAAATGGTTCACAGAATTATGTGAGTTCAACTTGTTTCAAGTAACTTTGCAAAGTGTAAAATATTTTTGCTTGTATTAAGGCTTCTTGGCTGCTTCCTTTTTATTCATAGCCAATAAAATGTGCTGCGTAATTGGTGTAAATGCCAATGTCATCTAAATACTAACACAAGCTAGAAAAGAGTGGCCAATAAATACAATTAGCAATAATGCCAAAACATATGTATGCACATTTCTAGGTCCAAAGTTGAATGCGCTTTTGAGCTTTACAACACTATAGAAAATACTGTAACATTTTGATCAAAGTAATAGTAGCAAAAGTAGAAGGTACTTAAGTAGAGATATATATTCTTGTTCCTTTTTACTCCCTGTTCCCATTAAAAATGGGAAAAAGGCAGCTATAAAGTACTGCAAATGTGTGTAACAGACAGAAGAAGGCATTTCCGACTTTATAAAGTATACATATTCTTGATCAGCATCAACAGCCGAGACGAACTAGCCATGTCCGTCTGTCTGTTCGTCTGTCTGTATGAACACACAGCTCTCGGAGACAATAAGAGCTAGAGACACCAAACTTGGCATGGAGGTTCCTGTATACCATACGCAGATCAAGTTTATTTCAAATTTCGGATGCACCACCGCAAATCGCAAAAGACTCCCACAGCCACAATTTTAAAGATATTTCTTTGATTTTTGGTACACATATATGTTGTATGAATGTTGATCAGCTGTGAAAATTTCATCACGATCGGATAAATAACACCAAAGTTATGGAAGAATCTATTACCCCCGTCTCAGCAGGCAGAAGCAACAGTTTGACAGGAACTGGGCACGTAAAGTGCGCCGCTTGCTTGGGTTGCCGCTGATCTGCTTGAAATGCAAGTTGGGAGCAGGGAGTTTTCTTAAATAAGGTCATTTTCGGTATCTGAAATAACCGAAGTCTTACTTCTTTTCAGTATTTCTCTAAGAAATTAGATACGAATCAAAGAATTAAGATTTTAGGATGGTTATTTTGATATCGTAGAGAAGAACTACTTCCTTGATTTAAAATTTTCTGAGCTTAATTTACTTTTACTTCGACGAAATCTTGAATACCCTCAGATATTTTTGAAAAACGGAAAATTGTATCGGATACTGATCAATGCTTAACATATCTTTCGAGTATTTTGATGTCTTTAAGAATTAAAAACTAAAAAAAACATGATTTTTTTATAACTTGACTAAGGGTTATAAATTTCGTTCTTAAAGACTTGAATTAATAATTTTAGCACTTTTCTAAGTAGTCTCTCTGAGAATTCTTAAGTTCTTCAAATTTTATAATCCATGCTGATGCTAACTTTGAAAACCAGTGCTTTATAGAGACCATAAAACACTTTCAGCATTACTTGTTATTCGAAAACTAGAAACTAGTTAGAAATCAACGAATGAAGAGATTAGTATGGTTATTTTGACATCGTAAAGAAGAATTACTTTCTTGATTTAAGATTTTTTCAGCTACCTATCCGTTTATTTCGACGACATCTTGAATACCCTTAGATATTTTTGACTATATTCTACGTTAAGCATGTATTTGTCAAAGCTTAGCATCTCTTTTCAGTATTAAGAAAGCTTTTGAGAATTGAAAACTAAAAATAAATAAGTTTTTTAAATGTGTAAAAGAAATTAAGGTTATGAATTTCATTCTTGATTTAACATTTTTAAAACTTTCTTATGTATTATTTCTGAGAATTCTTAAGTTTTTCGAATTTTGTAATCCATGTTTACGCTAACTTTGAAAAGCAGTGCTTTATAGAGACCATAAAATACATTGAGCGATACTTGTTGTTAACATCTAATGTTTTTCCCAACTCTTATCTCTATTTTTGTGAGTACTTTTCATTTTTGCGAACGCAGTTTTCCACAGTTTTCCACAGTTTTGAAGCCAGAGCAACCAATATTTGGTTTACATGTTGATATATACCATAGGCAGACAAAGTGTTAACATTATTGTTATAATCAAGAAATTAGTGAAAATCATTTAAGAGCATGTTTATGGGGTGTTTAGTAGGTTGTTTACAGTTGCCTCATATATTCATTGTTTCAAATTTAATTTTTTGCTTAAGATATTGCAAAAATTATCACAATTAAACTGTTTCTAAGTTCACAACAAAATAAACAAAAATAGAAAAACAAAAAACTCATATGAAAAGTTCGTTTTTGACCGATTGTTCCTATCCAAGCATTAGAGTATAGTCGCCAGTTTTTGATCAAATTTAGTCAGCTAGACAAGAACAAACTAAAACGCAGAAAAGATTGTGAAACACAACAGTTTTTCATGAAAAAACTAATCTTCCAATTGTTTCTGTTGCAACTACAACATGTTTAGGTAGTACAGTTACTCAGAATTGTTAAGTTTGGTCGAGTTATTTTCAAAAACAGAATTTTCGACGGATTGTTCCTATGTCAGCTATATGCTACAGTGCTCCGATCTGGTCGGTTCTGACATATGTACTGATATGATAAACATTTGTACCAAGTTTGCTCAAGATTACTTTAATACTGATAGACAGTTCGCAGATAAATAGTTGGACAGACAGACGGATCAGCCGAAGATAACTTTTCTTACTTTTCAAGTAGTATACATCAGACATTTCATCTGCAGCACAAAGCGAAAAAAAATTCATAATCAAATTGTAAGCATTAAAGCCATTCTAACGAAATCGAAATCACAAGGAGAAAAGTTATTTTAAGATTGTCACTTATAATTCTCAAACGGTTTAAGCAAACACTGGGGTTAGTACTATGATCCGAGACAATAAAAATCATATTCACTTCTTATTTTGAACTTGTGGGGTTAAGAGCTAGTTCTGGCTGCTTATTCCTTATGTTATTTATTCTTATTTTTAAATACTTTTTCGACGTATTCATTCAACCTTATGATGGCGTTTCTAACCGGAACAACTTTTTATACTCTTTTTTTTTAAGAAAAATTCGAAAAAAGAAAATAGAGAATTGGGTTTGTGAAATGTCCGTCTGTACGTTTGTAAGAACGCAGTTTTTTCCACAATTTTGAAGCTTGAGCAACCAAACTTGGTATTCATGTTGATATATACCATAGGCAGACAAAGTCTTAAGATCTTCGCCCTACCCCCACCCCTTCCCCTAAGAACCGCAAAAAACTGTGTCTTCCACAGTTTTAACGCTAGAGCAACCAAATTTGACACAGGGGCTACTTATCACTTCCTTGTTTGATGTGACTAAAAAAATTGGCCACGCCCACCTCCGCGCGCACAAATGAGCAAAGTCTGTATCTCCCACACCCCTTAAACTTGAATCACCTAATTTTGCAGGTTGAGTTCTGTTCTAATTTTGGCACGCCCACCCCTACCCTTGAAATCGAGCAAAGTTTGGTTCTCCCAAATCTATAAAACGGGCCCAACCAAATTTAAATTAATGGCAAAACGTGAATGATTTTTCCAAAAATACAATTGCCGCGCTCACTTTTGACTCCGCAAAGAGGTGAAAAACAGAGTATATAGCAGTCGGGTGTATCCGACTGCAACGTTCTTGTTTTTTCACAGATTTGTTGGCTGCGATAAGCGCCAAAAGTAACAACAACAAGTAACGAGTGAATACCCGGTCGAAGTAACCAAGCATACTTTAGCAAGTAAGCAATTTTGGGAGCACGTTTCGTTGCACGTTTAAACTTTGAACTCGTTGCCGTCGGTTGGAATTCGACAGTAATATTTTGTTACGTATTAAAACTAATGAAAAGGTCAGAAAGAGAAAGACAGCAAAAGGTGCAACAGGCAGGGAGTGTATGTGAGAGCGAGAGAGCTGCCGAGTCGAGTAAAAACAACAAAATGAGCGTTAACCAAGCGAATCCTCTGCACGTTTTTGAAACGCGGGCGTTCAAGGTGTGCCCCTGGCCCCGGGTAACCCCCTCCCCCCCACCCAAAAACAAAAAAACAAACACACACACGGAACATGCGAAAAACACGCAAAGCGAATTCGATTTCGTTATTGTTGTTGTTGTTGTTGCTACCCCCTCCACAGCCACTGCCACTGCTCACCCCTCGACCGACAGACGCTCTGTGCTCTGTGTTTGCCCAGTTTGCTAGCATGGCAATTTGCCATTTTGAACAACGTAGGAGCCAGCCACAATTTTGCGGCTTCATTGGATGCCCCGTTGCCAAAGGCAGGCGCAGTTGAAACACTCGCATTGCATAAAAGGGATAAAGTGGTGATGTGAGAGGGGATTGGGGTTGGCGAATTTAACAGATGCCTCTGCCTTTGTTGCCTTTGGGCAATTGCCGAGCTTCTGATTCAGATTCTGCACGTCGCTGTTGTTTCTCTGTCCACGCTGCTGCTGCTGCTGCTGATTCTGCTGCTGCAGCTGTGCGATGTGAGGAACGTGCAGTTGATATGCAGTATGATGAGAGAGTGAGCGAATGTCCGTCTCTTTGTCTATGTGTGTGTGTGTGTGTGTGTGTGTATTTTGTCTGCTTTTCCTCTGCCTTGCCTCTGCTTTGCCTCTGCCTTGACTCTGCGTGGCCACTGTTTTGCCTCTGCATTGCCTCTGCTTTGACTCTGCTTTGCCTCTGCTTTGCCTCTGCTTTGCCTCTGCCTTGCCTCTGGTTCCCTCTGCTTTGCCTATGCTAAGCCTCAGCTTTGCCTTCGGTCTACCTCTGCTTTGCTTCTGCCCTGCCTCTGCTTTGCTCTGCCCTGCCTCTGATTTGCCTCTGCTCTGCCTCTGCTTTGCCTCTGCACCTGTTCTGCGTGCGCTCTTTGCTCATTCTGCTTTGCTTGAACTCTTGCATGCATTTGGCTTGTATTGAAAAAGCTTTGCTTTTGTTCTTGTTTTTGTTGTTTTTGTTGTTGTTGTTTTGCTTGTTGTTGTTGTCAGTTGCATGTTGCTGGCAGTCTCTGTAGGCGGAACTCAAATAAAAGTTATATTGCTGCTGCAGGGGGATTCGAGTTAATCGAATAATAAGCGCGCACACACACACAAATGCACACAGATACTCACACACACACACACACACACCACACGCACACATACACATGCAGTCGCGGCGAGGTCGAGACATGACCAATTGGCGTGTTTTTCAAAATATTTCTCTTCGTTGGAATGGAAGATGATAGCCTCGCCGACTCTTCCTGCGCCTTGTTATGTTTTGCGCCTCGTTTTAAGATTTTCAGCACACACACAGTTTTGTTTTTTATTACCGTCGCCTTGTACGGTGGAGGCAGTTGGTGGGGAACGGGCATGGGAGCCCATCAAAATTATGTGCACTCATTTGTGAAGTGCGTGGCAGCAGCGACGTGCAGCGGCAACAGCGACGCAGTCGGCGCTTTGTGCGTGAGAATACAAAAAAAAAAAAAAAAATGTACACAACAGCTCGCAACTTCCTTTCATTCCCTCCCTTTTGTGGTCCATCGTTAATTCAGCGGTGCTACTTGAAAGCGATTCTTCAAGTTCTTCAAATTTCATTTCTAATTGATGCCGCATTGCTTTCAATTGTGGCACCAGCTTTGTTCTTGTTGTTGTTGTTGTTGTAGCTCTGGCTTCAACTGATTCTGCTTCGATACTCGTCAATTTCAAGTGAAAAGATTTGTGCATTCGAAAAGATATGCATATTTAACCCCAACCGACACGACCCAATCATATGGCGACCCCCACTTACTATAAATGCCCCCATTTCAAAATATATTTTCTTATAAATATACAATTAATCATCACGATGTACATATGCATGTACAAATACAAATGATTCAATAAATTCGGTAACATTTTAATCAGTATTGAAATTGCAATTAAATTCTATTATCAAAATGTTTACAAATTGTATTTACTGATTTTGACTTTTTTTATGTTATTTTTGACACCTTTGTCGAAAGTCATCAATAACATAAATAAACAAAGCTAAAGTAACGGCATATTTTCGGTATTCCGAACTTAACATTCTGTTCTACGAAAACTGTACACATTTCATCAATTTGCTTTAAAGAATATGTTAAAAAAGAACTGTTTTTTTTTAGTCTGAAACGCCACTATTTTTGTGAGCACAACTGTAAATTACGTATACGTATATTATAAATACTTATTGCGGTCACATCAGGTTTTATTATTCATATACCTTGGTTTGTCATATGCACATTATTTTGTATATATATTTTTATGTTTTTTATTATTTCAAAAGAAATTTCAGTGCGAGTTTTTGCTATTTAAGTTTGAACTAACATTTATAATTTTTACAAATATATATCTTTTCGATATTTTAGCTTATTTCGTATTGATTTGTTTGATTTCCAGCCGACATCTGTGAAATTGTGAACATAATTTCAATAAAATTGCTCGAAACTCTTGTAGATATCCTTCAATCAGTCTGTTAAGATCGATTCAATCTGACTTGCTAAGCATCTAGCAGAAGAGATTCAACAGTCGCTCGTTAGTTCTTGCTAGACATCTTCATAAAACCGAAAGTTGTCAAGTGGTTTTGAGCAAAACCGTTTTGAAACCGAAATTCTAGTTTATTTTTGTAGAACAAAATACATGAGCCCGCATGGAAATCGATTCAGTTTTTAGAGTATTGGTATGTGTTGAAAATCTAGATGAGTATTCAGTTATAAATGCATTGGACAAGCTAAGGATCGCGTCAAAACCAGGGTTCAGGAATATCTAAACTAAAATTCTCGAATCGACATTTGTTTTAATTGTTAATGAAAAAAATAACCCCTTTAATAAGTAAAGATTAATATAATTTTTCGAGCACTGATTGGTGATTCATATCTGGTTTATTCCTCAGAACACAATATCCGCTTGTTACAATTTGCTGACTTTCGAATCAGTGCAAATATAAAAGGGGTTATTTTTGTGCATCATTGCAGTTTCCGCTCTTGAGAGAATGGTTCGACTAAGTAGCTTTTGTGCTTGTATTTTGGCATGTTTCCTGTTTCTGTTTTCGAAAATAGGTTCGCATTTAGACGATGACGTTTATCTCATGACGTTATGTTCTTGTTTTTAGGAAAGAGTTGCAGAGCGATTCACCTCTTTGTATAAGCGTGAACTTAACGCAAAAGCGTCATGACATTATATCATCGTCTAAATGCGGACTGAGAAAATGAGTATATTGGATTTTTAGAACTGCACATCTGAAAGTTTTCCCGTCCGGATGAACGAACACATTTTTTTTCCACAGTTTTTTAAGCAAGAGCTGACAAGTTTGGCATACCACATATTGTCTTGCCGTGAAAGATGACACTCTAAGCTTGCCACGCCCACTTCCGCCTCTAAAAACAGACTGGGAACAGACTGTAGAATCTGACAGCAAAGCTATTGCTGGTTTTGATCAGTTTATGTTTAATGTTTGCGGGTACTACAGCGTAGGAAAATAACTATGGGAAAATGGAATTGAAATATCTTGGGCATTATTTAAGAGACTAACGTAGTTTTCTCTTAAGATTTGTTTTCAGAAACAGTAGAGAATAAACGTAAATTTCAAGTTCTTGAAAAAACAGAATATTTGTAGAGCAACTAATAAAGTTAGTTTACAAATACATGGCCTATAGATGTGTTCTCATTTGCGATTCCGATCAAATCATTCGGTAACGATATTGTTAGCTATTCTGAATGCCGAATATCGATAGAAAATTCGGATTGCTTTTCGGATACTTGAATGAAAAGTATTCGAACTTATTTGTTAAAAGAAAGAAATGTTATTTTTGGCGTGCCGAAGATATATGTATGTACATATACCCTTGCAGAATAGTTTGGTATAAGAAAACTTAATTTCCATTAGATTGTTCCTATAAGATATAGTCGTCCGATTTTGATGAAATTTTGTCAACATACGTGGATAGAGCTTAGATTTGGACATGGTGAGGTTGGTCGAGCTATTTTGAAAAACAAAAAAGTTTTTCATGCAAAAACTTATTTTTAACCGATCGTTCCTATGGTAGCTATAAGATACAGAAGTCTGATTTTGATCAAATTTAGAACGTGCCTTAACTTAGATATAATGAGTTTGATTGAGATATTTTGAAAAACACAGAATTGTGAGCTTAGTTATACAAAATCGGAAACGATTCGACATGAAAAGTTCTCGATAATGGGAACAGGCCTATATATATACACATACAATGTTTGTATGTATTTGATAGCATTTTAGTGGAGCGCATATAAAAGTTCGAACTTGCAATTTAGTGTCGACAGGGGCATCATAAATAAACAATAAATTTAAACATTTTTCCTCGCTTATTGTGAGAACAGGAACACATTTCAAAAGCGCCAACAAAACATTCATTTTGTTGCTTTTCACACAACAACAACAACAACAACAACAACAGCAAAAGTTTTTGTCGGTCAAAATACCAGAGCGTCGTCTCCCGTCGCCTCTCCGCTGCCTGTTCGCTCGATTCTACTACCGCTCTGCTGCCGTCGCTCTCTTCTCTGTAGTCGTTTCGTCTCGTCTCGTCGACAAGCGATAAATTCGTATGAACAAATTGAATTTGCGCTGTTCTTGTTACTGTTGTTGTTGTTGTTGCTGTTCTTTTAGCTTGTAGTTTTGTTGTTTTTGTTGTTGTATCTACTTTTCGCTGGCGTATTTCATTTCATGACTGACTGCCTGACAGCAATTTTAAATTGCACTGCGCGGCGCCAAAAATGGAGCACATTTTTTATACAACATTTTTGACTTTTTACAGCTCAAGGTTTGCCTTTTTTGCATACACTCTCAAATACACATACACACCATACATGCATACATACATACACATTTCTAACACATTCAGAGCTCACCCTTGTATGCAGACATTTTATTTTCTTTTTTGTTGTGTTCTGCCGCTACAAAAGTTTCGCTGCTGCTGCTGCTGGCGTTGACTAGTGCGCCATTTGTCATGTGTCGGCTGCGGCGGCGACGGCGACGGCTGCGTCGCTTGTTTTTATTTGCTCTCTACCACATCCCCGCCCGCTGTCTGCTGCCTTCTGACGCTGCTGCTGCCACCGCCCATTTGCCCCATTCATCACGCAGTTTGCTTAGCTCACTTCGCTTTTTCTATTCCTATTCCTATTCCTACATATTCTTATTCCCTTGTCGTTCAGGCCTGCCGCCTTTTATTTCCTTTCGCCGCCCGTCCGCCGCTTCGCTGCAGCTGGCCACAATCTTTACTCAACACAAGCTCACACAGCTACACACACACATACACACACACACACACACACACACACACACACACACACACACACACACACACACACACACACACACACACACACACACACACACACACACACACACACAATTGAAGGCTGCAAAGTTTGCGCTTATTCTCGGCTTCTTCTTTAACTGCTTGCTCTGCTTCTTCTTCATCAACTACATTCCCTTGGCCCCAAAAAAGCGCGCGCCTTCTCTCTGCCCACTGCCTGCTCTCTCTCACTCCGCTGCCGCTGCTGCTGTCGCTGTCGCTGCTGACGCCTCTGCTTTGCAATTTTCTAGCTTATTCGCCTTGTTCGCGTGCAGTTCGTTGCTTGTCTTTTTTTGGCTGCTGCGGGGGGGTCGGGCTGCAACGGGGTTTTTGCTTTTGCCTTATGATTTGTATGTGTATGTGTGTGTGTGTGTGTGTGTGCTTAGCATAAAGTTCGTTCTGGGTCCAACGGACTGCGTACTTCGTTTTATTCTCGAATTTACTTGCTCTCACTCTCTCTCTCTCTCTCTGTCTGTCTCTTTTGCTCTTACTATTTGGGCGCTGCCAACATTTGCTCTGCACAAAAATTCATTTTAAATTTCATGGAAAATCGTTTTAATTATATTCGTGAAATTTCGTGGCAAGCTTGTTGTTGTTGTTGTGGCATGCAACTGAAAAAGTTGGTCCCTCGTTTGGAATTTGTATAAAAATAAAAGTTTTTATACTCTGTTTTCCAAAATGGAAAAAAAGAGTATATTGGGTTTGTGAAATGTCCGTCTGTCCGTCTGTCTGTATGAACGCAGGTTTTTTCCACAATTTTGAAGCTAGAGCATCCAAACTTGGTATACATGTTGGTATATACCATAGGCAGACAAAGTGTCAAGATCTCCCCCCCACCCCCACCCCTTCCCCCACAAACCGCAAAAACCTATATCTTCCACAGTTTTACAGCTAGAGTAACCAAATTTGACATAAAGACTAGTGACCACACCCTTGACCGACCTGCCAAAAAAAAATATGCCACGCCCACTACTACCCCCGCAAATGAGCTAAACCTGTATCTCCTACACCCTTATAGCTAGAAACCCCAAATTTTGCAGTATGACTCCATTTGAACTCTTCAACAGATTGGAGAAAAAAATTTTTACGTACAGAAAACAGAGTATATCGCAGTCGGGTGAGCTCGACTGCAACGTTCTTACTTGTTTTAGTTTGCTTTTATTATTTTGCATATTGAGTTAAGTAGAATTTCATAAATTCTAATGAATGCCAAGTGTTAATGTAATTAGTGGCTACTAAATGATTCTTAATTAGCAATTTTAATGTTCACGCCAAATTACATCGAAATAAACATAAAAAAAAATAACTTCTTAATGTTCAACTTGATCTGCGTTGATTGATTTTAAAATGGCGTCATAACAGTCATAACTGTGCCCCACAGCTGCCACAACATGCACACACATGTAGAGTCCTTGTCCTTGCTGCCTGCCCGTCCCTAACAGCCATTTGATGACGCTGTCTCCGACATCGACATCGACGCCGATGACAACAACGACGCCGACGCCATGCAGCGCGAGGTGCGCCAATTTGATTGGCATTCACAGCAGCAGCAGCCACAACAGACGCAGCAGCAGCAGCAGCAACTGCTGCGATTTTGCATCAACATCAGCTGCAGATACAGCTACAACTACAGCTACAGATACAGATACAAATACTGTGGCAACAAGCAGGAAATTCAATTACGCCATTTGTTGCTGCCTGTCATATGAAATGCGAATAATACGTGAGTCGTGACTCAATTTTTACACATTTTACATGTTCTTTATACAAATTAGCAAGTGGCAAGCTCCCGACTCTTATATACTCTGTTTTTGCTCTTGGAAACATGTTTCGTATGATTCTCCAAAAAAGTTGGTTGACTTTAGCTTTAAGTGTGTGGGAGACACAGATTTTGTTCTTCTGCGGAGGAGGAAGTGAAATTTTAAAGAATAAACTGTACTTTTCTCTTAAAGCGATCTTCAATGGACAAATGCAATGCGTTTTAAACGAAAGTTCGCTTGAAATGAAGATTTCAACACAATAATTTAAGCACGCGTACTTTTGAAATTGGTGTTTTTTAGGCAAAAGTTCATTTTAAATGGGTAAGTTATAAGGAAAAAGTAAAGTATTTGGTTCAGTGTTTTATAAATGTCGTTAAAACTTGATTGAAACAACTCAATATACTCGTTTTCCTGTGGGAACAGAGTAGAAAACAAAAGATTTGATTAACTTTTGCGTCAACATTCATACAATAAGCTTCTTTAAAGTATTTAGAAAGAAGACTACTACTGCTATTAAATTTCTAAAGAAAGTTGAGAATCAAATTTTAGCATGTTATCTAGCAGAATATCTATTTATGCTTTGAGTAGCAATTTTATAGAGAAAGAACGTACCTATGATACTTATGATAAAAGACTAAATAAAACACAAGTACATATGAAACATAAAATAGAGTCCTAATCATAGCTATTTCTTCCCTTGTATTTTGCAAAATTCACTTAAAAACAAATCAGACTTATAATTGGATGCAAACTTTATTAAAGAAACACATACGTTAAAGGATGTTTTCCAATTAATTGATAATTGAATTTTTTGAAGGGTGCATGTTTTCAGTTTATGTAACAAGATAACATTATGCAAAAGGGTTAAAAGTAAACCGTTATGTGCTATATGCATACATACTGTAAAACAATCGAAAAACCCTTTATACTGACTAAGGATACGTCTCGTTCTATGTAAATTCTGTTGTCTAACAAAGAATTATAGTGCGTTTTTAAAGATATTCAAATTCATTATCTTCATTTTGCTCAAAACTGCGTATTTCAAAACTGCAAATCTTCAGTAATGATCTTAAAATATGAAATATGAAACAATTATTTTGACGTGAAAGTTCTATCAGGCCTGCACTGAATTCAGTACGATTTAGAAAAGTAAAAACGAATGAATTCCGAACGATTTACGAATTACTGTTCTGATTTCCGAACGGAATGTTTTTCTTTTCTTTTTTTCGAAACCGAGTTCAAATCTGAGTTTTCATAGTAAAAAGTCTATTTAGTTGTCATCTAGTAGGCATTGCTGAATCGAGAACAGCTACGTTTTCTTGCACATTTTCGCTTCTGTTTGAAATTTAATATTATAAATGTTGTTTAATTTTATTCTAATGAATACATTTACTAAATCTTTTCCAAATAAGTTGAAGAATATTAGAAAATTGAGTTTAAGATTTCGTTTTTTGAGTTTCTTGTAAAATCTGGCAATTACTTTTCATGCCGCAGGCAAAACATTAAAGCTTTTTAAAACGTAAGCGTTTAACGTTTTGAGAGATTCAGAACAGCAATCAATTCCGTTTCCGCAAACTTTGAACGGAAAACGACTCCGGAACAGGCCTGTATACTTAATATCTTATCGATAAACTTACTTACAATTCATGCCTACAATTTTACATACATATGATATCATATCTTAAAAAAATTAACAATTTTACTACTGCGCCCCACTGGGAGCTCTAAATATCACATTTCGGCAAATGTTGAATGAAAACATTGTTCCCTCCAAAACCTAAATAGAATTTGTGAATATTGCGGCGACATAAAAAAAAAAAAAAAACAAGAAACGAAATCGAAAACGAAAACCAGCTGCGGCCATTTTGAGATATTTTATTGCCCATAAGTCGTCGAGTTATGACAAATATAGAAACTGAAAAGCATTAAATTTGGCAACCGGCAGAGGAGTATCCATAAAAACCAAAACCAAAATTGATATTCAACACAACAAGTTGTTGAGGCCTTCAATAAGTACATATATCAACATATAAGTAAGTAATATAAAAATCTATAGCTATACCGACTGGCCATATAAGGTGAGATGAATGTATAAGGCGCGTGTTTGCGCTCATTACAGACTTGAACTTGAATAAATATGTATGTATATACTGGAATTAATATATATCCATGTATGTTAAGAATTAGGTTTTTAATTCAGCTGCTAATTAGTAGTCAAGCGCTTTGCTTAATTGAAATTCGTTGATAAAAATTGATTGGTTTTCGTTATTTTAAACAAGTATTAACAAATTTATAGAACACATTAATTTGTTTAGCTTGATAATGATAGTCATCTCTGCCCAAACTTAATGAATACAGTTAACTAGCTAAGCCAGATATAAATTCCATTGTAAATCTATGTAAATCTAAGCCTTTGAGTTCGAAAAATGATATCAGTTTTTGAAAAACTATCTTATTTGTCTTCATGTGGAACCTGTTACAAATATTTTGCAATCATTTTAGCATTGACAAGCCCTTCTAGCAACAAATTTACAAAATGTTATCTTTTTGAAAAATAAGAAAGCTACGTCTTTTGTTAAACCTTTTACAGAACTCAGTTTGTAATACTTAAAAGAACAATCTTTAAAGTATGCAGTAGTTAAGCAAAATAGGCTTAAAAGACCATTTTGAAATTTGATTTATGAAATGGAGCTTTAGATGGAGAGCTTTGAAATAGAAATAGTCATTCTCTTTCACTGTGAACGGCAGTCCACGCTAGTGACGAAGCAACACGAAAGTGTGCTGAAAAAGTTACTGAGGTACAATAAAAAGACGCTGAATCTTTTTTATTAAAATACTACTAAATACTAAATACTATATCAGAAGTTTGTGACTTGAATATGCATCGTCACTAGACTTTGACTTCGCGTAGAGTTGGTTTTATATGATTTATTTATGCTGATGAATGGAATCCTATTTCACTTGCAAGTTTATTCAAGTAAAAATAAAAGTCAAGTGAAACAAATCCGCAACAATCTTTTGGCAAGTGAAAATGAGAACACTCACGCCGATATAATGTTATGAAATGTAAAGACTTTATTTGGTTTTTAAGCCCTAAATTTAATATTATCCTCCCACTAAGCTTTAAGCATAGGATTTGTCATCATCAAGTTCATCGTTCACATTGCTTTTCCGTAGAAAATGCTGAAAAATATATATCCTTTAAATAAAGTCGTTAAAATGTAATAGCTTTACTTTCGTTCTGTCGCACAAGTCCAAGCTAATAACACTTCTAAAAAGTTGAATGGCACTCAAACACGTATTGACTATTTGTCTGTTTATATAACGAGTATTATATCTGTGAATGTTTTCAATCCTAACTTAATTCCATTGAGAAATGCAATGACAATTGCCATAATATGCTTAGTTATGTATGCCATGTAACTACATCCATATCTATATCCGTATCCGTATCGGCATCCGTGGATTACTCGTATACATATTATTAGGCAATGTCCCTGCTCGGGCGCACACATGCATAAAAAACACGGCAATCGGCACGTTTCAAACTCCCACACACTCACACAGACATACACAGAGACAGAACAGTCAGCAGCGCCAAAGCTTTTACGGCAGACAATTTCATGAAATTTCTATATACAACAAAAACAACTAACAAATGACGCGACAGCGGCGACCTTAACCATAAAATGGCGGCGTTGACGGTGGCAGCGGCCCAGATTAAGCTGTGCCCAGGCACAGTGGCAACGCTGTATGCGCTTGTTGTTGTTGCTGACTCGCATGCGAGATACAAAAACAACAAAAAAGGAAAAAGAAGATGCCATAAAACGCCGCCGCCCGCAGGTAAAACACGCAGAGACCGACAAAAGTCAACAACAACAAGAGCAACAACAACAACAAGCGATAACGAAATCCACACAGCATTCGCCCATTCATTCATGCCCACACTCGTTTATTCATTTGGACAGCAGCAGAGGCAGCGAACAGCAACAGAGGCAGCGCAGCAGCGTAGTCAGGTAAAGCAGACGCCAGACGGACGCACTTGTGGGTGGGCTCTGTTTCAACGTGTTAAGCGGCATAAAAGTAGAATACAAACTCGAAAAACGAAATGAAGCGTGTTAAAAAGGAATGTGTAAAAAAAAAAACAAAACAAAATTCAACTCAATTTCTCGCAGCCGGTAGGATTCGAACCTACGCTCCCAGAGGGAATCTGATTTCTAGTCAGACGCCTTAACCGCTCGGCCACGGCTGCTCTTGGCACATGAGCGTCTAGTTAGCGATTTTACGCTCGCACAGCTACGCCGCATAGCAGTCAAGCAGGCAGCGACGGCGACGACGACGACGACGTCAGCAGCAGCTAAAAATAAAACATGCGAGCACGAGTGCAAGCTGTTGTAGTTGTAGTTGCTTTTTGCGTCGTTTCTCTTAAGATGTTTCGTTGTCGCTCGCACTAAAGATAAGATACTTTTTTTTTAGACTTTAAGCTTCGCATGCAATAATAAAAGCAACGAAAAAAGCAAAAACAAAACCATATTAAAACTTATTTACGCTTTAGAAACTTTTGTACTCTCGTTCACCCTTGCTGTTTTTAGTGCCCTTAGTTTTTGTTAAGTTTTTTTTTTGGTATTTTCATTTCCATTGTTCTCTCGTCGCATTAGCGCTGTCTTCTGCGGCTGCTGCTTCTTTCTCTAGTTTTTTTTTTGTTATATTATTGTTGGTTTTGCGCAAAAATGCGTAGAAACAATTTGTTCATCTCTTGGCTGACCTCTCAAAGTCGTCGTCGGACGTCGCCATCGCCGTTGCCGTTGCTGTCTGACGTCGACATCTCCGTCTTCAACTGCTTAACGTCACGGCATGTCCAAAGTAGAAAATCTCTTTGTTCCGTGTGTTAAATGGCATGAGTTTGCACATTTTTCGCAGCTATTTTCAAAATAGCATTTATGTACAAACATATAACATACAAATGTACATACATACACATTCATACATATATACATAGCTTTGACTATGCGTAGGCTCTCCACTCAGCAAACTTGGTAAAAGCATTTTCTTCACAATTTCACATTGTTTTCTATTTTGTGTTCTCATTGACAGAAAGTTCAAAAGTCGTAGAGCCAAGTCCGATTTGCTCAAGTTCCGAAGCTTTATTACTTGGTTTTACGTTAGATAAAACCTGGCAAAAGTTATAAAGTAAATTGTAAAAATTGAAATTTATTTTACACAAAAAAATCTTATAAAAAACCCATTTAAATCGAGCTTTTACCCAAAAAGCACTACTCTCATTGTTAAAGTCTTTATTTAAAGCGAACTTTCCTTGAAAAGAAACAAATTTTCATAATTTCTTGAGTTTCTTTTTAAATTTAAGATACTGTTTATTGATTATTCTGAGCATTGGACATTGCATTGCCACATTTATTGTTAATCTTAAGATACTAAAACAAATTAAAACATATTTCCATGCTGACAGCAACCGTTAGTTTTTATCATGAACATAAGAAAGCGGTCCTACATATGAGCAAGTTCCAAAAACTAAGATGCGTACGAATATTATATATATATTTGACATTTCGACTCCTTTGCACGAAGAATTTCTTATGTATCAAAATTAATTTGTTGAGAGTCAGTCTTTTTCTATGATTTGGCTGGAAAAACTTTTAACAAATTTCACCAGTGCAAAGATAATAATCTAATTAAACTTATTCAATCATTTATTTTGAAAAAATCTTTATATTTAAAGTAATAATTAAGTTTTATTGAGCATCAGATTTCGTAAAAAAAAATAATATTCGATTGCTTCGCGCAAAGGAGCCAATGTGTATATTAAACCATTTATAATAAATTTAATAACACAAGGGGACAAGGTTTTTGTTGATTAAAAACTGAATGTTGTTTTTAAGGTTATTTGGGACGCTGTATCCAAATCTGCACTTGGTTTTTTTTTCGATCAGCTCGACTTTTCGCGATATAAATTACATATTAAATTGAGGCACTTTCACTACATATAATGGAATAACCTTATTCAGTTAAAAAAAAAAAATACAAAACTCGACAACAATATTATCTTTAAGCCGTGCTTACATTGGTTTTAAATTTACCCAGTAGTTTAAGAGATATCGTTAAAGTTAAATTATAATTTATAATATTTTTACTCCCTGTTCCCATTAAAAATGGGAAAAAGGGAGTTATAAAGTACTGCAAATGTGTGTAACAGGCAGAAGGAGGCATTTCCGACTATATAAACTATATATATTCTTGATCAGCATCAACAGCCGTGACGATCTAGCCATGTCCGTCTGTCTGTCTGTCTGTCCGTCTGTCCGTCTGTCCGTATGAACACACAGATCTCGGAGACTACAAAAGCTAGAGACACCAAACTTGGCATGTAGGTTCCTGTATACCATACGCAGATCAAGTTTATTTCAAATTTCGGATACACCCCCCAGCACCCCCGCAAATCGCAAAAGACTCCCACAGCCACAATTTTAAAGATAGAGCTTTAATTTTTGGTACACATTTATGTTTAATCAATGTCTTTCGGATGTGTAAATTTCAACACGATCGGATAAATAGCACCAAATTAATGGAAAAACTTATTTCCCCTGTCTCAGCAGGCAGAAACAACAGTTTGACATGCACAGTGCAAGTTGAGTACGCTGCTTGCTTGTGTTGCCGCTGAACTGCTTGAAATGAAAGTTGGGAGCAGGGAGTCTCGTAGTCGGGCACACTCGAATAGAGTATTCTTACTTGTTAAACTTTCAAATACAATATTTATACTCTTTTTTTTAACTTTTTTGAAAAAAAAGGAATAAAAAATAGTATATTGGGTTTGTGAAATGTCCGTCCGTCTGTCTGTCCGTCTGTATGAACGCAGGTTTTTTCCACAGTTTTGAAGCTAGAGCAACCAAACTTGGTATACATGTTGGTATATACCATAGGCAGACAAAGTGTCAAGATCTCCCCCCCACCCCCACCCCTTCCACCACAAACCGCAAAAAACTATATCTTCCACAGTTTTAGAGCTAGAGTAACCAAATTTTGCACAAGGGCTACTAATCACTTCCTTGATCGATCTGGTAAAAAAAAATTTGGCCACGCCCACCTCCGCCCCCACAAATGAGCAAAGTCTGTATCTCCCACACCCCTTTAGCTAGAATCACCAAATTTTGCAGGTTGAATTCTGTTGCCTTATTAAATGGATTGGATAAAAATAATTTTGCCACGCCCACCTCCGCCCCCACAAATGAGCAAAGTCTGTATCTCCCACACCCCTTTAGCTAGAATCACCAAATTTTGCAGGTTGAATTCTGTTGCCTTATTAAATGGATTGGATAAAAATATAATTGCCACGCCCACTTCTGACTCCGCAAAGAGACGAAAAAAAGAGTATATCGCAGTCGGGTCCATCCGACTGCAACGTTCTTACTTGTTTCATTAACAGAAATTCTAATTTTGGGCTCGCAGAATGGAAGAAGTAGTGGCCCATAAGAATTACAACTATAAATAGACCAAATAACAGATTAGATAGTTGCTGCCAACAAAGTTGGCAAACTTAATTCTATTATATACATACCTGTATACATAGATACATAACTACATTCATATATACTTCTAGCTGATAAAAATTAACGACGCTTCGTGACGTTTAAAAATGCAAAAAAACATTTGCGTGTTGTTATTTTTCGATTTTTAGAACAGAAATCTATCGTTAAATTGAAAATCAAAACTGGGTTCTTTGTTAAACATACATATGTACATATATAGTCTTTAAACTGGTTCAATTGGCTTAAGTTCAGTTTCAGGCCAATTTCAAGGTTTTGCCAACTTTATTTCCATTAAAAACTTTGAAATATTTAAACGCTTGTTCGCTTTTAAATAGGCAAATATGTGTCTTTGCAACTTCCCATCCGGTAAGTTTTAGCAGTTCCAGGTCCCCGTACCCCTGCCCTCTAAACAAGTGGCACATTTAGCCTCCGCTGTGAACTCATTAAGAGCACATTTTTAGCTCGAAAAGAAGTTGACTTTACTAAACTACGCAAACAATAACAAAACCATTTAGATTAGTACAACAAAAATTTGGAGTGTTTTGAGTTCTCGGTATGCTAATTTGCTGAATGTGTTAACCCCTTGAAAGCTTTCAGAACAGTAAAACGCTTGTTCGCATTGCCAATTGTCAAGCTTATAAGTTTTTATATGAGTTTGAAAGCTTGGGATTAACTGTTGAAAGAGTAGGTCTAACTTAGAAGAAAGTATACGCTCCTATTTTGTTCTTTCTGCGAAAGTAAATTTCACTTAAATACTTCGATTTTCATTATTTCCTTTGAAAGCAAGTGATTTGAATTGTATCTTATCTTAAAGGTAATTCAATTCATCATGTGAGCTCAAACCGTACAATTTAGAGAAATTTTACTTCCTCAAAACTTTGAGTTGGGAACTGTCCAGATAACTATATAGCTTTTGCTAAACTTTTAAAAGGATTACTCTGAAAAGACTCTATATTTGTGCAATTTCAGGTACCCAACCCAAGAAATTTTACTTCCTCAAAGCTTCGAATTGCGAACTGATCAGATAATTATATAGCTTTTCCTAAACTTTTAAAAAGATTACTCTGAAAAGAGTCCCCGTTTCTTATACCAACTTTCTATATTTGAGAAATTTCAGATACACAACTTTTCTTTAAACAGTTCATTTTAAGGTTTCATGTTTTTCCATCTGTAAAGGAAAATTCTCCTTAACAACTCTGTAGGTTAAGATTGTTTGATAGATTATGGCAAAGTGACATCTTTACAAATCTGCTTTGCATATTCAATTTTGGTTCTCTTTTACAATCATTTGAGGTCCATCTAAAAGTGAAGTATGCTCGTCCTTCGGCGTTTAACAATGGCGGCTAATGCTCGCATTCCAGCATTGAGTGTATTGAGAGCGATGATATCTAACATCTTAACTTTCGAATTCAATACTCATTGTTGTCGTTACGATGAAAATGAGTTGCTTGGCTGGTTTTGACCGCAATTGGGGGATGTTCCTGATTACGGCGATTGCCTTTTTTTTTTTTTTTTCTTTTTGGGGGTTGTTGCTAAGTCCTTGTGTGTCCTCTGTTTGGGTACCCGACTAAACGACGTATAAATGATGTGTTAAATCCATTTCAGATATAACCAATGAAGCACAAAAAATTTTGATTTGTTTTGGGTATAAATTGGTTAAACGTTATAAAGTGTTTCAAGGATTTGTTGTGGCCTCAACTAGATACAATTTAGTTAATCTAAGGATAAACTATGGTTACGTAAGAAGCATCCAATTTGTAAAAGAGCTCTTTAAGCTTTTACTTTACGTACTTTGCATTTACACACATAGAAGTACAGGCTGTCAATAAATGTGGTCAAGGAAAAATTTGACCCTTTGTTGTTTGGGAAATTGCTGGCAAGTCAGCATTTTCCTTTTCCATTTACCTTGACTACAATTGTAATGTGAAAACTTTTGCCACTTAGTAACAGATACTTGTCTACATTTGTATGCAGCTACTAGTGATGGAAAATCATCGATATTTGTATAGCTTTTCGATAGTTTTCTAAGTGCTACTATCGATAGTATCGACAGAATTGCTAGACACAAAATTGTAAATATTATAACCAACATAAATCAAAATATATTGTTTCAATTTAGTGTTAAGAAATTATCGATAGCGCTTTAATACATACTTTTCAAAGTTGAAAACATCGATACTTGAGATAGTTTTGAATATATCCATAGGAGTATTAAAATTATAATTTTGTAGCTTGGAAATATTAGAATACAGTCAATGAAGCTATAATAATATCGATAGTTTTGTACACTTACTTTAAATTGATCAGATAATAGGAAACAAAATATATATACGTATATATTCACTTTCGGTAAGATAGTGCGAATTTGAATTTCTCTTAAGTGTTTCCATTATCACTTTTGTCTACACTTTGCGGATTGAGTTCAGTGTTTCCATTATCACTTTTGACAACATTTTGAGGATTGAATTCAGTGTTTCCATTATCACTTTTGACAACACTTTGCGGATTGAATTCACTTTCTTTTCATCAAGGTTGGAACAAATTTGCCATTGTGAAAGGATTAAATTTACTATATGAACAGCAATAAGAAAGTTTGAAACATTGAAAGGAATTTCAATTCCGCAAAATGCTTTGTCGAAAGTGGAAACCGAAACAGGACTGATAAAAGCTGGGCTTTTCCAAGTTCTTTCGATGGTAGCTCTATCAAAGCCCATCGATACTATCGATAGTGACATACATCGTTTGTTTGCCAGCTTTAGAGCTACACAAACAGATATACACACACACAGATACACAATGCAACAACAAATCTGCAGCAAAGAGACATTGCCATGCATCTTTCGAGCGGTCGTTCGGACGTTTGCCGCATGCCGCAAGCCAAGGAAATGAAATAAATTGCAAATAAATTCAATATACTTGCAAATGTTTGTGCGTGTGTGTGTGTGTGGTTATGTGCTTGTGTGCTTATACGTCTGTGTTCGCATTAGAGATCCAGTAGCAAAGATACATAAATCAAGGCCATAAATGGCAATTGCGCCCGACGCCGACGTCGACGTCACTTTGATTGGGAGCAGGCAGCAGTAACGACGTCGTCGTCGTCGTTGCCGTCGCATTCGCATTGTGATTGGAATTGTACACATGTAAGTGTGTATGTGCCTGAATGTGTTTGCTCTCTCTCCCGCTGCTTCTTCGTTTTGCCTTTGCCCTCTCCACACTTGACACTTGAGCGTGTCTTGCACTCGTCTCATTCTGAGTCGGAGTTGAAGTCTCTGAGAACATTGACAGATCGCCACTTGAGCTTTAAAGCTTTGTGCGAAGAGCTTTTGAGCTCCTATTAGTTTTCTGCCTTCGTGCTTTATGTCCCATAATTTTGGGCATTATTTGCAGCCCATTAAAGCTGCTCAGTGAACAGTGTAAGTGAAGTGAAGTGGCGTGTGTGTGTGTGTTTGTGTGTAAATCAATTTTTATTAAACGTGCAGTCGCGTCGCGCAATAAAAAAAAGTCAAATTGCAGTGCTCGGCCACTGTAGCCAGCAACAACTACAACTACAACAACAACTACCTGAACCTGTTTAAAGTGCAACTTGCGGCAGTTGCGCCTTGTCTGTGCTTCAGATTAACTCTTGCTGTTGTTGTTGCTGCTTTTTTTTCGTCTTCGTGTACAAAAGTCGAGTGGGCTCTTGTGCTCAATTTTGCACTGTGTTGTTGTTGCTGCTGCAGTTGTTGTTGTTGTTGTCAACGTGGTGCCGGCGCTCGACCAAACGCCCCTCTGCGCTCCGCCTCTGCCACTGCCACAACGCTTTGCCAGTCAATTGCTGCGCCAATGCCCGACGACAACGCCAGCGACGCCAGCAGACTCGCGACTCGCTGCGCATATCGCAAATGCAATCGCAATTAAGTTTTATTTTGTAGCGAGCGCATTTTTTAATTAGCAAACGACGGCGTATGCTTCGTGTCGCCAGAGCAGCGACGACAACAGCGCCAGCAGCAGCAGCTACCGCCCGCCCCAAACCAAAAGCTTTCAAGGCAACTAACGATCCCCGCTGCCGACGCCGACGTTGACGCCAATGCCGCTACCTACGCGCGCGTCGCTGCTAATGATGATGATTGCTCTCTGACTGCCGTCGACGTCGTGACTTCGTGTTGGAGATGGCAGCACGAAGCTAGTTCAGAAGTTTTGTGCTTGTTGTTGCACGAAAATTGTTTTGTTAAGCAAATTTAAAATAAATTTTAAAATTAAAAGGTAAATTTAAATCAATTTAAAATATTAGAAAGCTCACATTGTTGAGTAATAATTAAGGTTGTTACTTAATTAATACACAGAAAGAAATAAACATATCAATTTCAATTTTCTATCGTCTAGTAAAAATGATATATTTTCAACAATCAACATTTTGCATCATTGCAAACCTAACAAATATAACATTAGTACTAAAAAATATCAATTTGTTAGTGTCAACATCAATGTCATTAAAATTATATTAAATAGTATCCGCATGACACGAAAAAATATTACTTTTATTATACTCTTTTTTAAACTTTTTTGAAAAAAAAAGGAAAAAAGAGTATATTGGGTTTGTGAAATGTCCGTCCGTCCGTCTGTCTGTCCGTCTGTCTGTCCGTCTGTCTGTCTGTCCGTCTGTATGAACGCAGGTTTTTTCCACAGTTTTGAAGCTAGAGCAACCAAACTTGGTATACATGTTGGTATATACAATAGGCAGTGTCAAGAAATTTGAAATTTTCGAAAAAATTAAATTGGTATCAGGCTTTGTTTTATGCAAGAAAATATCAATATTTTTACTGTGTATAATTTTCCTTATGCTTTTTATTTCTAAGAGTATTAGAGTTAGGAGCACGCATAAAAAAGACAAGCTGCATAGTGCACAAATATTGTTTTGTGAATGCAATCTCAAACTTTTTTCTCCGAAAATTAAAATTAATTAAGTTCAATTTGAACATTTTTCACACAGTTACACCAAAGAGAATAAATAATTAAGAGGAATAACTGGCAGGCATTTCAACACGAGCCAACATTTACAGCCTGTCTTTTCGTTTGGCTTTTCGGTTTTTGCTCAGATCGGCAGCCACCTGCGAACGAATACAGTCTGCGCATGTGGTCTGGTAGTTTTTCTCATGCAAAGTTCTTCAATGTTGGCCACACCTTTTTAATTGCGAAATACAGTTTTGAGATCCAACATGTGAAAAAGCACGACACGCGCCCATCTCTAAGTTGTATCTCTCTCTGTTTATCTGTTGCTGTGAATTGCATACGAAAAGTGCATGAAAATTTATTCGCTTTTCGATATTTAGCACCCATGGGGGTACAAATAAAAGCCAAACAGCAAACCGATCGTTGGATCGTCGCTATATTTGGCACACGGCCCCTAAAGCGTGCCCCTGCTCCGCCCAACTGCCTACTGCTCCAACGTCCCAGCGTCTGCGAGTCGCATAAGAATAATTTTCATATTGATTCGATACAATTTTTCACAATTTTATTGCTCGTCAACATTGGGGATACTGCAATTTCGATAAACATTGAGGCGAAAACAAAATTTGCATTTGACTTTTATTGACATATTCGCATTTTTATTGATCGTTTCAATTTGCATTTCGATTTCAATTCTGGCGCTGTACTCGTTGGCAAAAAATAAACCAAAGGCCTTTTGCATTTAATTTTATACATTTTGTGTTTTTTGTTGTAGTTGTTGTTGTTTGTGATTTTGTTTTTGGTTTTGTCTGCCTATAAAACTGGTTGCTGCCACCACACGCTGGGTGTGTTTGTGTGTGTGTGTTTGTTTGTGCAACAACAAAAACAAAAAACACATTTGCAATATTTATAAAATTTTATTGCATTAATTATTTAATTTATGACTTTCTTTTATTTTATTTTACGACTCGATTTTTGCATTCCATACTCATTGTTGCCCCATAAATTGTGCCCCATGCACAAACATATAAACTTTTCAACATACATCCATACAAATATCAATTGTAATTATTGCGCATTATGAAATTACCTTCTTGCTTATTATTATTACACATTGATTAGCTAATTTGTAACTCTACTACATTGTTATGACGCTATGGCAAGTCTCGATTACAAACAACTGCAAGTTGATATCCATTCGATTATTATTTGCATTTGTAATCGAATCCGATTTAACTCTCCCTATCCACAATCTTTTCAATAGTATGTACAAACGTTGGCTAACTCGCATTCATTGATTAATTGCACCTCTATATGAATAATGCATATTTGTCACTCAGTGTCATTTTGCATAATATGTATGTTAGTTGCACTGACAACATTTATGAATCAATTTGTCACGACCTTCAAGCCTGAATGACAGCCATTTTGTAATGCAAGTTGTGCTTGTATTTGGTTTTAAGGTATTTACTTAGTTTTATTCATTAATATTTTAATATTATTCATTAATATTTCATTATCATTATCATTATTCATGAATGTTTCATTAATATTACAATATTTCAAGGTCATTTGTCTTCAATCGTTAAATGAAAGGGAATTTGATAGTTATACAGCCTTTTTATCAGTTCCACTTTCGACAAAATTTTACAAAAAAGTGCATATTGAAAAACGAAAAACTTTTGTAGCTGCCAGATACATCAATGGATGCATCTGTATCTCTGAATGTATCTGTATCTGTTAGCTATTGTGTTGAACAGCTTTAAGTTGACAGAAGACACCCGGACTCCTACGACATCATTGAATTGAAAGCATGTTTCAATTCGTTTGTGTTTAAGGTAAGTTTGAAACAAATTTCAACACAAGTCATTTTTGAAGTAAAAACCAAAATCAAACAAGAAGGAAATGAAATTCGGCGTGCCGAATATATATACCCTTGCAGAAAAGATTTGCATAAGAAAATTTATTTTTCAACCGATCGTTCCTATGGCAGCACTAAGATGTAGTGATCCGATATTGATCGAATTTGGTCCACATGTGTGAAAAGTGCTAAAACTTAGATATAGTGAGTTTGGTTGAGTTATCTTGAAAAACAAAAAAGTTGTTCATACAAAATCTTACTTTCATCCAATCGTTCCTATATCAGCTATATGTTATGGTGGTCCCATCTGCCCGATTCTGACATATGTACTGCTTACAAAAAGAAGAAGCATCTATGCCAAGTTTCATAACATTTAGCTCTAAAACTGAGGGACTTCTTCGCACATAAACAAGCGGACAGATAGACGGACATGACGGTCATGACTCGGCTGCTGATGCTGATTACGAATATATATATAATTTTTAAAAGTGTTTTAGTGTAAAATTTGATAAATCTTTGTGACTTGAAACAATTTCCAATACTGCAACTTTAAATTCGTATCACATTTTCATCTAATGAATTTATTAAAATTTTATATAATTCAATTCCTGATTGATTTGCAGATTCAATCAAAATTGAATCACTCATTTACAGTTCCGGTAGGTTTCTTTTGAAATAAAAGTAAATGATAATTTTAACAAATAAACCGATGCGATATATGTATATATTTTTTTCGCCAACTTGTAGAGTCAGAAGTGGGCGTGGCAATTGTGGTTTTGCTCAAATCTTTCAAGTTTTGCCATCAATTAAAATTTGGTTGGATTGGATTTTAACACTTTGTCTGCCTATGGTATATATCAACATGTATACCAAGTTTGGTTGCTCTAGCTTCAAAACTGTGGAAAAAACTGCGTTCATACAGACGTACAGACGGACATTTCACAAATCCAATACTCTATTTTCTATATTATATTTTCTATCTATAAGATAAGGATTAAGTAGCAAGAAATAGCTCTTAACTCCACAAGTTCAAAATAAGAAGTGAATATGATTATATTATCTCGGAACATAGTACTAGCCCCAGTGTTTGCTAAAACCGTTTGAGGATTATAAGTGACAATCTAAAAATAACTTTTCTCCTTGTGATTTCGATTTCGTTAGAGTGGCTTTGATGCTTATAATTTGATTATGAATTTTCTTTCGCTTTGTGCTGCAGATGAAATGTCTGCTGTATACTACTTAAAAAGTAAGAAAAGTTATCTTCGGCTGATCCGTCTGTCTGTCCATCTATTTATCAGCAAACTGTCTATCAGTATTAAAGTAATCTTGAACAAACTTGGTACAAATGTTTATCATATGAGTACATATGTCAGAACCGACCAGATCGGAGCACCATAGCTTATAGCTGACATAGGAACAATCCGTCGAAAATTCTGTTTTTGAAAATAGCTCGACCAAACTTAACAATTCAGAGTTATTCCATTATCTAAACATGTAGTTGCAATAGGAACAATTGGAAAATAAGTTTTTTTTTTTATGAAAAACTGTTGTGTTTCTTAATCTTTTCTGCGTTTTAGTTCTTGTCTTGCTGACTAAATGATGTTTCAGAAGTTTTTGAAATTGAAAACAAGGCTATCAATGTCCCTTTCTTGATGAATGTTGCGAATGAGCTTGATTCTTTATTGAAATATTAATGAATTCAAACACAGAAAAGCTTATTATGCTCAGAAAAATTATTTAATGAGATATTATCAAGAGAACTTCCACTGAAGAGATCTACTTTAAGATCTATTCAGCACCTATTATCTAAATCTAAATCTGATATGCATTGGAAATGTTCTAATCTGTTAAATATTTTACAGATTGGAACAGATATAGAAGTAGTATATTAAGGATACAATTATTATGTCTCTATAGCAAATAGTTTGATGATAGTAACAAATAATGTACAAATAATATGATTACTAAAGGAAGATTGCAAAAATTAATTTGCTTTCAGTTCGCTAAAAGCTTTTCTGCACCCTACACAGTAATCAGGTCTCTAATGGCAATGTTTCCAATCAAAAGTTATCAACATAGAATGAAATAATTGGAATTGTGTGTGTCTTTTGTGTATCCGCAGCCAGAGAGCTGAAAGGGAATTGAATAACAGAACAAACACGCAGCAGAGTACTGAGTACAGCGAGCAAAGAGCTCTGGGCTATGATTAAACAAGAACCCAAAAAAATCAACCAAAAATAATAATAATAAAAATAATAATAGCGATAACCGAAAACAATATTATACAAGCACAATTATTTCGATGGTCAGTCGGTGGGTCGGTCACTTCCTGGTACTGGACAAAAGTTAATAACTGTGCCATTAAAGTAACGGCAGAGGCCTATTATTATTTCATGACTTAAAGCTAACTTCTAAAGGGCCTCGGAACGAAAAACTCAACTCAACTCAAACTCCAACTCCGATTCGGAATCAAACTCAAACACGAACTCGGACTTGTTCGGTGTGGTCGTTCGTGCGAACAGAAGACGATGTTATCCCAAGTAGTGGGAGAGGCAGAGGGCGAGGCAGAGCAGGGCGGCAGCAAAGTGACAAAAGGAAACCTTTGCGGTTAATTGCAACACCACCACCACAAAAGCCCTAGACGAGAGGGGGGAGTGGTGGAACTACAGCGAGGTCAAAGGCAACCTTAAATGTCAATTGGGCCATTCCTGGGGGTTGATGGTCGTTCCATTGTCTGTGTGAGCCTGTCAACCTGCCATATGCATATGCGTACTACTACAATGTTTATACGATCCGATTCTATATCGTTATTTAGGCTAAGTCAAACATATTTCCAAGTCATTTCAAACAAATTAATAACTTTTTACGTATAAAAAACGGTTTTTTACTACCTGTTCCCATTAAAAATGGGGAAAAAGGGAGTATTAAAGTACTGCAAAAGTATGTAACAGGCAGAATGAGGCATTTCCGAGTATATATTCTTGATCAGCATGAACAGGCGAGTCGCTCTAGCCATGTCCGTCTGTCTGTCCGTCTGTCCATCCGTCCGTATGAACACTCAGATCTCGGAGACTATAAGAGCTAGAGACACCAAACTTGGCATGCAGGTTCCTGTATACCATACGCAGATCAAGTTTATTTCAAATTTCGAATGCACCGCCCACCCCCCCCCCCCCTTCCCCTGCACACCCGCAAATCGAAAAAAACTCCCACAGCCACAATTTTAAAGATACAGCTTTGATTTTTGGTACACATATATGTTTTATCAATGTTGATCAGCTGATCAGCTTTCACGATCGTATAAATAGCACCAAAGTTATGGAAGAATCAGTTTGGCGGACACTGGACAAGTTAAGTGCGCTACTTGCTTGCGTTACCACTGAACTGCTTGAAATGCAAGTTGGGAGCAGGGAGTATAGTAGTCGGGCACCCTCGACTAGAGCATTCTTACTTGTTTCTAGTTGCAAATATGAAAACAGAATATCATGCAAGTCATTTTCTTACAGCTTTTTTAATTTCCTGGCAGGTTTTAGAAGTTACACTAGCTACTGTTATTAAATGAAATATATAGCTGCAAAGATATCCAAATTTTCTGAATTTCACTGATTAAGTAAAAAGAACAGAACATTTTACTATTATAATACTTTTAAAAACATTTTTTCAGTTGTAAATATTAAAAAAATTTACCTCATTTTCATGCAAGCCTGTTTCCATTTCCGATTCCACTCAAAACTTATAAAATTGGTATTATTAGCTGCTCTGAAATCCGCATATCAACAAGCCATTCAGTTCAAAAAGAGAGTGGTATGAATAGTATTCGAATTTATCTTTTAAACGGAAAAACGATTGCCATTTTATTCAAAAACAGGAACACAAATTTGAAAACATTACGGAAAGATAAGTTTTCGAAAATGATAACAGGCCCGTTTCCGAATTCAGAACATTTTTGACAAGTAAAAACGAATGAAGTCCAAACGATTTACGAATTACTGCTCTGATTTCCGATCGGAATGTTTCGATTTCTCTTTTTCGAAACCGAGTTTCCATTGTAAAAGATCTATTTAGTTGTCATCTAGTAGGCATTGCTGAATCTAGAACAGTTACCTTGTTTTGCACGTTTTCGCTTCTGTTTTACAGACAGTTTTTAGATATAATATTATAAACATTGTTTGATTTTATTCTAAATGAATAAATTTACTAAATCTTTTCCAAACAAGTTGAAGAATATAATAGAATTTATTTTAAGATTTCGCTTTTTTGAGTTCCTTGTGTAATGTGGCAATTACTTTCTCTTATTATATATATATATATATTATATATTTTTGAAACGTAAACGATTTTGAGTACTTCGGAACAGCATACAATTCGGTTTCCGCAAACTTCGAACTGAACACGAATTCGAAACAAGCCTGGTTATCTTTTTTAAAAACACTAAAGCAGTTAGAGCTTCGAAATAACAAAAACTAACAGAAAATCGTATTAACATAAGCATAGTGTAAACATTTTAGGCAAAGGTCAAGTCTATTATTCAACTGAATAACAGCACCATCCCAAAAGTCGGCTCGTTTTAATAACAGTAACTATAATTGTCAATATGCTGGATACCGCCTCGTTGAACCCGCCCTGGCCGCAAGCTAATTAGTTGGCCAAATGTTTTTTCAACGAGTTTTTTTGCAACGGTTTTTTTGTTGTTATGTTTGGGGTAGAGTCGGTGTTAAGAGGTAAGAGGCAAGAGGCCGAGATAGGAGGCAGAGGCAAATAAAAAGCTCTTGTGTGCACATTTAAAGCGAGCGAACGGGCGAGATTTAAAATAAATTATATCGTCATAATCCCAGGGGCGCTTTATGTATTGTTGTTGTTGTTGTTGTTTGTATTGTTGTTGTAGTTGTTGTTGCTGTTGCCGTGTTGAGTGCTTTATGCCGCCCCCTTATGGAGCCAGCACTCAAATGCCAGGCTAACAGAGGCTGAGAGCCACCCAACCAAGCACACAAACACACACAAACACACACACACTCACACACACTCACACACACAAACACACAAACACACATACGCACACACATACATAGACGTGTGGAACTCGTCAACGTCGACACGCCAATTCCATATGTTCAGGCCGTTGCACACCCCGCACAGCAACTTCTTCTCCCCCCCGCCGTGTGCTGTCAAGGAAAGGGTGTGTATGGCATAACATATCAACATCAACAGCAGCGTCCAACGACGAACGCATTGCCTGAATTTAACTTAACCCCAAACCATTTTGGAGTACACTCTCTCTGTGTGTGTTTCTGTGTGTGTGTATCTATTGGGGGTAAAACACAGGCAACAGGAACAACAACAACAAAGCACTTGGTCTTTGTGTTAATTGAACATGTTTCCCCTGCTCTTCTCGTACCCTTTCACATATTTTTTTTCGAAATTGCTTTTTGCTGCTTCTTTTAAGTTTTTTTTTTTTTGGTTTTCGAGACAGCAAAACGAGCGAGTGAACGAATGAATGAACGAATGAACTGAATGCCAACCAAGCCCTTAAGACACACACTAGCAGACACACACGCACACATACACTTATACACCAGAATCAGGCAATAGCTACTCCATTTTGTATGCGCTGTTTTAGGGTGACCAGCTGACATCAAATAACAATAATAACAAATAATTTCAACTTTGACTTTGAATTTGTTGCTGTCTTTGATTTTGCATTTGCTTATCTTTATTGTACAAGTATATATGTATATGTATAAATTATAAATACATTTCTCAAGCATGCGATAACGCTTTAGCATCATGTGTCTTGAATTTCATGCATAACGCTTATTGACCTTCGATAGCTCAGTTGGTAGAGCGATGGACTGTAGAGGGGTGTAGAAATACGCAATAGACATCCACAGGTCGCTGGTTCGACTCCGGCTCGAAGGATTCAGCTTTTTTTTTATATAAGAAACACATTTTTGTTTACATAATGGAAAGCTATTTATAAAACTACTTGTGCAATTTGCATAACTCAATAACATTGCGTCATGACTTTAAGCATTTAAAATTGAAATTTAACATTTAAGTTGTATAATTTTGATATTTAAAAAAAAAATAGAAGTTAATTGAGTTATTTTTGTTTTAATTACTTTTATAAATACAAGAGTAATTGCATCAAAAACTGAGCAAAACTCTGATTACCCTACAATTGTTCATAAATATACAATTTTAAAATTTTCCTATTCATATTACTCTTAATTACGTAAGTAATTAAGTCTAGACAGTGTAAATACTAAAGTAATGAAATAAGTCAGCGTTATCCCTCAAACAAATTCAAAAAGCGTGGCAACCCTAACTTTGCCTACACAACACACAAGGCACACTCCAAATGAATGTTTTGCTACCTCATGCATTCTAATGACGGTGTAGAGCTTAATACGCCGTACGCAGGACACGCACTTTGGACAGGGAACACGGATATACCGCAGGACATTTATGCAGAAGCTCAAAAACTGAAAATGTGAAACGGCGTGTAATGATAGGCCCATTTACATATGCATATTTTATTAACTATTACCAGCGACGCGCAAAACTTGCAGCAATAATTGATGAAGGCACATGGAGTTGAGGCGCCACACACACACACACACATTTATAAAAGCCCCCCAGGGGCAGTGCTACTAAAACCAGGACGTACCTCGGCTCATCCTAATGTTAAACACACACACAGTAAACCGGCATCCGGAGCCCGAACCGAACCCCAAAAGCAACCGGCAACCCAACATTGCCAGTCATAAAATGTGAGCTTTATGTGCGCGCGTTTATCCTTTAATATTTTTAAAGCTCAGGACAAAATGCTAACACACACACTCATACATAGAGAAGCACACAGTTACAGCTTGGCAAGTAGAGTTGTCTACTTTCGTTTAGAATAAGTTCAATTGAACGACTATGATTCATAAACGAAACTGTTTAGTTCTTTCTATGTTCATTTGCTTAAAAATTATAAAAAAAAGATTAATCTAACTTTTTATTTATAACTGAGCCAATCATTATTATTTTTGAGCAAAAAATAAGATTTATAAAATATTGTTTATTCTTGAAGTTTTATTTTTTGTTCAGAAATAAAACTCAAATTGTATATTCGACTTTTTCTTAGGGATTAAGTGCGAAAATGATATATATTTCTAGTTAGTAAGCCAAGACAAAACATTATAATTCAGAATAATATAATGTTTTTTAATTTATTATAATTATCATGGCCTTGACTTTGAATTGACATTGAATAAATGAACAACACAAGTGCATAAAATGACCTAGATGCGTCAGGAATGATGAAAATTCTAACGTAAAACAGCTGAACTACATTTAAAAAGTTCAACCGATTTAGCTCACGAGTAGAGAACGGAACGAATGAACTTGTTCAACAAACTGAACTTGAAAACGTCAGCTCTAGTCATAAGCGCACACAAGCGCTGTGTGAGAGAGAGGAGAGAGAATGGAAGGCTTTATAAAAATTAAATATTTGCCCAGGAGAGCCCAGAGCTGAGTGGGCGAGAGGCAAAGCAAGAGAAGCGAAAGGTGTGGGAGGCGTGGGAGGCGGAGAAGTGGGCTACACTTGCAAAAGAGCGCAGCACAGAAAAAGTTTGAGCGTAAAACTTTTTCTTCTATTTTGATGCGCTGTCCTCGTTGTTGCTGTTGCTGCTGTTGCTGTCGCTGTCGCTGCCTCTGTCACTGTTTAGTGGGTGGTCCACAGCGCCTCTTGGAACTTTGTGATGCGTGCTTTACGCTCGTTTGTATGCCGGCTAACGCTTGAGGCAGTACACGCACGCACACACACACACACATACACACACATGAATTTGTTTTTTCTTTTGACTTTTTGTGCTAAGGACATTGCAAACACTTTGTTGTTGTTGTTGCTGCATTTTGTATTTATGTATGTATGTGTGTGTGTGTGTGCTTCGCTTTCATTTTTGGGGTTGGCTGTCGTTTTTTGGGCCTTGTATTTTATGCCATATCCTTAGTTATTTCCGGTCACCCTCTTGTTTTCGTCATTTCCATTTTATACGACTTTTAGTTGATTCTATTATATTTCCAGATTTTGTCGGTGGTAGTCCTGCTGATTCCCTAGAGCTTCAATTATGCCATTTAATGATTGGTTCGGGTTCTTTCTGACCAAAGTCTTAACTGGATTCATAATTCCACCGAGTGCTTTGCTGCATTATTCGAAAAGGTAATTTACATAGTATGTACACACATATACCATTAGTTTGTCTATAGCATATAGAAATATAGTCTGTCACAGTTTAAATTAAAAAAAAAAAAACACATTTAATTTTGCACCCGCTTTCTAACAATTTAGTTCCGCAAATCTAGTCAATCCTTTCACAATAGATACAAAGTTACCTTAAATATTTGTGTGCGAAACGCCAAAGACATAAGCAGAAAATTGCAGATGTGTTTGCTTTTTTAACCATTTTCGGGGGTGTGCATTGAAAAATCCAATTATGAAATATATATTATGTGTATTTTGTATGCGAGAGCCCACATACCAAATTTTGAGTCTCTAGCTCAGATAATCTCCGAGCCGTATGAGTTTATTCGGAGAAAAAAAAATGTCTAAATTGTCTTGTCCTGCTTTGATACCGATTTGGCATGCACTTACGAGTATGTACATCCTTTATAGAGTATAAGACAATTTTTGCAATTTTACTTTGTTATTGCTTTCCATTTTTAATAGTTATAGAGTACCTACATATACCATAGTATATGCATATGTTCATTGTTTGAGTTCGAAAATATCTTAGACTTTTCCGGTTTCCACTTTAGTCAAAACATTTCGCAAGTGAATTCATCCAAAATGATTTCTTTAGCACTTGCTACTTGATTTTGAGGAGTGATTTTACTTGGTTTGAATTGAAATGCAAGTGAGTCTTCATTCAATTTACTATCTATTAGAAATAATGCAAATCGGAACTTTTTAAGAGAAACACAGAAAAATTTTGAGCTTAAAACAGTTGTGTATATTTTGTTCATTAGCGTTTGTAATCAATCAATCTTTTCAGTAGTTAGATAATATTTAAGGTGCTGGTAAGAGGCTTAAGCCTAAAAACTGTATTACTTTTACTTGCTAATCAGGCCTGTTCCGGTTGCCACATTTGGAAACATTTTGCGGAATTGAAATTTCTTTAAAGTTACAAAATTATTTTATTGCTCATCTAGTTATATTTATGCGATGCTTGATCAAATGAAAGTGAATTAAATCGTTAAATCTTGCCAAAAGTGAAAATATGAACATTTAAGGGAAATTTAACATTTAAGTCTTTACGAAAGTTAAAGAAACTTTTCCATAACATTTGGAAATTGTGGAACGGAATACTAGTATACTAATGTATGATATCTATATAGTTAAATGTTAGCTTGTGTAACATATCAAGGATTTCATCAACTTATCAAAATGACGCATCCTTTCTAACAATGTATAGTTGAGAATCCATTTGCCAACAATTTCTTGCTGTTATATTCCCCAAAGGACGATAGTTCGAAAGAGCTTTGCAAATCCACTTCAAATTCATCAACTGAAGTTCAATTCTATTTAATTGACACGGACTCGCATTAGACAAGCGGAACTGCAAGTTTCCCCAACGGAGGCATCAACTTGCGACTTGATTTATGACCATGTCCTAGCACTCCGCACACCTTTGGCTTCAACTTCTTCTTCGGCTTCCTGCGTGTTATGTGTTTCGTGCGTTTTTGGTGTTTGCCGACGGTTTGGTGTCCGGGTTCCACATTCACATTCACATTCGCCTTCACATTCCCGTTCTCGTTCCCGTTCTGGGACTTAATATATTAATCAAAGGCATGAAATCTTTATCAAGTTGTCAAGGCGTAGTACGACTGACAATGAGTCTGGGCGAGAGATGTATAGAAACCCGTTTGATCCTTAACACGCACGGATTCGTTGTTGTTGTTGCTTTTGGTATAACTGCAGTTGCTTGGTCGCATTCTCATTTGCAATTTGCAATCGAAATCGCAGAATTGCACGACCATTTCTGGGCCTCAACGTTAACAAAATTATATTCAACTATCAATTTTTATTTACCTGTGCGAGGGGCGCTTTTAGTGTGAGGTACGTGTTTACTTTCTAGCTCGATTTCAGTTGGATATCTTAGCTTATTTAAGTCTGAATTTAATATTCATATATCGGGTTATTATATCATCTATCACCTTTTTCACGTATATATATTTAACAAGTAAGAATGCTCTAGTGTGTGCCCGACTACGAGACTCCCTGCTCCCAACTTGCATATCAAGCAGTTCGTGATCTGCGTATGGTATACTGGAACATGCATGCCAAGTTTGGTGTCTTATGGTCTCTGAGATCGACGCATTATAACAGACGGACGGACAGACAGACGGACATAGCTACTTCGACTCGGCTGTTGATGCTGATCAAGAATATATATGGTTTATATAGTCGGAATTGCCTCCTTTTTTCTGTTACACACATTTTCAGTACTTTTATAACTCCCTTTTTCCCATTTTTGTGTGGGAACAGAGTGTAATTTCGGAAAAATATAGAGCAAAAATTATATTCAGTCACATATTTAAACTAGAGGTGAAAACGACAAAGACAATTTTATACCAACCCGCCCGTACCGAATCTGAAATGTATTTTCCTGTTTCACCCATTTCGAAGTTTTTGAAATCTCGCGATATTCCCATTCCCTGATTCCACTTCTAATCTATCTGAGTGACACTTGCCTATATTTTGCCTAACTTAAGAACGAGGTCAGAAAAAACTAGACATGTTTAAATTAGGAAACTTTTTTGTGTCTAAGCTAAACTTTATCACCGGATTAGGGATGAATTTATTCCTGTTTTTAAATTGGAAACATTCTTTTGTTTCTAATTTAAACTTCTTCCCTAGCTTAAGGATGAGATGAGACATACAAAAGGGCGTGGCAAAATTATTTCAAGCCTATCTTTTGGTTTGGTTTGGTTGCTCTAGCTTCAAAACTTTGGAAAAAACCTGCGTTCATACGGACAGACAGACATTTCAAAAACCCAATATAATCTTTTTTCGTTTTTTTTTTTTTTTTTTAAATTAAAAAAGAGTATAAAAATTCTATTCAAATTAAACACTTTCCACTTTTCCGCTCATCCCATTTTTTATCTAAAATATTCGCACTAATCGACATTTTCTCATCGGTTTAATAACCTTGATTAAGGACGAATCTTGACATACAATATACATATTTATGCAGAAATGATATAACACTAAGTCAAGTCTAAGCTGAGTTTTATACACAAGTTGAAAACAAACTTTACAGTTTGCTATTTAATCAACTACTTTCCATCAATCTGATATATTTAACACTAGACTAAACTCATTAAACGACCCTCGCTTAGGCTCGTATCTACATAGTGCGAATAATTTTGCAAGCAAACTCTGAAATTGTCACAAGATTTCGTTTGCGTTTGAGTTTGTGTTTAAGAATTGAGGTTTGAGGTTTTGAGTTTGCGATCCGTTTCCAATTCGATGTTGTTGCTGTTGTTGTTTTTGTTGTTGCTGTTGTTTTTGGCGGCAAACATTAATATTCACATGTCGTTCGTCGGTATGCGCGAGCAGTTAGGTCGGGCCGGGTTACGGGACGACTTGGGCTCTGATACCGAGCTCCCAGTTGCCCATTCCCCATTCCCCAGTTTCAGTTCCATGCCCATTCCCATTCCCATTTCCATTCCCTGACCCATTCTCCTCTTCAAACTCTCCGCCCGTTGTCTAAACAGGCCGTTCCCCGTGTTCAGTTGCTGTCGCAGTCGCTGTCTCAGTTTTGGTTGCTCTGTCCATATCTTTACCGCTCTCCGTTCCCTCCCCCTAGCCCAATATTCGGAATGGTTCGGGCACAAAACGCGCTTTAGGCTGCATAAATTTATTCGTCGCTGTCGCTAACTAAAGCCGAGTCGGCTTTGCTACAGCTACAACAACAGCAACTACAGCAATAACAACAACAACTACAATAACAACTACAGCTTCAGCTTTGGCGCTGTCTTCGTCTGGCGTCTCCGAACTGGGGGCCTCAAAACTGGTTCCATTTATGCAAGTTTCTTTTGTTGTTGTTGCTGTTGCCGACGCTTTTGGTATTGTGCCAGTTGTTGTTGTTGTTGTTGCGCTGCGACTGCGGCTGCTTTCGCATTGAATTTTGCACCTCGTCTTTTGCCGCAGCTACATTTTACTTATCGGCATCTAAATTCAGACCCTGTCATGCAGTTCCCCCAGTTTCAGTTCCCCAAGTCCCCCCTCCCCCACCATCACAATGTCCCAGCTGCCTCTGCAATCGCGACTTTAACGCGTAAGTCAGACTCAGACTCAAACTCCAACTTAAATTTAAACTGAGAGACACTCAGTCCAGACTATGTTTGTCTGTGAGTTTTTTATTTTGTTTTTTTGGGTTCGGGTTCAGGATGAGCAAACAGACCAACCGAAATGCTATGCATCGAAAAGTATCAAATTTCAGATGAGAAAAAAAATGGAATACAAAAACAAAAAAACGCATCATATTATATATATTTCGTAATGGTTGAAAAAATACAAAATAACTAAACTGCACTAATCGTTTTAGAGTTAAGTCAACAGAGTCAAATTCCATCAACATCATTATCATTATCATTTGTTTATTTCATTATCATTGCTCAATTCATAAACTTAATGAAGTCGACTGATAAAATTGCTCTCTCTCTCGCTTTTCATTTCTGGGCAAAAAACTAAGTAAACATCCGTCGATCTGAAATGGAATGGATTCAAATGATTTCTTTGTTTACTTTAAGTCAGTCGAAGTCGGCAAGTATACGAATATGTATGTACATATTATATGTATATTTATACAGATGCACAGACCTATTCATACTCAACCTCATACTCTATTCATACTTATGCTTATAAACTTATTTGTCGATTGTTTGTTTGTAAATGAAGGCCTTTTGTAGAAGTTACTCGCACATATTTAGATACAGACATATATATGTATATATATATCTTGTATATGATTAACTTTCTATGCTGGGACATTAAAGTTAATGAGCTTTCGTTTCGTTCAAAATGTTTATCTATCTTTTAAATGAAAGTGAACAAAATCTCATCACAAAATTCGTTACCCGCAGTAAATCTAATTTAAGCTATGAGTTCAGATTAACAATCTTGAAGATAAATCGAGACAAGATGCAACGCTGGCGGTAAGGTTTCATTTTCATATCAACTTCTTTTCATAACTGAAGTTTGAAGGTAGTCAACCTTTCCATTCCAATAAGATTTACATGTGACCGACGCTTTGAGGTCTCCATTTTGTGTTCCAGTTTTCGAATTCTTCAATTTGATCTGGCATACAGTTTTGATAAACATCATGTTTTTTAAAATACATAATCAGGCTTGTTCTGGTTTCACTTAGGACAATGTGTTGCGTAAGTGAATTTCCTCAAAATGTTCTCATTCTCACTTTAAAGCAGATTTTGCGAATTGAATTCACAAGCCTTTGATAGAGCTTTAAATTCAATTGCCTTTAATATTAATATGTTTTGGCGGAACTAATGAAAATCGAAATATTTAAGTTAGCTTTTATTTCAGAACCAGTCCTGTTTCCATTTCCGATAACTTTTCATTCCGCATTGTCTATGATTTTTTGTTTCTACTTTGGAATACAATATCATTTGGGTTGGGCTGGGTAGCATTGGGTTTGTGAAATGTTTGTCCTTCCGTCCGTCTGTCCAGGTTTTTGTCAGTTTTGAAGCTAGAGTAACCAAACTTGGTATACATGTTGATATATACCATAGGCAGACAAAGTGTTAAGATCGGCCAGATCGGGCCACTGTAACATATAGCTCCCATAGGAAAAATCGGTTGAAAAATAAGTTTTTGTATGAAGAACTTTTTTGTTTTTCTAGTTAACTCAGCCAAGCTCGCTTTACCGAAGTTTAAGGACAATTTCTAAGTACATATGTAAGTAGCCTTTACAAAAATATAATTTATTAAACGTACAGAAAACAGAGTATATCGCAGTCGGGTGAACCCGACTACAACGTTCTTACTTGTTAAAGATAACTTCGTATACTTCTCATTTTTCTTTCTTAAAGGCGAAACTTTAAAAAAATTTATCGATATTCGAATATCTTGTCGAAAGTAGAAAACGAAATAGGCTGAAATACGTAGATATTGTTGGAAGAACTTGAAGTGATGGGGGACGAGGTGACACAGTTACTGATTCTGTAATCAGAAGCTGATTCGATAAATACTAAAAACCACATGTAGAAACAATATATATAATATATATATAATAATAAAGAAAAATTACATAATTACCTCGAAAAAATGAAATGTTATCGAACTATTTGAAGTACCTAACTATTTCAAATTTGATACAAACTACTGTAGACCAGTCTCAGAAAGAATGTAATCTAATAATCTATCGTTCCTCTTTTTTCGTTTATTGCAAAAATGCTTCTACTATATAAGAACATTCGGGTTTATTTTCCAAACGTAATATCTAAATATATGAAAGTTAGTTGTAAGGATACAAAGAAATCATGAAGAAAATATGAGATCAGAAATACGGGTATATCTTTAAGTAAATGCATATTGAACTTATGGCTAACAAGCATAACATGTAGGTACATACATATGTATGTACAAAATATGGTGTCCCAGCTCTTATATGCTCTGGACCGATCTCGAATGGTAGATTTTCCCGAGGTTTAACTTTATTAAACACATTTATAGTAACTTTAAGATAGCGAAAAATATACCAATATTCATCTTTTTTTTTATTTTTAGTGATTTCCTGACAAGTTATTGATTAACTTTACAGCTTAATAAGTTTTATTGTATTTGTTGAAATTAGATCGGCATACATATGTTTTATGTAATAATTGTGTTTAATTATTTCAGGCTTTAACTAAATCCTCAACATATTCAAGATAATATTTACGTATAAGCAAGTTAGTTTCGGGGTAAGTACAATATTATTAATCCTATATTATATTTGAAATGCATATAGGTATGCAAACATATTCTCAGTTTAGCAGCTAAATTATTTTTTCAAATATTTGAAACTACTTCACGAATACTAAAGTTCCTTCTATTAGATTCTTAAGTGCTTTAAATTGCATTTAGTGCAACCAGCCAGGAAAAGTTACTTTAATCCAATAAGCAATACTCAATATCCTTAAAATATAACAATGCCAATCTCGCCGTGAAAAAGCAACGTTGGGGTTTTTCTGGTTAACTCGCTTTGAAACTTTTGTTCAAACTTTTTCGTAAAAGTTAATTGATTTATATTTTGACATTTTCCGAAAAGCTGACAACAACAACAACAGCTAACAAAAAAAAGAGAAGGTGCACCATAAAACTTGCAACTCCAGAGACCTTTTCGTGACAAATGCCGGAAAGTCGTCGTCGTTGTTGTTGTTGTTGTTGTCGTTGTTGTACTCTTTTTTGTTAGTGCTTGCCTCGCTTGGCGCTGTGAGACTACAGTTGCAAAAGTTACTTAATCATGAGCTTCAATTAGTGCAGCGAGTTGGAGCTATGGAGCCATAGAGCCATAACTCAGGGTACTTCGTACTGTGGGTACTCTGTACTATGGTACTATGGGCACTCGATACTATGGAACTTTGTACAGGCCATAGGTTTAGTGCCAAGAGCATATTGTGTGCGCTGGGCAGACGTCGACGTCAATGAAGCGAAGGAAAATAAAAATGGAGTGTCACGGCTGCCGCACACAACTGGCTGCAGTTGGGCCAAAGGGGAGAAGGCGGAGAGACAGAGAAGTGGAAGTGGAAGTAAAAGCAGAATAGGGTGTGGAGTGGAGTGGAGTGGAGTGCTTGGGCGACGGCCAACGGCACCCAGACACAGTTGCGCTCATTGTTGTAGCTGCTGCTGCTTTTTTTGTTGTTGTTGCTGCGTCGTCTCGGTCTCAATGAGCTGGTTCCGCTGCCGCTGTCGTTGCCGCCGCCGCTGCTGTGTGGCAGCCCGTACTCAGCACAGCGACACCCACTCGCCAACTGGGAGCTGGGAATGACACTGCGACTGGGGACTGCATGCTTTTGCTTATTGCGCTATTCCCGCTCTCTCTTTAAACAACTCTCCCACTCACACTCTCTCTCTGTCGCTTTGGGTGTTCTCTTTCGGTTTGGTGAGTGTTCGCTGTGACTCCACCTCTGGCCCCTTGGGAGACCCACACTCTATTCGTTTTTTTTTTTCAACTCTCTGTCGCTCGGCTCTGCTGGCGTGCTCGTGCTTTGTTCGGCTGCCTTGTTCGTTCGTTCGGCTGCTCAGTCGCGCGCTCTGTTCGGCGTCTTTCATCAGCATATTTCGTGTTTATCGCTGAGTGATGAAAATTATGTTGATGACGTTTGCACACAGCTCTGCTGCTGCTGCTGCTGTCTCTCAGTCGCTCTGCCTGTCTCTGTGCGCTTTGCACGTCGCCACCTCAGCACTCCCCGCACGCCCACCCTGGCGTCACAGTCGCCGTTGCCGTCGTCGTCGTCGTCGTGGGGCCCCAGCGGCGACAACTAGCGAAAGTTGTGCTAAATTGGAACATCAGCGTTTTGCTTCTGTTTATTTTCATGTTTGCTTTGCGCCAACGCCATCAAAAGCATGCGGCAAAGGCAGCCCCACAGCCACACAATGCCAACAACAAAAACAACTACAACAACAACATTCATAAACAACACAAAATTCATTTACATGAACTTATTTATTTCGTTTTTAAATGTTTTTGCATTTGCTTTATGTACATCTTTTTTCGTTGCCCAACCGTTGGAATTTACACATTTTTTGCTCGTCTGCCTTATGCATCATTTTCTTATCCCTTTTCAATATAAAGCTGCAAAACAACCGATAGTTTAATCGATAGTTTCGATATTTTTATGAAATCTATTGATACTATCGAGTTGACATGGATGAACTCAATTGATGGAATTGCTTTGATACATGAGCTTTGAAAGTTTGTAAACAGTTACAATCTTTGTCAATACCATCGCTAGTTTTACCTATAAATATCAAAGTTAACGAGTCACCATATATCTTTTATGATTGTATATGTACCTATATAATGTCTTACTTGAAGACTATAGAAGACTACTTTATTCACTTCTTAATCAGCGATTGTTAATTAAACTTAAGAATGTACATATATTTTTGTTTTTTGTATTTAATCAAGTTAAAAAGACTTTATTCCATATAGACAAATACCTTTCAAATATAGAATAGCCAAAGAATCCTTGAGAATCCTGTAATCACTTGCCAAGCAAGTTTTTTGATTTCGCAAAAATCAAGAGAGTAAACTTGTTTTATAATATATTTAAAATATACAATAATACTACAAGTGTAACGTTATGTTAAACTGCAGTTTTACTTGTTGACGAACACCGTTTGGTTTTATTATGTTAAATTAAATAAATTAAAACGAATATATGTACGAGAGTATATTGAGTTTGTGAAATGTCTGTCCGTCTGTCTGTCTGTACGAACGCAGTTAGTCATCCAGACATAAACAAACTAAAACGCAGAAAAGATTGTGAAACAAAACAGTTTTTCATAAAAAAACTAATCTGCGTATTGTTCCTATTGCAACTACAACATGTTTAGATAATGCAGTAACACAGAATTGGTAAGTTTGGTCGAGTTATTTTCAAAAACCGAGTTTTCAACGGATTGTTCCTATGTCAGCTAAATGCTAAAGTGCTCGGATCTGGTCGGTTCTGACATGTACATATGTCCATATGATATGATAAACATTTGTACCAAGTTTGTTCAAGATTACTTTAATACTGATAGACAGTTCGCTGATAAATAGTAAACAGACAGACGGATCAGCCGAAGATAACTTTTCTAACTTTTTAAGTAGTTCACAGCAGACATTTCATCTGCAGCACAAAGCGAAAGAAAATTCAAAATCAATTTATAAGCATCAAAGCCACTCTAACGAAATCGAAATCAGAAGGAGAGCAGCTTTTTTTAGATTGACACTTATAATTCTCAAACGGTTTAAGCAAACACTGGGGTAAGTACTATGATCCGAGACAATAAAATCATACTCACTTCTTCTTTTGAACACGTGGAGTTAAGAGCTATTTCTGGCTACTTATTCCTTATCTTATTTATTCTTATTTTTAAATACTTTTTCGACGTATTCGAGAAGATACGCGCGCTTCGCCTTATTCCTTCTTGGCGCTGCAACAGGAACAACTTTTTATGCTCGTTTTTTTAAATTTTTTTTAAAAAAAAAGAAAGAAAAAAAGTATATAGGGTTTGTGAATCGTCTGTATGAACGCAGTTTTTTCCACAGTTTTGAAGCTAGAGCAACCAAATTTGGGATACATGTTGATATATAGAATATATATTATATACCATAGGCAGACAAATTGTCAATATCTCCCCCAACCCCTCCCCCGCAATTGTCAAAAAACTGTATCTGGCACAGTTTTACAGCTAGAGTATCCAAATTTGACACAATGGCTACTAATCAATCTTATTTGACTGATCTGACTAAAAAAAAATTGTTTGTTTTTGTTATTACAGATATATCAGTTTCTTCTGATATTAGCTTGAAAGTCTTATGTCTTAAATCGCCATTTAAAATGTGTAAAAGGGAGTAATAAACCACCTCAAATGCATGTAATAGGCAGATGGAGACGTCTCAGATAAAGTAGGGTGGTATGTTCTTGATCAGCATTAACAGCCATGTCCGTCTGTATGTTTGTCTATCCGTCTATCTGGAAGAACGCATCGATCTCAGAGACTACTACTACATGGCCTCTACTACCATACGCAGTGTTGTCGTACCTATCCTAGAAGTAAGAGATATTGTACGGGTAATCCGGCTCGAACTGAAAATTATCTCTATGCCGTCTGTCGTTGAACCTTTCCAATAGTCAATAGTTTGTTACAACAAGAACACAATGCACTTTAATACAATACAAATCAGTACAATTTGTACTTAAATCGTTTTTTTATTATTTTAATACTGCGAAGCACATCCACACACTTTTATAGGAGAAGAAATTCATTGATCAGTCTTAAGGTACTAAAATACACAAAAAAAAGTGACCAACACGTTACGATATTATTGGTTCTTTCTTAAATAAGTTGACATACATAAGTTCACAACACGCTGATCATGATTATTTCGAATTTTGGGTACCCGCTCCACAACCCTGCAAATCGCAAAAATTCGAACAGTCACAATTTTATATACAGCTTTTTGTGTACACATCTTAATTTTAATAATGTTGATCGACTGCGTAAATTTCATTAACTTCGGATAATAAACTCCAATGTTATGAAGACTCTATTTCCACCTGCCTCAGATATGTTGTGCATTTCCGAGTTGGGTGCATTGAGTTTCGTAGTTTTATTATCATATAATAGTTTATTATTCATTTAGAAAGGTCTAAGTGATGTAGCCTTCTTAGTCTCTTAATCAAGGAAAACCTTGGAGCTTTTTTGCCAGGACTTTGGGGCATTTAATGAGCCTGAGCTTGAGGGCCGCTTTATTAGGTCTCCTACTTTGATCAGGTGAAGGCCTCTTTCGATTAAAACATTGCGCACGTACCATGGGAGACCAGATATTATCGTCGATGCTTTGGATTGTATTGCATTTAATCTTCTCGGACAGACTTCTTTTACTAGACACTAAAGATTGAGAAAGCAGATTGTCCGAAAGCACCGTTCTATCGATTTTACAATCGCGAAATCAGTTCTTAATTCACAATCAGCACGGCTTACAAGAAAAAGGAGGCTGCTGGAAAGCAACTGCATCAAACCGAAGAAATGAACTGCCCAAGAAACAAGTAAGTATGCTCTAGTCGAGTGTGCCCGACTACGAGACTCCCTGCTCCCAACTTGCATTTCAAGCAGTCCAGCGGCAACACAAGCAAGCAGCGCACTTAACGTGTCCAGTTCCTGTCAAACTGTTGCTTCTGCCTGCTTAGACGTAGGAAATGGATTCTTCCATAACTTTGGTGTTTGTTATCCGATCGTAATGAAATTTACGCATCCGATCAACATTCATTAAACATATATCTGTACCAAAAATAAAAGCAATATCTTTAAAATTGTTGCTGTGCGAGTTTTTTGCGATTTGCGGGGGTGCGGGGCGGTGTATCCGAAATTTGAAAGAAACTTCATCTGCGTATGGTATACAGGAACCTGCATGCCAAGTTTGGTATCTCTAGCTCTTGTAGTCTCCGAGATCTGTGTGTTCATACGGACGGACGGACAGACAGACGGACTTGGCTAGATCGACTCGGCTGTTGATGCTGATCAAGAATATATGTAGTTTATATGGTCGGAAATGCCTCCTTCTGCCTGTTACACACATTTGCAGTACTTTATAACTCCCTTTTTACCATTTTTAATGGGAACAGGGAGTAAAAAAAAGGATACAATAGGTCTTATACGTGGTGGGAGCACAAAGACCCCATCATAATAATGATAGGATTTACCTTTGTTCATAGCTGCAAAGTAAACAAACAATAATGTTGATAAAAAAGTGGAATGCATTACATTTATGTATTGAAACATCTAAGAATACTTTATTTTTGTCAATGTGTTAAACTGTTTGTCCATTTTGGAAAGAGCTCTGCCAACTTATCGATAGGGTGCTGCCAACTTATTGACGTAGCCTTGCCGCAATTGCACAAATCGTTAAGATGAGAACCGTAAAACGAAAAGTTAACAAATGACATACTTCTGTAATCCATGTACAGAGTTTAGTTGGTTGCGTGTTTCTGAATGACTGTGCTCAATAGATTTAATTTGTTTGCGTGTTTCTACAATTGTGCTTAAATATAACCTTTATTTGAAAAAAATGATGTTAAAATGGCGGCCGAAATGTCAATGAAGAGTCAAATTAATATTATATTTAAACGTAAATAGTTAAGGTCGAAAGGTATTCTTAGCTTATTTTTTTAAGTAGAAGTTAGTTACAATTTGTTCATCATTTTAGTTTAAATTTTAAGCACTTCTGTGATTCAAGTCATGATTCGCAAAGTTTTGTCGCCTTCATCAAATGTCTAATTATAAAGAGACTTTCATACAAGTTCTCTACGCCTAATATTGCAATAAGAGTTTAAGAGAGTTATATGATAAAGTTAACTAAAATGCTTATTTGATAGATTTGTTTAATAAGCTATCATGCTCTTTTTTAGAAGATACATTTTTAAAGTCGATTTACATCCCATGGATAAAGATATCCATTTTGGCAAAGATACAGGCCCCTGCTTATTTGCGGTGCCGATTAAAACATTCGGAAATCAAATTGTAAGCTATTTTGAGTTCAGATAAACATTTGAAAATGCGGCCCGAAAAGCTTTGTTTTAGTACAGTGAAATGAGAACAATTCAAACATAGCTTCAAAAAAGAAAACCACTCAACAACAGGAACACAAAATTGAAAACGATGTGAATGGAAAATGAATCGCAAATGGAATGAAGATCAAAGCGAAAGCTAAGCGCAAAGAAAGTGAACTTGAGTTCACTTCAGTTTTGAGTTAAGTTCATTTTTTGAGTTCATTCTTCGGGCTATTGTTGCTTGCATGTCTTTCGTTTCTACTGAAGATTCTCTTTTGTGTTGGAAATTGCAATCGTGTAGCCAATTTGAGCGATTTATGGGCCCAAACAAAAGAGTTTGCCAACTTTTCAGACGAAAAGCACGCTGGAAAACAATGGGAAATCAAGTGATGCGATAAATGAGCAGCACAAACAACAATTTTTGGTTTTTTTTTGTATTTTTCGCATTTGGCTGCTGGACACGTAAGCACTAAAAAAAAAAACATCATATTGCTTGCCAACAAAATATGGTATGTAATTGGCAGAGCCGTGATAAAAGCAAAAACAAAAATCGAAAAAAAAAACACAAAAATAAAAAAGAATTGAAATAATTTATAGGCCTGTTTTTGCGTCGTGGTTTTTAGTGTTGTTTTTTTTTTTAATTTTATTGCTTTTGGCAACAACGAACATTTGTGTTCGTTCAATTATTGTATTATCGGCATCGGCAAACGAAGCTAAAACGCGAGCTGCGTTTGAGACAGCCGAACGGCAATGCGCTGTTGCCGCTTTTCACAGCGCGCGCCAAAGCCAAAATGAAGCAACACAGCAAACCCAAAACATAGGAAAAAAAATAAATAAACTGGCGCGCTTATAAAATTTTCCGCGCTTTTCTGTTTTGAATCAAAATCCGCACACATACACACAAACACACACGCACATATTGAAGCACTCGGCCTCGTAACTGTGTGCGCTCTCGTCGTGCGCTCATACTGCGCGCTGTCTCTCTCTCTCTGTCTGTCTCTGTTGCGGCGAATTCGTCGGCATTTGCTCTCGAATTCGAAATTCGAATAAAATATTGAGTTCGAATGGTATATCTTGTCAATTTGGCTGCCGTTGCCGATTGCAACGTCACGAAAAAGGTCACAACAGCAACAAAAAACACACACACAAACACACATACGAACGCAATTTACTATAATTTACGTTTGGCGCTGTTGCCAAACTTCAACATTACGTAGCATGGCGAAAATTCAGTCGTCATTGTGGGTTGTTTGCCAGCTCTTGTGTGTGAGAGAGAGCAAGGCGAGTGGAGAGAGCGGAGGGAGGGAGTATTGCGCTGCGCTGTGCTGCTTTGCGAATGGCGCCATTTATGGCGATTATTAAGTTAACGCTGCTGGCAGATTTGATGAGCTTTTTATGCACTATTCCCTGCAACTCATGCTCTGCTCCGTGTGGCACACGCCCCTTGCCGCTTGCCCCACACACTGTTAGATATTTTCATCATAATGAAAATGTGTCGCCTATCAAAACCGCAATTACGTTTTTGTTGTTTTTGCTTTTGCTTTTGCCCATTATCGTTAACAGGCGCTACTTTTATGGGCCTTTCATTTAATGTTTTTGTTTTTGGTTTTCTTGCTGAAAATGCGTTTGTTTATGGCGCCACGCTGCCTCTGCCTGCCCCTCATTCACAGTTTCTCATTTATTTATAAATTATACATAGTATTTTAACGAATGATCTTCAAAAGCTTCGTTTTCGCTGTGCTAAGTGAAAAAAGTAATTATAGCATATTTGCGTGTTGCTTTGGCATTTCGATTCTTTTTGTGTTTGTTCTTTAATTGAAAACAATAAAAATATTTCGGCGCACACAAATCGCATTATACGTTAAACAAAACAAACAACAAAATGTTGAATAAATTAACTTGTTATTTTTTTTTAAGTTTATGCGTTGTTCAGCTTATGCGAGCAGCGGCGTGACGTCAATTCATAACGCTTACGTCGACGTCGACGCTGACGCCGTTGCTGGCTTACGACGCCATTTTATGTGAGCGAAGGCTGCGTTTTGTTTTTTAATTGCGGTACACAGGCGAAAGAGCAAGAAGAAGCTGTAGCTGAAGCGTAGGTGTGGCAAAGAGGGAGCGCCGTTAGCCTGAGGTTTTTATTGTTATTATGATTATTATGCTTCATTGTATGTGTGAAATTGCGAGAAAATAAGCATGTGGGAGTAAGTTTTTCAATTTCGCAATGAAAATTGAGCTTGGAGAATGCTTAAAGTGATGAAATTTAAATCATTTGATGTCTTTGTCAGAACGGTCTGTCGAACTCCGCTAAAAAACGGTAGGCGTTGCATTCTCTCAATGCTTAGATTCGAACTTCGAAAGAATTTGCGAATGACGGCTTGTTCTGAAAAAAAGGTTTGTATGCTTTGCAGTCCTTGGGGCATGAGCAACCGTGCTTTTGACGCATTTCAGTCTCATTTATAAAAACGTCTACAAATTGAAAGGAAATTCAGAAACGCAGTATCATCAATTTTGTGAAAAGGGTCAAGTAGGTACTTCTATACACACTTTAAGATTTATGATGTATGGGCATATTTTGGTACACTTTGAAGTAGGCATTTTACACCCCTTGTACGCCCACACTCTACGCAACCCTTGATACCCGCAACTGCTCTATAAACGCAGTAACCGAATGCTAAACATTGAAGACGCTTCAACTTCAAATCTTATAAGATATTCAACTAAAAGTAATCTTACTAAATACCTCAACTGTTATAGCTCTTATATCGAAAGTCAATTTGCAATTACAAACGTCTGCTTGCAACATGTTGCTCACTTTATTATACTTTCGCTTCGTTTTGTTTATTCAGTTTTTTAGTACAGCTCGCACTAACATCTGCTAACCATGGTGTCTACTAAATTTATGCATTATTCAATTAGTAGTTATAGTATTCCAAACATTTTTAACTACCGCTCAAAACCCCGCAATTGTTTGAAAATCGCTTTTTTCAAGTTTTTGATCGGATTAAGGTCCGATGATTGGGTCGGCCATTGCATTAAATCGATATTTTGATTGACAATTCATTGTTTTGCTAACCTTCTTGTATGATTTTGGTCTTTATCTTGTTGAAGTGCCCATTTCAACGGCATATTTCAGTCAGCCTAATACCTTATGCATGACTTCCTGCAAAATTTTACATATACATCTTTGCGTCCATACTCCCGTCAATTTAAAATATCGAACCTGCTTCATAATATGAAAAACATCTCCATACGTTGATTTCGGCTCCTCCATGCTGTACCGTATGAACCATTCACCTATCCTTGCATTCTTCGTTGCTGCTCGGACCCGTAGACGGGAACAAGGGGAGCAATGCCCATTAAAACGTCTGTTCGCCTTTTGGAAGCTGCTATTTCATGAAATTTAGCAAAGTGGAGTCGGTTTGCTAAGTGTCTTTTTGTTAGAATAGGGAGTTTTGTTGGGCCCCTACCATTCAGATTATTCATTATTGGCTGTCTGCGCACTGTTGATAAGTCGACATCAAGGTTTATTTTTTAAAAAAATTTACTTAACGGCAATTGCGGCTTATTGTCTACCGTTCGTTTTAATTGCCTGGGCGTATTTGTGTTTATTTTGGGTTTCCAAACACGACTTTCCGACTGAACCGTCCCCTTTTTTGTCATAAGATATAATTTTGTCTGAGCATTCTATCAATTTTTACTCCCTGTTCCCATTAAAAATTGGAAAAAGTGAGTTATAAAGTACTGCAAATGTATGTAACAGGCAGAAGGAGGCATTTTCGAATATAAAAACTATATGTATTCTTGACCAGCATCAAAAGCCGAGTCGATATAGCAATGTCCGTCTGTCCGTATGAACGCGTCGATCTCGGAGACTATAAGAGCTAGAGACACCAAACTTGGCATGTAGGTTCCTCTATACCATACGCAGATCAAGTTTGTTTAAAATTTCGGATACAACCCCCCCTACACCCTCGCAAATTGAAAAAAACTACCATAGCCACAATATCAAAGAAACAGCTTTGATTTTTGGTATACATATATTTTATTTGTTGATCGGTTGCGTACATTTCATTACGGTCAGATAACAAGCATCAAAGTTATTGAAGAAAATCAACAGTTTTAGAGGCACTGGACAAGTTAAGTGCTCTGGTAAAAAGAGCATAAACACATGTTTTGATGCATGTTACATTGTTGTTTAAATACAATTTTCTTAATGTAATCCAGCAAAAAAGTAATTTTCTAGCATTTCTTCTATTAAAAAATATAATTGACACTTTTTCAACACTATTAAATCTTTGGTCTTTTCAAAGATAACTCTACTCTCTGGTTTTTAACTTGCCTTGTCTAACTAAGTTTTGTTTTTTTGCATCGAAAATCCATGCAACATGCGGCTAAAACTAAAGTGTCGAAAACTGAGCCAACAATAAAGTACTGTAAAATATGAAAAGCAAGCAACAACAAAAAGTTTGGCTGCTGGGAGGCGGCAAGTAACGGCACTTTTGACAGCTCGTTTAATTAAAAATGGTGATTTGTGTGGCAAGCCAAGTGCCGCCACCGTGCAATAAACCAAAATCCAAACAGACTCCGACTGCGACTACGCGTTCCGAGTGTGGCAACTCACTCAGAGGCGTAGTCGGTGTCGGTGGCAGACACTGACATAGGGGCAGTAGCAGGGGCGGCAACAGTTTCAGTGGCAGTGTCAGTGGCAGAGAGTTGAAACCATTTTACTGCCTGTTCGCCACAACCGAAAACGGGAAACAAAGCCAAATTGCTGCAGTAGCAGACGAGGCGGTGAGGCGGGGGTGTGGCAAGAGGCAGCAGCAGCAGCAGCTGCGTCACTGCCGCCAAAGTCATTGTTGATGACTAAATAATTGAGTGATAACTGTTTGATTGTAATTGGCATTTAATTTACTTCCACTTGGATACAATGATAGAGCACGTTCCTAATTAATCTTAACTAAAAAATGATTCTTGAATATGTTCAGAACTCGATTGCTGTGCTTTTAAAAGGTAGCTTTGAGCGAGGATGTACTGTATCTGATATGATATGATAGTATGTTAGGATGATATAGACATGTTTCCAACTTTACGCAGATTTCTTATTAGTTAAAATCGGCTGAACTGGAATATCAAGTAGTAACAATTGCTCAAAAATCGAGTTTATTGTATGAAAATCTTTGTAGTTAAAGATACATATCTTAACAAACATATAAAAACGTTCAAGTTGTATGCTTTCGGCAGCTGTATACTCTGTTTTCAGTCTAGTTGAGAAAGCGAAAGTTTGCAAGGCAAATATATTTTTGAATGAGATTTTTTCAAGGAGATTTTTAAAAGGTTTCCATTTTAAATTTGGTAGATCCAGCTATACAGTTGTGGGATAATTGTGACAAATTGAGAAAGGAAGAGGGATGATATCTTTTTATGCACCCCGACCCTACGCTTCAAAACTATAAAGACGGACAATACTTTGTCACAATCAACACTTTTCTTCTCCCTACTTAACGAATTACTTTAAATCTCAGAAGACTCTTTCCATAATATGCCATTTGAAATCAAATATTGGATAACTTAAAAATATCAATTGGACACAACAATTTGGTTCCGCTGACTAAAAACTTCAAATGTTATTTACTTTTATTGCTAGTAAATCCCTCGCACGCGTCGCTTCGGTAAAAAGGTGTTTTATTTCTACCACTAAAAAAGCATAGACATAGAAATTGTAAAAAAAAAAAATTTATAAAATTTTGTCATGGGCACAGTTTTTAGCTTCGTCTAGCAAGCGACTGCAACAAAAGAGAATGTGATAAAAATGCAAAGAGAGACTGCTGCTTCGAGTCGAAGAGAGCGCTAAACCGGTTGCCGAACACCGTCAACGACGAGCAGACGAACAAAGTGTGCCCGATTCGTCGGAAATTGAACGAAAAATGTCGGCCAATCAAATGACAACCGAAACAGAGAGCCGAAGTGTGATAGCAACTGGCAATTGGTTGACGCAGTCGCCCGCTCCGATTCGACCGAGCACTCGGGTTGATCCGGGCGGGGTTAAAACGTATTTCGGGGCGACTTTTTGCGGCGGTTCAGGAGCAGGAGAAGTCATACCACACATATTGATTGATGGGCTTGTTTGGTTCGGTGGGTGGAAAACTTTTCGGTACAAACTGCAAATCGTTGCCAAATTTGATATTGATGAACTACCAAAGGCTTGAAGTGAAACTGAGTGCAAAAAGTTTAGTTGATGGCAAGCCAAATAGTGCAATCTTTGCTAATGCAAATAGAATGAAGGTACAGTTGCTACCAAAAACGTGTGAGTTTTGGCATAGAAGAAAATTAAAGCCCAAGCATAATGACAAAAACGGCAGAGACTCCACAATACTTCTTCTGCCCTCATTACTCATTATGAAAATGACAGAAGTAGAAGCAGAAAAAAAGTATCTAACCATTCAAAATCAGCCATATGGAAAGATATCTTTTCATGAGCTGCACAAACAAATGCGATGACGAACTGGGTGAGAGACGGAAAAGAAGCAGAAGGGAAACGCAAAATACAAAACAAAGGAAAATGCCTCAGCGCCTATGAACACACGTATACATTTATAGCTCTGTATATGTGTGTGTGTGTTTGCTTGTGTGTGTAAAAGTGGTTGCGTGGAATCTGCTAAACGAGGAAACTCGTGTATTTTTCGGGGTTGCTGGGAAAATTGTTGAAAGCAGCAGCGCTGAGGCGATGGGGGCGTTGTGTGCTATGCCTTGCTATGTACTTGAACAAATTACGGTTTTTGTTTTATGTAAATGAACATGAATTTTGTTTAACTTGAGATTTATAAGGGCGCTCTCTAATGTATGAAAAAGCCGTATCTATTTACAGAGTTGTCCTGCTTGACTGAATCAGCAAGTATTGCTGGCTGAATCGCATGTTAACTGTACCCAATAGTTCCATATTCCTATTATAATATTGCATGCACTGCAATTTAATTTATTTTATGTTGATTGTATTAAAATCAATGGCGCCATTTTCGATAAACAGCCGCATGCGACACTGGCGTACAATTCTTGCAGATGGTGTGTGTATGTGCTAATGCGTGGCGCCATCTATCAGCAACAGCATGCACCAAATGACTGTAAAGTGTGCTTAGCTTTGTACTTGCAGTTTTAGTTTGTGTCTTGGCTAGCGTGTGTCGAGCGGTTTCTGTCTCTGCTAAGCGCAATGCTGGATTAACGTGAGGCTGGCTGCGCTTAAACTGAAACACTTGCGTTTAGTTGGCTGCAACAGCTCAACGTGCGGCGCCAAGAATTTGAAATTCAAATTTCAAAAGTTCGCGCTGTTCCCATTAAAAATGGGAAAAAGGGAGTTATAAAGTACTGCTAATGTATGTAACAGGCAAAAAGAGCCATTTCCGAATATATAAAGTACATATATTATAGATCCGCATCCGTCTCAGAGACTATAAGAACTAGAGACACCAGTTCCTGTATACCATACACAGGTCAAGTTTATTTCAAATTTCGGTTGCACCCCTCCGACAAGTTAAGCGCTCAGCTTGCTTGCGTTGCCGCTGAACTACTTGAAGTGCAAGTTGGGAGCAGCGAGTCTCGTAGTAGGGCCCACTCGATTACAGCATTCTTACTTGTTTTTCCAATAACCCATACAATTTTGTTTTGCTTGTACCCGTTTGTACCCGTTTCCTAAAACTGATTTTGATTTGATTTTGATTAAATTTAAGCAAATCAAAATTAGTTTTATGTCTTCAATTTAAAATAACTTTGTTTAAAACAAACCAGTTGAAGTTTATTATAAACAAAAAGTACTAATTAACTAAACTAATATTCCTGATTGAAATATGCGTCATGTTGAAAATGTGTGGCACTTAAAGATATTTCAACTAAACTCTTGAATATCTTTATATGTAATTGTTAACTAAGATAAGTTTCATAAGCTGCAGCTTTGTTCAATTAATGGGCTATAAATATAACAATTAAATTCAAACAGAGACACAAACAAAAGCAAGGAAATTGATTGCATATGAAACTTAAATACTCAATTGCTTGGTGTATTTATGCATTTGTGCCAATTGTAAAACAATTTCAAGTTACATATTAAACGATGCAGATTATGTTAAGGATTTAGTTTGCCTTTATATATTCATAAAATGCAATTCAATTGATAAAATGTCAAAGTTCAATATAGCAAAACATATATAAGTTGACTTAATCACTTTGCAACATATAAGCAAATAAGCTGCAAAATGTGGCAATAAATAACGCTGGTTGGTTTTTGTCTCTGATTAGAGAATTGAGTTTACAAATCCCCATTTAAAATGCTGGTCGTTTTACAGTTTTACAGTTAGCGAGGCCAAAATGGCAATAGTTGTTGCCACTGCCACTCATCAATATTGATTGCAGCCTTTTGTTGTTGTTGTTGATGTTGCTGGTGTTGCTGGTGTTGCACATGGTATGCATGCTGTGTGTTGCAGGTGCCATGTTATTTTACAAATTTTCGGCACAAATTTGTTATGCCACAAATCCCCAGAAGCGCTTGTCAAAACTGTTGCTGTTACCACGTTGGCCAAAAGCTGAGCTACGAATTGGCCAACACCCTTAGCCAACACCCAATTCACCAATCAGCCAATCATAAATACTTCATTAAATACGCAACTAGCAAAGCGGCCAGCACAGTGCACAGTGCAACGAACATATGCCAAAAAGGTATACCCACACTTAAATATTTAGCTTTTTGCAGCTTTATGTAAAACGGCTTACGTACAACGTTCAACTGGACTTAAAATGCTTATTTTTTCTTTTTTTTAAAGAGATCAACTTTAAGCTTAAATTCTTTTGAAATGAGAGTTTATTGATGGCCGATTACAATTTATTATAAAACAAAGAAATCAATAAAGTATGCATTCGAATTTAAGCTGATGCTGGGATTTTAATTTCAATAATTTTTGGAAATTTTATCCCAATTTTAAGACTCTTAAGAATCCACTTTTTATACCCTTGCAGAGGGTACTATAATTTTGTCTGTATGTCTGCTTATATGCGAACTAGTTCCTCAGTTTTAGAGCTATAGTTATGAAACTTGGCACAGATGATTCTTCTTTCTGCCTGCAGTACATATGTTAGAATCGGCCAGATCGGACTACTATAACATAAAGGAATGATCGGTTGCAAAATAAGTTTTTGTATGAAAAACTTTTTTGTTTTTCAAAATAACTCAACCAATCTGACATTGTCTAAGTTTTAGCACTTTTCACACATGTTGACAAAATTTCATCGAAATCGGACCACTATAACATATAGCTGCCATATGAACGATCGGTTCAAAAATGAGTTTTTGTATGAAAAACTTTTTTTTTTTTTCAAGCTAACCCAACCAAACTCACAAAACCTAAGTTTTAGGATAGAATTTCATATAAATCGGACGACTTTATCTTATAGCTGTCATAGGAACGATCGGATGAAAAGAAGTTTCTGTATGAAAAACTTTTGTGTTTTTCAAAATATCTCAACCGAACTCACTATATCTAAATTAAAGCAAATTTGATCAAAATCGGATCACTATATCTTATAGCTGCCGTAGGAACAATCTGTTGAAAATTAAGTTTTCTTATGCAAATCTTTTCTGCAAGGGTATATATCTTCGACACGCCGAATTTTGTTAATTTTGTAATTTGACTTAACACTTTTCGTTCCACTGTGCAATGGAGATGAGCTTGTAATAGTTTTTGATTTGTGTGCAGGGACCGGTGTGTTAAATGGGTTGCAGGGTGGTTCTTATTGCTTGGTGGAGAAATACGTAACGCATTAGTGGCCTGTTTTCAAAATCCATGCTATGGCATTAATTTATCCAGTTTTCCATATGCCACGCACCGAAAAGTGTTTGGCTTGTTGCATATTTGAAGTGGTTTTTGATGTCGTCCCTTTTGGATTGCTTGCAACGGGGACCGCAGCAATGTGTGTGTGTGTGTATGTTTGTGTGTCAGTTCTTGTTACCTGCTGCACACGTAAACACCTGAAAGCTGATTGTGAAACGTGCGGCTAAAATAATAATAATAACAGCTTCGTTTGGTTTGCCAAATTGCTATTTATTAAAAATCAATGTTGCTAGCAACAAAATCAGCAATTTAACCAGCCTCAGAGCAGCATGCAGCATGCGGCATGTGGCATGTGGCAAGCGTATGGTGGCAATATGTATCTGTGTCTGTTCCAACCGGCTGACGTCGACAGTACCCATAGTTGAGGCCCCAGGGCCGCACTGCGGTCGGTGTTGCTGCCATGCTCCAATAACTGTTGTAGCAACACTCCCCCACAGCAACACCCACCCATATACAATCATACAGCAGTTGCTTACTACCAGCATGCCACATATGCCACAGCGCCAAGAGAAGCTGCACAGTTTTTGGGATTGGGGGTTGGGGGTGGGTGGGTTGGGGGCTGGAGTTCGGCATTTGGTCAGCCAGGCGACATTTCCGGGTAGTTTGAAGTAATTGCTTTGCAAGCTGTTGCCAACGTCGCGTGGACATTGGCGCACAAGGATGCCGCAGTCTGTTGCACAGTTGAACCGACTGCCTGTATCAAAGGTTGGAGGGTGAAGGGCTAAGGAGTCCTTTCGACTGTGTAGTGGTCAGCTTAGCCAGCAAGCGGCTTAAGTTGGGCAGTTTACCAAGCGACGGCAGCAGCAACAGCAACAGCAACAACAAAAGCGGCCCACGCTGCGTATGAGAAATTTGTCAAGTAAAATTGCAGCCGGAAGCAAATTTTTGGCAGTTTTGAAGCAGCTTGCAGTTTAAACGAGGTGTGCTTTTAAAGTTTTATAGTTTTTTAATTGAATTTTAAATTATTCAATTTTTTTTTCCGGTTTTCTCTTTTGTTTAAATATTGTGAAAGTGTATTTTTTCTAAAATATTTTCATTCACACTTTTGACATAATTTTGCGATTTGAATTCACTTGCAGTTGCTTAAGAATAAAATAAAGATTCAGTTGAAATAGTATGCAATCAAGTAGCTGAACAACAATAATCATATTTAACACATTTTAAAAATTTCAATTTCATAAAATGTGCTATAAAGTGAAAACCGGAACAGGCCTGATAAAGTTGACCCCACCTCACCCTTTACTTACATTAAAATAATAATATTATTTTTAAATATATCCTACAAAATGTAGTAAAAAATCATGTAACAATTTTTGATTACCATAAAAAGTTATCTTCATAAATTTTCAGCTTTCAAAACTTTGACAAAATTGAAACGATTTCAATGTGGAATGTATTTTTTATTATGATTTGTCAGCTTTCAAAATTGTATTATTATTTGTTTAGTGTAGTCGAATTTGCTTTTAAATAAGCATGTAACTCCCCCAACTACACATTTTCGAAATTTTTTTTAAGCCGACAAAACTTTTTTGATATTGATTTGATTTCCATGCGGAAAGCGTTTATGGTAATGATATGTCATCTTTATTGATTCTGCAATCAAAATGATATAATTTGAGAAAATATTTTGTCGATAAATAGCGTCTCCCTCTTAACGCATTTTCGAAATAAATTTCATTCATTTTATTCAAAACATTGTCAAAACTGGACCAATTTTTTTTTCGAAATGTCTTTTTGCTCATGATTTCTCAACTATATTGATTATCTGCTTAACATTTGATTAATGCAACCTCCCTTTTAAACTTTTCAAACAAATTTTTGTTCAAAAAGTCCCATAACTTTGACAATCTTTATTGATATCGCATTGATATTAGTTTCTGAAAACTATTATCAGCTTACTTTCGTACGAAAAATGAAAATAAAAAGTTAACATCTTGGTTTTCTAAAATTCTTTACAAGATTTTTACTCCCTGTTCCCATTAAAAATGGGAAAAAGGGAGTTATAAAGTTCTGCAAATGTGTGTAACAGGCAGAAGGAAGCATTTCCGACTATATAAACTATATATATTCTTGATCAGCATCAACAGCCGTGACGATCTAGCCATGTCCGTCTGTCTGTCTGTCTGTCCGTCTGTCTGTCTGTCCGTCTGTCCATCTGTCCGTATGAACACACAGATCTCGGAGACTACAAAAGCTAGACACACCAAACTTGGCATGTAGGTTCCGCAGATCAAGTTTATTTCAAATTTCGGATGTACCCCCCCGCACCCCCGCAAATCGCAAAAGACTCCCACAGCCACAATTTCAAAGATAGAGCTTTAATTTTTGTTACACATGTATGTTTAATCAATGTCTTTCGGATGTGTAAATTTCAACACGATCGGATAAATAGCACCAAAGTTATGGAAAAACTTATTTCCCCTGTCTCAGCAGGCAGAAATAACAGTTTGACATGCACTGTGCAAGTTGAGTACGCTGCTTGCTTGTGTTGCCGCTGAACTGCTTAAAATGCAAGTTGGGAGCAGGGAGTCTCGTAGTCGGGCAAACTCGACTAGAGTATTCTTACTTGTTTTCCAACATTTTTGGTAACTTTTCTGCCTACCCGCTTGAATATTTTCTTTAAACGAATACAATTTTTACGTGACTTTGGGTGCAATTTTTTTGTTTAACCAATTTTGGCTGCAGTTGTCACAATTCGACGAGGTGTGCAAGTTGCAGGTTTTCTTTACAGATTTTCATTTTCAGTTGTATTTTTTTTGCTTTATTTTTTGTTGGACATACTGTATTCCGGTAGTCCGGAGTTAGCAGGCATTCAGGTCGAGCCGAGCATTGCAATGGCTCCGGATCCGGGTGTCCAACACATGGTGGCTGTGGATGTGTATCCGTGGCGGCATCCGTAAACATATCCTGCTACGGATTTGCATTGCGAGTGAGTCTCGCGTGTTGCATATTAACTAAGTGAAACATTTCGTTGACAACTTTTCAAACATTTGTGCGTCCTGTGCAAATATTTACCCACGTGTAAGACAAACACGAACACATACACAAATAGCTTTTTGCCAGCAGGATGCTTTCATTTTGGGGCCTTTTGACGCCTCAAGACGTTTTGAATTGAAATTTAAATTCGATACAAATCGTTTGAAATAGCCAAAAGAAAAGGGGGAAAAAAGGCCCGTATAGCCGTATCCTTTTGACCGTATCGCTTAACGTTTTCCATTTTCTATCAGTCGATGCATACTTTTTTTTTTTGTGTATTTATCACGCTGCAGCATTTCAAATACAAATGTGCCAAGGCCAATAAGTCTACCCAAAGCTAATATCCTTGCCGGGCGGCCCCCATTTTGCATAGTCTGTGTGTCTGGGCAGGATTTGTGCAAAATAGCTAACAGAAAAAATATGTGTTCCTAGCATACATATTTATTAAATATTGAATGGTTTCCTTTGCCAACTGCCTGCAGGCGCAAAAGTTACTTTTTTTTTCCTATCTTTGTTTCCCTTTTGGTCCTTTATGCCTGTGGCAAGGAGCAGCCTGCAAGCTGATGAGAGAGACGAAGAGAGGGAGTGAGCTTCCTTACTGACTTGGGGTTAATATTTGAATATATATGCAGATGATAATGTTGATGTTGATGTTGATTAATTTGTTTCCAAAATGGCAACCATTATGCAGCATTTGAGAATCATTTAACTGACAGATATAGAAGTTTTATATGATGTCTATAATGGTTATGAGCTGTCTATAACTATAAGAACTTGTATATAACTTATGATAACATAAGCTCAAAGCAACATCGATAAAAATGTAGTATAAATAGAATATCTATAAATGTAGATAATACGCTTCTTTTGTAATTGCTGATAAGCATAGTTAGAGCTACTAAGTATATATATTATATCATGTGAGTTGGTTTTATTATTATTTTTTTTATTTATTTTTTGTTTATGTTCGAGTATCCAAAAATGTTCCAAGAATGTTTACAATTTGCCCCAAATCTCGATGGTTGAGTTCACACCCTGGCTTTTCTGGCTAACCAAATCGATATTGGCATAAAGATAATTGGGACCACCGGATCTCAGGTAAGGTGTGGCGCCAGAGCTGTTGCGGAAGTTATCGATAACATAGATGACGGTAATGTTATAACGGTTGAAGACGCCCTACAAAAAAGAAAAAGTTATTAGATTTTACATAGATTGAGTTTTACTCTAATTAACTTACTGAACGGGGGAAATTCGCATAGACGGTCTGGCCAGCATTCTTCACGGGTCCACGAACCTCCGTTGAGCGGGAGATCAAAGTATCGGTACCGTTCCTTCTGCCATAGGTAGCACTGTAGGCCTGGCTGGCGGCGAACACGGCCAGAAGAAGAACACAGCAGTATAGGAATTTCATGATGACTTCTTGAAGACGCTCGATTTGATACTGTTTGAATACGGCAAATAACGTTGCTTTTTATATGCCAAAATCGTTGCTCAGTAATCGCATAAGCAACATACGAGTGTTTTTTTAATTAACTTTTACGGAGAAAGGTTTTTTTCTGTATTTTTTGTAGCTTATCGTAGGTGTCTCTGCTTACCCAGGTGTTTGTGCTGAAAGAGAGCGCCCCCTATTCTCCCGCACTTCCTCTCCTATAGTGAACTTAAGATAAGCAGTTTTTAGACTCTCCAATTAAGTTGACTCACTGCACTCGAAAGTAGCCTCTTTGTTGTAGACATGTGTCTATTATAACTGTTGTGGGGGGACACTCCAAATTAAAAAAATCACAGTCCCAAAATAATAGAGAAATTTTTATATTTAGCTGATATCAAATTCGTGGAAGTTTATTGGTCAATAAAGTCTTTATTGGCTATCAACTTTATGGTTCCGGGAACTTTTGCTATTTAAAAATGATTCTGCAGAAAATATGTTTGAGATCAAATCTCAAGTTGCAATTTTGGAAAACTACGGAGAACTAAATTCTAAGAATTTGGTGTATGTGTTTTCAAGGGATTCGATTATATATTTTAAAACAATAATAATCGATGGTGGTTCGATTAATCGTATTTAATTGATAATAATTATTGATTATAAATTATAATGAAAACTAAAAAATGGTTTTCTTTCCACTTTTTGTTTTTTTTTTTTATTTTACAAACTGGAAACTTTTTATAATCAACTCATTTTGTTTGATGTTTTGTGAAAAATTGTGCTAAGAACAGCCACTATATTTTTTTTTATGTAAAACAAGCCTGAGTTTGCAGAAAAAAAAAATGTTTGCGAGCTCGTTTTCGAGCTAAATGGAAAAAGCTAGATTTTTGATTTTTCTAAAAGGTACTCTCAGAGAATTGTCAATATAGAAACCAGATTTTGGATTCTTATGAAATTTCATTTTTCATAAAATCCACCAGTACATTACTTTTCAAAGTTCTTGTAGACTCAAACTGAAAATTACTGTAAAATTTCAAACTTTCAAAAAAAGCTAGATTTCAAACGGAATTTTCTCCTAAAACACAACAGTTGAAAATTTTTTTCTTTTTTTGAGTCTGTAGCTCAATTCATTCATAACAAAATAAGGGATATTTTATTAAAATCGATTAACAAAGAATGAAGTTACCGGCTCTTTAGTAAAAAATGAGAACATTAATTTTAAGTGTGACACGCCCAGTTTAGGGGCGGCTGCAAATTGATTTGGTACGTGATTTTTGTTACAAATGTTGATCAACTGCTTAAATTTCATTCCGATCTTAATTCCCCGCCTTCTCAGCAGCAATTTCGCAAGGAATTTCGTAGCCAGTCACAATAGATTAGTTTAATTTGGAAGTATATTCGTTGTTAGATTGAAAAACCCTTTCTGCCATCAGGAAAAAGATCTTAGCAAGCGTTGATCTGGTTATTTACATTACTATATAAATTTTAGTAAGCCTTGATTGTAATGACACAATTTCGAGATCAGACTATCACAGCCAGTTTCAAATATTTTCATTCTCCAATTCTGTTTTCATTGTCAAGAACAAATTTTCTTAAATTATTCTTTTATATTCGGATTTCATCGAACATGTTGTACGTTTCGGGTGTTCCATCGGGTGACTGACTTGATGGCGTCCAGCGAAATGTTCCACTTCTAGTTCTTCAGCGTTTTCTTGCCCAAGAGTGTGTTATCCGTCAAAAGACTGCGGAACGTGTGTGTTGTACGAGTTTTAGGAACAGAGCCTTTATGTACGGCTTGCACATTTGGCGGTCTGGAGAGGGATAACACAACCATGGTGAAGGAAACGTTGAAGAACAAGAAGTGGAATATAGTAGCTGACACCACTGCGACGAAGTGAGTCCACTTTTGGCAAGAATGACTTGGTCTCCACTTCTTTGACTTGACTATGCTATGTTTTCCTCCGAATCCTTATTCTAACACAGGTCAACGCCGATATCAGCCACCTCTTCAAGAATTACTTACCATCAGAGTAGTAGCAAAAAGTTGCGCCTCCGGAGAACATGGTGCTTTCTATTCCACGTCGGGTCTGATGTTGCCCTCGGGTTATTCCATACCCACTGGCCAACTACCAGTGGCCAAGTCGCCCCCTAACTTCCCGTTGCCCATCTACCCGCCCTTCTTTGGATTTGGCGCGGGACAAAGCTAGCCCAATGAGGCACATTTCCCTGGTGGACAAGTTTGCAGTTGGGCCACAGGGTGGTGTCTTTCCGGCCAGACCACAGGGTGTGCCGTATCCAGTTGGCCCACAGGCTGGACAGTATTTTGGTGGCTCAATTCCAGGAAAACCACCGTCCATTTCAGTCCGGACCACTAGGTCTTTGCTTATATATGCTTAATGTTAAGAATTATGAATTATTACAATAAAAGCAACTTAGACACAAGATCTGTGGTATTATAATTTAACTTTCATTTGTCTAAGACTAAAAGTAAACGAAACAACAAGAGTTTCCAAAGAATATTAACAGAGTCATTCTAACGAAAAAAGATACTCAGTCTGTGCGCTTTCTTCTTAAATGGATCATGGAGATAATGCATGTCCCAATAAAAACATTGGAAGAGTTGCATACCGTAGCAATCCCTTGTCAAATTATTTATAGTCTCTTTCCAAAATTGATTCCCATTTCCAAAGTCAATTTCACTGCTAGTGCTGCACGCCGTTACGGACAACTTCAATCTGTTAAGGAGTTTTGATCGGCTCGGAATATCAAAGAAAGTCTTCACTAAGTAATTATCTATATCGGAAGCACCATCCATCTCAGAGCGACTTGAATGGTCTTCTATCATTCGGCTAATCTCTGTAGGTACTAAAGTATTTGATAGATCCGGAATTTCTGAAGCATCCAAACTTACCTTGTCCAGATCCGAGTCACTATCCATCTCAGGTGGTAATGTAAATGAACGACTTTCATGATCTCGTTCTCTGTGGAAGGAGTTGATACATGTATATTATCTGAAGCGTCCAAGCTTATATTATCTATACCTGAAGCGCCATCCATCTCAGAGACTTTCGCGGTAAAGCAATTGAAAAAAGATATTCTTCCATAACATTAACATTGGCCATATAACATTTATATAGCCATCTTGTGAGTGGAAGATATCCACGTCTACGCGTCAAATTGCTTAGTGGAGACTCCTTTGATATTCTGAGCAGATCAAAACTCCTTGACGACAGATCGAAATTGTCCACAACGGAGTGCGGCCCACCTCTTGTGATTGACATTGGAAATAGGTATCGATTTTGGAAAGAGCCGATGAATTATTTGACAAGGTAGAGCTACGGTATGTAACTCTTCCAAAGTTTTTATTCTGATTTGCATTATCTCCATGATCCATTTAGGAAGAAAGCGCACGGACCGAGTATCGTTTTTCGTTCGAATTACTGTTAGGATTCTTTGGAAGCTCCTGTTGTTTCATTTAAAGATGTCTTCTAAAAAGATAAAGGCTTGATATAAAAATAAGAAAAAGTGAAAATTTTGTAGAATAAACTTACTTTTAGTTTTGGACAAATGAAAGTTAAATTTTATTTTATTTTAATTTTGCTCTGTTCAGTTTGAACAGTTTCCGAAGAATGAGAGTTATATTCATAGCAGTGTTGGACTTTGATCTAAATATTTTCATGGCCTACTATGAGTATTGTTATACAGATGCCCACATAGGATTTTGTTTGTTGAAACCTGTGGGCCAACTGGATACGGCACATCCTGAGGTCTGGCCTAAAAGACACCACCCTGTGGTCCAACTGCAAACCTGTCCACCAGGGAAATGTGCCTCATTGGGGTACCTTTGTCCCGCGCCAAATCCAAAGAAGGGCGGGTAGATGGGCAACGGGAAGTTAGGGGGCGACTTGGCCACTGGTAGTTGGCCAGTGGGTATGGAATAACCCGAGGGCAACATCAGACCCCCGTTGGAATAGAAAGCACTATCGATGGCTTGCATGTGCTCCGGAGGCGCAACTCTTTGCTTCTACTCTGATGGTAAGTAATTCTTGAAGAGGTGGCTGATATCGGCGTTGACCTGTGTAAGAATAAGGATTGGGAGAAAAACATAACATAGTCAAGTCAAAGAAGTGGAGACCAGGTCATACTTGCCAAAAGTGGACACACTTTGTCGCAATGAAGTCGGCCGCTATATTCCATTTCTTGTCCTTCAACGTTTCCTTGTTTTAAATGAATTGAGCTAAAGACTCTAAAAAAGAAACAAATTTTCAAATGTTTTCTTTTACGAAAAATTTTTTTTGAAATTTTGTTTTTGAAAACGTGAAATTTTAATGCAAAATTTTCAGTTTAAGTCTAAACAGCGGCTAGGCAAACAAGAATTTTTTAAATTGAAATTTCATAAGAATCCAAAATCTGGTTTCGAAGCTATCCACAACTCTCGGAGTTTACCTTTTTGAAAAATCAAAAATCTAGCTTTTTCCATTTAGCTCGACGACGAGCTCGCGAAGATATTTTTTTGTATTTTTTTTTAGACTCAGAGGCTGGTTTTACAAGAGGAAAATATAGTGGCTGCTCCAGGCACATTTTGCTGTTGTATAGTGAAACTTTTGCCAACTTCTCAACTTCAAGAATGCAACAATTATATATTATATCTATTTATCTATTTATATTGTTATTGTTATCACAGGTCTGTGGTTAATTTTAGCACGTGTGTTTGTTTTATCAAAATAGATCGATAGCTTTTGTAGAACTTGGACGGATTATAGATTTTTAAGGAAAATTAAGTGTTTTTTTTTTCGAATGATATGATATTGTTGAAGCATTTAAGTGGGCTTAAAGTTAGACCAAAAATAAACAAGACTTTTAATTTAAACTGAATAGTTATTTTGCAAACAAGTGCGATAAGAAATGTACATTAATATCAATTTTAAACTAGTAAAGATAGCTTTAAAACTGAGAGATTAGTTTGTATAAAAGTAGATAGAAGCATAACAAAAGTGTTTTACCATTTTTAATGGTATAAAAAGAGAATGATAAATTATTAAATTTAGCTGTAAAGAATTTACAAATCTTCATTTAAATTTAAAATTTAAAACTAGTCAAAAAAATCCTAAATAAATTGTCTTTGAATGCCGCAAAATATATTTGCACGCAGGTTATTCACACTTGCACTTTTGTGTGTGAGTGTATGTGTGTGTGTGTGTTGAAATTGATATGGAAAATGCATTGTTATAGCACTTAAACAATTGCATATTGATTGCAGCCTTTGGGAAAGCAATAAATATGCGAAAACGAATACGAATACGAATATGAGTATGAATTCCAATTTTAGCTGCAAGGCATTTAAAGTCACAAACAAAATAACAATAATAACAAATGATAGCTTGAGGCTATCATTGTTATTTCTGAAATGTTGTTTAATTATGCTTGAAAGTTTTGTGGGCTCATTCAAAATGCTTATGACTAATATTTCAAATAGCTGTGCGTCCATTATAACTGTTTGCTATGCCAATTGACTTGAAGTATATCTAAGTTTATATATATATAGTATGCACAAGTATCTAAGATATGCCGCCTGGGGCTTTATGGCTGCCACAAGTCCACCCCAAACCCCACCCCCTCCCTTTTGCTTATCTCTGGAGCTGCTGACTGAAGTGACTCTACGGCTGGCTTGACTGCATATTTATTGCAAATTACAAAACCCAAGTCACTTGGTTTCAAATAAAATCTCATTACTTGCAGCAGCACAACGCACACGCTCCTGATAAGGGTGGACAGGGTAGGCACTTTTTCACCCCACCCTCCCTCTTCAACTGCTTCCAATTGCAGTTGAGCAGACATATTTGTCACTTATGAAAGGGATAATTTGCTACGCTTGCCAGCGACAACAACAGAAAGTCACAACAATAACAGGAGGACCAGGCAGAAAATGCTTTTGGGATTTGAACAAAGAAAAACTGCCTGCGGCCAGAGAAAAAATTGTGATGCCGGGGTAGCAAAAGAAAAGCCAACGCAATTGCAGTAGACTGTCGGCATTTTTATGCAAAACTTGTTAATCACATTTTATTGACACATACGAGCAGGGGTTGACGGGTGTGTGTGTGGTGCAGGGGGCGGGCTTGGAACTGTAGTCCACGTCACTCAGGGGAATCGATTTCCATTTTTAAATTGGCCAAATTAAGGGCGGCTTCGTTGTTGCTGCTGCTGCTGTTGCTGCTGCTGTTGCTGCAATCGTTGCCTGATAAGCAATTTGCAGCTGAAAAGTACCCTCATTGCGGCACACACACACACACAGAGACACACACACACACACACTCGCACAAACACACTCACTTGTTAAACGAGATTCGACAATTGCCAAATTTAAAAGCAATAAACGTACGAGCAAATTTCTGGGCTTATGCCTCGTTTTTTTTTTTTTTTTTTGCTAACTGTTTGACAAGGGGACTGTGACGCGTGGCACATTGCCACCCACCACCAAAATGTCTAGCGCGGAGCTAGCTGCTCTCCGTTCAGTACTCAGTTTGAGTCTGACTGGCATTCCGGTGCTGACTGTGCCACATGCCACATGCCAAACGCTTCCCTTTCATTTGCGCTTTCAATGCCAATTGGAGCGCACCCTATGAGAAACTCAAACTCCCTCCGCTCTTCTCTTGCCTGCAACAGGGGGGCAGAGTTCAAAATGCGCTTTGGAAAAATGTCAAGTGCGGAATGTGCACTTTTGACAGTTTCAGTTCATTCGCCAGTCACTCACTCACATTCATACATATTCACACACTCACACTCACTTAGAGCAACCGTAGCCCTTCGTCTGATGAACCCTGACAAACCATTCTTTAACCCTAAAACATCCCTCACACACAATTTGCCCGTCAGACACGTACCCATAATAAACCTTGCAGGCTGCCTCCAAAAAACAAAACATTGCCTTTAAAATTTTGACTACTAAAGTTGCTCGACTAAAATATACTCTCTAATTAACGTGCTAATGGCATTGGCAACCAAAAGTCGATACTCTGTTTGGCGCTATTTCGTTAGCTTTGGCAATAACTAGTCGCTGTATGTCTTCAAGGTATTCAAATATCGATAGTAGCATCATCGATAAATAAGTTTTGATAGTCTCATTATCTATTACTGTAGTCTTTTTATAGTTGTCAAATATGTCAAACTATCAATACTTCAAAAAAAAACTATTAAGACTCGATCTGGTTTCTAAAACAAAATTGGCTATCGATACTATCGAAAGTGCCATCGATAGTTGCACATCTCTAGCTCTATTAAATTTAGAAATCCAGATAAGAGTTTTCAACTTTTGTTTCTAGTGAATTCTGAGATTTTGTTCTCTATTAGAATAAGTTTAAATATTCTACTCTTATTGGTAATTAATTCTGAGATTTCTTTCTCTATTAAATGTAGAAATCCAGATAAAAGTTTTCAACTTTTGTTTCTAATAAATTCTGCGATTTTTGTTAAGGAGTTCACATACAAACGTTCTACTCTTGTTTCTAATGAGTTCTGAGATTTCTTTTACTTTTAAATTTAGAAATCTAGATAAGAGTTTTCAACTTTTGTTTCTAAATAATTCTGAGAATTTGTTCTCTGATAGATTAAGAATATATATATATATTAAATTTAGAAATTCAGGTAAGAATTTTCATTTTTTGTTTGTAAAGAATTCTGAGATTTTGTTCTCTAATAGATTAAAAAATTCATAAAACTGTTTTATACTCCTGTTACTAATGAGTTCTGAGATTTCTTTCTATATTTAATTTGGAAATGCAAATAACAGTTTTCTACTCTTGTTTCTAATGAGTTCTGAGATTTCTTTCTCTTTTCGTTTTAGAAATGCAAATAACAGTTTTCAGCTCTTGTTTCTTAAAAGTTCTGAGATTAATTTCTAAACAACATTAGATACATTATTACACACCCGATTCTTAGATTGCTTACAGGGTATTATAAACAAAATCAAATATTAGAAAAACAAAGGGCAACAACAATTCTCATTCTCAGCATGTGTTTTTTATGTTTTTAATGTGTTTCTTTTTATATTTTTATTTTTGTTGTCAATGGGGGGGCGCCCTCCAATTGGAATTAGTTGCTGCTGCTAACAAAATAACAGTAAAAGAACTTAATGCGACAGCAAACGGCAGAACGGCAAACGGCAAAACGACAACAAAGCAAAGCAAAAAGAACAGGAAGTAGAAAGAGCATAAAAAAGAGTACAAAAAGCAAATAAGCAAAAAGCATACAAAGTGCTTAGTTGCTTTTGGTTGAAAGCAGCTCAAAAAGCAGCTCAAAGCGGCAGCAGGTTAAAGTTGCCATTGTTTTTGTTGCGCTTTGTTGTTATTGTTGTTGTTGCTGCTCTTTGTTGTTGTTGTTAATTGCTGACTTAATGGCGCTTTAATTAAATCGCAACACTGCAGGCGCCCTTTTAACCAAAACGCCCCTCAATTTACTCTACATGAAAAATGTATATGCGGTATTATGGAAAAAGTTCATGTGTGCACTTTCCCTTGGATTTTCGCCTCAACACCTCGCCCCCTCCCCCCCCCCCCCTCCCTTCACAATCTGGCAACATTTTGCAAAGTTATAAACTGTTTTTATTTCGCCATCAACGCTCAACACAAATGTTGCTATTTTTATCAATAACAAAAATAACAGCAAACAAATTTTGCGCTGACCGCAGACAAAATACTTTTCCGAACTGCGGCTACTGATAAGTTTTGCTGTTGTTGTTCTTCTTGTTGCAACATTTACTTCACATTGCTCTGTCTGCAGCTTGATTCGATTTTGATCTTCCTTAGCCCCAAACAGCTTTCTCCAGCTGCCGCCTGTGTCTGTGTTGTTTGGTTTTCGCAATTCTGCTTTAATTCCTGCTTTCGACATCGATTCGACATGAATTATTGTTACTGTTATCTTTGCGAAATACGAAACTCTAAAATTTGGCGTAAAATTGCAATTAACGCGTTGCACAAAACAACCATAGTCGGTTTTAGAACTACCAATGCCAACAATGATAATATGAAATTGCACCCAATTGGAACTGATTGCATGACGAATGTAGTTGCTAATCAGGTCTGTTTCGATTACTGAATCTGATGAAATTGGGATTAGAAATTGAAAGTTGTATTGATTGCCGCAAACCGATTGCAGATTCGTTTTCAAAACTTGTCTTATAACGAAAAATCGATTCGAAATGAAAAGTATACTTCAATGAGAATAGAGTAGATTGATTCTCTTGTATAGCATGTGGCCAATAAGAATACATACGGAATCGGAGTTATTAGCTCTTTCTGCATTCCGAAAATCAATAGAAAAAGTATTTGTATCTAACCTGCAAAATTTGGTGATTCTAGCTAATGGGAGATTTTGATAATTTGTGGGGGCGATGGTGAGTGTGGCCAATTTTTTTTGTAGTTATATCAATCAAGGAAGTGATAAGTAGCCCATGTGTCAATTTTGGTTACTCTAGCTGTTTTGTGGGGTGGGGATCTTAAGACTTTGTCTGCCTATGGTATATGTATAGCAACATATCAAGTTTGGTTGCTTATCACAAGTTGTTCCTGTTAGAAACCCCATCATATGGTTGCAGGGCCAAGAAGAATTCTGCTGCCTCGTCGTAGCGTGCGTATCCTCTCGAATGAATACATCAAAAAAGTATTTAAAAACAAGAATAAATAAGATAAGGAATAAGCAGCCAGAAGTTGCTCTTAACTCCAGAAGTTTTAAATAAGAAGTGAATATGATTTTATTGTCTCGGATCATAGTACTAGACCCAGCGTTTGCTAAAACCGTTTGAGAATTATAAGTGACAATCTAAAAAAAACTTTTCCACTTGTGATTTCGATTTTATTAGAGTGTCTTTGATGCTTACAATTTGATTTTGAATTTTCTTTCGCTTTGAGCTGCAGATGAAATGTCTGCTGTGAACTACCTAAAAAGTAAGAAAAGTTATCTTCGGCTGATCTGTCTGTCTGTCCATCTATTTATCTGCGAACTGTCTATCAGTATTAAAGTAATCTTAAACAAACTTGGTACAAATGTTTATCATATCAGTACATATGTCAGAACCGACCAGATCGGAGCACTGTAGCATATAGCTGACGCAGGAACAATCCGTCGAAAATTCGGTTTTTGAAAATAACTCGACCAAACTTACCAATTCAGAGTTATTCCATTATCTAAACATATAGTTGCAATAGGAACAATTGGAAGATTAGTTGTTTAATGAAAAACTTTTTTGTTTCTCAATCCTTACTGCGTTTTAGTTTGTTCTTGTCTTGCTGTCTAAATTTGATCAAAAACTGGCGACTATACTCTAATGCTTGCATAGAAACAATCTAAACACTTTGTCTGCCTACAGTATATACCAACATATATACCAAGTTGGTTTGCTCCAGCTTCAAAAATGTGGAAAAAAACTGCGTTCATACGGACCGGCTTACAGACAGGCGGACGGACATTTCACAAACCCAATATAGTCAATTTTTGTTTTTTTCAAAAAAATTTAAAAAAGAGCATAAACAGATGAAAAAATCGTTTTTAAGAGGTTAATATAAACATTAAACATTTTTTTTAAACATTCCTTAAATATTGGCCAGTAAAAAAGTATGTATCTGATATTCTAACTTAATTCAATTTTTTGAAAACAAAACCTTAGGAATGCTAAAGAGAGGTTTGAGAAAAACTTTTGTTATTCAACATTTGGGTTTCATCTGTTGAACTAATATTGGGTACGCAGTGTACATAAAAATATACACACGCACACAGACACGTACACAGCATACCACATCGTATAACGCTGGGAAATATGTTAAATTGTTTTTTGTTGGCTTTTATGATATTTACGTTTAATCAAATGGAAAATCCGTTGCAATAACTGAAACTGTAATAATAATATCGCAGTTCCAAAGAGCTGCCCCCTTTTGAACTACGTATATATATGCATAAAACAGTGTATATATCTCTCTGCAAATCTGTGCCTGTCTATACCTGTCGGTGCACGCTCGGTATTTCTCTTGAATAGCAGTAAACATAATCTCTATTGGGCTTTTTTTGCATTTTTGTTTTAAATTCTTATTTCCACGTATGCAAATGTATTTATTTTGTGGTTTCAAGCTTTCGCAATCAACGGTTTACTATTAAACACACACACTCATGCAACATTTTAATTAAAGTCGCATAGAGTGTAAAAAATCAACACACGCACACACAACCAAACCAAATTGCAGCCACAAAATTCATTATATGCACAAAGTTTCCACAATTTAACTTAACATTTCAAAACAATTGCATAAAATATTATAATAAACTGCATGAAAAACGCTTGAAAACACTTTTTATATTGTTATAAAAACGCTATTTAAGTCACATTTATATTTTTAGAGCCACAATTAATATTAAATTGAACACATTAGCAATATCAATATTGCAATATTGCACAAATAACAAATCAAATGATTCATTAATTATGATGGCACATTAATGATTCACAAATGCTTACGCATACATCATGTTCAATTTGTTGGCGTGTCAATTAAAGGTAAATCGTTATGGCTTAAGCTTCTAATTAGATTTTCAATTGGCATGAGCTATGCAAATTTCATTAGCATATGGCAAACCACGGGGCGTATGCATGATGCAAATTCTTTTTGACCATAAGCTAATGACAACTCAAGGGCTTAAGTTTTGTGCATTTTAAAATTTGTGCTAAAATAAATTTCAACCTAATTCGTAATCCTCCCAGTTTTAGTTACACATCACACATACGAACTGTGTGCCCTTATTTATACACACATTTATTTTTATATAATGTATTATTTTTGGAGTGCACACAATCCTTGATCCTTGCTGAGTTTTGTAAATGCACTCACATCATTAGTGTCGACAATTATGAGAGCGCATAAAAACACGTTAAGCAGGCAGCTCCAAAAGTTCAGTGTGGTTTCGTTTGGGGCCATGTTGGGGGCCATCAGCCAGCAGATGCTCATATGTGTGGCACTTGATTTTGGACACGCACAGCAAACAACACTGATGGCATTCAACACATACACAAACACCCAACAGCCAAACACCCATACAACCAAACAACCAACACCCAACACACAAACAACCAACACTCCCCAACACCAAAGCCCTTTGGTCAACTATGGTGATATTCCAGTTTTGCCAGCTCAGCGAACAAACATACAACGTGGCATTTTTTCTTTGGCCACTTGCCACTCAACAAAGTGCTGCCGTTATGAAAACGAAACGAAACGAAAAGGCGAATGTCCTCCAACTAGTTGACAACAACAAAAAAAAATCGAAAAGAAAAATGGGAAAAAACTGACAGTGATTTTGTAATTAGAGCGCAGCCAGTGGACCATGTTCTGCAAATGCGTTCAGTTCCCCATTTGACACGCACAACAAATATCTGTGTGTGTGTTGAATAAGGAACCCAGCTGGAAACAAGGAACTGATCAACAGAACAGCAAATAGTATTCTTGCAGCTTGTCTGGAATAGAGTTGTACATTTTAGTTCAATTGAACGATTAAGTTCAGCAGTTCAGTTTTTGCTGAACAAACTAAATGGTGATATAGTTCGTTCAGTCGTTAAGTTCTTTCGATGCTCAGTTCATTCGTTTCTTTAGCTTATTCATTCGTTTAGTTTGCTCAATGTTTCACTTCATTCGGTTCTTTAGCTCATTCATTCGTTTACTTCGTTCAATGTTTCAGTTCGTTTAATTGCTCCGTTCGTTCGATTATTTTGCTAGTTCAATCGTTTAGTTCGTTTAAATACTATAATAAGACTTTGCCTTTACAAAGTTTACCAAAAAGCGACAACGACCACATAAGTTCTAATTCTTTAAAATTTGACTTTCCCAAATTCAGGGCCATAACTCATGAACCAGCTGAGTTACTAAAGGTTTTAGTATGCACTTTCGATTATTATATAGCTCGATCTGATCGGACACTCAGAGCAAATCTCTTAAACGTGCTGGTTATAATGCTAGTCGACTTGCACACTTTTCGTGTTGCTTCGTCACTAGCGTGAACGGCCGTCTAGAGTGATTAGTTCAATTTGGTGAGAAGTTCAATCGAAATTATTCTGATACCACACTGGATTTCTAGTATTTTTCTTACACCGAAGAAAACCTTTCATTGAACCAGTTGTTGAAGTAAAGGGAAATATAAACTGGAATTAAAACATTTTTTACTGACATTTTTTTTGTTTGAACTGCTTTTTTTCATAAACTTAATTTCAAACTAGTTTCGAGTATTTAACATAATAAAATGTTTTGTTTTGTATTTAATTACTCCCTGTTCCCATTAAAAATGGGAAAAAGGGAGCTATAAAGTACTGCAAATGTGTGTAACAGACAGATGGAGGCATTTCCGACTATATAAACTATATATATTCTTGATCAGGATCAACAGCCGAGACGAACTAGCCATGTCCGTCTGTCTGTCCGTCTGTCTGTATGAACGCGTCGATCTCAGAGACTATATGAGCTGGAGACACCAAACTTGGCATGCAGGTTCCTGTATACCATACGTAGATCAAGTTTATTTCAAATTTCGGATGCACCCCCGCAAATCGAAAAAGACTCCCACAGCCACAATTTTAAAGATAAAGCTTTTTGGTACACATGTATGTTTAATCAATGTCTTTCGGGTGTGTAAATTTCAACACGATCGGATAAGTATCACCAAAGTTATGGAAGAATCTAGTTCCCCTGACTAAGCAGGCAGAAACAACAGTTTGACATGCACTGTGCAAGTTGCGTACGCTGCTTGCTTGTGTTGCCGCTGAACTGCTTGAAATGCAAGTTGGAAGCATTGAGTCTCGTAGTTGGGCACACTCGACTAGAGTATTCTTACTTGTTTTTTTTTTTGTGTGTTTTCAATTTTTGATAATGTTTCATGGTTTCTGACCCATAAAATATATTTCAAAATTCCTACACTCACAAAAAAAGCCATGCTAGTTCTAGACTTATATGGCTGGAATCTAACCCATTCTAATTCTTAAAATTCTAAGTATTATACGTACTTATATTTTCCTAAATTCAGCACGAAAAGGTTTAAAATTAAAAAAGACATTGTATTGACATAAAAAAGGAATCAAAAGCCTTTGGTTGAGTACGAACTTTGAGTTTAAAAGAAGTTATTTTGAGCTTGGTCGGATTTTGTCAACTTTTACCTAACTTGAGTACAGAATCCTTGATTCTTTTCTGAGAGTATTGGGTAGCTGTAACGCATACGACGCGTAACCCAATTAGAGAAAGAATCAACTGACAACCATAAAAGTTGGCAACTGGCTGCAATCCACCTCTATTACAGGGCATGCCAGGAGTACTTCTAACTGCAAGGAAGATTGCATGCTTAACTAAATTTGAGCTCTTCAAGCTAATGTTATCATTTGTTATACCTAATTGTTTTGCACCTAAAAAATAAGTATATTATAATGAAAAGAAAATCTCACTTTGTTACCACGTTCCGCTAGTTTCCACTGGGTAGCCGAGCACGTGCCGCAGCAACAGCATAACGCATAGCGCATACGACGCGTAAGCCAAGACAATGCAATCAGTGAATGAAGCAACTGACAAGCAAGTAACTAAATTGGCAGCTGACTGCATAGTACACGTCCATTCAGGATGTACAGCATGTACTGTAAGTCCTGCTGTAGATGCAACAGTGTGTGATACTTACTTAGGAACTACTGAAATCCCATTGATATATGGATGTAGAGATGAAGGGAGAGATAATAAAAGAGCTTTGTGTGTTTGTTGATGATTCAAAAGGAACATTTATTTAATTTGCTTTTTGTTTTGTTCATTTAGTTTTGTTGTTGTTTTTGTTGTTGTTGTCTTTAGCACAAAAATTGAATTTCTGTTTTTTTTTTTTAAATGCTTTTGCTGTAGCTTTATCTTTATCTTTGTTACCACCCACAGAGTCAGTTTCCAACAAAAAAAAACTGTCGCACAGATGTTGCTACGTTTTGTGTGTGTGTGTGTGTTTTAGTGTTAGTGTATGTGTGTGTGTTAGTGGGGTATTTTAGCAAATATTTATCAGTACACATACATATATACTAGGGTACATATATCTTAAGTTAGACAGAGACAGTGAATACATCTATATAAAAATTGGATAGTGTTAAAGAGTGAGACGTTGAGAATCTGAATGATTTTTTTTAAATTTTGTTTTGTTTTCTTTGATTGCTGTTTCAGTGTGTCTTTGTGTGTGTGTTTAGTTTGTTATTGTGTTGTCTTAAAAATACACAGAGAAAACCTAGTTTATGCATGTATTAGTATTAGTCATGTATCCTTTTTGCAGTTTTTGTAACAAAAACATCCGTTTAGGAATTGCTTACGCTTTGCTTTTTCGACAAAATATACATAGATACATACATACATTCAGGTTAGATACAAGTACAAGTTAAGATCTATATTAATATGAAACACATTTAGTTAGTTATAGTTAGTTGGTTGTGCAGTGTATTGTGCTGTGTGTATGTGTTTAGGTGTGTGTGCTTAGTTGTGTGTGTGTCAATTATCATTAACTATTTAAAACGGGTTTTACACTTAGGTATGCAAAAGTTATTTAATTGGAGTGTTTGTGTTTCATTTTTTCATCTGCCTTGCAGCTTTTTACATACACATATTCATTAAGTTGAGACAGAAAACTGATGTATTTAACATTCAGCAGAGAATTATTTGCTAGTTTTTAGTTTTTAGTTAGTACTCGTATTTTTTTTGTTTAAAACGCATTTTAGTAACATTCAATATTCATATTCATTCAGTATTTCATTTAATTACCTTTCGTGTGCAAAGTTCTTGATATTCAACTTGCTTTTTTTTTTTGGTTTTTCTTTGCTTAAAAATAAAATGTATATAGCTTACTTAGCTATATATAGACGAATAAGCAGTAGTTAGTTTTCTTTTTTTTTTTTTTGTATTTCAATGAATGACTATTTTTTTTTCTGTAGTTTTCTTTTTACTATTTATTGCACATTGAGAAAATTTGTATTCTACATTTTTGTTATGGCTGTCATTGTTGGATTTTGTGGTTTGATTTTTATATTTTAGACTTTTTTTTTTTTGTTTGCATGAGTTATGAACAACTTTCAGTTGTTTTTGCTAACAGAAATGCAAATAATAAATACGACTAGAAAATAAAAAACAGAAATAGAAATAGATCTCATAAACAATGCATTGCAATTCAAACTAAACTAAAGCATAAATAACAACAATAATAATAATCTTCATCTAAGCTGGGAACAGGACGAGCAGTCGGAAATTTAATAAGTACGACAGAAAGCTAGGCACAAAGAAAATTTGCTCTTTTTAGATAGCTATTTAAAGGAATAATCTCTCTTTGAATAACGAGTACACTGAGCGAAACTATTGGTCATATGAAAAATTACAAACTATTCAGAGACAAGTGATACGATTTAAACGATTCCATAAGCTTTTCTTTGTTAAGCAACTTGGACAGCTTAGAAATCATTAAAAGTTTACAGGCGCTTTTGTTGGCTAAGTTGCTTGGAAAGCTCATTAAAGCTTTCGTTCGAAATCATCAGTCATTTTAAAGCTGAGAAAGAACATTAAGGACAATTGATTTGATCTTGAGAGTTACTCGGAGCTTTTCTTGTTTAAGCAGCTTAGAAAGCTGCTGAAAGCTTTAGTCAATTGCAAGGCTGAGAAAGTATTTAGGAACAATTGACTTAATTGCAACGTTTCTAAGAGCTTTTTAAAATACAACTTGAAAAGCTCCCGAATTAATTTAGATTAAAGCTCAAAACTTGTCACTTTTATTGCCCTGAGTGACAGCTGCAGCTCACAAATTCTCATTAAAACTATATCGTATATCTTTCTTGATTTAGACAGGCTGAGTTTGTTAAAGAACTTGTCTCTGATAAATTAAATTAGTTTGAAATTTATTGCAGTTTCTATGTGTGTGCGTGTGTGTGCGTATGTGTATATCTGTGTATTTGAGAGTGTGAGTGTGCATTTTGTGAGACATTTCAATTAAGTTGTAGTGCTTTGTGCAGTCATGTTAGCTATTTTGCCCACAGCTTTTAACTTTCGTTTCGTGACAATGACAATTGTGTTGTGGAATTTGCTTTCTATTTAACATTTGCTTCACCTGATACAGATTCTGATTTGAACTCGTGTTGACTTTGTGGACTCTGACACACTAAAACAAAGGTCAGGGTGTGTGTTTTTTTTTTCTTTTCTTATATAATATTTGGTATAATCATAATAAGTATGGAATACTTGTAATATAAAAAAATGCTCGTTGGTAAATAAATATAAATACGTATAAATCGTATGATAACAATTGAGGACAACATTTGAGAACAAAAGATTCCTTACTTTGTTGTCGCACATTCTACTCTCTTTATTCAACTTCCTATTCCCTCTCTCTCTCTCTATTTGGATACACATTCAATAAAATATGCATTCTCAATATTTCACAATCATTTATCTTTTATTCATTTGTATTTGCATATCGCAATCTGAAGTGAACACATACATATATGTTTATTTACTTATGTGTGTTTTTCAATTTCTAGCTACTTAAATGCTCCAACTTTGTGCGTTCCAGAAAATGTTTTCATCTCAAGTTTCAAGCTCAATTCTTCAAACTAAATACTTTAAGAAATGGCTATTTTGTGAAATGAGTGGAGAAAACGTTTTTTGGAACACTTTTGCAAGTGCAACTGTCTCTGCTTTCTGCTTTAAACTCTGTTTGTGTTTTAATAGTTGTTTACGTATTTCAAGTGCAATCTGTTTCTAATTGTAGTTAATTTAATTGGTTTTATGTCACTTAAACGTTCTTCATATGTTACTTAATACTTACACTTAGATTATACACTTTATGTACATTCAGAGGATACACACATACAGAAATCTAACAGGTAGTTCACATAAAATCTCACATTTTAAATGCAAAAAGTTTTTAAATTTAATTTATCTTACGTTAGTTACTCGCATGCATTTTCAGTTATAATCCATACTCCAGACTCAGCCTCATCTTCATTCCACTTGAATTCTTACCCTGCAGTGCTATCAGTCAGTTCATCCTTCATCTCTCTAGATATACATGCCCAGATCCACATGAAAGTCCTGCAGATACGACAGCAGCTGCGAAGGCGTTGGACGCTGCTTTGGCTCACAGTGCCAGCAGCAGTTCATAACTGTAAAGCTATATACGCAATTGGGGTTGGAATTTTGATTGGATTTAACGTTAGTATTAGGGCTACTTACAATTCATCTGGACAATTGACGGGCTGCTCCAGACGATAGCCAGCTGCCAAGTAATTGGTAAGCTCAAATATGTCCACCTCCTCGTGCGGCATCTGTGCCAGTGTGACCAGCTCCCAGTAGAGCACGCCCAAAGACCAGACATCGCCCTGCGTGCTATAGAACTTCTTCTGCAGTGACTCCAGCGATAACCACTTCAATGGCCGATTCTCATTATCGCCCAGACAATCATAGTCATCCGGAAAGAGATCTCGCGAGAGTGCACTATCGCAAATCTTGACATAGGCCTCCTCATCCACGCTGCAAGCAGAGAGAAAAGTAGCGATTACAGCGATGTATTTTATGCTCGACTTCTTCTAATATTCGAAACTATCGATATGACTCTCGAAACTATAGATAAGAATATATTAGATATTGATGAGTCTATTAAAGGTATCGATTAGAGTCTCGAAACTATTGAAATTTCTTTTGAAACTATCAGAAAGACTATCAAACATATCTACAAGACTATCAAAACCATCGACACGACTATCCAACATATCGACAAGACTATCAAATCTATCGATAATACCTATTTAAACGATAAGACTATCGAAACTATGACACGACTAATAAATATATCGATAAGACATTCGAAACTATTGATACCACTTTTGAAACTATCGACAAGACTCTCAAAACTAACGACAACACTATCAAATCAATCGATAAGACTATCAAATTTATCGATATGACTATCAACATCTATAAAGCTAAATAATGAATACTTTTCAAAAGAACGATTATAACCTTGTAATAGATACGTTTATACAGCATTACTATTAATATATCAAACGAAAACATCGATACTGATACAAATTCAAAACTATATATAATTTTCCAACTTTTACATATACTTACTAGCAATTGCGTGTGGCCAGATCCTTGTGCACAATGCCCAATGAGTGCAAATAGGCCAGAGCCTTAGTAATATGCAGTCCAAACTCTACGAGCTGACGGGTGCTCAGCACTGTGCTGGACTCCCGAGTCTTCAACAAGTAGCTGCAATAAAAACTCAATTAGTTGGCACTCAAGACACAGTCGTAAGGCTAACCAAACTTACATCTTTAGATTGCCCTTGGACGGATAGGGATATGCTATTTCTGGCGGACCAGGTAGCTCTGTATTGGCCAGCAAAGGTGCTAGAATATGCTGATGACTAACGCCAATTAGAAGCGAGGCGTCCTGCAGCAGGCAGGCCACCTGGGTCAAGGAGGCGCCATCGATGACCGTCTTGACCAGCGCATCGCAAGTCTCTCCCAGCTTACCAGCATAGATGCGACCAAAGGTGCCCTCCTTGATTAGCTGCTCGTAGCTGAGTGCACCTGGCTGAACGCTGGGTATGCGTCGCAAACGCTCTTTGGTCGACTTCTCCCCATGTCCATGGCTGGCCATAGTTATGGTGCTGCCAGTGGCAAAGCCACCAAAGAGGCTGCCACTGCCATTGCCACGACTGCTCTTTGGTGTGGACATGCTGCAGGCCTAGGGGAGGAAAGAAATGTAAAAGTTGCGCTTAGGGTTTGTGGAGATTACTATAAGTTTAATAAGCCATAAAGCCTTGAACATAAAATCAGAAGAGTTATTCAAAAGACGATTAAGAACGTGTTTCTGGGGTACTTGAAGAGTTAAACATTTTGTCACCGTAGTAATTAAAGTTATATTCAATTTCGTATAAATTTTCCTAGTTTTCTATTGATTTAGGACGTCTTTCTGGATATATAGCTATATAACGCTCTCTCTTTGCGGGGATTTTGAGGTGTTAGGGAACTTGTAATCGCAAAGTTTTGTTTAAAATCCTAAAGATCGTAGAAGTTTTCAATACTTTAATTAACCAAAATGTCTAGTACAACAATCTGAAGAGTCATCAAATGAACATAGAACAACTTTCTGGCAGACTTTGAGACAACTGTATTGCTATTGTTTAATAAACATCCTTTACTTCAAGTTAATTAGTCAAAATTATAAAAGGTTTTTGGATTTGGGACATGTTTCTCAGCTTTTAGCAACGCATAATAAATTCATCTATGCTTGCATAGCAACAACATGTTAGGTTTTTTTTGGAGATGTATGGGGGGGGGGGAGATAAATGTTTTTGATAAAAGGGGCAATGGCAACTCAATTTCAGCTGCCGGATTTGCATCTTTCAGTTTGCATCCGTTTACCGTTAGTCATGCACTTGGCTGCGCTTCGTTCATTCATTTTAATGAATTGAGTTCCGTTTCCGCTTGAAGGAGCTGCTGATGTTGCCAACTGGCTGGTTGGAGTTAGCGTTGCCAATGGCGTCAAAGACTCGGTTCTGCCTGCGCCATAATTTGTGTATAAAATAGGGGAGTGGTCCTGTGTGTTGGCTAGGCTCTGGGGGGGGGGGGGGGGGGTAGGGTGTGTGTAGCAGGGTAGGGCTTCCGCCAGGACAGCCGTAGTTGTCTTACGGCATGAATAATTTATTGGTTGGCAAAAAGCTTTAATTCGTCGAGCATTATGTTTGCATAGCCTTGCGTCAGGAGTTGGGGAGGGGGCAGTCGGAGTCAAGCCCAAAGCCCTAGATGCAAGCACTGACAAAAACAACTATGTGGGGGAAGGGGGGCAATGTGGAGCGCAGCTGTAGGAAATTGCGAGATCTGAGTTGTATAAACAAGGTTTTTTTCGGGGGGAAGGCGGAAATTGCAGGAAACGGAGACTAGGGTAAGCGGCCTGGCAAAACACTCAAGATACTATGTATAAACCGAAGCTTAGGAGGATGCTCTTCCCTATCCCCGAACAGCGGCTCATTTATTTTCATAAAACACACACAGCGAAAATCATTTACCCGCCGCGTTGGGAGAGTAGGGTAGGCGAAGGGGAGGCAAAAGAGAGCGGGATCTGATCTATGGGAATCTCAATTCGCTGGGCTAATAAACTCAAGAAAAATCTCTTCATTTCTTTCTTAATTTGGTGCGGAAATTTACATAAACTGCGGCGCCACATTTGCTGGCCAATTCCATGTCCAAGTTGCAAGCGTAAATCTTCATCTTCTTCAGGTAAAGTGGATACAGTGGCAGTCCACCTGCGAGACTGGACAACAATTTCGCTTATTAAAAGTAACAGCTCCATTTCAGGCGACAATACGCGTTGTGTTTTTTGTGTGGACAATAACATTGTGGGGTAAACCGCATTGGCCTACACAAAGAAAGGACAATTGCAACATATAAAGAAGGACGACAATTACGACGACGACAACAACAGCAACATTGACAGCAATAAAAACAATAGTTGTTTGCCTTTTGTTAGTGCATTTCATTCATTATTGCCTTTATTGCCACTTTCCTCAGGCGGCGTTTTCCTATACCCCCCTTTTCGCTCCTTTGTGATGCTCAGCACTGTCTGTCGTCCTTTATATTGCTTGTTCCTGCTTGCTATTTGCTGTTTGCTGTCGCACAAAGAAAATTCAATTAAAACGCAACAATATCGCACTCCATCATGAAAGCTACAGCTCCAGCTCCTGGCTACTGACTCCTGACTCCTGGGCTTCTGGGCTCCAGTTCCGGCAGCTTTGGCTTTGGCCAGCTCATCAACACGCTCCCCTCGTCAGCGCACAGCTCGTGAATGGGTCGCTGGCGATAAATCCTTGTCGCCCAACTCGTCGGCCAACAACATGCAAAGCGCCCTACACACAATGGCCAACTTGGAGTCAGGGGAACAGGCAGCTGGGAGGGAACAGCGACAACAACAATGTCACCAGGTAGAGACAACAAAAGTGTCTGCGAGCTGCACCGGCGTCGCTTTTATGGTCCTATCGGAAGGGTAGGATAAAGCATCCCACCAATACTCCTCATTGGCAGAAACAATCGAAATATATGTATATACTTATGTACTTACATATATGTATACAAATCGGTATGTTTATTGCTTTTTTTTTTGCATTATCTGAGATGAGTTGCCTTAATGAGCACAGGTCAAGTGTAATTAGATTTAATGTAATCAGCTTAACATTACGATTATTCGCAGAGGGTAGATATGCGAAGCTACGATTCAGTTTGATTAGACTACGGTTCAGTTGAGCTGCGGATAATACGAATCTCGTCTTTGGAATGAGCGTGAATTGACATTGATTTGGTTTATAAGCAGCTCTACTCTAAAATCTGTTCAGAATTCGATTTAGTTAGCAATTATTCCAGAAAATAATTTATTCTTCAGTTTAGCAAATAATTCAATTCTTAAACTCTGTGTAGTTTACTTCCAGAAACAAAACAAGTAAGAACGTTGCAGTCGGGTACACCCGACTGCGATATACTCTTTTTTCGCATTTTTGCGGAGTCAAAAGTGGGCGTTGCAATTGTATTTTTGCTCAAATCATTCAAGTTTTGCCATCAATTTAAATTTGTTTGGGCCCGTTCTACAGGTTTGGGAAAAACAGACATTGCTTGATTGCAAGGGCGGGCAACTTGCAAAATTTGGTGATTCTAGCTAAAGGGGTGTGGGAGATACAGACTTTGCTCATTTGTGGGGGCAGCGGTGGGCGTGGTCAATTTTTTTTTAGTCATATCAATCAAGGAAATGATAAGTAGCCCTAGTATAAAATTTGGTTAATCTAGCTGTGCAAGATACAGTTTTTTGCCATTTGTAGGGGAGGGGGTGGGTGGGGTGGAGATCTCAACACTTTGTCTGCCTATGGTATATACATGTTAATACCAAGTTTGGTTGCTGTAACTTCTAAATTGTGGAAAAAAACTGATTTCATACAGACGGACAGGCGGACATTTCACAAACCCAATATACTCTTTTTTCTTTTTTTTTCAAAAAAATTTAAAAAAGAGTATAAAAAAACTAGCAGTTTGATGGCTAACGTAATGCCTGACAATTAAGCTGTGTTTAATTACAAGTCTGTACTTCCAACTAAAAACTTTTATAGTAAAAACTCATAGTTCAACTTTCTGAATTATAAATAAAAAAATGTTTCAAAAATGTATGCAGAGTGCCAGATGTTTGTCGTGCCCTAAAACTAGAGCAATCATCAAGCTTGCTTCTAAATCTAGTTCCTTTGTTTTTCAACTCATTTGAATTAAATTTCAATGCACATTGCAATAAAGCAACAAATATCAAACTACCAATTCTAACTCTTTCAATTGTTTGCTCCATTTTTATCAAATCTGTGTACGCGTCTGTCTCCTGTGCAAAAGTTGATCCTAGCTTGCATAGCCCAAACCCAAACTCCTACCTTCAAATTTAAAAGCAAAGCTATTTTTGTTTGTCATATTAAAAGTGCATGCCAAACAGACAAACAATATTGCTATGGCTTCTACTGTTGCTGTTGTGAATATGGCTGTTGTTGCTGCTGCTGCTGTTGCTGTGGTTCTTATTGCTAGCAGCAAAAATTGGAAAGCATTCGTGTTGCTGTCAACTGTCGACAATTCGCAGTTCTCATCTCGCTTTGCATTGACATTGTCGAGCTGATATGAGCAGCAGCAACAGCAGCAGCAGCAGCTACCAAAATGGCTGGCACAGGCACAATCTTTGATGAGGGGATGAGTTAGGTTGATAAGGGGGGGGGGGCAAGCCTGCTTGTTAGTATAAATTTGCACAAATTTAAACTGTTTGTGGCAGGGTGGCTGGGATTGTGCCAGGGGGTTGTGTTCTGTGTGTTGCTTGCTTGCCAACGAGGCGACACTTGGCAACACATAACCAAAAGCAACAACAGCAACACTAGCAACAACAACAACAACAGCAGCAGCAAAAACAGCAACAGTAGCAACAACAACATGCCTCAAAGCGTTGGCAATGTTGTCACTGGGTTTGCAGCTGTTTGGCTTTGTTGTGACATTTCTAATGACAACACAACATGGCAGGGTAGCTGTGTTAGGTGTGAGGGGAGGAGTAGTGTTGGCTACGGGGCTATTGGTCTGCAAATGACACACACACACACTCTCACACACAACCAACACACACACACATTGGCAGAGACACAAATTTCGGCTCGCATACTTGACAGGCGTCTGATTTGTTTATGTCACTTGCAGCTCTACGGCTGCCTGCACACACACACACACACAGATGACACCGCCCACCTCCTGCACCTCCTTCTACTTCGCCTTCGCCAACCACACCGTTGACTTACCCTGCAACTGGCTCTCGTAATTAAAAACGCTTGATGACAATTTTGCCAACGTTTTGAGTTTCTCGCAGCAAAATGCAGCACACACTTCCAAGCAACAGCAACAATACCCAGAAGCAACACCCAGCAGCAACACCCAGCAGCAACCACCAGCAGCAACAGCCAACAGTACAAAAACAGCAACAATTTTTGCGCAATTTCAGCTTGACAACGTGGGAATAGAAAAAATTCAGCCAGCTACTTTATCTGAACACTTTTAGCAAGACTTTTTGAAAGTGAGTCTTATTTGAAATTTTTCAGATTTTTGCATTCGTCAAAAATCAAATAAAATGCTTCAGCTATATGTTAAATTACCCAGCAAACCAAGAGAGTTTTTTAAGAGCTCTTAAAGACTCTTATTTCGGAGTGTTTTGCTCTTATTTGTGCTCCTAAAAGAATCTCGTAGATCGTTTTTTTGTACTACGCGGGACCCTGTCGAGAGTCTTAACTGGGAGTCCTAAGAGACTTTTATTAGAATGAATTTAGCAGTCTTATTCGGATGAATTTATGAATCTTTAAGGGCTCTTTTGTGTGCTCAATTGAGATTATTATCAGACTTTTTTTCAAAAAAAAATATTCTTTTAAGAGTCTTTAAAGAGTCTTTTACATAGTCTTTGAGAGTTAAAGATATTAACCCTCCGAAAATCGTCTTCATTAGGATCGCTTTGAGAGGAAACATAATGAACGCTCCGAAAACCTTCTTAGTTGAGATCGCTTTGAGAACAAAAATAATGAACGCTCCGAAAACTGTCTCAATTGAGACCGTTTTGAGAACAATAACGGTGCAGCCTCCAAAAACTGTCTCAAAAGGGATTTTTTTTCTAACCTATTTTTCTGCTTTTTTCAGATTTAACTTCGTTTAAAACCAAAGCAGTTCAGGTAAGTTTTATACTTCTCGCAATTCAAAAAAATATAATTACTTTTATGTTTAAGATAACAATTTGAACATGCTTATTAAGCAACACACCCACTGTGCTTTGCTAACTGGGAAAGATGTCTGTTGTAATGGCAACAACTGTGCAACACATGCAGTGCCACAGTGGCAATTTAGCGGCCACAAAACGCAACGACAACAACAATGAGTGCATATTACGTATACGACTTGTCACCTTGGCATTAAATTGCAAGCTTGCTGCTTAATAGCTGGCAATGTAAAAGGTTTTGAACTCTCTCTCTCTCTCTCTCTCTCTCTCTCTGTCTATTAAGAACCTGAGCTATGAGGTTCAATTATATTTCAATTTACCTGACAAGTCAACTTTGTGCGCTGCCTTTCATATTCCCCTGAGTGTGGAGCCTTTAATCAAGACTGGATGCTGCGGCTCTTCGATGGAAATTTCAAAGTTTTTAAACTAACTCGTAGCAAACTGTCATTAATTTCACATTTGGCTTTTGCTAAGGACAAAACTGTGAGGCTTTCTAATTGGCTGACAAACTAATTTGAATTTTCGTTTGATTTATGCCTGATCGATTTATATGCCTGAGCCACCCTGCTTGCTCGTTTCTAATGCATGGCAATTTAATGAGTTTCCAACTCGTGTTAGACTTGAACATTTAATAACAGTTTGGCCACTTTTAGGCGCTTTTGTTGGTACCACAAAAAAGTGGTCTAAAGCTTCTAATGCATAATTAAAGGGCACAAAAAGAGCCAAAGAGTCAAAGGACCACAGGGCCTAATTAAACGTGGCGCATACTTAACCTACATACACACCCACACCCACATCTCTACACACACACATTTAATTACAGGTAATTGCCTTTCAATTAAGCATCGCGTGTCCTATGCCACGCCCACAGGCGCCTACTCTTCGACTCCCACACAATTCGAATTTAACTTTTCGGTGGCTCCAAAAGTTACAATTAGTAATTACATCATTGTCCATTTAAACTGTCAGCGCTTGAAATTTGATGAAAGAAGACTCTATTTAATGAAATATAATATTATTGTGCTTAACATATCGATTAGTTATCGATTGTTTGGCGTATTCATTTTGTAATATAACACGAGACCAGCTGGCATTTTGGTTTAAACTGAAAAGCATTTAGGCAAATGTAAAATGAAACTTTTATTGACATTCCACTTGAAACAAATGTAATCTAAATACTTTGAATTTCATGTGATTTTAAATAGAGTCTGGGTAAGCAGGAAGATAAAGTGAATTTGAAGAAGTTGCTCAGAAAATAGCTGAGCTGAGCAATTCATTGTTAAATTAAGCGAATGAAGAAGCACAGATTGTAATATTGCTCAGCATTTTGTCTTGCAAATCTTCAAGTCAGCAAGCACATTAAAGCATGCTGTGGGTAAGTTTTGAACAAACATTAAAGCTTTGCCTTTTTTATTAATACTTTTATTTATGCCTTATCAGCTTTCAAGGCACATTTAAGCTTTAAAATTACATTAAAGTTTGAAAAGCACATTAAAGCTTTAAAGACCTAATGCATTTCTCTTCAAGCTTAAATAACTGGCTAAAATTTTATACAATTTTTTACTTGCTTCCCATACTTGAGCTGTTGTTCAAGTTGATATCTTAAGCTAAAGCCATCGAGACATCGGAACAAAGACTAAATAAGTTATTGCTGTCAGGAAAGCCTTCAATGCCGCTTTTACCAACGTGCTTCTAAGTTCTCAGCCTATATGCCTACTTGGTTTACGCAAACTGACCGCAATGAACAACAGCAGAGAGTCTGGTCAACTGGATGGTGTGAAAACCGCAAAAGCCTGTGCAACACTCAAATGCCGCAACCTGCAGCTGGCCAAATCCCACACAAAGCCCGTGTCCTGGCCAGGCTAACTGGGTATCTGGTAACTGGCAACTGGTAACAGGCAACAAAGGCAACATCCAAAAGCGACTTGCGTTTGTCTCTCTGCGGCTGACAGGAAGCAATCAATAGTGTAATAGCAGACAAAAGCATCCGCTGTAGTTTGGCATTATCCTGACAGGACCCAACTCCTAGAACTGAACCTGCCCGTAGCAAAGCAAGACTCGAAAGAAAAAAAAGGAAAACCAACGAAATTGTAGAGCGAATAAATGCAAAAATTGAACAAAAATCCAACTGTGCAATTTGTCAACTTTTGCCAGGGGCAACTTCAGCCTGTTGCCCCACCTACCCCCCACCTGACCAGACAAAATGCCGGAACACATTAAATTTTCGCCCCTTCTTCTACATTTGTTGCTGTGTCGCAAATGTAAATAATGCGTTTTAATCAAAAGCACAACAGTGGGAAATCCATTAACGTCGTACGTGCCGACCCCAAAAAGGGGGCACAGTCCCCCTCTTCATAGCAGCTCAACCCCCTCGTAGGCCTAGGCTTAACTTTTCGCATGCTGCGCTCGTCATTTGCAGGTTGATTTACAAATTTCTTTAATGAGGCGACGGCAACATTTTTAATTAGCACCTGTTCATGTCGCACGAATCTCCACTAATCTCCACAAAATTCTCATACCAGGGCGTGCTCCATGGAAATTAATTTCCAACTTTAGGGCTGTCTCCTTCACTTTCCACTTCTTTGCGTTCCATTTCCTACATCACTTGTTTGCTTCTCCCTTGCTCACGCATTTGTGCAACTTTACCCCTAATGATGGCATTCAAATGCGTCGCATGGCTTTGAGGTTGCCTTGGAGGCACCCAGCTCCTAACCCTTTCGGCTCTGCTTTCTTGTACTTGTTCGACATTCTCAACCGCAGCAGCTATTTGCACTTTTCTTTTACATACTCATCCTTATCCCTACCTGATACAATATCCTAATGCCTTTCTATGTTTGCACGTTCAGCACATGGCGTGTATCCTGCCTAGGAACTAGCTACCCCCCCCGCTAAGTAGTTTACCCCCCCCATACGCGACGCGACGTCTCATTCGTTGTTGCTGCTGTAATAATATTTTGCAAGTGTTTCTAAACAAGCACAAAGTCATGTTTCAACAGCTGTAGTCTTCTGTTCGCTGCTGTTTTTATTGTTGTTTAACCCCCCTTCCCCTTGTATCCAACTGTTTTAATTGTTGTTGTCCCCGCTGCCGTTTGCTAAACTTTCGCTGCACATTAAAGCAATTTGGGCAACATTTATAGACTGATTTAATAGAATCCAAAGGGAGTGCTTGGGAGTTGTGCAGAGGGGGATTGGGGAGTGGAGTATGGGAAACCCCACATAAATGAGATATTTCCACACAAGTGAGCAGATCACAGCAAGCAAAATTTCAGTGTGTGCACTTGGATATAATTGTTTGATTAAATGAGTGCCTCTCCTTCACTTCCTTTGTCTTTGTCTTTCCCTTTCCCTATTTCCCTTTGCCAAGTCCTGTATTCAGAAGTGTGTTTTACTTCGCTTAACGCTCACACATACAAACAATTATGTAACAGGAGATGACACCTATGAGTGGGGGGATTTAACAAGAGAACAGCAATAATTATGGCTAGCATCTCTCCAACTCCCCTTGAGCTCCAGACAGAGGCATATGCAACACTCGACTCCAATTTGGGGCTCCACTTTTGTTGAAATTCACTTAATTCCCAGTCGTCTGCTTCAATGCGTGCGTCGTTTCAGCAGATAGCAGCACATGGATATGACTCTTGGCATTATGTGTACATATCCAGATACCCAGATATCCACATATCCAGATATCCATGTGAGCTTTTGTGGCTGCTCATGTGCCTGTTTTTGTTGCAACCGTAGCCATAATGAGAGTGAAATTGAAATCTAAGCAAGCAGAAAGCGTTGAACAAATAGAAGACCGGGCAGGATGAAGCCAGAGAAAGGCCAAAGGAAGCGAACAAATGTTAAGAAATAAACAGAAAATAAAAATTAAAAGCAGTCTCCATGGAAATTGAATATTTAATTATGCGTCCATGGAAATTGCGTTAGAAAGATGGTGACGAAAATGAGCCAAACAATAATGATGATGGCGTTATGCCGAGGAAGAGGGAAAATAACGAGACAAAGGAGAAGAAAATTCTTGTCTAGGAAAAATATAAACGATGGCGCCACTTGGGTCTGTAAAACGTAAAAAAAAAGAAGCTGCTAAAAAATGTATAATAACTTGCGACAGATTTAGAAAAGCCAAGAAATTAAAATGTCAATAACAATTAAATCAGACGGAATGCTAGAGTTTCTGTGAGATATTTATATAGGTATACCAAGTATAAACAATTAAGAACGTTGCAGTCGGATACACCAGGTTGCGATATACTCTTTTTTTCGCCTCTTTGTGGAGTCAGAAGTGGGCGTGGCAATTGCATTTTTTCTGAAATCTTTTCACTTTTGCCATCAATTTAAATTTGGTTGAGCCCGTTCTATAGGTTTGGAAGAAACAAACATTGCTCGATTGCAAGTGCGGGCGTGGGCGTGGCAAAATTAATTTTATCCAATCTTTTTTAAAGGGTAACAGAATTCAACCTGGAAAATTTGGTGATTTTAGCTAAAGGGTTGTGGGAGACACAAACTTTGCTCATTTGTGGGGGCGGGGGTGGGCGTGGCCAATTTTTTTTAGTCAGATCAATCAAGGAAATGATTAGTAGCCCTTGTGCTGAATTTGGTTACTCTAGCTGTAAAACTGTGGAAGATACAATTTTTGGGTGATTAAAGGGGAGGGGGTGGTGGGGAAATCTTGACACTTTGTCTGCCTATGGTATATATCAACATGTATACCAAGTTTGGTTGCTCTAGCTTCAAAACTGTGGAAAAAAATTGTGTCATACGGACGGACAGACGGACATTTCACAAACCAAATATACTCTTTTTTCTTTTTTTTTTCAAAAATTTAAAAAAGAGTATAAACAATGTGTGCAGAGTTTTATACTGCATCATAAAATTAATTTGAGGGTTTCGTGTTAATGTGCTAGAGATAATTTTTGATGTTTGTTCCCAGTTTTTGTTGCTTTAAACATGGCTTTGGGTTAGTTAAAAATTTAGTTTGCTAATTTTCAACTAGCGAGCTTTTCGATTGGAAGAATAACAAAAGTGTAAAGGATGAAAATACAGAGCCAAAGTTGGGTCTCCTTGTCTGTCTCTCTGTCTGTGTGTCTGGGACTATGAAGCACCTTTCGCTTATCTAAACAGACTCACATGCAACCCCAACTTTCGACTACATACTCCACATATATGAGAGAGCTCGTATCTAAATAATTCAGCTCTGCCGGCAGTGGGTTTATGGGTCGCTTCTTGCAGCACGCAGTACGTGAGTACCACGCAAAACTTGCCCCAACTCCAAAGAACCCTCACATCCTGACACGCCAGCAGGCGAAACTCGTGGTGGAATAGGCGGAAGGTGAGTCGCATATTTATGAATGGCTCTTGTTTCGAGTTTAACGCACAACGGGAGCTTTATCAGCTCGTAAATATAAATTAGAATTTAATTTTTATCGCCGTGGAAAGGTGGCTTGAGTTTGGCAATGGATATACTTGTAGAAGGAGCCCTGGGAGCAATCGCCTGGTGAGTCAGGTGAGTGCTACAAATTGGAATTGAAGTAGATATGGTGGGCAAGGCAACCAAGCCAACTTCAACGGGATTCATTTCGATTTGTGTTCGCTTCTGTTCTGGCACATGGCACGTGTCGCAACATTTCAAAGGCTTTGATTTACCTGAGGGCAGCTACCCTGCCCAATCAACCCCCAAAAACTCACCTGGGTTAGCTGCGACGAGGCATAGTAGGATATCCTCGAGGGACAAACCGATTCTGGCTTCGAGTAAATGGTCTCGGCGGTCTGGTCGCCCATTGGCAGCAGTGCGGTGGCATAAGGTGTGGGCGTTGGAGAGCCCCGGAACCCTGTGGAGAATTAAGTAGTGTATGTGTGCTCGATGAGTAGCCGTTAGCATTGAGTCGGAGCAAGAATGACTTACTGTCGAATATGCTGCAGGACTTTTTGGTCTCTGCTGGATATTTGTTTAGGCTGGCAATGGTCGCGTAGGAGCCAGTTGCACTCGGTGGTCGTCCGAGAGGATCTAGACGAATGAACACGTTCTGATGACTGCCATAACCCGCTGTGGTGAAACTGGTGCTGTTGATGGAGGAAAGGAGTAAAGAAAAAGGAGGTGGACAGTGCTATAAGCGGGTAGATAATTGAATTGATGGTCCAATCAATTGGACTTACTGCAGCGAATCCTGACGCAGCTGCTTCCGAGCCCGAACATACATCATGCTAGCCACAATGCCTACGGCCAGAACGAGGCCCAGTGCACAAGCAGCGGCGCTCATGAGTGCAGGTCCTTGAGAGGGAGCGTGGGCAGGTGCTGGTGACTGGTTTGGTTCGGGTGAGATGCCTGCAATGGCCATAGCAATGACAATGTTAATGTTAATGGGAAATGAAGGGATGACATTTTCAGTTTGGAAAAGTGGCCGGCAGCTCGACATACCCTTGGCACAGATCTTGTTGCGTTTGAAGTGGAGCCTGGTGTCATTAAATCGTGGAGGTCCTTGCACCACCATGTTAACATTCACTGGCAGTTGGAGACTAGCATTGCCCGTGCAGGGCAGGTACACAAGAAACGACTCGATCTCCTGTGGCACCAGACCCTTGTGTGGAATGCTCAGCGTGGGTGTGCCCAGTGCGTCCTGGTCGTTAGCGTACTCAATGCTGATTATATAGCGCAGCTGCAGGGATTGCCAGTTAATGGAGTGCAAATCAAATTTGAAGTTATAAAGAATGGCATGAGGTAGAGAGTATTAAGGGTTTGAGGGTGGCTGGATGAGCTGACTTACCGGATAAGCAATGAGACTCTGCCAGGAGAACTCTAGCTCGTGCACATCGGCCGGGACAGGGACGGTGAAGTGCATCGCGTATGTGTTAATGGCTCCCTCGTGCACGTAGAATAAATCCGCCTCCAGTCCTGTGTAAATGGAATGATGTGAGAATTGAGATGGGTATGATATTGGGATGCAGATGCATTTCAGAGCTTAAAGAGAAAGTTTATTTCACAATTTGCTTTGTTACGGTTTCCGAACGCCCGAAGCGTCCCTTCTCTAGAGCTCTTCGGATTTTCTACTGCTGTTCAAACTTTGTGCATTTTGTGTTTACTTTCCCGGCAAGTTGACGGCACTCTCTATACCGCCTCCTCCTCCCTCAACCCATTTTCCACCTTACAAACTTCAACGGAAATTGATTTTCTCGACAACTGGGCAAGGGAGTGAGGAGGTTTGAAAGCGGGTGAGTGGATATTCGGTAAACAAAACCCAAGACACAATAATAATCGAAATCGAATCCGTCACCAGCAAGCGACAATGCAAGGGGCGTCAATTGGTTCTCGTTTTCGGTTTGACTCAAATGTCATGCGACAGGAGACGTACCGAAAGAAGGGGAAGGGTAACGATGTTTCGATGGGGCGAGACCAAATATTAAAAGGTGTCAAGTGTTGTCCAACTCAATTGGAGACGACACTGTAACATCATAATCATCATCATTCCCTTTGTGTAACTGCAACTAGCTACGGGTTCATTATAATCCCTGACCCCGACCCTGATTACAACAACCCCAGGCCCCCTGTCTATGGGCACTGAAAGACGAGCTGTTCCAGCTAAAAAGACGTGAAATTAAATTTCTTTATCCGCTTTCATTGTTGTCCCTTGTTCTCTTTTCCAGCTCCTTTCTATTCGGCTGCTTCATGTTGCACGATTTACTCCCCGGGATCAGACTAAGCCGCGCTCGCATTCATCTTGGCTACGCTTTGCATTGAAAGTCACAAATGTTGTTTACTTTCTTCAACTTTAATGTCAGCTTCCCCCACAGCCCTTCCGCTTTCCCATCCATCCTTTTGACTATGTGTCTGTGCCGGATGTTGAATGTTGCGTTTCCGGCAATAGCAAAGAAGCGTATGTGAGTGTGCGTGCATTTAAAGTAGAAGAAAGCATTCTCGCTCGATTCTTAAAACAATTTCAAATCCAATTATAGAACAAGAAAAAGCATTTTTCGTTAGCTTTTATCCTACTGCCTTCACTAAGACCTTACTCAAAGCTTTCCACAGACTTTGTTCCTATGCCATTTTCCTGCACAGTTTCATTTTGTTTTTGAACCTTAAATTGTTATGCACCCCGCTGAGTTTCCAGCTTTTTCAAGACACTCAAAGTATGCTACTTTCCTTTTCCGTTTTCCGCTGACAAACTGAACAGTTCGCTCTGTTGACGGAATAGCATGAGCAAAGAGGAACTGCAATTGTCTCCTCCTGCTCGCAGCCGTTATTCGTTATTCATCCATTAAGGGAGCATGCCGCAGACTAAACGAAAAACACAAACATAACCTCAAAGTGACTCACATTAAATATGCACAAACACACCAAAAAGGACAATGTCACTCAGCCCCAATCTCTGCTGTTTGTCTATGTCCTACGACAACACTGATAAAAAGAAAAGCTACTGCAAGAGCAGGAAGTGGAGACATGTTACCACAAAAGGACATGGAAACGGAAATGGGAATAGAATGGGAATATGCACTTGTGACAAGTTTAATTAATTCAGCTCTCTGATTCGAAACGGATGTGTTTCATACATACAACTTGACTCAATTGGTATAGCGAATTTCAAAAACAACTTGAAGCATTTTCCAGTTTCGTTTCTCCTGGTATATCAACGACTCTCTCTCTCTCTCTCCTGCCAGATAAGAACCACACAAGAGTCCAAGTTCTGCGCTATGTCGAACTTTGGCTGTCTTTCATATCACGTAGCTTGCAAAGCGCCAACTTTGCCGTTGCCTCGCTAAAGTTTTGACTCGTTTATGAGTCTGCCTTGCCCCAGTAACTTTCCCCTACCCCCTCTCACCCTAATTATAATACCTGCGATTGTCTGAATGGCTTTGCCACACACACACATACGTGAAGCTGCAACCTGCAACGACATAGCGAAGGAAGCATAGGCTGAGTTCAGCAGGACTTGGTAGCTGAGAAGCTGGCTGAACAGTGCCCCCAATGTCCTGGCTTGGCGTCAGTTTTCAGCTTTGACAAAGGCGGCACACAATTTGCATAAAAGATTAAGAGGATAATTAGTGTCATTAGCTGGCAGCCGCTTTCGAGGAGTGCAATGTGCAACGTGCAACGTGCAATGTGCAACGTGCAATGTGCAATGTGCATTCCCTGAAATTATAATGCGCTCTCCTGATTTCCAGTTTACTCCTTTCTATGCCAGACCTCGAGCCGGCTCTGAATATAGGTCTTTTAATTGTCTCAGCTCCTTCGAATCAGAGTCGAGTTTTGGAATTTAATTGGCACAGTTTAAAGGTTTCTCACACTCATATCTTTTTTCTTTCAGCTTTTATCGCATTACTCAGCATTAAAAACAGCTCGACACCCTAGAAAAAAAGGGCAAATTGGTCGAGGGTTGGTTTATTTATGTGGCGATTTTCCTACTGTTTTCTATTCATTAAAAATAATTTTCTTTTGCATTAACTTTTAATTTAAAGGGAAATTTTATAGCATAGCACAGCAGCTATAAGGTGGTAGGAAAGTTCTAGACCTGTTCCTTTTGGGGTTCGCGGACTCTGCACATCAAAGTGAAACTTGTTGAAATTGCATTTTTACGCGCCCTTGCACAGCACATTTCTTGAGAAGGGGGATATCCTCCTTGACTGGTGGAAGAAAATTGCTTGTTGCTGGGACAACGCGACAAAATGGAAAACAGAGTGGAAATATTTAATTTTCATGTTGTCGTCACTACATCGAAGAGAAATGGAATCAAAATACGTTCGAGCATAGATCTTGGTGAAAGGTTAAAAAGAAATCGTTTAACTCTTGTTTACAGTGCACAATTTTGAATTGTGTCTCGGCATGCAGGGCGAATGGAACTAATATGTACACGATATTTACTGTGAAAATGCATCACGTCAATCACAGACAGCAATGGAGGAGGAACTCAGTGTAGATATTCCAGAAATGCGTGCGTCCATGTGAAGCGGGGAAATGAGAAGAGAGAGTGAGGAGTCGATATTGAAGTTGGGTCATGCTGCCGTGACGCACCTTCCACATGAACAAATAGCCATAAAGACTTTAGTGGAGGGGGATACAGATTCCTGGAGGCAAATCATGCAACGGCATGTGGCAATAACATAGCAGGGCAGCTGGTGATGGCTGGTAAAAGAAGAGGGGAGCGGCGGTGGGTCAGTTTGTTTGATTTCATGCTACTTGCTATTTTAAAATGGAAACAGCCTCAGGGGTGGCAAGCATAATGTGGAAAGGAGGCGTTAACTGGTCGATAAAAACATAACGAGCTCTGTGGGATGGGATTCAGAAAAACAAGAAGCAGTAGCTCCTGAAAGTACAAGAAAGAATCTCCACAATCTTCAAACTCGCGCAAAGAAAAGAGAAAATTATAAAGAGCAACAAACAAAGCGGAAGATTCTTTGAGTTGTCGCTAATGAAATCCGATTTGCATTGAAACATAACATGGGAAGAGGTTGAGGGGAATGCTAGCCTCTTTAGTGAAGTGTCAATTGCCCGGGAGTGTCATATGCCTCGGTGAACGCGAATGCAATTTCATTCAGAATGGCAAAGAGCCAAACTGCGATAGGAGAGCTAAGTAAAGAGACAGAAAGAACTGGACTGTGTTCAAGGAAGTGGAGGAGACTTGACCCAATGACGTGACCGACAGCTGCAGCTCAGAGCTCAGAGCCATTCATCAATCTCGGATTCGTGTGGCAGTTCTGTGTGGATTATTTTTTATGCTGTTAACTAATTGAAGTGCCGTGATTCGGCGACTAGGATTGAGCCTGCATAATGAGATGGAAGCATTTTGCTCCAATTAAACTTAAGTGCCGGAAAATGCTGTGCACAGCTAACGGACGAATGATGGAGTGGCCAAGGGGAGTCGGAGACGACGGAAGTAGAAACGCCTCGACTTACATTTTGGAGCCGTGCACCATTAATCAACGTAAGGCTAACGTTGAGCACGACGTCATTCCGCCTTGGCACGCCGAATGAATGCCTATTACTGTAACTATTTTGTAAAAGTACCCGGCGGATATGGATAAGGATAGAAATTGGTATTGGGATTGGATAGGAGACAGGGACAGGGATAGGAACAAGGTCGATCTGGAGGCACTTGAATAGCTGGCGCCATCAATATCAAAAGTTCGCGTGGAGCAACAAACGAGAAAACAGCAAAACAAACAACAAACTGCTCTACTGGACTGTGAAGTCGTTAGCAAAGAGAAAGCGGGAGGAGGAAAGAAAGAGGGGAGAGGAAAGGAAGGCAGCTACTTGCAGCTGTCAACAGGGTGGTGAAGGTGCGAGGGTGACTCCAGCCGGAAATCGATTTGTGTGGATTTGTTTTGTCGTGTTTTCGCGCAACTTTTGTGGTCGTCGTCGTCGTCGTCGTCATGGTCAACAATTATTTGGAAACTATTAATGACTACGACGTGGTCTACGCCTTGGCTTATGTCCACCCTCCTTCCCTCCAGACCTAGACATGGGATGTTTGTTTTTCCTGTGGACGAGCAATGAATTTGTCCTGTCGCACTTTGCCACTCAACTATTAATCATATCTCTGGGGCGGGGATGTAGGCGTGGAAGTTCAAGCAACTGTCCCAACGATTACTTTTGAATCAAAATATGTTTTCCTTTTCCAGGTGGGTGTGATATGGGAGTTTGAAATGTTTTCAGGACTTACCCATCAGTTTCATTACTTCGTGGTGGCTGATGAAAATGTTGAGATATCCACTGACTGCAGACATTTGCCAAGCGACCAGAGAGACCCAGATCAGTAGAAAGTGGTTGGTGGCCATAATTAGGAAGTGGAAATTCACCTTCTCCTCGTCTGGACAGGATTATTGCGGCTGCAGACGTGCAGTTAATAGCTTGTCAGTGCATGTGACGCCACAATTGAGGCTCATTTCAACAGTTTTCGCTCCTCTCGTTGATTTCCCCTTTTCTTGTATGACAGCCAATTTCAATGTATGACCATTGAAGCGTTCCGGATGCGCAGAATGCGTCCTCCCTCACAGGAAAATGAGTGTGAGTGAAGCTCTTCCGCTTGGGGCGAAACTTTGATTTGGTTGCCAGTTGTCAGTTTCCAAACAGGCGACGCGTCTCCCAAAGATGCGTTAAAATCAGATTCCAGATTCCTGCAACAGCTATGGCTATGGCTATGGCTATGGCAACTGCTGCTAACAGTTCCGGATAAAGCCACAATGCGACGAGGAACACTACGAGGATTCTGTCTGTCAAATTTGGAACTTTTCAGCCTGACTTTAGCCTCCGTCTCTGCCTTTCTCTTTTTGCGAACTTTTTGAGTTTTGTTTTTGTTGCGGTTTCTTCTGTTTGTGTTGTTGTTGTTGTTGCTGGATTCGCCTGTCGACTGCAAGCGGCATCAGCATTTTCGCAACTGACTTTCGTTTGCTTTTTTATTGGCCACTCCTCTCTACCCGTTGTCTCCTCCTCCTCCTTCTTTTTCCTTGTCCAACTGGCTGCTTCTGGTGCTGCTGGTGGCTTAGCTCGTCACGTTGGCAACGTCTCGCCCGCTGGTCAGTGGCCAGTGCCTGTCGTTGGTGTTGGGTTTGGTGTTGAGCACGTGTCCTGGTTGTCCAGGTCGAACTGGTTGTCCTCGTTGTTCTTCTGGTCTTTTTGTAGTCGTCGTCTGGTCGTTCATTAAAGGGTCCTGTTGAATAGAAAGTGATTTAGTTGAGTTTCTGAGAGGAGTTGAAGTTAAAGTTGATGCTGGTGACACTGTGTGGTTTGAGAGAGGGTATATGAGTGTGTGGTGTTGTAACTGATATGTTGTTGCTGTTTCTCTTGCGATTGGCTTGTTTCAAAAACAATTTGTAAATGTGCTCTTCGGACAAAGTTTTCTTTCTGCCTGCAAAAGTAATTACAAAGTTGGAAAAAGATTAACAGCTTAAGAACTCGCACTTCCAACAATTCCAGAGAAATATTCCATCAGTTCCAAGCTCACATGAGTTTCTTGACTGTTGTTTAAATAAATTTGAGGTAATATTTGTGTGCTTCTCATGTTTAAGTTATGCACTGGGCAATAAGAGAGAACTAACTAGGTAAACGGAAAATAGGAAAAAGTTGTAACTTGCAAAAATGTTTGTGCAGATACTGTGGTTCAAGTGGTTGCCCCATTTTACCATTTTGATGCTTCTGCCCTCCGCTGGTTGCGTGCAGATACACGAATGGAATTCCAAATGCAACCAGAACCAAAACAGAAAGAGTTGTCCAGGTAGAAAGTTGAGAGTTGGCATGGAGATGGAAATGGGAATGGAAACGGAAGTGTGGCAGTCAAGTGCCTCCAAAATGAAACTGTTGCCAAGAAACCAACCAACCTTCCATCTGCTACTTCATTCCTCGTGCCTGGTTCCTTATTTCTGGTGCCTTCTTCAATCTCCATAGCAAACAGCACATTGGAAATTGTTTCTGGGTTTTTGGCCACAATAAAAATCGAAATCAGAAAACTTTGTTGCCATCTGTTTCTCTCTCTATCTCTTCTTTTGAACATATTTCCAGCTATGGAAAAATGTTTAAAGTTTTGCAATGCGCGGTCAACGCAGTTGTGGGCGTGGCACTAGCATCAGCTGGACTACAGCTTCCAGCCGAGAAATGTGCCTGGGATTTAATTAAACTTATCTGCGATAAAAGCCTCCGACGCAAGGCTAGAGCAGGCGACTCACTTGATTAAGAGCCAGATCATCAGGACATCAACTGTAATGAGCCAGGAGCTTACTGTCCTAGGACAGGACCAGCACCAGGACCAGGACCAAGCCGAGGCCATTCAACATATTCATTAATAATTCAAAAGACAAATAAGTAAATGTAAGTGCAGATGTGTGTGTGAGTGTGTGTGTGTCTCTTGTGTGTGTTTGTGTTTACATTGCAAGGAATGTAACTGATTTAAATGGAGCAGCAGACAAACAGCCAGCAGTCAAGTCAGTATCCTTCATCCCCACTCCCTTCCCTCCTACTACACTGTCAGCTGCAAAAGCCGCCAAGTCGCGAGCGCGAACAGGAGGTTTTCCAACGAATCCTCCCAATGAAGAAGCCCCGTCATCGATAACATATTAACAACGTCAACTCAATCATAATCACGACATGGGATGAGGAGTGGAGTAGGAAAGAGGGGAAGAAGTTGCCAACTGTCTGTTGACTGGCGGCATCCGAGAATTGGAGACACATTGCTGCAAATTTTCTGCTTAGTCACACGCATCATCAGTCAGTCCCTAGACCTAGCCTCAGCTGCCACGCCCTCCTCTGCCTCGTCCCAGTGACAAATTGAGCGATGGGCATTGTATTTTTGGTATGAAGATAGCACAAAGATGATAATGATGATGATGATGATAATAATGTGAGTTCTGGCAGTTGCTTCAGAAACTTTTCAATTACATGATTCGCAGTCTAATGAATAATCATCATTTTTCTTTACCCACCATAACCATTATCATAATCTTCTACTCCCACTCCTACCCCTACTCCCACCTACTACATACTTCTACCTAGTCCTACCCTCCATTGTTAATTTTAGTTGCACACACAATATTTATTGATGTTCATTATTGTTTGTATTCCATCTATCTACATCCGTTTTCCGCTTTTGCCGTGAGCCTAATGAAAAAGGCATTCAGTGCAGGATGATGAGGAGGAGAAGGAGGCAACATACCCTAAGGGGCGTGGCAGGCATCGTTTCAATTATAAAATGGCTTTCGTTTCTAATTGAAGTGAGTTTGACTTAAGCAAAGTTAATATTTTATTTCTGCCTCGCTGTTGTTTCAATTGCCTGTTGAAGCTGCCTCTACCCACTTCCCCTCTCTCATCCTATACAATTCTCTCCACTGGGGTTGCTTCACTCTCTTCTGTTTGCTAAGCGCTTCGCATCGCCATTCCACCCATCCAATGGCGACTTTAAATGCCAGTCAGAGCTGCTCCAATTTCCCATTTCCCAGTTCTAGACTCTTATACCAATTGCTGTTCCATGTTGCCAAGTGCCTCAAGGCATTGCTTTCGCTTCTAGTGCAGAGATCAAGTGGGTGGCAAGGGGGCAAGTGGGCAGAGGAGCAGACACCGCCCCAGTTGTTATTGCTACTGATGATAAACTGGCAACAGTTTCTGTTGCTGGCATAAATAAGGCACGATGATATCCATCCATGTCCTTGGTTATTAAGCTACTCCAGAAATCTATTTGCGCAATATACAAAAACAAAAGTAATTCGAGATATCCATATTTTAAAGACAGAGCGAGCGAGAGAGAATAAACTTTATGCCATTGCATTGCCTCCAGCATTTTGCTCATTTGGCAAATAGTAGTTTGCCCTATCAAGTTGCAATTCAATGTTCAATTTGATGGCTTCTGCCCCCGTGTTCAAATGTTGCCTCATTAACTTAAATGTGTGCCAGAATTATTTACCAGCTTTCCTATCAACACAAAGACAAACATTAATACAAATAGCCAACAGTCCAGACAACAAATAACGACTAACAACAAAACTCGCCAGGGGACTTCATTAAATTCGCGTAAATATATTTTATGTACTTTAACGTTACAAAAAAAAAAAATTCGCGCACAAAATTAAAATTCGACTAAAATTGCACACACAAAGTGGAAGCTGTTCTTTTTTTTTGTATTTCAGATGGTTCCGTTAAATTTGCAGCTATATACATTTTGATAGCTGATTAAAAATAACGAGCGACATTTGCATCTGTTTACCTGGCCAGCTGTGGCAAGGCCAAAGTGTTGCCTTTTTACCCGAACTTATTTCATATAAACGGCAGGGAACGCTTAAAGCTTTGAGCGAGCTTAAAATAAGCATGAAATATTCGTCTATTCATTAAACACTTCATGCTGTAAATAAAATCGAGCTTTGAAAACACATTAAAGTTTAAAGCTTTAATCTTAATCAATTCACTATCTATACACTTTTTGACGTAAATGTAATAGAGCTTTGAAAGCACATTAAAGCCTTAAAGCTTTAATCTTAATATATTTAGTATCTATACACTTCTTGTTGTAAATCTAATCGATATAATATATACATATGAACTATTCAGCGATTCACAATGTAATTCTCGCTGTAAATTTCATTGAGCTTTTAAAGCATCTGAAAGCTTCACGCGAGCTGAATTGTCTTGCCTGCTTTAAATAAAGCTCATTAAATTTACACTATGTGCCTCTTGCTTGAAAAAGTTATTGCTTTCATAAAGCTTTCAGTTGAGCTAGTTTCAAATTTTTAAGTGAGATATTTTCTGCTTGATTAAGATTAAGGAGAAGTGTCTTTTAGCACAAGTTCTTAATTAACCCTGCAAGATTAAGTAAATATGCTTTAGATTTTATTTGCAATAAGCAAGTTTTTAAAGGTTCGGGTATCCAAGAGTTGGGTTTCTGAAAGGAAGTGGTACTACTGGCTTCAGCTAGGTAATTATTTCATGTGCGATTATTAGGGAGAGTCGCATTATATAGCAACATTTTGTGCTGGGCCTAATGTCCAAAGTGTTCGATATGTTCGTCGAGTTGGCTAATTTGTACAGGCAATTAATTTACATTTGAGGGTGGTAAATGTATACGGGGAGGGGCTGGGGGCATGCAGGCCATTTGTGCGATTTTGTTACATTTCGGCATTGTTCGGCGCTATCATGGACAACAATTGGACAATAAGGGAGGAGAAGAGAATGCGCAGTATGGTTTGGGGCAGCCTATTTGTCGTTTGTGCGCCGTGTTGTTAATATTATCGCAATATCCATGGGACTGTAATAAAGGCTGAGGACTCGACCAGGATCAACTGTGGGTTGTGCTGACTCTGACTTTGTGCCTGTTTAATTTGTGTCATTTAATTTGTTGCTATCTAATTGACAATTTGTGCAATTTTCAATGAACACGAACAATTTATTTAAGACTGCAATTGTGGATTTAATTTGGAATTGTTCTAAAATGCATCAGCATTAAAACTTAATCTTGTCTACTTTTCGGTTGAATGCGCATTTTGATTGATATCACTTTAATTACACTCTTTGATTATAAAGTAGTTAAGAAATTTCTGTGATAGTTACAAATTGTATAAAAGTCTGTTTACAATTTTACTTTTAAATCTAGACCATAGAAGAATATATCGAATGCTTGTATTTATATCCTTAAGATCCTAAACGAGAGAGGTATTCTATGTGTACTTTCCAAATCTTATCTTTGTTTTTACTCCCTGTTCCCATTAAAAATGGGAAAAAGGGAGTTGTAAAGTACTGAAAATGTGTATAATATCGATGAGTTCATAGTTTGGATTCACTAAAATATGAACTTCGATTGAAATCGTGATAAAAAGCTTATTATTCGCTAATGCTTGTGATTTTCTACCCACACATATAGTAAATCTGAGCACTTGACATAAAAAAAAAAAAACACAATCTCAATTATGTTTTATGAATATGTACTTTGCGATAACTCCAACACAAAAGCGCTACTCTCTGTGTTGACATTTTTCAACGTTATATATGTGTCGATAATTTATTGTTATAGTCGTGTTTGTTATAGAATCGCAGCTAGGATTCCTTCCCACACAACCAGTCAAGCACTCTCGTTGTGAGTTTTGGGCTCTGGGCTTGGAGCTTTTAGCTTTTTATCTGGCAAAGTGTCATAAAAATAATTCGACTCAACGACCCATTTTAAAGAGCTGTGAAATGTGAGCTTGGCAAATACCCAGGACAATGGGCAATAATCATTGATTTATTGTGGCTGTCGTTTTGGTTATTAAAATTATATTTTCAATGCGCTTATGAACTCTAAGCAGGACCTGTTTAGGGACTTACAGACTTTTTTAAAGTGTTAAGAATGCATAAAAATTAGATATTTGTCAACATAGCCCAGTTTTTGTTTGACCTTTTTCAGCTTTATTTATATATATAGGTGGGGAACTAATTAAAACATCGAGTAGAAAGTCATGTCACAAAGTAAGCGCTAAAAGCGTGCCTAATCTATGCATATTTCTCAACTTCAAGCCATAATCAGAATGCCGTCCACTTAGGTTGCCGCAAAACTAAGGCAAGCAGAGAAAAAAAAAACGGTAGCATACATTTTGGGGCAACATTTAGTTTCACTTTTTCTGGCCATTGTTGTTGTTGCTGTTGTTGTTGTTTATGTTTGCCCATTTATGAGGCCGAGCGTGTCCTGGCCAAGCACTTAGGCATTCTATCAATGCTCGCTATGGCGTGTCCTAGGCGTTGGCGTGAGGAAATGTTGGCGGGGATGGAAAGCGTGTCAGGGGGGAAGGACAACTCAGAATTGTCCAAGCGCAGCAAAAGATTTGCATAACTTTATGGACTCTTAGATTTTTCTTGTTGTTGCGTTTGATTTGAATGGATTTTGCGGACATTTACTTTCGATTATTTATAATGGGATCCTAGCATTACTTGTATACTATATTGCTAAAAATTGACTTAAGAGGGTGTGATAAATTGGTGCAATGTGATGGCAAATCAGTTAAAGCAATGTTTACCAAACTCTATATGCAATTTCTTTCAAATCGTAAGCTACTCTACAAATAATTACAGGGTATCATTTCGGTTGTTCTATTTTTTTTATACCCTTGCAGAGGGTATTATAATTTTGTCACGAAATGTATAACGCATTGAAGGAGACGTCTCAGAAGAAAAAAAATTTGTATATTCGTGATCAGCAGCAACAGCCGAATCATGTCCGTCTGTCCGTCTGTCTGTCTGTGTATATGCGTTTTTCAAAACTTTGTTCTAGAGATATCTTGATGAAACTTGGCACAGATGCTTCTTCTAAATGCAGGTAGTACCTATAGTTGAATTGGTCAGATCGGACCATTGTAACATATAGCTGCTATAGGAACGATCGGTTGAAAAATGAGTTTTTGTATGAAAACCTTTTTTGTTTTTCAAGATAACTCAAACTTATTCAATAAACCTAAGTTTAAAGACACTTTATACATGCTTATAAAATTTCATCAAAATCGGACTACTATATTTTAAAGCTGCCATAGGAACGATTGGATGAAAAATTAGTTGTTGTATGAAAAACTTTTGTGTTTTTCAAAATATCTCGGCCAAACTCATTATATCTAAATTAAAGCACGTTCTACACATGTTAACTAAGTTTTTATCAAAATCGGAACACTATATGTTATAGCTGCCATAGGAACAACCAGTTGATAAATAAGTTTTCTCCTGGAAATCTTTTCTGCAAGGGTATATAACTTCGACACGCCGCAAATACAATTTTTTTCTTGTTTATTTGTTCGTTTGAAATACTTTGTGGTGTTGGTCAAAAGCTTTTAATCTGTCGCACATTGCAATTAATGTCAACGCTTACACAGACACTTCACAAATAACATACACTGAACAAAATAAATGTGATATATGTTTTAGCTTAGCATTTTGTAGAGAATTGTATTTGTCATGACCCAATTGTTTGTTTTTGCACAGTGTAGAGACACACATGTCCAAGCCAAAAAGGACGAAACGGGCAATGTAAAAATATTTATTTAGTTTGAGTTTGAAGTGGGTCGTGTGCCATCGTCCTGTCTGAATGTCCTGGCTGGTTAGTCATGGCTGCTGCTTTGGGTTTGAAACGGTTGTCGGTTTGTGCTGGTTTTGGTGTTGTGTGTGGAGTGTTGAGTGTTGAAAAGAGTGTTTAGCAAAACACATTAAATGCTTACTTATCAAAACGCAATCAGCTTAAGGGCCTGTCAAAGAGCCTGCGTCCTGCGTCCTGCGCGGACTGTCAACTGATATGAAATGTTATGCTTTTAATCCTTTCATTGGCAATTCGACACAGAGCGGGTGAGGCCTTATGGCCATTTTACACGCACAAACACAGCACTTTACTTGGTAAGGGGGGCGAAGGACGAGGCTAATCCTTTTGTGGGCTGCCTGCCTCTGCCTCTGCTGCTGGGAGTGAATTCGCACTTTTCTCCGACACTTTTATTTGCTTGTGTATCATATATCATTTCACTGGACACCAAGAAGGACTCCCACTATCCGCGTGTTGACAACAAGACAGCAACAATGGGGGTAATGACAAAAGCGCCTTGAAATTTAAGCGCTTAAAACCCCATTTAAGCCTGTCAACATGGCTCTTGGCGCGGACTCGGCTCAATATCCTTGAAGCTGGTTGTCACACAGCACGCGCGTTTGAACCACAAGACAACCGGTAACCGCGCACAGGACGAGAACAAGAACGCGAACGTCAACGCCAACGAGTATAATGTGAATAATGATGATGAGCACGTCCGACAAAGTCGCTTACAATTTATTAATGATTTCTCTGGTTTTGGTTCTGGTTCTGGTTGCTGACTTGAAAACAGGAACTATGCTGCATTTGTTGTTGGTTTAGTGTGTGTGTGTGTTTGTTTGTGTGTTAGGATTGGACGGAGATTCGTCAATTCACGACTTGCTTGCGACTTTTTGGCCGAACACTGCCGGCAATTGCAACTGGCTCGAGTCCTTGCGCGTTCCACGAGACCGACTGACTCTACCGGAAAGCTGTATGCGACTGAGCTCAGCAGGACCTGCCTGATAAGCACAAACCCAAAAATAAAACTAAAGCCAACAAATTGTCGAGCAGCCACGAAGCTGCCTTCGTTGATGTCCTTTGTGGGCACATGCGCAGTATGTGCTTAAATGCCGGTTGCGCCCAATAGGCAGGACGAAGAACGGGTGCAACAGCAGAAAGGACAATTGTTTACTGCTTGTTTGTTGTTGTTGTTGCCACATGCAACTGTTGCGCATTTTTTTGCCCGATGAGAAAAACGCTTGTTGTTGTTGTTTTTCTGTTCCCTTTTTTGTGTGTCTAGAGAGAAGGAGGAGGTGCTTTTCTATTGATTAGCTGATTAGGCTAATCGCGTTATTTGATAATAATTATGGAAAAATATATTATTACAAGCGTTGAATAATTGCATAATAAGTGTGGCTTTCATGTAACACATTCATTTCTCTAGGGATATGTTCAACCAATTACAAAACAACACCACAGGGAAAAATATAATATAATTGGCTATGTATTATTAGCTGCTTATGCTCAATTTATTCAAAAACAAAAGTATTATTAGACATGTTCAACATGCTGTTTTATAATATTATTAGCTAGACTAATAAATCACATCAATAAATAGCTTTTAAGCATATATTTTGATGAAGGATAAGTTTTTGCTCAATATCAATATTTGTCCTAAAAGCGATCTAATCACACGTTATGTAGCTGCCTGCGCTTAAACCGTTTGAGAATTATAAATAAATATTGCTGTAAATGGAATCCTTGTTTTATTTGGCTTCAAAGAAGATATTTTTAATTTGATTAAAAGCAATTGCAACAGACGCCTGCATTTAGCGGCATGAATCGCATTTATGTTGCAAATATTTGAACCAATACAAAAACCTAAAAATGCTAAAATTTGCTGTTTTCAATATCAATATAAAAGTGTTACTATTTGTAACAATGAAAATCACACAAAATTTGTTCAGATTTGTGGGTGAAATATAAAGTTGGAATTGCATAATGAAAATGTAAGAAGAGGACGAGAAATGTCAGGCAATTGAAGAAAACTTGAGCTCCTATGTGAACACTTGCATATATTTAATTGTATTGCTATCGTATGAGTGTGTGTGCCTGTGTGTGTGTGTGTGTGACTTTGACAAGTAGCCGTATTTGTTGTGCTGCAAATTCAATTTGTCACTCAAAAGCCGTCGAAATGAAGCAATTTCCTGCTTGCTGCCAACAACAGCAAAAACAACAACAACAACAGCAACAGTTACAGCAAAATGTCGAAGAAAATGAAGAAGAAGAAGAACTGTTAGGAGCAACATTTTTCAAACTAATTAAATGAAACGAACTCAACGAAGTTGGACCCCGAACTAAGCAAATTGGGCAACTTGTCGCAGTAATTACATCAAAATATCTAAAAAAAGAAAGAAAAAAGTAAACGTTGCACAAAGAAAATATATAGATGTGTATATATATAGAAAGACTGTCAGTTTGATTCATTTGGCCCAAAAAAGTTGTTTGACAGGGCCCAGGCGCAGGACCTGTCCAAGGCTCTGGCAGATGGCCGGAACTCTGTCAGAGGCGAAGCCGATGCCGAGGCCGTCAGGACTAGCAAATATTTTAACGACACAAAGTTTAATTTGCTGGAAGAACGAATGTCAATTAAAATTTTTTTAATGAAATAACTTTCTTTGATTTTGGACTGGGCATTTTGCAGGACACACAAAAAACGAAAAAAAAAAAAAATAATGAAGGCTGCTGTTTGCCTTTGCCAGCTGCAGAAATTCAATTAAAAAAGGTTGATTAGTTCGCAATTACACTGCCAAACGTCAAATGCCTCAAAAATGCCTCATTACCAACAAATGAAAAGGCAACCAAAAAGTAAATTCCACGAGTTTTACAAAATTTTGTGACAGCTCCTGCAGGGAGGACACTTTGGACATTAGATTTTTAATTTAAGTACAAAAAAGTCAAGTTTTGAAGAACAGCAAATTTGAAATCATAACAAGGCCTTTAAAAATAATTGGAAATTTCATGCTGTGCAGCAAAAAACCCTTTTTCCAATCTTCAACATCTTTTATGATATTTACACGTGCAACTTTCAAATGAATTGGAAATCTCAAACTGGAGTTTGGCTTCATTACAACTTTTAGAAAAAGCAGCCACGTGCCTAGTGTGGCCATTAAGTGGCGACTGCCTAAATTTACTTGTGATACAGCTTAGTTTATGGGTTCTTGGCAAGCAGAGTGCTTTGCAGCTGTACAACAAAAACAACTGATAACTGATAATGGAATGTAGCCAGCAAAACCACTAAGCCGCCAGACGTGCACTTATCAGTGGAGCAACAACAATACAAACCCCAAGGACATGCCCCTTTTCAAGAATTCGAGTAATGAGTCGAGTCCAGCTCTATCCCAAGACACACAAAAAGCGGGTCAAGGGAATGGGCCAATGAAAGGTTAGGCAAGCCACCCCTCCGTGCAACAAATTCAACAAATGTGAATGGCAAGCTCTGCAATCCAGGATAACAATAAGTATCAACAACAACAACAACTGACAGACGCTTAAATAGTTGCAGGAGACCTGAACAAAAAAAAGCTGCAGCAAAGTGGCAAAGTTCACACCAACCCCATCGGGGAGAAGGCAGAGAGGAAAAGCAGAGAAAACACATAGCACAGTGCAAAGAGGGATAAGGATAAGGAAAAGGATAATAATACGAATGAGAATGCGAGAACAAAAACAAATATGTGAGACTTGATCTGTGGCTGCGACTGAATGCGATTGTGTTTGTGTGTGTGTGTGTATGTCTGTGTGTGTGTGCAAGTGGCAGGCACGCGAGGCAGGACAACAACAAACAACAAATAGAAAATAAATCGCAATAAAACGAAACGGAATCCTCTTAATGCGGCATGTAAACAAAATGAGCACGTGACCCGCAAGCGGGTGATTCCGTTCTCACTTCCTTCCAACTCCCCTCGAACTCCTTAGAGTCCAAAACTTGTGTCCTGCTGGTGCCTGCTGGACAAATGGCCGCGTGAAAGTAGTCCTGACAGGCTGCCACTGCAGCTGCAACTGCAGAAGATTGCCTGTGGCGCCATCATAAAACGCAACTGAGTCTAAAGAAGTCTCAAGGAGTCTTGGAAGACTTTCAACTGCCTCTGGATGAAAGCTGAATTATTCACACTTGACCAGACAGTCTGGGACTAGGACATTCAGAGTCCTTGAATGGCTGTCAAGTTTTGGGCGCTTTACAAACTCTGCCAGATTCTGAAATCAAACATTTCATAAGCAAATGTGTGCAACAATATAAAAGATGTATCTGATGTGTCCAAAGAGTCTGTTGCAATCTGCAATCCTTTGCCGCAGTCTGCAACTCGGACACTTCCTGCCCCACTCTTTCTCACTCTACAATAACGCCGCCTGTTGAACGAATTGTTGCCACATTTTGGGGCATTTCCTTCATTGCATCAACGCTTTCCACTTTTATTGTCAGCACAAAGAATAAGGAAATGCAGAAAGGAGCTTCTGCGGGGAGCTTTTGCCATTTGTAGTTGAAATGCCTTTAATTTTGATATCTCTGGTTCTGATTCCATGTCCAGGGTTCCCTCTTGGCCTGCCGCCAGCTGCCACGTACTCCTATTGCCTCACGTACTCCTCACTTAAGTATTTCCAAATGGTTAATTATCTCGATAAGTGCAAAATTACATCAAGGAGCAATAGCCTCCAAATTGGCCAAAATTAAATAGCCAAATACAAGTGAACTTTATTTTATGCATCACAATTTGTTTTTAGGGTTTTTCTTGTCCATCTTCAGAAGGAATCTCTGGCAGGACTAAAACACAAACACTTCTCGGAACAATCAAGATTTTTATGAGTGAAGTTATGAAGTCCGAAGAATAATAATGGCCCAACACTTTTTGCTTGGCACTAATTCAAAATGCGCCAACAAGTTTGAGAAACTCCTCGGGCCAAGGCCAAGTTTGCTTGTAGTTGTTGTTGTAGTTGGCAGCCACAGCAGCCATAAACACTGAGAGAAATTGGGTGCCATTAAGTCGAGGGAATAATGTTTTACGATATTATTATTCTTGAAGAGAACTAAAATCAAAGTCTCACCAAACTTTCAACTTTCAGCACCCACGAAAGTCAGTCGAGTAATTTGTTTGATGCTTTGAGGCACAAACTCAGTCGCATCCGCTTGCGTTATTGGGAGAGGGAAAGGAAGAAAGGGAGGAGAAGCGAAAGGGAAGGAGGTTGTCGGAAGCGACGGGAAACTTTGCTTGCCAGCAGCAGTAACCATCAACTGTCAGGAACCACTTGGAAGTCGGCAATCGGCCAAAAGGATAAGCAGCGCCGCAATATGAAAGATTTGCCCATGCACAGGACAAAGGTCGAAGGACTTAGGACTAAGGAAAATTTCTTTGCTCGACGCTTTTATTGCTTCTTACTGTCTGGAGAGAGGCTGCAACTAGCGCCAAATCTATGTACAATATATGATTGGAAACAGACACCAGACACCAGACAGTCTAGGCAGAATGGGGAGGATGTGGATGTAACTTTGGGGAGCACGCTGAGGCGCAGTACTAAAGTAAATGAAGCGTGTCGCTTTGTTTTCCTTTGATTTAGTTTTATGAGTCTACATCGGATGTAATTGAATTATGCAACTTGGCGTCGACGCCCAACGGCAGACGACTTTATTAGCATTCGATCGTAAAAGCGACGGAGCTATGATGATGGAGGGGATGATGTCGATGACGTTGACAATGACGATGACGATGACTATGATGATATGAAAGGATGTGGCTGTTGCATAAAATGGACTCGGTTAAGGACAGGGATAGAAACATGGTTACGCTTTTTAGCGGTGATATTTGAATTTTAGATGCCTCGCTCGTGCATAACACACGATGAAATCAGTTGGAAAATATGTCTGTGGTTGTCTGCCACCCAATATCCTGCGATATACTGCAATATCCAAGAGCAGACTCAATGAACGCTGGCAAATTTCCATAACTGAAAAAAGCGCCACATTAACTGATAAGCAGCCGTTGTCAGAGGACTCAATGGAAGAGTGATGAGATGGGAACATAACTCAGAATAATAAACAAAATGCGGAGTCAATACAATCCATGGAATCGAGAGTCGGCAATGAAATGACAATTTTAGTTGCTCAGCCAAACAGAAAACAAAGTGATGCACACAGGCTAATTGACTTAACTGGATACCCAGTTGGAGTTCGATTCTGATCCTGAAATTGAGTCCTAGAAAGGGGACAAGGAACACGCGTTTGCTTTTAGGTCTAAATCCCCAAGGGAGCTTTGATGAGAGTAGCAAATAGAACGGTTTCAGTTTCATTTTTTGCACACAACTCTGAAACCTGGCCATAATTAATATGCGAGTAACCATGGAGCTATCTGTCATTTCAGATAAGAAGTGCAAGCGAAAGTCACCCTCAGTCCCTTGGAAAGTCCTTGTTACCATAACAAGCTCATAGACAGTCCATGTGACGTATGACATTCAGACAGCCCGCTTCAGTGGCTTCCAATTACAGTTTCATATATTATCAGAGCACTGCGAGTTCAACTTCCACATCCACTTCCACTTCACATCGCTGGGTTGTCGATGTCAGTGGGTGTGAAAGTTTAAAACTGAAACAGGATTTCTGAACCATGGACAAATTGAAATCAAAGACAAGCGAATACATCGCACTCAACTCTTCCCTCTCCTTTCTCCATAACCTCTTCCACGAATGCAATTGGAGTCCCGATGCAATGCAAACGGTTCAGGGAAGACCAATTGAGAGCTCTGGCATTTGTGTTGATTGTGTTTGTGTCCTGTTGGACAAGGACTAAGCTGTGTAAGTGACGGGTGCAGCTGGTTTGGTCAGCAGTAGCAGTAGCAGAGGTGGCTCACGCATTGACACGGAGGCTTACATGCCTCGAATGATATCGTAATTCCAATCAACACGAGTGGACTTTGGACTGTGAACTGGACAGGAGGATTGCCGAGTTCGCACAACAAGTTTAGGACTAAGCTGCCAGGAAGCAGATGCCGTTGGCCATTGGCTGTAGATTGTAGATTTTAGATTTTAGATTGCTGCAGTCATCGAGTCAAAAACAATGCACTTTAGTAAAACTAGTAAGACTCAAGGCGAAGGTTTCTCCTCGGAATCCTGCTCACAACTTGTTCAACTTCGTGACGCGTCGCAGAGAAACTCGTTCGCCATGAAGTTTCCAACTCAGTTATCGAGTTCATATGTTTTTGTGAGAGCAGAGTTTGCACAAAACCTTTGAAAAATTCATCAATGAGTCGTGAGCAGCTGAAAGGCGTTGTCTTGCCTCCTCCTTCCCATCTTCCACCCACAAGACATTAACCCCATTGGCTAAATGGCTCATTAGGTCAGTGGGAAAGTCCTCAGCAGTGTCTGTCTAAAGCTCATTCACGAGTACACGAGGATAGAAATAAGCACAAGCGCTTTTGTAAGTCACTCGACTGCCATTCAGAAGTTTTCCCCATTCAACCAGTTGGTCGTTTGGGCATTCATTCACTCAATACAAAGCAAATGGAAATGGAAACAAAAAGAAAACGCAACCGAGTTGCACTGCTGCGTGGTCAGTTATAATTAGGGGTCGCTTTTAGGGCTTTATGGGCTAAGCGATTAGCGTCAAGAGCCAATGTAAAGGAAAGTGAAGGTGACTCGTAAACGCTTTCATGTTGACCCACTCGGAACAATAAAACTGGAAACTGAACCTGTGAGTTTTGTTCTTCATTTGTCCAAATTCAATATTCTTAATTGCCGACATAGTTTTAGCGAATTCGAAGAACCCAAGTGACCCAAAAGCCATAAACATATCGGTTACAGCTGTATACCAATTTGAAACAGGTCTTAATTATGTTCAAAGGCAGGAATAGAAATGGGTGCGTCCGTCAATATGCATAAATCAATGAAAATATGTTTCTGGGTCTTGATCTGGAACTGTGTATATATTTGCTGCATAGTAGTTGATTAATTGGCCATAAACCAAACGATTATCATACTAATTCTGAGAACGGGAAGGATAAACTTGAGCATGTTCTTACTAAAATCCACTTGGAAAGGGTCGCAAAGTTCTGTTTCGAAAGACATAATAGACTCTCTTAGTAGTAGCTGAAGAACCTTTCTGATGTTTTCGAATTCCTTCTGCCCAGGCAACGTTTACTGTTATGATTGTTGGGTGCAAGCTCCGCACTTTTCCCCTTGCTACCTTCCCAGCGAACTGTTGATTTCCCTTGAGGTTGCACGGCGCAAACAGAGCTGCCCCGTTATCAAGGGGATGTGGATGTGGATGTGGATGTGGTTCCAGTGCCAACTGAACTGCCCGGGAACAGGGAAAGACGCAGGACTGTAATTGCTTAATTTGATTACGTGCCGCCGTAAAAAGCAGGACAGGAAATTTGCACACACACTCTGTGAAACACACACACACACATACTCTATACTCAGTAATGAAGTTGATTCCCTGTTTGGATGAATAGATGGATGGATAAATGGATAGGCAGTTAGCAGGCAGTCGCACATGGGTGGTTCGACCATGTTTCTTCCCAATTCCATTCCCCAACAGAAGTCTGGCTACCCCGACGACTTTAAACTGTATCGCATATCCCAAAGAATTTAATTTATGTTTGGGCTATAGCTGAAACCCTTTGCCCGAATGTCGCCATCTCATTTGCAACAACAACTACAATAACAACTATTACAATGAGCTAAGTAACTGCAAATTCAGGAGCAACAATGGAGCGTCAAAGGCACGAAATGGAAAACCGTTCGGTTCGCTCGGGCGATAATTAGAAGCGACCTCTGCACGCTCAATTAGAAGCTTGTAAGCATTACACCGTTATAAAGGGTGAAGGAGAGTAGTGAATGGGGACAAACACGAATATGCACGTACATATATAAACACTCTCTAACTCAGTTGCAACAACAATATCAGCCACAGGGGCAGGCAAAATGGCCGCAGTGTTGAAGGAAAACACGCGACGAACTGCAGCTGAACACAAAGTAGGGGGAGGAGAAACGCGGGATTAGGCTGAATCGGAGGCGGGTTGGACACACCGTGAACATGGTAAAGTGGAGGGAGGAAGGGATGTTTAATGTCTTAATTAACTGTTAGCTGCACTCTGCGAAGCCAAAAAAGAGGTGGAGAGGCGAGTAGGTGGGGAGTTAAAGAGCTACTGCCTGTCGCTGTTGTTGTTGTAGTTGTGGTTGCTGTTGCCACTAAATAATGTCGAGGACGCCGCCGTCGTGCCTCAAAATATTTATGATTTGCAATTATTTCAAAGAGAGGTTCGCTTCGCTTTGGTGTTAAACAAATTCGTGGGTAGAGAGGAGGGAGGAGCTAGGTTCGCTTATCTGATTTTGGGATACACGAAGTTTGCATAAACGTGAACACGTCGCCATCATCAGCACACACACTCTCAAAAACACACACACACACACACAGAAACAGGCGAGTTGGTTTGGTCCTTGTTTTATATATTTTTTTTGGTGGCGGCGCCATACGAAAGTGTTCGCTAGACAAATGGATGAATAGGGACAGGGGGATGGGAAGTGTGTGGAAAAGGGGTAGACTGGGGTTACATGTCACTTGGCCATAAAAAAAGTTTATGTCTGACATGAGCCAAAAACAATTTGCATATTTTTCCAGTGGATAACAACTTAATTAAGGATACATTCAGGCTGCGAATGCGACTGAGACTGCGACTGAGACTATTGCGTAAGCAACCTGAAGAGGAAGGTTGGGGTGGGGTCTGTGTCTGTGGGTAAACATAAAAAGTTGCGTTTCGATTGGATAGTGTCTGGTTGAATAGATAATTTAATATACTTGATGCTCCTGAGCAGAAAGGAGCTGAGTTGAACAATTATTTGACAACTGGCCTTTGGCGTTTATCCCATTGCTTAGATCTAAGAAGCGCATATCCTTGGCATTGGGGAGCTGGTAAGTTGGTGGCTCTGTTTGGAGTTGCCTTTCACCTGGAATGCAATTTATTTGCTGTCGTCGGTCTGACTTTTGACTGACGCCATATTTTCCGCAACATTTGCAATAGCCGTAAGCTTATCCGCTTCCGCGCCACTTGAGACCACTTAGAGAGGATGCTGCTGCTTTTGCTGTTGCTACTGAGTCCTGACTCCTGACAGAGATGCATGCGGCACTCGACTGTGGCCGTGCATTGATGCTCTTGAGCCATTTCTCAAAGTGTCATGACTTCCTGCCCCACTGTCGCTGGCTTAAGCTGAGAGACGGTGTGCCACTAACTCCTTCGGTTGATAAATGTATTAACATTATTAAACTGAAACTTTGGTCACAAGACACTTTTGCTGGGCAATTAGTTCTTAATAAAGTTTATGAGTAATTAGGTACAGGTGAGAAATATATAACTTACTTTAGTTGCAGATTGAAGATGGAAGAAAATTGTTTCAATATTAGATTCTCTTAACATCTATTCATCTCTTTCAATATATAAAGGCTTTTATTTTTGCCATTTTTGCTTTTTTAGTCTCACATCAAGCCAATTGGCTGCTCTTTGATGTACGTTTGATAAAGAGAGAGCTCTATATAATATGATTAGGGGCAATTTCAGTTGCGTTTAAAGTTATGAAAGTAATTCACAGTGCGAGTGCTTTGAAAAAAAAGGCCAAAGCCAAAGTCAAGCCCAAAGGCAACCAAGATTAAATCGGTTTCATTCACTTTGTGTAGGACACAAAGTGGATTTCGCTTTCTAAGCCACTTTTGTGGCTTGTGCTACTACCATAAAAAAGAGACTAAAATCCATTTACTCGTGGCCAACAATTCCAGCCAGCAGTTGGGAAGAAGGGGAAGCAGGAACAGAAGCAGACGCACCTGAACCCTTGACGCTCTTGGCAACTTTAAATGCACTTTGCGTAGCTTTCACCTTTGGCCTTATGGGCAAACGCTTCCACAAGTGTGTCGAATGGAAGCTTCTTCCTCTTTTTTTTTGGCTTTAACTTGGTCTGTCGCTGGTAATGGCATTAATTTTTTTTTTCTATTTCATGTGCATGCACTTACCAACACTGCAGCACTGCATAACACTACTACTACGCTATGCTAATAAACTTGAAACTTTCCAAATAGTCCGAAAAACGAGTAAAAAGTTTTTCATTGCCTGTCGCAGCTCCTTTTTCATCTACTGCTAGTCTTTGCCCTCTCGTCACACTTCCACTTTATTCAGCTGGCCCTTTTTTCGCTCAGTGTGAATGCATGGGCGCCAAAATGGCGCACGTTGGGCGCCAAATGAATTTAATTTTACAGACGCAACGCGCACAGTTTTATTCACTGTCAAACAGAATTTGCTTTTGTTGTTGCTCTGTTGCTCTATGCAGTTGCTCCATGAGTTGCTCCACGAGAGAGTGCCATGAGTTGCAAAACTTTGCCCTAGTCGTAAAAAAACAAGTAAGAACGTTGCAGTCGGATGCACCCGACTGCGATATACTCTTTTTTTCGCCTCTTTGCGGAGTCAGTGGGCGTGGCAATTGAATTTCTGCTCAAATCTTTAAAGTTTTGCCATCAATTAAAATTTGGTTGGGCCTGTTCTACAGGTTTGGGAGAAACAAACATTGCTTGATTGCAAGGGCGGGGGTGGGCGTGGCAAAAATATTTTTATCCAATCTATTAAATAGGGCAACAGAATTCAACCTGCAAAATTTGGTGATTCTAGCTAAAGGGGTGGGGGATATACAGACTTTGCCTATTTGTGGGGGCGGGGGTGGGCGTGGCCGAATTTTTTTTTGCCAGATCAATGAAGGATGTGATAAGTAGCCCTTGTGCCAAATTTGGTTACTCTAGCTATAAAACTGTGGAAGATATAGGTTTTTGCGGTTTGTGGGGGAAGGGGTGGGGGTGGGGGGGAGATCTTGACACTTTGTCTGCCTATGGTATATACCAACATGTATACCAAGTTTGGTTGCTCTAGCTTCAAAACTGTGGAAAAAACCTGCGTTCATACAGACAGACGGACAGACAGACGGACAGACGGACATTTCACAAACCCAATATACTCTTTTTTCCTTTTTTTTCAAAAAAGTTAAAAAAAGAGTATAAAAACAGCATTGAAATTAATTTGCCAGCTTCCATTTTTTTTTCTATTTTGCCATCAACTTGGCATTGCGTTTTAAGCTAATTTGGTTCCAACTCTAGTTTCTGCTACTCTGCCATTTGCCATTTTCATTTCGAAAAATTCTGCAAATTTGGCACACACACATAGAGCATTTTGAATCCATTGAACTTAGGGCAATAAGCGTTTCTGAGCAGTCACTTAAATGCTCTATGATGAAAATTTTGACAGAGCTGCATTCCACACACAAATTGATGTTTCACGACAGCCCAAAAACAGTTTGAAGCCGTTAACAAGCTCTGCCTGGTGCTGATTGCAATTGGGATTTGTTTGTGGGAATGAGGCTTGGACTGTTGCCTCTTAATGTTGCCCCGGCAACACACAAACGGACAGGCAAACACTTTGGCAATTTGCAATTGGCATATCGAGAGCAGTGCAGAAGAGAGCAGAGTAGCGGAGAGTTGAGTTGAGTTGAGTTGAATCGAGGCGAGTCGAGCAGAGTCGAGTCCAAAATGCACTCAGGCATGCCGAACAATCCACGGCTCGACGCACTTCTATGCAAAAGTGGCTGGCGACTGGGCATGGCAGTTGGCATGGGTACGCAATGGATGGGAATGGGAACGGGAATGGGTATCGGGTTTTGGATATCAGGAATGTGACTATAAATCATGCAACGATGCTTACATTCGTATAATTTCAATGTAATATTTAAGGCTCAGCATAATTCAAATATAATGCACACTTTTTATGCCCATAAAAATGGCAATAGAAAGAAGTTGGTATTAAGTTTCTTTTAAATTCATTTCAGAGTTTTAAACTGTTTCTCAAACTGAACAGAATTGCCGCGTATTGTATATGAAATAAAAGCAACTCTACGCGAGGTCAAAGTCTAGTGACGATGCATATTGTTGTTGTTTGTGATGTTGTTCGCACTTGCTCTATAAATTGAACATGAAATATTTGAAGAGTTTTTACAAACCATTCACTAAACTTAATCCATGCTCAGTGTTCAAATGCGACACTTCAAAAGCTCATTAAATTTTTAAATATAAAACGTTTCTCTCTATTTCTATTACTATATATACTTTTTTTTTATATATATTGGGTTTGTGAAATGTTAGTCCGTCCGTCTGTCTGTCTGTCTGTCTGTCCGTCCGTATGAACGCAGTTTTTTTCCACAGTTTTGAAGCTGGAGCAACCAAACTTGGTATATATGTTGGTATATATGTTTAGATTGTTCCTATGCAAGCATTAGAGTATAGTCGCCAGTTTTTGATCAAATTTAGTCAGCAAGACAAGAACAAACTAAAACGCAGAAAAGATTGAGAAACAAAACAGTTTTTCATTAAAAAACTAATCTTCCAATTGTTCCTATTGCAACTACATGTTTAGATAATGGAATAACTCAGAATTGGTAAGTTTGGTCGAGTTATTTTCAAAAACAGAATGTTCGACGGATTGTTCCTGCGTCAGCTATATGCTACAGTGCTTCGATCTGGTCGGTTCTGACATATGTACTGATATGATAAACATTTGTACCAAGTTTGTTCAAGATTACTTAAAAACTGATAGACAGTTCGCAGATAAATAGATGGACAGACAGACGGATCAGCCGAAGATACTTTTCTTACTTTTCAAGTAGTATACAGCAGACATTTCATCTGCAGCTCAAAGCGAAAGAAAATTCATAATCAAATTTTTAAGATTGTCACTTATAATTCTCATACGGTTTTAGCAAACACTGGGTCTAGTACTATGTTCCGAGACAATAAAATCATATTAACTTCTTATTTTAAACTTGTGGAGTTAAGTGCTATTTCTGGGTGCTTATTCCTTACCTTATTTATTCTTTTTACTCCCTGTTCCCATTAAAAATGGAAAAAAGGGAGTTATAAAGTACTGCAAATGTGTGTAACAGACAGAAGGAGGCATTTCCGACTATATAAACTATATATATTCTTGATCAGGATCAACAGCCGAGACGAACTAGCCATGTCCGTCTGTCTGTCTGTCTGTCTGTCTGTCTGTCTGTCTGTCTGTCTGTCTGTCTGTCTGTCTGTCTGTCTGTCTGTCTGTCTGTCTGTCTGTCTGTCTGTCTGTCTGTCTGTCTGTCTGTCTGTCTGTCTGTCTGTCTGTCTGTCTGTCTGTCTGTCTGTCTGTCTGTCTGTCTGTCTGTCTGTCTGTCTGTCTGTCTGTCTGTCTGTCTGTCTGTCTGTCTGTCTGTCTGTCTGTCTGTCTGTCTGTCTGTCTGTCTGTCTGTCTGTCTGTCTGTCTGTCTGTCTGTCTGTCTGTCTGTCTGTCTGTCTGGCCGTCTGTCTGTCTGTCTGTCTGGCCGTCTGTCTGGCCGTCTGTCTGTCTGTCTGTCTGTCTGTCTGTCTGTCTGTCTGTCTGTCTGTCTGTCTGTCTGTCTGTCTGTCTGGCCGTCTGGCCGTCTGTCTGTCTGTCTGGCCGTCTGGCCGTCTGGCCGTCTGTCCGTCTGTATGAACGCGTCGATCTCAGAGACTATAAGAGCTAGAGACACCAAACTTGGCATGCACGTTCCTGTATACCATACGCAGATCAAGTTTATTTCAAATTTCGGATGCACCCCCCCGCACCCCCGCAAATCGCAAAAGACTCCCACAGCCACAATTTTAAAGATAAAGCTTTAATTTTTGGTACACATGTATGTTTAATCAATGTCTTTCGGATGTGTAAATTTCAACACGATCGGATAAATAGCACCAAAGTTATGGAAAAACTTATTTCCCCTGTCTCAGCAGGCAGAAACAACAGTTTGACATGCACTGTGCAAATTGAGTACGCTGCTTGCTTGTGTTGCTGCTGAACTGCTTGAAATGCAAGTTGGGAGCAGGGAGTCTCGTAGTCGGGCACACTCGACTAGAGTATTCTTACTTGTTTTTAAATACTTTTAATTAATATCAACTTAATTTATAACAAATTAAGCAACTCGTAAACTTTAACAATACTCAAAATATGTAATCAACTAATACTCCACTCTTTACTCCCTGTTCCCATTAAAAATGGGAAAAAGGGAGTTATAAAGTACTGCAAATGTGTGTAACAGGCAGAAGGAAGCATTTCCGACTTTATAAACTATATATATTCTTGATCAGCATCAACAGCCATGACGATCTAGCCATGTCCGTCTGTCTGTCTGTCTGTCCGTCTGTCCGTCTGTCCGTATGAACACACAGATCTCGGAGACTACAAAAGCTAGAGACACCAAACTTGGCATGTAGGTTCCTGTATACCATACGCAGATCAAGTTTATTTCAAATTTCGGATGCACCCCCCCGCACCCCCGCAAATCGCAAAAGACTCCCACAGCCACAATTTTAAAGATAGAGCTTTAATTTTTGGTACACATGTATGTTTAATAAATGTCTTTCTGATTTTCAACACGATCGGATAAATAGCACCAAAGTTATGGAAAAACTTATTTCCCCTGTCTCAGCAGGCAGAAACAACAGTTTGACAAGCACTGTGCAAGTTGAGTACGCTGCTTGCTTGTGTTGCCGCTGAACTGCTTGAAATGCAAGTTGGGAGCAGGGAGTCTCGTAGTCGGGCACACTCGACTAGAGTATTCTTACTTGTTTTATTATATACTTTCTAACTTTAACACAAAGGGTGTTGACTTCACAGCATTTCAAAATCTTGTTAAACTCAGATAAAGGTCAAAACCAATTTGGCACTTGATAAAGGAACTTTTTTAAATTTGGCAAGAGTTCAACAAAGCAATGAAATTAATTTCATGGCTCAAAAAACACAAATCGTAAACAATTAGAAAATGGCTGTTGAAAACCCTCACACAACACAACACAACAAAAACAACAACAACACACACCACAGAGCAAAAAAAAAGTGGTTGTGCAAACCAACACAAAGACATGTGAAAACTCGGTTTCGCTGGTCAGAAAAAAGTCCAGATAAATTTTCAAGTTTTTCTTCGACTGGGCAATAAATGTCAGTTCATTGTCGAAAATAGAGTTGCAGACATTCGAAAAGATGGGAAATCCTACCAAAAATAGGGTACTTTAAGCATTGGTTGGCTTTGGAATACCCTGTTTATTACTGCTCACAATATGTTTCTTCATTTATTTTCTGGTCGCTTTCAATTTCCCAAGATATATGAAAGACTTGACAAAGTTACTTGAGATCCAAACATGGAAAGAACATTTCTTATGTAGTTTGCAGCTTTACAATTCCACATTTTTTGAAAAGCCAAAAAAGCCATTAATGAGAAATTATAAAGTTAAAATTTCCGAAATAAATAAAACGAAAATGACAAATTAATGTAGAGCACAATTGTCACCAAAAACAATTCCGCATGAAAATATTACAAAATCTTGGCTAAAGTTTATCTAAAATTTAGATTCTAAAACCAGTATTAGGTACCGAACCAGAAGAAGAAGTACAACAATAGTTCGTTCCGCGAACCAAACCGTTCCAAATGTTTTATTTTGCTTCCAGCTTCCTTTAGTCTAAGAATTTTGTATTCTTGATACTACAGGGTATACAAAGTAAACCACCTGACACTCCGTCTTTTACATCACAAACAATTGGCAAAGTTTTGCAACTCGTTTGATTGGGTCAATTGTCCTGTTTGTCCTTACTTTGACGCTGGACATGCAATTAAAGTTTGCGGTCGTCTCAACCACTCAGAAAGTCCACACACACCACATGAATGCCGGAGCCAACTTGACCCAACCAGTACTCAGTATCCAGTACTCAGTATCCAGTACTCAGTATCCAGTACGCTGTGGCCAGTGAAGAATCACTTGAAGTGATTCAAAGTGTTTTCGCATGAAAAGTGGTCTCCAAACTGCAACTTTGATACTTTTAATTGTTGGACAAGTTTCGAGTTTCGACTTTGCCTTATCAAAGATGCAACCAATGTTTGCTCTGGTGGACAAGAACAAACAACATGGCTAAAACGTTTGCCAGGTGGAAGCCATCATCAGCTAGCTGGAAGGGTGAAGTACCCAGCGATGATTCAGGAAAAAACAACGCGGGTTGCGCTGCATTCAAAATGTAAATACATGTGCGAAAGCAAGCACCTGAGAAATCAGCACGACACAAAGGTGTTTCCCTTCAGTCAGTGTGCGTTTTTTGTATTCTTTGGCGGGGTGTGCCTTCTTACCAAATCGCTTTAGAACCGCCCGCAAAATAACAATAAAAAAATGAAAATGTTTTGAAAAAGTGCCGCCCACTTATTTTCCTGTTGTTATAATGTTACTTGTGCTTGTATTGATCTAAAAATTGAATGTGAAATTGCGTCGCAGCTGCTGAAGCACGTGGGGAAATCAACAGCTGACACTTGCGACTCGCAACTCGTAGCTCCCAACTCTCAGCTAGCTCAACTGGAAAACTTTAGATAAAACATGCATATCTCCTGTTGAAAAGTCTACCTTAAACATTAAAACCACTGTAAATGTGCCTAACTAACCGCAAGAGGCAAACATCAAAGAACAAGCAGCAGTTGGCACCAACCTCCTGTTTGGGTGGGGGTATCTTTCTAGAGATGATACTTGTTGCTGCTTTTCATTTACAATAACAACAGGTAATGTTTCTATTAGATATATACACTCAACATAGTTTCTTGAACAACATTACTTGGTAAAAGCTTAGTTACAAAAGTTAACCTTAAAACAAGTAAGAATGCTCTAGTCGAGTGTGCCGGACTACGAGACTCCCTGCTCACAACTTGAATTTCAAGCACTTCAGCGCCAACACAAGCAAGCAGCTTACTTAACTTGGCCAGTGCGTGTCAAACTGTTCTTTCTGCCTGCTGAGACGAAATTTTCGCATCCGATCAACATTGATTAAACATATATGTGTACCAAAAATACCGAAATTTGAAATAAACTTGATCTGCGGATGGCATACAGGAACCTACATGCCAAGTTTAGTGTTTCTAGCTCTTATAAATGGCTAGTTCGTCTCGGCTGTTGATGCTGATCAAGAATATATATAGTTTATATAGTCGGAAATGCTTCCTTCTGCCTGTTACACACATTTGCAGTACTTTATAACTCCCTTTTTCCCATTTTTAATGGGAACAGAGAGTAAAAATGTTAGTTTTAAATCTATCATTCGTATTGAAAATAGTAATTCGATTTTAATCAAATTTGATTAAACTCTATGAAGCATATTAAAACTTTCAATTAATGAATTTGATTAAAATATCTGTAACTCACTTTTTTCCACCCATTAATCCCACAACACCTATTAGATATAGTGGTCATATTTTAATTTAATTAAGTCAATTATATACAAAATATTCCAAGTTTCATCAAGGTAGTTCTAGAACAAAGTCTTGAAAAACGCATATAAGCAGATGGACAGACAGACGGACATGACGGACATGTCTCGGCTGTGGATACTAATCACGAATATACAATTTTTTTTCTAAGACGTCTCAATGCGCTACATATTTCGTAGCAAAATTATAATACCCTCCGCATGGGCATAATTGATATAATTGATGGGTTTGGTCGAACTACTTTGAAGTCAAGCTGTTAAAAATTGAACTGCAGGATTATTAATATCAGGAGTTTGAATTTCTCGACATTCAGTAGCAGTGTGATGCGTTAACGTGACTCAGAAGTCACAGTCACAGCGATTTGGCTCATATCTAGTATCTTTAACATCAACATCCACTTAAACATTTGTTGGCCTGTTTCGCTTAATGTCTTCATATGCGTTGTCCTTGCGGTCCTGTGTCGTCGGCTGCTGTGTCACAGATTTTTATGACATTGCAGCACATTCAATTTTACAGCTTATCAAAGCAGTTGACACTTCCGCAGCTCCATCTCCATCTCCGCCTGCAGGTTCAGTTTCACCTCCAGTTTCAGTTTCAATTTGGATGTTGGTTGGCAGCTGGCAGCAACCACATTGACAGCAACATTGAAGGCATCAGGAACAGGTTCAGGACAAGCGGCTCCCTTGACGCCATTTACATTTTGGTTAACTGTAAATTGGCTTTGTTTTCTATGTGTGTGTGTGTGTGTGTGTGTGCGGTGTGTGTGTGTTGCTGCAAAAGTTTTTTGAAGCTCATTGAGCGCGTTAATTGATTTTCGCGCCAAACAAAGACAAAGTTTGAAGCGGAGGCCGGACAGGATAGGGGAGGATACACTAGCAGATTGCAGGGCACAGACGACAACAAAACAAAAGCGACAGGACCAAAAAAGGACTAGAGGACAAAAGGACTGACGATTGAGGGTCTAAAAAGGCCAATTGTTGGCTGCGGCGTCGACATTCCGCAATTCCGACACAATAAAAGCAGCAAATGTGAAGGAAGCCCTAAAAAAATGTGCCAGCAATCGAGGGGGGAGTTTCTACAGTTCTGGTTATGCCAGCGAGGGGAGTGTGGGTTGGGTAACAAGTGAAGCAATTTACGAAATGACATTATTTGAACGCAAAACATAAAGAAAAAAAAAAATGGGAAAAAATTACTCCAACAACTAAAATAGACAGCCATTCATATAACACACCCTTCGCCCCCCTTAACTACGTACTCTTCACAGTTGCTGCCGCTGTTGTTGTCATTGTTTTGCCTGTTGTTGTTGCTGTTGGGCTACATTTTTTATATATATTTTTTCAGACAACAACAACAATAAAAAACTGTTGAGAGTCGTTTGCTGCAAGTTTACATATTTTTACAAGAGGGCGAAACTATTTTTTTTACCACCTCATTTTTGTTGATACCCTATGTACCCATTAAACATGGTTACAAAATGCATGACAAAGTTGTGTGAAACATGGAACGGATGTAAAGTATATATATATATAGTTTAATATCCGAGTCAATTTGGCCTAATACGTCTATCTGAAGACATCGAACGCATTTGCAATTAGAGCTATAGAAAACCAATTTGGTAGAATACAGGTTTTCTTGCACCTAATTTTAATCTCAAATCCTTCCTCAATCAAAAATAATTATACTCGAGTAAACACATTTCAATCATGATATTATAATGAGTACGAAGCAGTCTTAGGAAGCAATAGAAGTGGAAACAGGGTATATTTTAGTCGCATACATTCGATCAAAACAATTTCACGTGTTTCCTTTTGTTTTGTTTGGCTTCGTTGTCCCTTGAAAAACATTTTATAGCCTCTTGGCCAAGGCGAACATAGCGCAGAGAACAGAGCGCTGAGGGCAGAGAGCAAAGGACAGAGGGCGGTCGTGGAGGCGGGCAGGTCAATTGCAGGCGATTTTCAGAAAATTTTCGTCCTGCCATGTTGCATATGTGTGGGTAGTGGGTCGTGGGTTGTGGGTCGGTGGCAGGCACTTGCAAACTTGCAACCCAGTAGGTTGAAACAGGACTGAGACATGCATGAAATGATAATAAAAACGAAATAAATTGTATGCAGCGGAACGATGAAGAAGGTAGGGGATTGGAAATGAGAACAAAGCAGAGTAGAGCAGAGCAGAGTGACTAACCAAGTACATGCACATTTAAGGGATGCAACGCATAAAATAAATGAAGTGCACTCACACAATAAATACACCCACACCCACACAACCCTATTACACTGTGTGTGTGTGTTTTTGTTGAGTGCATAAAATTTAAGCATAAACTGATGAATATTACCAAAAATTCCACATAAAATAAATGACTCAGCTGTTAATATAAACAAAAGATATTCCTAAAAGGGAATTGAAAACTTTGTTTATTGTTTCGTTTAAAATTTGCTAAAAGCCTGCTCTGCTTCTTCTGCATACAGAAAAGTTCTGTTTCTCTTTATACATGCATGGATTTAATAAAATTTGTGCACAAAGCCTTTTAATTAAAAATCTAAAATCATCTGCAATGTTAAATCAGAGGCAGTGTCTGCTCGGGCTTACCTTTTGTGAAGTCAACATTTACTCGCACCTGATATGATTTTAAATTTCTATTCACTACTCTGCTCTCTCTTTACTGCTGTGTCCCACTCTGCCCCTCAACCTGTCAGCAATATTTTTTGTCCATGTCATGAGTGTGCAGAGTGCGAAAACAAATAAGAGTACATACAACGCTTAATGCTCGTGCATATATAGCATACACATGTGTCTATTTGTATTTCCAAATTTATACATATTGCACAATCACTACCCAAAATGCAGTTACGATTGCAACCATCAATCACCCATGTTCTGAATTTGTGAAAATGCATCACATTTTTATTTACTTATTGTGTTGTAAAGTTTACCCAAATGGAATTAAAATTTATTTTCACTTTGTATACTTAATTGAAAAGTTGATTTTTTGTCTATTATTTTATCAATTCTTCTTCACATTAAATTTTAAACTTTAAAATACCAAAAAGGTACTCCTTGGTCACACTTATTTACAATACTGAAATTTTTGTGATCATTTCATTTGCATCAATCCTTATATAATTACCTTGATTACCAACCTCCATGGTTACTTTTTTTTTAAGTTTTCAGGCTTGTTCTCATTTCCATTATAATATTTATGTTTATCGATAGATTTTCTATTTAACATATTTTTTACATTAAAACGTAAGCTTGAAAATATAAAGAATGTCCTCCATGGTTACTTTATTACACACAGCATTGCCATATTTATGCTCATTTCATTCCCATAAAACAATTTATTTATTAAAATATTTAATGTAAACGTACAACTTAGTTTTTATAAGCTTACAATCTCCATGGTCCCTTTTTTTATTATCATAATCAGGATTGGTTCCATTTCTTATGTATTTTTATTTATATACTCTTTTTTTTAATTTCTTTTTAAAAATAGTGATATTGACTGTCTGTCCTCTTGCACTAACGCAGTTTTTTTTCACAGTTTTGAAGATAGAGCAACCACACTTGAAAGTGTCAAGATCCCACTTCTAGGTCCGCAAAGAGGCTAATAAAAAAGTATATCGCAGTCGGGTCCATCCAACAGCGGAGTTCTTACTTGTTTTTTTGGTCAAAATTCAAAGACTTTTCAAGCCAATATCATATTTAATACAGTTCATTTTAAAAGAAAGATTTCAATTAAATTTAACACAAATCATTCTTAAAGTAAATTGAATTATGACAAAATTTCAACACAAATCTTTTTTAAAGTAAAGAGTTAAATCAAATTTCAACACAAATAATAGTTACTGTTTAATGTCCAATTTGATAAATCAAACAAATTTTAATACAAATAACATTTTCAAATTAAATAAAATCATTTTTTAAGTCAAATTTAAAAAAAAAAAAAATTGAATAAAAAAATTGTTAATTCATTGCGACTTAAATATAAGAATAATTACATAATTAAAATAATTACACTTACAGTTCTGCAACTATTAAGATTTCCAATGTTTTTATCGAATTAGGAATTGGAAATAGACCGAAATGTGTGACATTTGATTGAACGGAACACAAATTTGGAACATCTCTGACAATTTTGGTTGTGTAATTTGACATTTTGCTTGTTAAACATATTGAACACAAAGTAAAATGGTTCAATTTATACCAGAAAGAAAGAGGGGTTGGGGGGGGGGGGAAGGAGGGTGGCAGCAGAGGGAATCGAATGCAATTGTTGCCAGAAAACCAATGCCAATGACAGACGCAATTATGCAAATGTTTGTATGTGTGTGTGTATATGTGTGTGTGTGTGTGTCTGTGTGCGAAAGCAACAATGCATAATGAATGCTTCACGATGCGTGGGTGTTCGATGTGTTTGTGTCATGTTGAATATTTACGCACACACACATACACACCACACATATACACACACACACCACATATACACACACAAAAGACATGCAGTCATTGTTCAGTGATGTGTGCATCTGAATCTGAACGAATGTGAATGCGAATGAGTATCTGCCTGTTTGTATGTGTGAGTGTAGCATGAATGTGAGTGCATTGGATTGTTGCTGTTGTTTGTTTGTTTGCATGCCATGTTGCACTGACCCTTTGATTTATCAAATGAAATTGTTAATTTGCAGCCAAAGCCAATTTAAGTTTGCACATGTGACACAGTCTCATCCTGCTCCTTCTCTATCTTGCTCTCTCTCCCTTACTCTCTCTATCTCTTTCTCATGCTCAATCGCCGCATAGAGTTGTGGCAAAAGCCACAGAAAATGTGCAACAACAACAGATGCTGCTACAGTTGCTGCCACATCCAGAATTTGCCAATAATTGACTACATCGACAATAACAAGAAGAACAACAACTGCAACAACAACAACAACAAGAAATGCAGTTAATGCAATTTCTGTTCAATTTCAATTTAAGCTAAAGCTTCATGCAGCTTAAGCGGTAACAAATTTCAATTAAATTCTGCGTTCGAGCCAATTAATCGATGCCTATTTTAATTTAAATTTAAATCAATTGGATCGCAGATTTGTTATTGTTAATGCTTGTTGCAACATGCATTTGTTTGACTTGCGGCTTAGCGTGTTTGTATGTGTGTGTGTGTGTGTGCTATAGTGATCAATATCAGACACAAAAATGCATTTGCTATAACCAGATTAATGGCGATTTTAATTGGCATTGGTTGCAAAATAACAATCGCATTTAATAACAAACAACACACATGCATAACATCAAATTATTGTTATGTGCACACCAGCACAAAACACACAGACACACACACACACACGCACACACACTTAGCTGTGGCACCTCAATAAACCATAAAACATGTAACGAGCACTCTATCAAAAATGCTTGCATAACTCACTACCCTCTCTCTGTCTCTTTCTCTCTCTATCTATCTGTCTCTTTTGTATTGTACTATGGCTAAAACAATTACCGCTCTTGTCAGAAAGGGTTGGGGGGTCGTTGCAGGGAAGCCATTTATGTTGTTCAACGTGGTTGGACACATAATTTCCGTTGCATAACTGAGACAGCCTTACTTTATTTAGAGCTGAGCTGAACAAGTTCCATAGAACTAATATCTTATGTAAGACTATATCATAATATATGCATTTAAGTGAGTGTTACATAATTACAATTTATTCATTACCTTTTTGAACATCAAATATGCACAGCAAACAGTGTCCGGAGCAACTAGCACTAGGACTCAAAATTCAGATGGTTTTAGGAAAGTTTATCTTTATTGTTCGCACAACAATTGGAACTTTTTAAAGACTTTTATTTGAATTTTGTTCTTATATTTTATTTATCAATTTGACAGAACTTTGGTATATCAAATAAAGACGCATAATAGCGTTAAATGGTAGAATGAAAAATTCACCATTTACGTTTGAAATTGAAAAAAATCTAAGATTCTTTTTGGTGTCAGTCAATTTATGAGAATTTCATGATTTCAGCTTAAGATGCAAAGTAGTTTTAAAGTTAAAAACAAAAAAATTTAATAAAAGACACTCTAAAAGAAGACTCTACAAGTACTCCTTGAAAGCCTGTCATGGTTTACTCGATGAACTAGCTCATTTCGAGTAGTTAAAAACTGAACTGATTCATTGCACATGTGTGTCTCATATTCAACTGAATATCGAGACAATTTTATCGTCTGTCGTAATCAGAGCCCAGAGTGACATCAACGTAAATGCGAATCATGTGTGAGTAGTATCCTTCCGGAGAGTTTTCCCGTTCCGTTTCTCAATGTGACAAGCCACATTTTGAGCCGCAGAGTCTTTTGTTTGACGCAGAATTCAATTAACGCGCGACGACGACGACGAGCATGGTTGGAGTCCACAGCCAATTTACAGTTAACCAACATTTGAATGACTTTCGTGAAAATTGACGTTGAATGGGGGAGTCCCTGCTCGGGCGCTGGGTATTTGGGAGAACTTTTTGATAAGTTATAAAATTTAATGCGCCATCATGGTCGTAAAATCTGTGTGAGGAGACGCCGCCGTCGTCGTCGACAACAACTCAATGAAGTTGCCACATACAATATAAAGTCATAAAACGGAGGGCAACACGACACGCCGAACAAAAAGGGGTTGGGAGGGGCGTAAAAAGCTTAAACCAGCCAAATATGCATGATGTACGAGATGGCGGAAGTCAGCTAAAGTCATAGTAAGTCAGGGAGGACTATTCACGGTCTGTCTGGCTGTATGTCTGGCTGTATGTCTGGCTGTATGTCTGGCTGTATGTCTGGCTAACGTTGCTTTAAGAGAATACTTGAAATTCCATTGGTAAATGTTGGATTGGCCTCAACAAATGTTGGCATTACCGCTCAACTACCTTTGCTACCTTTTAGCCAGCAACATCAAGTGTTGATAGGAAGGCATTTTCACAGGTGTTGCTTGTAGCTGATTTAAATTATTCGCATGTTTGGCTTTTGACCAGCGCCCTGTGCATAAATTGCCGGTAGGGAATGAATGGAAGGACATTCCAACGCTACCACAACCGAAAGCTGACCGAAAGCAATTGGCCGAGATAAGATGTAATGGCTTTTTATGGCCATAGCCCTCATAGTTATCTGCAGGAATTACGAGCAAGAGGCCAACGCCTGGCCTGGTCTGGCTTCTGACCATCGTTCGTTGCAGCTGTCTGACCAGCTATAGCTGCAGTTCTCAGCGTTCTTTTAGCCACAGCTTTAAGTTACATCGAAGTCAATGACACTTGGCCAAGTGCAGGGTGGCCAACAGCAGCAGCAGCAGCCACCCAAAACAACAACTTGCCAGTTTCCAGTTGCCAGTTTAATGGCCGCTGAATGATTTAGCAAAAACCCAACCAACTCAACCGACAGAGTAGCTGTCTCTCTTCTCCTGCTCCTGCTCCTGCCACTTTTCTTTGTGCCTGTGTTTGTAGCCAAGTTTTGCAGCTCCAAGTGCCGCCAGCTGCGCTTTTCCCACGTGTATCAGGCCACGTTCGATTCATTTGATTCATTTGAGCTATGCGCTTTGCAGCTCACGGCCGCAATTTACATTCAATTTTAGATCAATACCACAGCGCATAATGGTGGAAAACCCCCACAAGCTACTCCACAGGGGCGGCATTTTGTATCATTTTTATTGTTTGGCCATGCAACCCCCGCAGTTCGCAACTCGAAGCTCGAAGCACAACGCTCAGACAATTCAGACAATTGCCGTGTAGACGTGGGCTCTACTCAACATGCTGATTTCTCAGGTGCTCGCTTTCGCACATGTATTTACATTACCAATGCAGCAGAACGAGTCCTGTTAACACCCACCACCCACCATCCACCAACTCGCATCGAGTGTGTTGCCATTCCCTTTTTCATACCCAACAGAAAGTTGGCGTCGTCCTGCCTCGCCTTGACTTTGGTTGAACAGTTTTGTTTGGCTTGCTCCTTGTTCATGTTGAGGGACACACAAACACACATTGCTTGCATCTTTGATGAGTCCAAAGTCATGTTGGTCTCTACTTTTGCTTGTTGGGGCAGTACTCAAAACTTGCCCCACAATTAAAAGTATCAAAGTTGCACTTCAAAGCACTTTGAGACACATTCAGATTGTTCGGAAAGTGCTTTAACCACAAACTTTAATTGCAGTGTAGCTCAAAGAGTAGCCAAATATAGTTCAGAGTACTTAGACTAACTTGGTGAGCCAAGTCAATTGATATTGGAAAAGGAAGATACTAACAGTAATTGATATTCAGGGATCTGCTCTTACGAAATAAGCACTCTTTTAACTGGATTTGTTTGAAAATACTGTTTAAAAGAAATGTGATTCAGAGTTAGTCTGAAAAAAAAAACGTCCTTACTCATATCCAATTCAATTTAAGCCTTGCCTCAGTCTTTGGTATTCATAACACATATTCCCATAAAAATAAGTAATCTCCTTAAAGAAGCTTTTAGATTACCTTTTCCACACACATGTCTGAGTATTGAGAGGGTTTCGGTCATAAATGAAGTCTCTCTCTTTGCCACACAAAGAACTTTATTATGTGCTCCATTCACACCTTTCAGCTTTTATTTTTAAGCATTTCATCAACATGTCCTGTGGCTTTATTTTCTCTTGTTGTTTGTTGGTTCTTTCAACAACAATTATTTTCAATTTGAGTTCTTTGAGGCATGAAATTAATTTCGTTTGCTTTTTCAGTCTGCCCATTAGTTCTTTCTCTACATGGAGGACGATATGTAGGGACTCTAACCCTACATCCGAACAATTTCCTACAATGGTGGGGTTCGAGTGTTGATGTGCAATGAAATCAATCTTTTTGTTGACATTTAGAGGCTTTTATTCTTCAGTTTTGGGGTCTGTCACCTCGCGTTCTTTGTTGTTCATAATTGAATGTTCTATTGTTCAAACAATTGTCCTTCAGGACAAAGGCAAGCGCGTTGGCTTTTCCACACAACAATTGAATCTTTACAGCTTTAGCTTGGAATCACTTTAATGGGGGAAATTGTAACGAATTCGAAGTTGAATACTTGTATACATTCTTATATATATTCTCATCTCTCTCTATTTATTATGCGATTCATTTTCATCTGCTTTATTTCAAGTTTATCTCAATTTGAGAGAACTCCTCCCCTGCATGCTCTGCATCTGTTCTGCACTCCATAAAATACGATTACTAATCGCTTTGTCTACTTTGCCCCACTGCTGTTCTAGTCTACTTTGGTTTGGTTCTGGCCATGGCTTTGGCCTGGCTCTTGCTGCGGGCCCTTTTTGCAATCTCTTAGTCATCCTTCCATTCCCATGTACTTCTCCTTTCTTCAAACCAAAAGAACACGCCCACTGCACAAGAATTTGCCAGCTCATCATTTGTGCAACGCTGTGTAATTAAAGGCGCTCCGAAAAAGCTCGACCACAGCTGAGACAGGCAACTAGCTGAGTTCCAGGCCCAAGGCAGTCAAAAGGACTCGAGTGAGTTGCTTAGTCCTATTCTATGCTCTGTGTGTGTGCCGCCTTTTCATGTTGATTATGCTAATTTTAAGTCGACTCTGAACACGAAATCCTAGTGAACATGTTCACCATGCTCACCACCCAGTTGCAGGCGCCGGAGCTGGAAGGAAGCAGCTGTAGACCTGTCAGCTACACAAATCCATCCATGGTCTCCAGTCACAAAGGTTTGTCGATGTCGACGTCTTTTGCCTTGGCTTTGGCTACATCCGCTCCGCTTCCGTCGCACATCCACTTCCGCCGCAGGGCACACCCAAGAAATGCTGTTTGCCACTTTAATGAAAAATGCTGCATAATCCAACTGCCTCCCATTTCCCACTCTTCACATTTCTCTCTTCACCCATTCCGTTCTTTTTTAACCACTTAGGTGTTGTTGCCTTTGCGTAATTAAGGACTTCGGAGAAGTGAAAGCAATGTTCATGTAGTCACAGCTTTGGCCATTAACTCCACACTTCGATGGCTAAGCACAAAGTGCGACACTCGCACAATGAATCCACAGATCCCAGAAGGGTGCAGCATGCAGAATGAGTCCTGTGCAAAGGCGCAAAGAGAATGAATTGCGGCGGGTGTTGGGGGTTTGTGAATGCCACCAAAAAGCGACTATGAATTGTACGCGGCTGACAGTTTTGAAAAATGAAAGCTGGCAGGGCGTGTTGGCGGTTGGGCGTGTGGGCGTATGGGCGTGCCATCAGCAGAGCCATAAAGCAGCGGAAGCGACGCCGCGCCGCAAATGTGGCGGAAAATATGGCGTCAGTCAAAAGTCAGCGCAGCGCGTTTAATGCACGCGACAGCAAATAAATTGCATTTGGGTGCAGTGCACCTACCTATAGAAAGCAAGGAGGAGAGGTGAGGTGAGGTGAGCGGGTGCTGAGGAAGGATATTCCTCCCGACATCGTCGCTTAAAATAAAAAGAAATGTGAAAAGCAATTTCAATGCCCTTGGACCACCCGCAGCGAATGCCAGCAGCAAAAGGTGCGAAATTTGAGATGAGAAATAAAGAAAAAAACTAAGAAAAAGCACAAAGAAATGGAATTTTCCAGTTTAAGAAAACTAATAAAGCATCAGAATGCATTGAAGAGGAGTCCTAGAAGAGTTTTTGCCAATCTGCGCAATTCAAAGTCAAACAATGTAAAACACGCTGAGAAACTCATATAAATGCGAGATAGCTGAGATTCTAACAAGTAATATAAAAATGAATTGGCTCATAAAGCGAATAAAGTATGTATAAAAAGTATATAAATATATTTGAAAGAGACAACTTTGTTTTGAAGAACTCTCTCAACTTATGTAGTTGTAAATTTGTTTTAATTGCTATGACATCCAGACAACTAGCTCTCTAACTCTTTCCGAATACCCCCAACTTTCTGTCTCTACGCAATAGTCTCAGTCGCAGTCGTATCCTAAATTAAGTTGTTATCCACTGGAAAAATATGCAAATTGTTTTTGGCTCATGTCAGACATAAACTTTTTTTATGGCCAAATGACATGTAACCCCAGTCTCTGCCCCACCAGCTACCCCTTTACTCCCTCTTCCTGTTTTTGTTCCCATCTCTTTAACCTCTCCATCCCTCCCTTGGCATTTGTCTAGCGAACACTTTCGTATGGCGCCGCCACCAAAAAATAAAAAATGAAATAACAGCCAAACCAACTCGCCTATATTTATGTGTGTGTGTGTGTGCGTTACGGTGTGTGTGTGTTTTTGAGAGTGTGTGTGCTGATGATGGCGACGTGTTCACGTTTATGCAAACTTCGTGTATCCCAAAATCAGATAAGCGAACCTAGCTCCTCCCTCCTCTCTACCCAAAGCGAAGCGAACCTCTCTTTGAAATAATTGCAAATCATAAATATTTTGAGGCACGACGGCGGCGTCCTCGACATTATTTAGTGGCAACAGCAACCACAACTACAACAACAACAGCGACAGGCAGTAGCTCTTTAACTTCCGACCTACCCTGTCATTCCTCCTCTTTTTTGGCTTCGCAGAGTGCAGCTAACAGTTAATTAAGACATTAAACATCCCTTCCTCCCTCCACTTTACCATATTCACGGTGTGTCCAACCCGCCTCCGATTTTGTGTTCAGCTGCAGTTCGTCGCGTGTTTTCCTTCAACACTGCGGCCATTTTGCCTGCCCCTGTGGCTGATATTGTTGTTGCAACTGAGTTAGAGAGTGTTTATATATGTACGTGCATATTCGTGTTTGTCCCCATTCACTACTCTCCTTCACCCTTTATAACGGTGTAATGCTTACAAGCTTCTAATTGAGCGTGCAGAGGTCGCTTCTAATTATCGCCCGAGCGAACCGAACGGTTTTCCATTTCGTGCCTTTGACGCTCCATTGTTGCTCCTGAATTTGCAGTTACTTAGCTCATTGTAATAGTTGTTGTTGTAGTTGTTGTTGCAAATGAGATGGCGACATTCGGGCAAAGGGTTTCAGCTATAGCCCAAACATAAATTAAATTCTTTGGGATATGCGATACAGTTTAAAGTCGTCGGGGTAGCCAGACTGCTGTTGGGGAATGGAATTGGGAAGAAACATGGTCGAACCACCCATGTGCGACTGCCTGCTAACTGCCTATCCATTTATCCATCCATCTATCCATCCAAACAGGGAATCAACTTCATTACCGAGTATAGAGTATGTGTGTGTGTGTGTTTTTACAGAGTGTGTGTGCAAATTTCCTGTCCTGCTTTTTACGGCGGCACGTAATCAAATTAAGCAATTACAGTCCTGCGTCTTTCCCTGTTCCCGGGCAGTTCAGTTGGCACTGGAACCACATCCACATCCACATCCACATCCACATCCCCTTGATTACGGGGCAGCTCTGTTTGCGCCGTGCAACTTCAAGGGAAATCAACAGTACGCTAGTAAAGTAGGAAGGGGAATAGTGCACAACTTGCACCCAACAATCATAACAGTAAACGTTGCCTGGGCAGAAGGAATTCGAAAACATCAGAAAGGTTCTTCAGCTACTACTAAGAGAGTCTATTATGTCTTTCGAAACAGAACTTTGCGACCCTTTCCAAGTGGGTTTAAGTAAGAACATCCTCAAGTTTATCCTTCCTGTTCTCAGAATTAGTATGATAATCGTTTGGTTTATGGCCAATTAATCAACTACTATGCAGCAAATATATACACAGTTCCAGATCCAGACCCAGAAACATATTTTCATTGATTTATGCATATTGACGGACGCACCCATTTCTATTCCTGCCTTTGAACATAATTAAGACCTGTTTCAAATTGGTATACAGCTGTAACCGATATGTTTATGGCTTTTGGGTCACTTGGGTTCTTCGAATTCGCTAAAACCATGTCGGCAATTAAGAATATTGAATTTGGACAAATGAAGAACAAAACTCACAGGTTCAGTTTCCAGTTTTATTGTTCCGAGTGGGTCAACATGAAAGCGTTTACGAGTCACCTTCACTTTCCTTTACATTGGCTCTTGACGCTAATCGCTTAGCCCATAAAGCCCTAAAAGCGACCCCTAATTATAACTGACCACGCAGCAGTGCAACTCGGTTGCGTTTTCTTTTTGTTTCCATTTCCATTTGCTTTGTATTGAGTGAATGAATGCCCAAACGACCAACTGGTTGAATGGGGAAAACTTCTGAATGGCAGTCGAGTGACTTACAAAAGCGCTTCTGCTTATTTCTATCCTCGTGTACTCGTGAATGAGCTTTAGACAGACACTGCTGAGGACTTTCCCACTGACCTAATGAGCCATTTAGCCAATGGGGTTAATGTCTTGTGGGTGGAAGATGGGAAGGAGGAGGCAAGACAACGCCTTTCAGCTGCTCACGACTCATTGATGAATTTTTCAAAGGTTTTGTGCAAACTCTGCTCTCACAAAAACATATGAACTCGATAACTGACTTGGAAACTTCATGGCGAACGAGTTTCTACTTTTATTCATCTCTTCATTTTCATATTTTCCTTGTTTATGTGCAAACATTTTGGTCACGTGCGTGGGACGTGAGTATTTTTGGGCATCTCTGCGACGCGTCTCGAAGTTGAACAAGCTGTGAGCAGGATTCCGAGGAGAAACCTTCGCCTTGAGTTTTACTAGTTTTACTAAAGTGCATTGTTTTTGACTCGATGACTGCAGCAATCTAAAATCTACAATCTACAGCCAATAGCCGACGGCATCTGCTTCCTGGCAGCTTAGTCCTAAACTTGTTGTGCGAACTCGGCAATCCTCCTGTCCAGTTCACAGTCCAAAGTCCACTCGTGTTGATTGGAATTACGATATCATTCGAGGCATGTAAGCCTCCGTGTCAATGCGTGAGCCACCTCTGCTACTGCTACTGCTGACCAAACCAGCTGCACCCGTCACTTACACAGCTTAGTCCTTGTCCAACAGGACACAAACACAATCAACACAAATGCCAGAGCTCTCAATTGGTCTTCCCTGAACCGTTTGCATTGCATCGGGACTCCAATTGCATTCGTGGAAGAGGTTATGGAGAAAGGAGAGGGAAGAGTTGAGTGCGATGTATTCGCTTGTCTTTGATTTCAATTTGTCCATGGTTCAGAAATCCTGTTTCAGTTTTAAACTTTCACACCCACTGACATCGACAAACCTGCGATGTGAAGTGGAAGTGGAAGTTGCTCTGACAATATATGAAACTGTAATTGGAAGCCACTGAAGCGGGCTGTCTGAATGTCATATGTCACATGGACTGTCTATGAGCTTGTTATGGTAACAAGGACTTTCCAAGGGACTGAGGGTGACTTTCGCTTGCACTTCTTATCTGAAATGACAGATAGCTCCATGGTTACTCGCATATTAATTATGGCCAGGTTTCAGAGTTGTGTGCAAAAAATGAAACTGAAACCGTTCTATTTGCTACTCTCATCAAAGCTCCCTTGGGGATTTAGACCTGAAAGCAAACGCGTGTTCCTTGGCCCCTTTCTAGGACTCAATTTCAGGATCAGAGTCGAACTCCAACTGGGTATCCAGTTAAGTCAATTAGCCTGTGTGCATTACTTTGTTTTCTGTTTGGCTGAGCAGCTAAAATTGTCATTTCATTGCCGACTGGCGATTCCATGGATTGTATTGACTCCGCATTTTGTTTATTATTCTGAGTTATGTTCCCATCTCATCACTCTTCCATTGAGTCCTCTGACAACGGCTGCTTATCAGTTAATGTGGCGCTTTATTCAGTTATGGAAATTTGCCAGCGTTCATTGAGTCTGCTCTTGGATATTGCAGTATATCGCAGGATATTGGGTGGCAGACAACCACAGACATATTTTCCAACTCATTTCATCGTGTGTTATGCACGAGCGAGGCATCTAAAATTCAAATATCACCGCTAAAAAGCGTAACAATGTTTCTATCCCTGTCCTTAACTGAGTCCATTTTATGCAACAGCCACATCCTTTCATATCATCATAGTCATCGTCATCGTCATTGTCAACGTCATCGACATCATCCCCTCCATCATCATAGCTCCGTCGCTTTTACGATCGAATGCTAATAAAGTCGTCTGCCGTTGGGCGTCGACGCCAAGTTGCATAATTCAATTACATCCGATGCAGACTCATAAAACTAAATCAAAGGAAAACAAAGCGACACGCTTCATTTACTTTAGTACTGCGCCTCAGCGTGCTCCCCAAAGTTACATCCACATCCTCCCCATTCTGCCTAGACTGTCTGGTGTCTGGTGTCTGTTTCCAATCATATATTGTACATAGATTTGGCGCTAGTTGCAGCCTCTCTCCAGACAGTAAGAAGCAATAAAAGCGTCGAGCAAAGAAATTTTCCTTAGTCCTAAGTCCTTCGACCTTTGTCCTGTGCATGGGCAAATCTTTCATATTGCGGCGCTGCTTATCCTTTTGGCCGATTGCCGACTTCCAAGTGGTTCCTGACAGTTGATGGCAGTTTGTGCCTCAAAGCATCAAACAAATAACTCGACTGACTTTCGTGGGTGCTGAAAGTTGAAAGTTTGGTGAGACTTTGATTTTAGTTCTCTTCAAGAATAATAATATCGTAAAATATTATTCCCTTGACTTAATGGCACCCAATTTCTCTCAGTGTTTATGGCTGCTGTGGCTGCCAACTACAACTACAACTACAAGCAAACTTGGCCTTGGCCCGAGGAGTTTCTCAAACTTGTTGGCGCATTTTGAATTAGTGCCAAGCAAAAAGTGTTGGGCCATTATTATCCTTCGGACTTCATAACTTCACTCATAAAAATCTTGATTGTTCCGAGAAGTGTTTGTTATTTAGTCCTGCCAGAGATTCCTTCTGAAGATGGACAAGAAAAACACTAAAAACAAATTGTGATGCATAAAATAAAGTTCACTTGTATTTGGCTATTTAATTTTGGCCAATTTGGCGGCTATTGCTCCTTGATGTAATTTTGCACTTATCGAGATAATTAACCATTTGGAAATACTTAAGTGAGGAGTACGTGAGGCAATAGGAGTTCGTGGCAGCTGGCGGCAGGCCAAGAGGGAACCCTGGACATGGAATCAGAACCAGAGATATCAAAATTAAAGGCATTTCAACTACAAATGGCAAAAGCTCCCCGCAGCAGCTCCTTTCTGCATTTCCTTATTCTTTGTGCTGACAATAAAAGTGGAAAGCGTTGATGCAATGAAGGAAATGCCCCAAAATGTGGCAACAATTCGTTCAACAGGCGGCGTTATTGTAGAGTGAGAAAGAGTGGGGCAGGAAGTGTCCGAGTTGCAGACTGCGGCAAAGGATTGCAGATTGCAACAGACTCTTTGGACACATCAGATACATCTTTTATATTGTTGCACACATTTGCTTATGAAATGTTTGATTTCAGAATCTGGCAGAGTTTGTAAAGCGCCCAAAACTTGACAGCCATTCAAGGACTCTGAATGTCCTAGTCCCAGACTGTCTGGTCAAGTGTGAATAATTCAGCTTTCATCCAGAGGCAGTTGAAAGTCTTCCAAGACTCCTTGAGACTTCTTTAGACTCAGTTGCGTTTTATGATGGCGCCACAGGCCATCTTCTGCAGTTGCAGCTGCAGCGGCAGCCTGTCAGGACTACTTTCACGCGGCCATTTGTCCAGCAGGCACCAGCAGGACACAAGTTTTGGACTCTAAGGAGTTCGAGGGGAGTTGGAAGGAAGTGAGAACGGAATCACCCGCTTGCGGGTCACGTGCTCATTTTGTTTACATGCCGCATTAAGAGGATTCCGTTTCGTTTTATTGCGATTTGATTCTATTTTCTGTTTGTTGTTGTCCTGCCTCGCGTGCCTGCCACTTGCACACACACACAGACATACACACACACACAAACACAATCGCATTCAGTCGCAGCCACAGATCAAGTCTCACATATTTGTTTTTGTTCTCGCATTCGCATTTGTATTATTATCCTTTTCCTTATCCTTATCCCTCTTTGCACTGTGCTATGTGTTTTCTCTGCTTTTCCTCTCTGCCTTTTCCCCGATGGGGTTGGTGTGAACTTTGCCACTTTGCTGCAGCTTTTTTTTGTTCAGGTCTCCTGCAACTATTTAAGCGTCTGTCAGTTGTTGTTGTTGATACTTATTGTTATCCTGGAGTGCAGAGCTTACCATTCACATTTGTTGAATTTGTTGCACGGAGGGGTGGCTTGCCTAACCTTTCATTGGCCCATTCCCTTGACCCGCTTTTTGTGTGTCTTGTGATAGAGTTGGACTCATTAATCGAAAGTGAGACATGTCCTTTTGGTTTGTATTGTTGTTGCTTCGCTGATAAGTGCACGTCTGGTGGCTTAGTGGTTTTGCTTTCCTTATCAGTTGGAGTTGTTTTTGTTGTAAAGATGTAAGGCACCCTGTGTGCCAGCTTTTCTTAAATCCAAACTTTATTGCAAGCAAATTTTTGTCGCCAGTTAATGGCTGCATGAGGCACGTGGCTTCTATTTGAAATGATGCAGTAAGTACAATCTTCAATTTCAACTTCAGTTTGTTCTAAAGTTGCACGTGTAAATATTATAAATGGTGTTGAAGTTTTGAAAAAGGGTTTTTCGCTGCACAGCGTGAAATTTCTGATTATTTACAGAGGTCTTGCTAAGATTCCTAATTTAATTATTACTCCCTGTTCCCATTAAAAATGGGAAAAAGGGAGTTATAAGGTACTGCAAATGTGTGTAACAGGCAGAAGGAGGCATTTCCGACTATATAAACTATATATATTCTTGATCAGGATCAACAGCCGAGACGAACTAGCCATGTCCGTCTGTCTGTCTGTCTGTCCGTCTGTCCGTCTGTATGAACGCGTCGATCTCAGAGACTATAAGAGCTAGAGACACCAAACTTGGCATGCAGGTTCCTGTATACCATACGCAGATCAAGTTTATTTCAAATTTCGGATGCACCCCCCCGCACCCCCGCAAATCGCAAAAGACTCCCACAGTCACAATTTTAAAGATAAAGCTTTAATTTTTGGTACACATGTGTGTTTAATTAATGTCTTTCGGATGTGTAAATTTCAACACGATCGGATAAATAGCACAAAAGTTATAGAAGAATCTATTACGCCCGTCTCAGTTGGCAGCAACAACAGTTTGACAAGCAGTTTACGAGTTAAGTGCACTGCTTGCTTGTGTTACACCCGTATCAGATGGCAGCAACAACAGTTTGACAAGCAGTTTACGAGTTTAGTGCACTGCTTGCTTGTGTTGTCGCTGAACTGCTTGAAATGCAAGTTGGGAGCAGGGAGTCTCGTAGTCGGGCACACTCGACTAGAGTATTCTTACTTGTTTTTTCTTTTTTGCTTTTATTAAAAGCACAAGTCACAAGTTGTCCACCCTGCTGAGGCTGAACAAAATTTAACAGTTTAGTGAAATTTTCGCCACTTGATTTGGGTCTATTCAGTCCAAAATTTTCCAACTAAATTGAAAGCTGTGAAAGCAGTTTTAATTAAATTTTGACTGGGCGACAAAGTTTTCAGCAAAATCAAATCAAAGAGAATTGATTCGATGAATTTTCACAAAGGAGTGTGTGATGAACATGTTCTAACTTGCTAATTGACCTGACAGTTGACAGCAAGTTTTATCCTAATCAAATTTTTTGCTGCATGCTGTTTGACAGCATATTTTGGAGCTGGCAATTAGTTATGCGAATATACTACTGCGAAATGTGGCACGTTTCAAGTTGATGCCACCAGATTGGATTAGTGTCCATTTGCATGCCACAACGAGGCAAAAAAAAAGCGCAACAGTTGCAGCAGTTGGGTTTGAGTTTCGAATTGAGATTGAGACCGGTGTTTTGAGAGCAGCTTACTGCGCATGTGCCCACACTTGAAACGACTGAGAAGCGTTAAGGGTTTCGGCATTTGGGAGTCGGGATTCGGGATTCGTTGAAATACCTTTTCGGTTGGGTTTGTTATGTAAACAAATCAGCAGTTGTTTGCTGGATGATGGTCTTTGCGGTGTGTCTGCGACAACTTTGCAATTTGGTGTGCAAAATGTCCAAGAGTTTGGCTTTAGGCTATTACGAGAATATTCCCTGAACCTTAAGGACAGACAAAGACGAGACGGTCAGATGGTCAATCGATAAACGTTCAACTTAAAGCGAATTAAGAAAAAAAACTCCCTTTTAGCCTGGTTTTTTGGCTTCTCACACCAAAATTTAAGTATTGTGTAAGGGTGTATGGAAGCATACCAATTCTAACACCTTTTTAGAGAGTTATTTAATTTATTTAGGTAGTTTTCGAAATGTTATCTGTTAGAAATGGCATTTAGACACTTGAGAAACTAAATGTGGAGTGGGTTATAAAAGGGTTAAACACATGAGAATTTTCTTTTTTCTGCCCAACTGTTTTGTCAGCCAAAATGGTGACAACAAGGACAGCAAAAACAGCATTTTGAGCTGATTGCATTTTGCATTTAATGTAAGTGTGTGTGTGTGTGTGTGTGTGTTTCTATAAGTGTTTGCTCAACACACCCAAAAAACCAGCCACACAACCCAACAAGCCACCTAGCAACCAGTTGTCGACCCACTTCACACAGCAAGTAAACAAATATTTATACCCTTAAATTCGAAAATGTACTTTGAATAAGTATGCTGAATATGCGTTTGTTTTATTTTGAAACTCTTTCAATACTTCAGTTTTATTGTATGGAACAGGTTTTGTTAGATCTTATGTTCTTTAAATAAATTTTCAATTAAAATTTTGTTTGAATGTCCTATAAAAGTTCAACCCACAAATAAATAGACTGCTCAAAAATTGTACTCTCTTGTCAGCTTTGCATCTTCCTCTGCTTGATTTGTAGCCAAGTTAATACATCATATAATATATTCAGGGCTGTTCTGAGTTCAGTACGTTTTTGAAAAGTAAAAACGATTGAACTCAGAACGATTTACGTATTACTGTTCTGATTTCCGATCGAAATGGTTTCGTTTTCTCTTTTTCGAAACAGAGTTCGAAACCGAGTTTTCATACTAAAAAGTCTATTTATATGTCATCTAGTAGACATTGCTGAATCGAGAACAGCTACGTTTTCTTGCACTTCTGCTTTGCAGACAGTTTTTCAATTTAAAGTTACAAAAAAGATTTGACGTTTTGAGCACTTTAGAACAGCAAGCAATTCTGTATCAGCAAATTTCGAACGGAATACGAATTCGAAACAGGCCTGAATATAATTTTCTAAAAATGTATTTAAAAATGAAACTTTAAACTGTTTTGTTCCCTGATTTTAACTGCTTTCTATTCAACTGTGGTTAAGAGTACTTCAGATCTCAGCATTATCAGCAGACTAGCATTCTATCGCTTTCCTTAACACAATCTTGATGCAGGGTATTAGCTAGTCGATCACACTCGAGTTTAATCAGTGTGTTTTCTGGTTTGTATGTAAAACTCTTTGTGAGCTGTCACCCAATAACCACAACATTGCGTGACCAGTCTTCATGTGTGTGGTTTTACTGTGCTATTGTGGCTTGTAGACTGTGGGTTAAGGGCTGTAAGCAATGGACGATGGGCTGTAAACTGTGGGCTGTGGGCTGTAAGTTGTGTTTTTAAAGGGCGTGCTTATGTTATTATTTCTCTGTATGTGTTTATATAAAATCAAAATCGTTGACACTAATTGAAATATGCCAGAGATTAGTAGGGACCCTCAGTAATACCAAATTAACGACATGTCCCTGGGTTTCCTTCCCCCGGCTCGACGCGGCGGCCCATAAAAGAAAATTATGCAAATTTATCCGTTGCGCTTGAACACTTTTCCATGGACGGAGGTAAAGTCCACACTTCACTTGCCCCCTTGCTTGATTGAATGGCCACTAAGTGCTTCGGCTTCGATGCGGCTCATAAACAACAACAACAACAATAATAATGGAAACTATATAGCACAACCAAAGTGCAACAGAAATGTGAGGTCCTAAAAGTCTACGACGATTAAAATACCCTGTACCGTGTAAGAAATAGTTAAGAAATGGTATCATTAGGTTGTGCTAAAGTAAATAAAACCAAGTTTGAATATTTCAGGAGATCTCGATATTTTGTCTGCCTATGGTATATATCAACATGTAAACCAAGTTTGGATGCTCTAGCCTTAAAACTGTGGAAAAAAACTGCGTTCATACTTCTTTTTTTTTTAATTAAATAAAGAGTATAAAAAGCAATGAAGAGTGAAAATTCACTTTTTCAAACGTTTGTCGAAAGTAAAAACGGAAACAGGTCTAAACAATCTAGAAGCACCAGGGACCTTAACTTATGTTATTAAACACAAATCCTATATTTATTTAGTAGAGATGTTTTGCCAGCTATAGAACCTAGGGTATCTCTCTCGTCAAACACTCTTACAAAGAAAATGCTTGCTTTTTGTTTATTTTTTATTTTGCTGTGGTCTTAGTTCCACTGAGTGAGCTTTGGAATGAGAATTTGAGAACTGGCATAGATTAGGCACGGACACGGCTTTGGAAAATATTTCAATTTGCATCTTAGTCGGTCAAGAGGCCGTGAAAAGGACAAAAGCCTAAGTAGGCTAAGACTAGCAACATAATTTCCCAATGTTGTCAAGAGTTCGTTGCCACGACCCACAATTGGACAGAGAGGGGGGATCAACTGGGTGGCTTGCACAGATTTGCTTGGCAAAAGAAAATTTCAGTTTAATAACCAAAATGACAGTCATAAATCAATGATTATTGCCCATTGTATGGAAGCATTGTGCGGGGCAGGGACGAAAGGAAGTAGGTGGGACTGGTAGGTTGTTTGGCGCTTTAAAGTGTCTGCTGCGTTGCCGAGCAGAAATCCGAGATATATATTTTTATGGGGCACTTGGCAGATAAAGAGACTGGCCAGACCTACTCTCTTCCCCTCTCTCTCTCGACAGTCTGAGCTGTTGGTGTCGCTTAGCTGGGATTCTGTCACTTTTTCGCTTTTGTGCACAATAAATTCAGCCACATAATATTGAAAATTCCCAGCTGAGGGCCCTAAAAGCCCTGAGCGCCCTGAGAGGAGAGCACAGCACAGCAGAGCACAGCACACACAGTGTTGAGTTATAAAACGTAATTGAGGTTGTATTTCATGCCAAATGGTTGCTCAGTTTTTGGGGCAGGTAGCTGTTTTGGGGGGCTACTCCCCGAGAATTGTGAGCTATGATAATCACATTTACGCTTTTGAAATCCCATAAGCTCTTGGCATAAAATATATATATGTCTATCTATATGATGGTCCGAAACAAAAAAGTAACACACAGTGTTATTGTAAAAGTTTTTAATGCCAATATATCATTTTTATAATTTTATTCATTCTTTGAATATAACTTTATTTGCCGATCTGAAACTGAAACGATTTGCTTGTAAAAATGTTATTTCTTCTTTATTTCTTTCTGCCTGCTGAGCCAGGGGTTTTTGAGTTTTTAATCCGATCGCAACGAAATTAAAGCAACTGATTAAGATTGATAAAAAAAACAAAATGTGTTAAAAAAAATCAAAGCTAAATCTTTTGAATTGTGACGGACATGGCTAGATCAACTCAGCTGTTGATGCTGATCAAGAATATATATATGTACTGCCTGTTACATACATTTGCAGTACTTTATAATTCCCTTTTTACCATTTTTAATGGGAACAGGGAGTAAAAATGTTTAATTGATGCAAAAAATAATATTCTTTTTTTACTAACCATCCAATTTGTATTTAGCCGTCACATTTGCGTAAGAAAAAATGCTTAAGTTCTGGCTTAAGTTAAGCTTTAAATTTCGACAACGGTTTAAGTTCAAGATATTGCTCAGAGTATTAATTTAACTATAGTTCGGAATCGGTTTGTAGTCTTGATTAACTCACACTTATTTGTTATTTATGTGTATTGCTCTTTGCTGCTGTTAATATAAAATATATTGTTGAGCACAAATAGCCATAAATATTATCATATTAAATATTAATCGTTTTTTTTTTTTGTATTTAAAATTGATTAATTTCAGTCTTGTTTTTAACTCAACGAAATAAATATTGGTGCGCTTTAATCCTGTCATAAAATTGGCTATTAATTTGCCAATAATTGAAAAGCGTAAATTATATTTTTATCGCACGCTGGCACTTTAAGTCGTACTTGTTTGTTTGTATACTTAACAGCAGTTATATCATATTTTATTGAAGTCCTACATATGTACAGTTGCCATTGTTGGGCAAAGGACAAAGGACTCCATCGCTCTCCCTCTGGACTCCACGCTTTATGCCTAATGTAAATTAATTGTCCATACAAATTAGCCAACCAAACCATAAAATATTTCGATATGGCCATTGCGAAAAATGTTGATACAAATGAGCCGTGCACCAAATGATTTCCTATTATGTAAAAATTAGACATTGGTGGACTTTTTAAATATCCTTTTTACTCCCAGTTCTCGTTAAAAATGGAAAAATGGGAGTTTCAAAGTACTGCAAATGTATGTAACAGGCAGCAGGAGGCATTTCCGAATATATAAACTGTATAAAGTCTAGATTAGCATCAACAGCCGAGTCAAATACCATACGCAGATCAAGTTTATTTCAAATTTCGGATGCACGCCCCGCACCCCCGCAAACCGCAAAAGACTCCCACAGCCACAATTTTCAAGATAAAGCTTTGATTTTTGGTACATTACATTTGGTAAATTTCATTACGATCGGATAAATAGCACTAAAGTTATGGAAGAATCTATTTCCCCCGTCTCAGCAGGCAGAAAGAACAGTTGGACAGGAACTGGACACGTTAAGTGCGCTGCTTACTTGTGTTGCCGCTGAACTGCTTATAACGCAAGTTGGGAGCAGGGAGTCTCGTAGTCGGGCACACTCGACTAATTTTGTTACTTACTTATTTTGTTACTGTTATTAGATATGAGTGGATAGCTCTTAGGAATTCATGGATAAAACAAAAAACATAAAAAGGCTTTAAATATTTTTCAAATTTTACAAATTATTGCCAACAAGTGCGTATATACCCCATTAAAACAAGCGAACATTTTGCATTGAGGCAGGTGAACAAAAGCTCGCATTTTGCTCGTTATTTTTAATCATTTATCAAAATTTATTGCTTTAAATTTGTTTGGCCGTTTCGTGTGGACAACTGGACCTAACCAAAGGACCCCATTCAAAAATGCGTTGCTTTCTATTTTGTATGCCATTTTAATTTTGTGCGCGTAATTTTCGTTTAACATTTACGCGAGTTTAATGAAGTTTTGGACCGCCCCTCTTCTGTTGCATTTTCCACTTGATTATGGATGAAAATAATGTGTACAATGCAAAGTTAATGGGAAAACTGAACGGAAAACTGATAAACGCTCAGAGTGGTATCAACGCACATTTGGCAAATGCCAACAATAGCCAAAAATATGGTAGCAACAATGAGAGTTCATAAAACTATGTTATGTAGTTAAAATGCTAAAATGCAATTCGATACTTTGGTCCAAAACTGAGGCCAAAACAATTTGCCAAATGAACAAACACTCAGCTTATAGCTCCTCTTACTGCTATAAAATCCATTTTGTAACTGTTATAGGCTAAATGTGGTTCTCTTATTTCACGTATTTTAAAAAGTTTCTAAAATAGAACTGGCTCAATTTCAAAGCCAATGATTTGATTGCGCTTTTCGTTCTGTTTCCATTTTATTCAAACAAATTTGAAAAGCAAACACTAAAAGATACTCTTGGTAAAGTCGAAGCATTCACTTAAGTTATATATACGCTTTTTTAGTTACTATTTTAATACAGGGCATAAGAAAAGCAATTGAAAGCTCAACAGACAGCTCCCAAGAGCAATCCCCTGCGGCAATGGAAACGTGGTCTGCTTCGCAATTAAAGTCACCATGGAACCAGATACCAGGTGCTTAAACCAACTGTAGCTGTAATGGAAATTGAAGTGGCAAGAACAACAAAAACAACCACATTCATTTAACTTAACTCGCCAACTCACGATTCAATTAGAAACGAAAGCCATTTTATAATTGAAACGAGCCTGCCACGCCCCCAGGCGGTTGTACCTCTTCCACTTTTCTACACTTCCATTGATTGTCCTTTTCATTTGGCGCTCAAAATAATTGGCAGACGGATGTAGATTTACGGAATCTGAACAATAATGAACATCAATAAATATTGTCAGCAACCAAAAATTTGCAAGGGGTTGGTGGGGGTAGAAGATTATGATAATGGCTTGAGAGCAGTGTAGGGTGATTATTTATTAGACTCTGAATCATGTAATTGAAAAGTTTTCTGAAGCAACTGCCAGAACTCACATTATTATCATCATCATCATCTTTGTGCTATCTTCATACCAAAAAGACAAAGACCGTCGCTCAATTTGTCACTGGGACGAGGCAGAGGAGGGCGTGGCAGCTGGGGCTAGTTCTAGGGACTGACTGATGATGCGTGTGACTAAGCAGAAAATTTGGAGCAATGTGTCTCCAATTCTCGGATGCCGCCAGTCAACAGACAGTTGGCAACTTCTTCCCCTCTTTCCTACTCCACTCCTCATCCCATGTCGTGATTATGATTGAGTTGACGTCGTTAATATGTTATCGATGACGGGGCTTCTTCATTGGGAGGATTCTTTAGAAAACCTCCTGTTCGCGCTCGCGACTTGGCGGCTTTTGCAGCTGACAGTGAAGTAGGAGGGAAGGGAGTGGGGATGAAGGATACTGACTTGACTGCTGGCTGTTTGTCTGCTGCTCCATTTAAATCAGTTACATTCCTTGCAATGTAAACACAAACACACACAAGAGACACACACACACACTCACACAAATGTGCACTTACATTTTGTTATTTGTCTTTTGAATTATTAATGAATTTGTTGAATGGCTTCGGCTTGGTCCTGTGCTGGAGTAGTAAACTCCTGGCTGACTGCAGTTGATGTCCTGATGATCTGGCTCTTAATCAAGTGAGTCGCCTGCTCTAGCCTTGCGGCGGAGGCTTTCATCACAGATAAGTTTAATTAAATCCCAGGCACATTTCTCGGCTGCAAACTGTAGTCCAGCTGATGCTAGTGCCACGCCCACAACTGCGTTGACCGCGCTTTGCAAAACTTTAAACATTTTTCCATAGCTTCAAAAGAAGAGATAGAGAGAGAAACAGATGGCAACAAAGTTTTCTGATTTCGATTTTTATTGTGGCCAAAAACCCAGCAACAATTTCCAAGTGCTGTTTGCTATGGAGATTGAAGAAGGCACCAGAAATATGGAGCCAGGCACGAGGAATGAAGTAGCAGATGGAAGGTTGGTTGGTTTCTTGGGAACAGTTTCATTTTGGAGGCACTTGACTGCCACTCTTCCGTTTCCATTCCCATTTCCATCTCCATGCCAACTCTCAACTTTCCACCTGGACAACTCTTTCTGTTTTGGTTGTGGTTGCATTTGGAATTCCATTCGCGTAACTGCACGCAACTAGCGGAGGGCAGAAGCAACAAAATGGTAAAATGGGGCAACCACTTGAACCACAAGTTTGCAAGTTACAACTTTTTCCTATTTTCCGTTTACCTAGTTAGTTCTCTCTTTTTGCCCAGTGCATAAGTTAAACATGAGAAGCACACAAATATTACCTCAAATTTATTTAAGCAACAGTCAAGAAACTCATGTGAGCTAGAAACTGATGGAATATTTCTCTGGAATTGTTGGAAGTGCGAGCTCTTAAGCTGTTAATCTTTTTCCAACTTTGTAATTACTTTTGCAGGCAGAAAGAAAACTTTGTCCGAAGAGCACATTTACAAATTGTTTTTGAAACAAGCCAATCGCAAGAGAAACAGCAACAACAACTCAACTACAACACCACACACTCATATACCCTCTCTCAAACCACACAGTGTCACCAGCATCAACTTTAACTTCAACTCCTCTCAGAAACTCAACTAAATCACTTTCTATTCAAAAGGACCCTTTAATGAACGACCAGACGACGACTACAAAAAGACCAGAAGAACAACGAGGACAACCAGTTCGACCTGGACAACCAGGACACGTGCTCAACACCAAACCCAACACCAACGACAGGCACTGGCCACTGACCAGCGGGCGAGACGTTGCCAACGTGACGAGCTAAACCACCAGCAGCACCAGAAGCAGCCAGTTGGACAAGGAAGAAGAAGGAGGAGGAGGAGACAACGGGTGGAGAGGAGTGGCCAATAAAAAAGCAAACGAAAGTCAGTTGCGAAAATGCTGATGCCGCTTGCAGTCGACAGGCGAATCCAGCAACAACAACAACAACACAAACAGAAGAAACCGCAACAAAAACAAAACTCAAAAAGTTCGCAAAAAGAGAAAGGCAGAGAAGGAGGCTAAAGTCAGGCAGCGGCTGAAAAGTTCCAAATTTGGCAGACAGAATCCTCGTAGTGTTCCTCGTCGCATTGTGGTTTTATCCGGAACTGTTAGCAGCAGTTGCCATAGCCATAGCCATAGCCATAGCTGTTGCTGTTGCAGGAATCTGGAATCTGATTTTAACGCATCTTTGGGAGACGCGTCGCCTGTTTGGAAACTGACAACTGGCAACCAAATCAAAGTTTCGCCCCAAGCGGAAGAGCTTCACTCACACTCATTTACCTGTGAGGGAGGACGCATTCTGCGCATCCGGAACGCTTCAATGGTCACACATTGAAATTGGCTGTCATACAAGAAAAGGGGAAATCAACGAGAGGAGGGAAAGCTGTTGAAATGAGCCTCAATTGTGGCGTCACATGCACTGACAAGCTATTAACTGCACGTCTGCAGTCGCAATAAGCCTGTCCAGACGAGGAGAAGGTGAATTTCCACTTCCTCATTATGGCCACCAACCACTTTCTGCTGATCTGGGTCTCTCTGGTCGCTTGGCAGATGTCTGCAATCAGTGGATATCCTGAAAACATTTCAAACTTCCATATCACACCCACCTGCTGGAAAAGGAAAACATATTTTGATTCAAAAGTAATGGTTAGGACAGTTGCTTGAACTTCCACGCCTTCATCCCCGCCCCAGAGAAATGATTAATAGTTGAGTGGCAAAGAGCGACAGGACAAATTCATTGCTCGTCCACAGGAAAAACAAACAGCCCATGTCTAGGTGTAGAGGGAACGGTGGTGGGCATAGACCAAGGCGTAGACCACGTCGTAGTTTCCAAATAATTGTTGACCATGACAACGACGACGACGACGACCACAAAAGTTGCGCGAAAACACGACAAAACAAATCCACACAAATCGATTTCCAGCTGGAGTCACCCTCGCACCTTCACCACCCTGTTGACAGCTGCAAGTAGCTGCCTTCCTTTCCTCTCCCCTCTTTCTTTCCTCCTCCCTCTTTCTCTTTGCTAACGACTTCACAGTCCAGTAGAGCAGTTTGTTGTTTGTTGTGCTGTTTTCTCGTTTGTTGCTCCACGCGAACGTTTGTTATTGATGGCGCCAGCTATTCAAGTGCCTCCAGATCGACCTTGTTCCTATCCCTGTCCCTGTCTCCTACCCAATCCCAATACCAATTTCTATCCTTATCCATATCCGCCGAGTACTTTTACAAAATAGTTACAGTAATAGGTATTCATTCGGCGTGCCAAGGCGGAATGACGTCGTGCACAACGTTTGCCTTACGTTGATTAATGGTGCACGGCTCCAAAATGTGAGTCGAGGCGTTTCTACTTCCGTCGTCTCCGACTCCCCTTGGCCACTCCATCATTCGTCCGTTAGCTGTGCACAGCATTTTCCGGCACTTTAGTGTAATTGGAGCAAAATGCTTCCATCTCATTATGCAGGCTCAATCCTAGTCGCCGAATCACGGCACTTCAATTAGTTAACAGCATAAAAATAATCCACACACAACTGCCACACGAATCCGAGATTGATGAATGGCTCTGAGCTCTGAGCTGCAGCTGTCGGTCACGTCATTGGGTCAAGTCTCCTCCACTTCCTTGAACACAGTCCAGTTCTTTCTGTCTCTTTACTTAGCTCTAGTATCGCAGTTTGGCTCTTTGCCATTCTGAATGAAATTGCATTCGCGTTCACCGAGGCAAATGACACACCCGGGCAATTGTCACTTCACTAAAGAGGCTAGCATTCCCCTCAACCTCTTCCTATTTTTTGTTTCAGTGCAAATCGGATTTCATTAGCGACAACTCAAAGAATCTTCCACTTTGTTTGTTGCTCTTTGTAATTTCCTCTCTTTTGCATGAGATTGCCGGCGTTTCTTTGTCGCACTTCCTCAAAATCCCCTACTTCTTGTTTTTTTTGTTGCTTCCCATCCCACATAGCTCGTTATGTTTTTATCGAGCAGTTAACGCCCCCATCCCACATCATAGTTGCCACCCCTGAGCCTGTTTTCATTTCAAAATTAACAAGTAGCATGAAATCAAACAAACTGACCCGCCTTCTCCCCTCTCCTCGCAGGAGAGCACCCCTACCAGTTCATTCCGACATGCCGTTGCATGAAAGCCCCATTCCTTCCATATCTATGACTATTTGTTCATGTGGAAAGCGCGTCACGGCTCCTTGAACCAACCCCCATCTCCTTCCCTCTCTCCTAGTGCCAGTTATCATATCTTCCCCCGTTGGATGCACGCATTTCTCAAATAACTTCACTCGCTGTCAGCTCCATTGCTGGCTGTGATTGACAAGAAGCATTCCCGCAATAAAAATCGTATACAAAGTTGCTTTACTATTGTATCCTCCCCACATGTCGACTCACAATACGAGTTGTGCACTGTAAACATGAGTTAAACGATTTCTTTTTAACCTTACATCGATCTATACTAGAATGTATTTTGATTCCATTCCAGCATTCAACAACATTAAAATTAAATATTTTTTACGCTTTTGTATAAGATTTTCCACTCTGCTTTCCATTGCTTCGCGTTGTCCCAGCAACAAGCAATTTTCCGAGCAGCGTTGCTAGCGACACCATCAGGGAGGAAGTTTCCACCAGTCAAACACCCTGCCCTCTTCAAGAACTCGCTGCGCAAGGACGCGTAAAAATGCAATTTCAACAAGTTTCACTTTGATGTGCACATTTCTAAAGTCCTAACCCCGAACCCTACAAGCAACAGAACTTCTTCAGATATAGACCTTCCCCCTCACCTTGTGCTGGCAAATTTCCCTTTAAATTAAAAGTTAATGCAAGAGAAAATTATTTTTAATGAATAGAAAACAGTCCGAAAATCGACACATTAATAAACCAACCCTCGACCCTTATTCCTTTCCCTTTTTTTCAGGTTGTCAATTCATTTTTATTGCTCAGCAAACCCATTGAAAGTGTGAGAGATTTTTTAGCTGTGCCAATTTCATTCCCAGCACGAAACTGTTTTAAGAAGCAGAGACAATTAAAAAGAACAAAGCAATAAGTATTGTCAAGGTGCGATAAAGAGGGAGGAAGATAGGCAGGCAGACAGGTGGAGCAGAAAGAGAGCATGATAATTTGAGGGAATGCACATAGCACGTTGCAATCCTTTAAAGCGCCAGCTATCTAATGACACTAATTATCCTCTTAATCTTTTATGCAAATTGTGTGCCGCCTTTGTCAAAGCTGAAATCTGACGCTGAGCGCCGATTCAGCAATGCTGGCATCGTCCTCCCAGACTAACCCACCGAATCCACCCGCTCTAACAACAGCGAATCCTCACCAGCTAGGAACAGCGTCTGCGGTTGCAGCGTCACGTGTGTGTGGCAAAGCCATTCAGCCAATCGCTGGTATTATAATTACTACGGTGAGCTGCAGGTGGCTGGGGGACAGGGGGTCTGGGAAAGTTACTGGGGCAAGGTAGACTCATAAACGAGTCAAAAAGTTTTCCGGTCGACGGCAAAGTTGGCGTTGTGCAAGGCGCGTGATATGAAAGACGGCAAAAGTTCGACAGTGTAGGAATTGGACTTGGGTGTCTTGGTCTTTATCAGTGAGAGAAGCACAAGTTCCAAAGAGAACCGAAGGAACGAAAGGAAGTAAAGTATGCTTTAAGATAGTTAAAGCTAAAGCAGGACAATGGAAAAGTAGAAAATCACATCCGCTTCAAATTAGATCTGAATTAATAAAGCTTGTCACAAGTGCATTTGCATTCTTATTCGCAATCCTTTTGCGGCAACAAGTCTCCACTTCCAAAAGAGGGGGCTCTTACCAACTATCCTTTTATCATTGTTGTCCTAGGACAGAGAAACAGGAGACGTCTGGTTAGGTTACCTTTTTCTTTTCGTGTGTTTGTGCATATTTAATGTGAGGTTTATATTTGTGTTTTATGTTTAGTCTGCAGCATCTCGACTTAATGGATGCTTATCGAAGGGACCGGAAAGGCAACTCCAGTTTCTCTTCTCTCCTTTTATTCCTCAATATATAACTGTGCAGTTTGTCAGCTGAAAACAGAAATGGAAAGTAGCACACTTTGGGTTGTTTGGAAGCTGTTGAAAAGTCAGCGGGGTGCATAACAATTTGAAATTCAAAAACAAAATGAAACTGTAAAGAAAAACGTCACTGAGAAAGGTCTGTGTAAGATCATAGTCAAAGCAGGGATAAAAGCTAACGAAAAATGCCTTTTCTTGTTTTGTAATTGGATTTCAAATTGTTTTAAGAATCGAGCAAGAGCGCTTTCTTCTATTTTAAATGCACGCACACTCACATACGTTCTCTGTCTCTGCCTCTGCTTTTGCCATCACCGGAAACGCAACATTCAACATCCGGCACAGACACACAGGCAAAATAATGCAAAGGGGGAGAGTGCTGCGAGGAGTCTGGTATTAAAGTTGAAGAAAGTAAACAGCATTTGCGACTTTCAATGCAAAAGTGATGCCAAGACGAACGCGGACGCGGCTTAAGTCTGATCCCGGGGGGTAAATGATGCAATATAAAGCACCCGACTAGGAAGGAAATGAAGTGGATGGAGGTATAAGGGTATGAGGCTGAGACAACAATGAAAGCGGATGAAGAAATTTAATTTCACGTCTTTTTAACTCGAACAGCTCGTCTTTCACTGGGGCTTGAAGCTGCCAGGGTCGGTGCCAAGGATTAGGACGAGCTCGTAGCTAGTTTGAGTTACACAAAGCGAATGATGATGATGATGGTGTCGCAGTCTCATCGCCAATCGAGTTAGACAACACTTGACACCTTTTAATATTTAGTCCCATCCACTTCCTCCTCTCTTATATCTGGACACCTCCTGTCGCGCATCATTTGAGTCAACTCCCTTGCATTGTCGCCTGCTGCTGACGGATTCGATTTCGATTATTATTGTGTCTTGGGTTTTGTTTAACGTGCAGCTTCTCACCCGCTGTCAGTCCCATCCACCCCATATCGAGTTGTCGAGAAAATCAATTTCCGTTGAAGTTGTGAGGTGGAAATCAGGTGGAGGTGAAGTTGGTGTAGAGAGTGCCGTCAACTTGCCGGGAAAGTAAACACAAAATGCACAAACTTTTCTCAACAGTAGAAAATGCTAAGGAATGTGAAGACACCTCCGGGTGTGGGGGATAGTAAAACAAAGCAAATTGTGAAATAAACTTTCTCTTTATGCCTGAAATGCATCCGTTTCCCAATCTCATACTTTTTTTTAATTCTCATTCCAGTCTCAAACGCATTGGGCTGGAGGCGAACTTGCTCTGCGTACACAAGGGAGCCATTAACACATACGCGATGCACTTCACCGTCCGTATCCCGGCAGATGTGCTGAAACTGAAGCAAAGTTTCATCGCTTATCCCGTAAGTCACCTCGTACAGCAACCCTCTTAAGTTTATCCTTTCGTTATCACTTCAAATTTGATTTGCACTTCATTAACTGGCAATCCCTGCAGCTGTGCTATACAATCAGCATTGAGTTCGCTTAAGCTAAGACGCACTGGGCATACCCACGCAGAGGTTTCGTGCACTCGCAACGCTAACAAGGACTTTCCCAATTTATCGCAACCAGGCTCCATTTCAAACGCAGCGTTTTCGACTGTAGGTCACACCTCCTTCTTCTGAAGTCGCTCCTTACTCATCAAAAACAAAACTATTCAACTATATATTTTCAAAATATAGGAACTCTGCCTGCTTTCCAGACTCCGAACCAGAAACAGTCCATCCCCTGAGGATACCCAACTACACCTATTCGCAGCTAAACCAGGTGAGTCTGATTTTGATTTTGTGGCCACAAGATAGTACCTTGGGGATTGCTTCAGCCGGCCATCTGCCCTAAGGTAAATCAAAGCCTTTGATATGTTGCGACACGTGCCGTGTGCCAGACGCAAATGGAAATGAATGCCTTGTGGGTTGCCTTGGACACCAGATATACTTCAAGTTCAACTAGTCGCACTTACCAGACGATTGCTCCCAAGGCTCCATCTATATCCAATGCCAAAACCAAGCCACCTTTCCACGCCGATAAAAATTAAATTCTAATTTATATTTACGAGCTGATAAAGCTCCCGTTGTGCGTTAAACTCGAAACAAGAGCCATTCATAAATTTGCGACTCACCTGCCTCCCTTTCTGCCACAAGTCTCGCCTGCTGGCGTGCCAGGACGTGAGTGTTCTTAGGAGTTGGGGCAAGTTTTGCGTGGTACTCACGTACTACGTGCTGCAAGAAGCGACCCATAAAACCACTGCCGGCAGAGGTGAATTATGTAGATACGAGTTCTCTTATATGTGTGAGTAGGGAAGCGTGTTTCGATAAACGAAAGGTTCTTCACAATCCCAAAACAGAAAGACAGATAGAGCACTAAGTCTGGCTGTGTATCCTCATCTTTGCCACTTTTATTATTCTTCCAATCGAGAAACTTGCTGGGTGAAAATTAGCAAACTAAATTTAAACTAAGCCGCAGCTATATTTGAAGACACAAAAGCAGGCAACAAACCTCAAGAATTATCTCTAGCACATAAGCAAAACTGCTTCAAATTAATTTTATGATGCACTCTAAAACTTTTTGCACATTGTATTCTTCGGTAGCTCTCAATCCCTCCTACCCCTAAAATTCCCTCTGATTCACTTGCCTCAGATATTTAACTTTCTGGCCTTGGTAAATCTGTCGCAAATTAGAATAAATTATTTAGCAGCTTCTTTGTTGTTTTTTTTTTTTGTTAACGTTTTACAGACCCAAGCGGCGCCATCGTTTACATTTTTCCTAGACAAGAATTTTCTTCTCCTCCTCTTTCTTTTTGTGTCTCCTCTTTCACTGTTTGACGCCATCATCATGATTGTTTGGCCCATTTTCGTCACCATCTTCTAACGCAATTTCCATGGTCGCATAATTAAATATTCAATTTCCATGGAGACTCCTTTTCATTTTTATGTTCTGCTTATTTCTTAACATTTTTACGTCTTCTTTGGCCCTTTCCGAGCTTCAGCCTGCCCTGCCTTCTACTTTTCCAACGATTTCTGCTTGTTTAGATTTCAATTTCATTCTTATTATGGCAAACGATTTCAAAGAAGAACAGCCACATAAGCTTACATGGATATGTGAATATCTGGGTATCGGAATACATATGTACACATAACGCCAAGAGTCATATCCATGTGCTGCTATCTGCTGGAAGGACGCACGCATTGAAGCAGACGACTGGGAATTAAGTGAATTTCCACAAAAGTGAAGCTCCAAATTGGAGTCGAGTGTTGCACATGCCTCTGCCTGGAGTTCAATCCAAAAGAGGAGATGCTAGCTGTAATTATTGCTGTTCTCTTATTTTAGCCCCCACCTTCCTGCTTGCTTGCATGTGTTAGCTTTAGTCGATATAAAGCCCCCTTCTGATAACAGAACTCAGCACAGGCAAAGGAAGAGGCACTCATTTAGTCAAACAATTATATCCAAGTGCACACACTGAAATGTTGCTGGTTCTGATCTGCTTACTTATGTGGAAATATTTCATTTATGTGGGGCTTCCCATTCTCCAAACTACCCTCCCCAATCCCACTCTACACAACCCCCAAGCACTCCCTTTGGATTCTATTAAATCAGTCTATAAATGTTGCACAAATTGCTTTAATGTGCAGCGAAAGTTTAGCAAACGGCTGTGGGGACAACAACAATTACATCAGTTGGATATTAGGGAAAGGACGGGGTAAATAACAATAAAAACAGCAGCGAACAGAAGCCAGACTACAGCTGTTGAAACATGACTTTGTGCTTGTTTAGAAACACTTGCAAAATATTATTACAGCAGCAACAACAAAAGCAACAAATGAGGGGCAACCACAAAACGGGGAGTAGCAAAAGGAGCTAGTTTCTAGGCAGGCTATGCGCCATGTGCAACGGCAACAGCAAAGCGAAACAAGCATAGAAAGGCATTAGGATATTGGATAAGGGCTAAGCCCAGCTGAGGATGTGTAGGAGGACGAGAAGTAGGATGAAAGGAAAGAATAAGTAGCTGCTGCGGTTGAGAGAATGTCGAACAAGTACATGAGTACGAATGGGTTAGGAGATGGCAGTGGATCCACCTTAACGACTCCTTTAAATGCCAGCCTTCTAATGGGCTAAATTTGCAGAAGTGCGTGAGGAAGTGACGCGGAAGAGAGGAGTAATAGAAAGAAAAGGAAAGCATAGACTGCTAGAAAGTTGGAAATTAATTTCCATGAAGTACGCCCCTTTGCTACGAGTATTTTATGGAGATTAGTGGAGATTCGTGCGACATGAACAGGTGCTAATTAAAAATGTTGTTGGCGCCTCATTAAAGAAATTTGTAAATCAACCTGCAAATGACGCGCTCAGCATGCGAAAAGTTAAGTCTAGGCCTATAAAAAGCACAAAAAGGGGATTGGGAAGGTGGTTCCCCCCTTTTTGGGGACAGCACGTACGTCGTTAATGGATTTCCCACTGTTGTTCTTTTGATTAAAACGCATTATTTACATTTGCAACAAAGCTGAATTAAGATGGAAAGGCGGGGTTGGTCTAGTCAGCTGGGGGGAGTGCCAAAATTTGACAAATTGTGGAGCCGTCTGTTGATTTTTTTGTTCGCGTTTGTTCGGTTTTTGCATTCATTTTCTTTTTTTTTTGTGTCTTTTAGTTTAAGTTACGCTCTGCTTCGATTTCAGGGCCAGGTACAGATCCTGTCAGCATAGTGCCAAACTACGGCGGATGCTTTTGTCTGCTATTACACTATTGATTGCTTCCTGTCAGCCGCAGAGAGACAAACGCGAGTCGCTGCCGGATGTTGTCTTTGTTACGCAGTTAGCCAGTTATACAGTTTGTCTGGCCAGGAACGACAGAGTTTCTATGTCGGACATGGGCTTTGTGTGGAATTTGGCCAACCACACGGCAGTACTTCACATAAGCAGCTTCAGCTGCCACTTCCTGATATACGCATGGAGATCCGGCGACCATTCAATGGTGGTTTTCGCATCACCCGCACTTGACAAGTGGGTTGCCCATTGAACTCATTGCGGTCAAGTTGCGTTCACTGGGATCTGAAAAGGGAGCCATTAGATGCACTGTTGCTGCCAGCTGAGAGAAAGGAGTAAGGTGGGAGGGTGGCACACTCTATGGGATTGGGATGTGGATTGACAGCAGTAATAAGCAAAAAGCAATGATTAGCAAAGTTTAATTGCAAACAAGAGTTAGCGATAAAAGGCAAGTCAATAAACTGGGTCAGAGAGCACTTTCAACCATCTGAAATGGGGTCAAAACTGTAATCATTGGTTTCGCTTTTGGAGAATGTATTTGAAAAGCTCTTCCATTAAAATGTCAATTAGAAAATGAGAAAACGATGAAACGGATAAACGAGTGGAAGGGTCAATTAAACGGCGAGCATTAAACTCAATTCTCGATTTCTCTCTATCTCTTTTGATGAAAGCAGCAATCGAATTGCGATTATGACTGACATGTAATCATTCAATATTCATGGTGTGCTCGCACAGTATCGAGCTTTATACATGGCTGGATACCCATCAATCAAATGTGAATTGGCCATTGAGTCTTATTACACGCGCATACAAAACCGAACGGATATTCAAACTAATTGCGTTAAAGCACAAAGACAAAGAGAGATAGAGAGAGAGAGAGAAAGGAAATTGGAGTGGACTCCAACCGGATGTGCAACAAAATGTGTTATGGCAGAGCCGAATCAGTTGAACCAAAACCCAATCAACTGCCAACTATTGATAGCCAATTGCCACAGACACTTGAGGGTAAAGTTGGGGGAAAGGTGCGCCAATGGAGAGCATTCATAAGTTCATAAAATGGAGTTAATCATCTGAATTGAATTTGATTGTATATATAATGCCTGAATGCATGGTAAAGTTGTGCTTCCCTTTAACGACTCTTAAGTGCATTAAAGAACATTTTCAACAACGTTTTCTATTTTTCTTTCTTTCCACATCGATGTTTTACAAATCGCTGCAGTTCATTATTATTGGAGTATTATTGGAATTTATGTTTTATTGAACAAAACCAGCTGTCATAAAACGGTGAACCGAATACCTAATCAAAAACGTAGCTTAAAACTAAATCTAAAAATTTCAAATTTTCTTTTATAACAAGTTAGAATGCTATAGTCGAGTGTGTCCGACTACGAGACTCCCTGCTCCCAACTTGCATTTTAACACAGGCAAGCAGCGCACTTAACTTGTCCAGTGCCTGTCAAACTGTTGTTTCTGCCTACTGAGACGGGGGTAACAGATTCATCCTTAACTTTATTGCTATTTATCTGATCGTAATGAAATTTGCGCAACCGATCAACATTGATTAAACATATATGTGTACCAATAATTAAAGCTTTATCTTTAAAACTGTGGCTGTGGGAGTTTTTTTCGATTTTGGGGGTGGGGGACTTACACGAAATTTGAAATAATCTTGATCTGCGTAAGATATACAGAAAGCTGCATGTCAAGTTTGATGTTTCTAGCTCTTATAGTCTCTGAGATCGACGCGTTCATACAGACAGACAGACGGACAGACAGACGGACATAGGTAGATCGACTCGGCTTTTCATGCTAATAAGAATATGTATACTTTTCCCGTTTTCAATGGGAAGAGGGAGTAAAAATCTAAAAGAAATCATCATTTTTATAATGATGTTCTTTTTATGAAAGTTTGACTGTAAATTCATTAATATACAATTAAATTTTTAATGTGAAACTTATTCTTTTTGTTGGAAAAGTTTAACTGAAATTCATTTTTAAAATCAGCTGCGGCGAATATTCTTAAATATGATTATTATCTATAAAACTTAAATTGAGAAAAACAGACAACTACAAAATTGTGAAATTAATTAAGCTCGAATATTTTAGTGCTTGATTAAAGACTTTTTGCACAATGCAAAATCTCTGAGGTGACAACAACAACTCCAAATTGGAATATAAATGCGTGGTGTGCCCTAACTTTCTTTCCTACCATTTACCACCCACTGGCACGCCCACCGCGACACCTGGTGACTAATTTATGTTCATTAAGCAGGCGTTAAGTCGCCTTGAGAGCAGCTGGCGTCGTTGTCCTTGTCGTCGTCGTCATCGTCATCGTCCTCGTTGGCCCTCATTTGCATACATTTAGGGGCACACGGAGGCGACCACGCGATTCCTGAACACAAGGCACACACACAACAGATTACTTGCATATGTCGGAGGTGACAAAACCAAAATGTGTAGTTTCATGTAATTTGGGGGTAGTTGGAGCTGCTGCTGCTGTCGTCCAGATTAATATGCAAATACATGAAGAAGGCAAAGGAGGCGACGCAGAAGAGGAACGTTTTGAGCACAGATAACGTGCGGCAAGTGGAAAGTGGAAAGTGGCAAATGGCAAGACGAAGCAAGCGAAGCAGACACAAAAAATCAATTTGCAACACGCGCTCAACTCTCGACACTCATTTTTGCCTAACTTCCTTTCACTCTTATTTGTTTGTAGTGCATTTTCATGTCCACATGCGGAAATGCTGACTATTAAAGCCAAAAAGCAGCTTAACCAGAGATACAAACAAAATAACATACAGCGTGTAGCGTGGAGAGCTGTTAATCAGCTTGAGAGCTCTTGTTGCCCCAAAAAAAAAAAACCCATTTGGAGTTCGCGCAAATCCTATCAAATCTATCAAAATCATTTACGCAAATTGCAGCACGAAGCACGCAGCAGCACATAAAGATGGGTAAAAGGCACTGTTTCCGGTCAGGTCATGTTCCATCAGTATCAGCTGCATTTGGATTTGGTTTTGATCCAATAAGTCACTGAGAAACTTTATTAAAATGCTGTTCAAAGCTGTTCGCACCCAAAAGTGGCGCCAAAACTGACAGCTACAGCGACTATCCAACTCCGTATGCCCAACTGCCGGATACTCAACGCTCCGTCGACTCCAGTCTGCCTGGTAGACAGACAGACAGCCACACAGACAGCCAGACAGACAGATAGCCACACAGACAGACAGACAGACAGTCTCTGGCAGTCAGTCAATTGTAGTTGTAGTTTCGTGGCTGTTGCGCAAAGTTTTAATTACACGTTGGCTCTGCCGGGACTGGGATTGGGGAAATGTGAGCTTTGGATTGGGGATTGGGAATTGCCCGCGGGTACAAGGCCACTAACATTTTTGGCATGACTTGGCTTTGCCAGGCAACGAGGCTGTCGCTGAGCCAGGAGCCGACTTTTGGAATGTTACGCCTGTTGGTCTTAGCTTCCGTCTCTCTCTCTCTCTCTGTCTTTCTGTACCTCTTTCCGTTTCTCTAGGCTGAAACAAACATGCATTCTGTAGTTGTTGTTGCTGCTGCTCCAGCTGCAGGCAAAGTACCGTGTTTCGTATTTACTTGGCGACAAAGATTTATCACCCAAAAAGGGAAGGACACAAGCAACAGAAAGAGCAAATCAACAGCGTTGGTTGCTCAAAAAGTTTAGAGAATGATTTCGAGTTTTAACGGCAATATGGCAATGTACTATATCGGTTTAAGAGTAGTCTCAGAAAGTAGTGTGGTCGATTTATTATGGTTAAGTTTCTACCAACTATATTTTAATAGGAAGGAGACGTTTATAACTATAAAGTATATATGTATTTTTGATCAGCATCAACAGGCAAGTGAAACTAGCTATGTCCGACTGTTAAATTGCGTTTTTAAGCTATCAGGTTTAGATCTATGTCATGAAACTTGGCCCAGATGTTTTTTTTTTTTTGCTGCAGCTAGTTTGTATGTCAGAATAGGCCGAAACTGACCAGTATACAGTTGCCATAGAAAGGATCGATTGAAATATGACCATTTTCAATATTTTCCATTCGATTGAAATAGGAAAAAAACATTTTTTTCATAAAAAATTTTAAAATTTCGTATTTTAGAAAAAGTTTTAGAAAACTATTAAATATATTTAAAAACGTTCTTTGGAATTCTGTTATTATTTGATCAGAAAGATATAGCTGAAGATATACATACATGTAAAAATATAGTCCTGTAACACAATACAAAAAAACCGCAATTATTACAGAAACTGCACGTAGTTTTTGAAAACTGTGAATGAAGTTTTACTTGTAGGTATTATCTCTACCGAAATCTACCAACAAACCTCGGGCACCAAACAAAAAAAGGCATTTTGTCGGGACTAGAATGATAAAAAAAATATTACATATATAAAATAATTAAATAAAATATCTTATAGCTGCAATAGGAACAATCTATTAAATTAAAGAGTTTTTGTATTATGTGATCTCGATTCAAAACTGCCTCGATTCTCAAAAACATTTTCAATTTCACTCAATGAAAATGAGGTTGTAATTATCTAATTAAAGTCGCAAACTTTTGTAGCAACCACCTAAAAAGCGCACCACGCAGTCATGTTGGTATTGCAGTTTAAAGTTTTTGCTGTTGGGTGGGTGGTTGGTTGGGTGGCAGATTGGTTGTTTTGGTGCAATTTTCCACTACTCTGGATGAGCTGAAGGGGAGCGAAGTGTGCGGCGGTTTGTCAGCTTGGCGCGCGGATGATGGAGTGCGGCATTGTTGCATTTTAATTGAAATTTCTTTGTGAACTTGATGTGGCAACAACAATAACGACAGCAACAAAAGCAACAAGCGGACTAACGAGAAAGCAGAACGCCAACAACAGCAACAAAATGTCGCCTGCAATCACAAAACAAACAACAAGAAAACAACGCGAACAACGCCAAAGTAGCAATAATAATGAATGAATAAAACGAATAACAACAAACACAGCAATAACATCAGAAATTGCTGTTTGCTTTTATTGCTGTTGTTGCTGCTGTTGTTGTTGCTGCTGTTGTTGCTGCTGGGTTGCTGCCGTGTTGCTGCTGCTGTTGTTGCCGTGTTGCAGCTGCCCATTGCCGGCGTGTACACAAATGATAGTCAACAGCATCCCACTGTATCGAGGTCAGGGTTGACGGGGGCTGGTGTCATTTGAGGTTCATGGCAGGGGGATGCGTGTGGTGCGAGTTGCGGGAAAACGTGCGCATTTTTGCGGCACAACGCGAATATAATAATAAATTTCGCATATTGCTGCCGCTTCAGCTATTATTTTTCATAAATGAAACTGTTGTCAATGGGATATGTTGCCGTTGCTGTTGTTGTTTTTGTTGCTGTTGTTGTTGTTGTTGTTATTGTTTGCTGGTGATGTTGTTGTTGTTGTCGCTTCCTGGTTGTTCGGTTTTGTCACCGCTTTGTTGTTTTACCACCCACTGTTGCTGAGGCTGGCATTGCGGTCACTTTATTGTTTACCGGATATGGACGCCATTTCCCATTTGGCAGTACAGAAAAGTGGCCTAGCTGGGTCGGTGCCGAGAGGTGGGTGGTAGGCGGAGGGAAGTAGCCTGCGGTTGGAGTAGTCGGCTGGGTTGGCAACCATGTAATTTGCCGTCTGATGAAGATTTACGACATGAAAGCCGCAAAATAAACGCCAAACACAAAACACATAAAGTAAAAAGCCAATAGACCAGGTTCAGCTCACCCCCTGCTCCCTTCCCCTGTTGCCTACCTCCACATGATGGATGTGCTGTGGTGACCAAGACGACAACCCTATCGAGCCACCCTAGCAAGCTTTTACAGCTGGCCATTTATGCAAATTAAGCAACAAAATATATAGAGATTTGTCTTGTGTTTATTAGCCAAGATTCAAGCCCACTAACTTGGCCATAATTCACACGCAACCAAAATGCAGGATACAGCTCAAACCAGATAGGGAAAGTTGCCATTTGGCCAACTGATGCTTATGAAAACATATACAAATATATATAGCATATATCATATAGATTGTGAGTACTGTAGTGCACGTTAACGAGTTCTCAACTGTTGGCTATCAAATGAGTGGGCGTGGCACGCCCCCTTGGCCACACCCCACACATACATTGCAGGCACAAACATATGTGCAAGTATTTGGACTTAATGGCAGACCTATTAGATAAGATAGAGAGTAATAGAAAGTGGGGAAGAGAGAGAGAAAGCTGATTAGGCCCTGCCCAGGACGACTGCTGCTTCATTACTCGTACTCGTCCTTCTGGTTGCTTTCCTACTCATACTCCTTCTTCTGCTGTTAACCCACATTCTCTGCTTATGAATACTTTGGAAACTGCTCCTTCAACTGTCCAATAAATAATTCATGCTGCAAGTAAGTCGTCTGCTCGGAAATGCCGCCCAGTTGAACCTGGATAGTCTGGAGAGTCTGGTTAGTCAAGTGGGCGTGCAGGCACCCACTCGGATGTGCAATGATTGTGAATGATTGCGGGCGTGGATGCGGATGCGGATGCAGGCAGGGAGTCAGTCGAACAGACATCCTTAAACCGGAAATGTAATGCAATTCACGAAAGCAAATGAACGGTTTAATGCTTGGCTTGCACAAGGAGAAGCTGTGTAGCCAGCTTCAAACGCCTGAAGGACACTACACATGTTTCCAACTAGATAGATAGATAGGATGAGAAGAGAAGGGTACATTGAATAATTATTTAGAGCTCTGCATACTCCAATTGTGGTCAAAATATTGCAATTAGTTATGAAGACTCTAATTATAATTATAAACGTTTTCATAATGTAATTACAGTAGTCTCTTGAAAACTGAATATTAAACTTTTGAATAATTTATGATATAAATCAAAAGATTTCATTGTTTTAAGTCCAAACAGTAATTATGTTCTCTTTAAATATTTAGATAATTAAAATCAAGAGATATAATTACAAGACTTTTTAGCTACTATTCAAATTCCTTAAACATATTTCAAGTTTAATTCCAAACTAAACATTTAGTACTGACATTCATTTATTATCACACCAGAATTATTGGCTATAGCTATACAGGAGTATTTTAATGTCTATAAGTACAATTGGTAAAACGGGAGATTGACTCGTATATATTTGGCTAGTTTAATTGTTGTTTCTTGATAATCGATTTGAGCAACTTGAGACAGCTTAATTTGCTACTTAAAACTTTAATTTCATTGAGGTACGACAACACGTTTGTGTGCTTTCATTTCAAAGGACTACTGCAGTTCGGCAAGGACATGGCAATCATGCTTCTTATAAAGCATTAGCGATATGTTCACCAGGAAGGGTGCTGCCAGCCAAACGATGCGTGTGCCAATGCCCGTTGCTTCCCGATGGAAGATGCCCGAGGCAGCGCCACGTCCCGTATTGCAGAAGGACTCCTCGCAGCAGGATGTGCAGGCATAAAGCTTGGTTCGCTCCCCAATTATAATGCAGCCGGGCTCACATTTCTCAGCACAGCGACGATCCAAAGACCACATCTTTGGCGAACTAGTCGAGTTCTCCGTGCTGGTAGTGTACGAAAACCGTTTGACCTATATTAAATAAGAGATTAGAACCAAGAAGCTCACACACCAACTCCAAATGATAAGCACACCATGCATATAAACTCCTCGCCCTCACACTTGCGCATTAGAGCCGTATTATTGGGCTCCACAACATTCACACAGCCCTGGCCATCATCCATGGTGTGACAGGCATAGCACCAGAGCGTGTTGACGCGTTCAATGGCCGCTGCAGTGCGATGAATGTGCTCAGGACTGGTCAGTGAAGTGCTGAGACTGGCGGATGAACTGACTCCTAATCCTAGGGAGCTAGTGCCCGTGCCAGTCACTATTTGAAATGATAGAGCACAATTTTAGCTGTATTGATTTTCCGCTGATTGAAGGTCGCTCTTCACTTACCGTTGTTAATGCAGGCGGTAAATACAATGGAACAGGAGGTCAACACAAAGTAGGCAAGCGTCAGGAACGTACTGGACATGATCTGGCTCCCAGTTGGGCCAATAATTACCTGGATAGCCAGCTAAAATACAAATTTTGTAGACCCAAGCAGCTGCTGCAGACTTTTGTTTATGCACATACTTATATGACACTTAAAAGCGAATGTCAGCAGAAAAGCAGACGGCAAGAGGACATGCGCAGTTCAAATTGACAGACATTAGCAAAGACAAGAACCCAAGAATTAGATGGGATGAGAACGGAAATCTTGCCGGTACCCAAACATTCTTCGAATACAATGCATGAAACTGGTAGAAACTTCAAATGTTGAATAAGAAATAACAATCCACCGGTTCCAAAATTCCTCCTTCCTTATCTCAATCTAAACTCTAGGTTAGGTTATATAGGGAACTCTTAAAAGGAGGAAGAGGAGAATATAAGGAAAGTGGGTTTGCAGGAGATTTGGTTTTTTTCTCAGCCTGGTTCAAGAGAGGCCCATCTAAGCTGAAATAAGACTTGTTTAAATTTATATATGTAAGTGTATATATCCCAATCTTATAATTCTATTTATTTGGGCTAACAGAGAAATTTAGAATAGCAACAGCAACAACAGATAAACAATGAAAAGTACATCAGTATAAACGCAAATACTGAAGTGCCTGTCGACTCTGCATCGGATATAGCTCGCCTATATTGTACATGAGATCAACAATATGTGTGGGACGCAGCATGCGCCAGGGCATAAATTTCAGGGTCTTCTTGTCGCAGTGAACATCCTGTTCCATTTCCAGGGGCAGGGGCACCTCGTTGTAGAGCATGCGACCATCAACGCTGCGCTGCAGGGTGCAAGGTAATCCAATCTGGTCGGCAAAGCACTTGAAGAGTATGGCACGCTCGAATTGACAGCCGCTGGACACCATACCGATGGGTATGAAGTTGATGTGGTAAATTTGACGTAGTTCCTCCAGATGACAGCGCACCGTATGGCGAGAGCACTCCTCGGTGGTATTCAAATCAAGTATTTTAATATCCTCAGACATAATGCTATTGACGGCCTCAGCAATGATCTTGCTACGCTTGGCCACATTATCAAAGTCAATGCTGCGCCTGATCTTGTCGGGATTCTCCACAAGGCCATGCAACTGGCAATTAACAAAAGGTTAAAGTAAGTTCATCATTTCTTACGCAATGTACATACAGCCAAAGTTTGGTTAAGCGCATCCAGATATTCGGGCAACTTGGGATCACCAGGTCGCTTGCAGTAGCACCATCTTTGATCACCCACAATATCGTTAGCTAACAGGCAATTCATCGGCACCGCAACCACATCCTTCTCATCAGGTACGGGTCGGTCAAAGTTCACCACCAGCACAGCCTCCAGCGGTGAACAGTCCATGCGCAACAAAATCTGAAATTTGCGAAAATCTTGAAACTTACGCTTCGACACATAGAAATCCTTGCCAGCGGTTATATCCGTAAAGCCCAGGCAGTTACGTATGCAGAACTTCATGGTGGGGCACTTGGCTAAAATGCTCTCAATGGCTGGACCCCAGGTGGAAACACAGAAGGCGTGTTTCTGGAACTCCATTAATCTGTTGTATGAAGAAAGAGTTTATTTCAGTTGCAAATTAAAGCTGGAAATAACACTAAAAAAGGGAAGAATCATAGGTCGGAATATTTATATTCTTCGAAAACAAAAATTTTTGAATTCAAAAACTAATTTTTAGACTATGACAGCTTCTATATATCATAAAGTCTTTCATTTTTTATCAAATGTGATCATATTTAAAATATAAAATATCTTCGACCCATTGAATATGTGTTCAGAAATACAAATTTCAATGCATTATATAGTTATTTAGGCAAAATTATCCCTTGCCCGAGTATATAAAGTTGTAATACTTACACCTCTAGAATGCCACGATCGATATATGCATCGACGAACTCATTGAAACGTGTCGTCTGCAGTATAAAATTGGTAACTGCGGTCTTAACCAGATTAGACAAGGACTTCAGAGCGCGCTTGATGGAGCTAACAATAAAATTATTGAGCAGAACCTCACGCACGGGTTGCTCATCAATGATGGTGCACAGGCAGCGGAATATGTTATGGACCAGTATAGAGTGTGCATAGGAACGCTATTTAATAGAAAACTCAATTAAATTATGGCCGTTAGCAAGTCTAATAAAACTTACCATCAATAACTGGGCTATTTGCTCGGAGAGTGGTATGTATGCGCCCAGCACTGTGCGATATTCATCATTGTGGGCCAGACTCTCAATAATCGCTAATAGTGATAATATCAGATCTATGGATAGTTGTGGCAAACCCTGCTCTATGGTGCTGGCCAGTCCTTTGCCTATATCCAAGAGCATGAGCTGCTCGGCGGTCACATGGAAAGCTTTGGTCAATAGATTGCCTATAAACTCGGCGGCCTGTTCCCGGGTTTTAATGGACACCATTGACGATCGCACTAGATTAAACAGGTGCGTCAGTGCACCTTTCTCGTATTCGGCGAGAAAAGTGCGCAATGCTTCCGGATGTTCCACCATGCGATTTAGGCCCATGATGACAAAGGGAGCTGGTTCCGGTTTACTCTTCATTAGGCAATTTATAAACATTATGGTTATATCGGCATTGTGAATGCGTGCCAGATACTGCTGATACTTGGCCGCCTCAGCAAATATGGAAATGATTGTGCAAATTACATCAGGCGGCAGAATGTCCATGTCATCCTTAAGTTGCTCTACCATCTGATCAAAGAGATTCTGTTCGAAGAATAACTTGGTCATTTTCTCGGAGCGCAGTGCTGTGGCAAGCACCTCGATGATACCAAGGGCGTCGGGTGCTTTGGGATTCTCGCAGAAAGCTTTGACCAGCTGCTGCAGCACAAAGAAGCAACGATGCAGTGGCTCAAAGACGCTCTCATCGCTGGTGTCGGCTAGCAATGTTTTGAGCACCTTTAAAGCGGCAAGACGTATTTCCAGAAAGTCGTTAGTTAGCTCACAGATAATGCGATCCACGGGAAATCCAGGAAGTGTTGTAAACTCCAACATCTCCTCGGCACTCTGTACTTGCAGAATCTTGTGCAATGCCTCAATTGAATTGAAAACTGTATCTGGATTCTCCGAGTTAACAAAGATGTTCTTAAATTTTTCCAAAAATTCTATATTGTCGAGAATGTCTTGAGCAACTTGTGGATCCCGCAGACACATGTTTACTGTGTAGGACAGGTACTCGATACAAAAATCATCGTTCTCCTTCAGATAGAATCTGTAGCTAACCTCGAGTAAGTTCGCCGTCTTCTCTGTGTCATACTCGCCCAGTTCCGAGCTCTCCAGCAGCGCAGTAACTAGATATAATGCAAAACGTCGGATAATGACACTAGTTGCATTAATGTAGAACTCTTTATCGAGTAATATTTCCAGTAATTTATGCTCCTTCAGATCATGTATATTGTCATCCCATTTGCGTGCAAACTCCGCTATGTGATTGAGAACCACTTGTAGTACGGGCTCTTCCGCCGAGCTAAGCAGCAACAACGCCGTATCCAGTTTGTTAATAGTTAGATTTAAAGGCAAAAACGAAGTTTCATTAGATTTGGTTCGATCAGGATATTTTGAACGTGCCTCATAAATGCGTTTTGTTGAGGCCGCCATTTCTTTAACCCAATATATCTTTAGTAGTCTGTTTAAATTCAAATCCAAAAGTTTTAAGTCAGTTTTGTTTTCCAATTGAATCAAATTGGTTACGAAGAGCAAACTAGATGACAAACTAATATACTTCAAATCGAAATTTATAGAAAAATTTAATTTATAGGAAAATTTCCTTCAAACTTAAAATTTGCACACTAAATATCATCAAAAGTCAGTTGCGTTTAAATGGCCGATTGGTTTTCGTTTTGTAGCTATTAACATTTGTCACGCAGCACTCAGCGCTGCAAACGATCGACATTTGCACAAAAAAATTGTTTTTTTTTTTGTATTAGCACCTACTAACAACTCCAAAACATTATCTACAGATAATCTTAAGTTTTTGATCAAAACCAAAAATCAAAAATGCGACGATTTTATATTTTCAGACTAAGTTTTGCACACTAAGTTTCACCAAAAGTCCGTTGCGTTTGAAATGGCCGATTGGCTTGCGTTTTGTAGCTATTAGCATTTGTCACACAGCACTAGCGCTGCTAACGATCGTTGTTGATCGATCGACAGCTGCAAACGTTCGAAAGCTACTTGCCATACATTGAATTTAATATAATTTACTGTAATTAAAAACGACTTCTACATTACAATTGAACTGTTTTATTTTTTGAACAACTAAATAGTTAAATATAAATGCATTTCATTAAAATTTGATTCAAAAACTGATCACGAAAAAGTGGTGCGCATCATTTGAAACAAGTTGGCAGCACCAATACAAGCGAAATCATATTAACGGCAGAACAAGCGAATGGGGGTGGAAAACAGAATGCACAATAACTCGACGCTTGCTTGTATTTCGCTGACATTTGAAAAGAAAAAAAGGAAATTAAAATAGCGCTGTGTACAATTTGAAGAGCGGAGTGTGCAATTTAATAAACAATATTGATTAAATAAAGGGACCAACAACAAATATACATAAAAATAAGGCAACACACATAAACAAACACAATGGTTCAGGCAAAGTCTTCAAAGAAGCGCACCAAAAAGACTAAAGAAAAAGAAAATGACGAGGAGCAGCGGCGCAACGACGCTGCCTCCACCAGCAGCGTCAGCAATCTCACATTGGGCCAAGGACCCATCTACACGATCCTTTCAAGCGCACAGAACAACGAGACGTTCCACAATCGCTACATTAAAGAGTTGAAGCAACTGTACTCCAAGGTATGTGCATTGATTTAATCTATTGGGACTTTAAATAACAAGGCTTGCCTTTGCAGATGGATCACGATGCCTTTATGGCTACATTCATACAGATCTTTAAAACTGTGCTCAGTGCCGAGGAGACCAATGAGTATGGAAATACGGCGCTCGCTTTCTGCGCTAAGTTTGTGACCAGCTTTGAGTCGGAAAAAACGCATCCAATACTAGCCAAAACTTTTGGCTGGCTGTTATCGGTAGGTACCTACTGTACCATGGTGTATATATATATTTAGTTAGTGTCCAATGTTGTGGTTCCAAACAGGTAACTGGACACCACATTGCTTATTTAAACTATGCACTATTCTATATACTTTCCTCTTGCATTTTATTTACATCTGCTGCTTTTGTATCTTCTCACAGACACGTTCCAACAGTCCACACATACGCTATCGGATCTGCTTCTTTGTCAATCTGATACTGAAACATTTGGGCATCAATGCGGCTTTAGATGACTCACAATGTGATCAGATACTATACTATATGCTGGATCGGCTGAAGGATCTATCTCACAGTGTGCGCAAGGAGGCGGTGATGGCCATGCAGCGATTACAGATGCCAGATAATCCAAATGACATGGTCACATGTGCTTATCAGTACCATCTCAGCTCGGATCCTTCACCCAGTGTGCGGCAGTGCATCATTTCGTGCATGGGTCGCAATTATTTAACAGTGCCACACATACTCCAGCGTCTCTGGGATGTGGACGAGAAGGTGCGACGGCACACATACATCAACATGTGTAACTATCCGGTGCGCGCCTATAAGGTATCCCAGCGTCTGACACTACTCGAGCGTGGACTCAACGATACCTCGGAGAATGTGCGCAAGAATGTAATTAAATACATGCTAAAAGCCTGGATTGAGTCCTACCAGGATAACTTCATACAACTAACAGCCGCCTTGAAGCTCGACTCCAACGAGGAGGAGATCGTGCGCTTTCGAAGCGTTGCGCGCCAAATGCTCACCGTCATCTTTGAGCGGCAGGACAACAGCGTACTTATTGCCCAGTTGCCCCTCAGCGAAGACTGTGATCTGCATCGCTGTGTGCCCCACGAATCCCTCACCGTCGAACTGGTCCTCTACTGGCAATGTCTCTGCGGATATCTGCAGCAGGCGCAAGCAGATGAGTTTGAGCAGGTGCTGCCCGAGCTGAGTGTATTCTGCGACTACGTGAAAAAGTATGTGGAACACGCTTAATTTGTAAAGTCAACTTTCTTCAATTGATATTTATTTTTCTTTCCGTTTATCGTTTGCAGATTCTGCCTGTTTCAAAAGCAGGATATGGACAAATTTGCTCAGATCGAGTTTCAGTGCATGATGCTGTCGCTGGTGGAAATGCTGCAGACCTTTGATCTGGGCGATGAGATTGGTCGTGAGAACCTAAAGGACTTGATCACGCATTTGCTGAAAGAGTGCATGCTGGATCACAAGATTGTGTGCGTACTGGTGCGCTGTATGGAGCAGCTAGAGACCAATGTGAGTGCACGGATGCAGTACTTCATTGAGATCATTTATGATATATGCGATCTTAATGCCAAACAAAATGATCTGGTCCACGATCGCAATCTAATTGATAAACTACTGGGTGATGTGGACACATCGCTGGTGATGCAGATCAGGTCGCTAAAGGTGAAAATACTCGAGCTAGAGGAGCTGGAGGAGAACTTTGTCCGGCAAAAGGAGTACATACGCGCGCAGGCAGTGAACGATGAGAAGATTGCCGTGACGGAAGAATATACGGACCTAATACAGCCGCTGCTGGAGAAGCATGGTGTGCTAGAGCTGCCCGCACGTCCTAAGCTGTCCAAGCAGGATCGCGTGCTCAAGGGCCTGTACGTATCGTATCACATGGTCGCTTCCGAACATGTGCATAGTCTAAATCTCAGTCTTAGCAAGCTCTACAAGGTAAGCTATCACTCTCATCAAATACTTTGAGCAATTCAGATACTAAACATGTTAATTTTTATTTATAGGATTTCATATGCCGCTATTTGGCATCCACAGAAGTGGACATATTCGAGTGGGCCATCAAGTGTGGCACTGCGTTTAGCATGCTGTATGAGGCGTACTCAAAGGAAGTGTTTGATGTCCTTGTCGAGCAATTCTATAAGGACAACAATCTGCGCTTATGCGCAACTTCAGCGCAATGCGTTTTTGAGCTTATTGATTACTATGGTGTGGATTACTTTACGGACTTGAATCAATCGGCTGGGGGGGGGCATGTAAAATCGAAGCGACGCTTGCTGTACACCATGCAGGACTTCTTCGACGGCGAGGATGACAGGAATCAAGCGCAAGGCAACGAACAAAACACAGACATAATTGGCATGATGGGTTTCTTTGTCGAGAAAGTCGTCGACAAGGGCATTCTGCTGGCCATTGTACGCGGTCTGTGTGGTCTGGTGTTGCGCGGTCAGCTCGACAATCGCACCGATGTGCTGGAGAAGCTGCTCAAGCGCTACTTCAATTCCAACACGGGTAAGCTAAAACCTTTTCCAATTTTATATCTAGTTATAATAAATCTAAACTGTCTGCAGAGCCCATCGTAAGCCAGGCTCTGGGCATATTCTTTGAGAATATTGTTGAACAGAAGATGCAAGGGTTACTCCAACCCTGCCTGCTACCCATTGTGTGGTCCGTGATGAACAGCAGCTACGATTCGCCGCTGCACGATGTGGTGCCCGAACATGTGACCAAGTTCTTTATCGATCTAACGGCGCAGGAGACGAGCACGTCACTGAACAATATACACAATCAAATTGCGATAAGCTTTCTCGACTACATACATAACTACTACACGGAGCGCAAGGAAATGTGCCGCCTGCTGGCCAAGGATCTGACCACACTCAAGCTAAATGTGCTCAACAATGCCAAATTAAAAGAAGAGATGCACGAACTAGCCGACAAGCTGGTCAGCGTAAGTAGACTCAAATCAATATCTAATCTCAAATGCCAAACGTATTTAATCAACATTTGCAGAGCGAACTGGAGCCACGCATAATACGCAATATAATTGACTTTAAGAACATGCTTAATGGCAGCTTGGCTCCGCCTGTAACTAAGCCCGCTGGCAACGAAAGCGACGCCGATGGCGACGAATGTGAAAGCATTGCGACAACCTTAGCGTCCACGGACTGTCCAGCGCCTGATTCTACGACTACAACGCCGGAGAGCGAGCCCGTAGTAGAAGCTTCAGCAACAGTATCAACTCAAGCAACAGAATCAGCTGTAGAAGCAGAAGCAGCTCCAAAAGCAGCATCAGCTGCAGCAGGAGAAGCAGCTCTTTTAGAAGAAGCATCTCCAGCAGCAGAAACAGCATTAACAACGTCAGATGAAGCGGCAAGCGAGGCGGGCAGCGTAGAGGCGCCTACGCCCGCTGAGCCAGTGCTGACCACATACGGCGCAAAGAATCAAGTGGGCATACGCTTTTTGCGGCGTTCGCTGCACAATTCCCTTAGCCAGTCGGATGGGGATAGCATATGCGGTGCACATACACCAGAGTGTGAAGAAGCAAATAAGCTGCAGCAAAATAATGAAATTAGCGAAATAGTTCGAAGAAATTTGCGTAAAGAAAAAACGAAACAACGCCTGGTACAGGCAGTGGCACGTGCCTTAATAACGGCCAAGAAGCGAAATGAAACGCCACCAGGATCTCCAAAAAGTATAGAAGTCATATCAACATCAGAAGAAGAAGAAGAAGCAACAGTAGCTGTCATCGTACCAACAGTTACCATTGTCATTAAAAGTCCAGTTCGGGAGAAAGCGGTAAGTTCTCTTAATAAAGACACACAACGTTCATGCTAATCCCGCTAATCTTCTTACAGCATAATGATTCAGAGGTGATTGAGGATTCACCCACATCAGCAGCGCCAAGTGCCACAACATTATTGCAAAACGCAAGTCGTCTTCGATTGCGCTCGACGCGCAATAAAACTGCAACAAACGCCCTCAATTCGCCAGGGGGAGGCAGTAAAGTGAGTACCGCGCGCTTGCGCTTCCAGCTCTAAGAGATCATCATCATAGCCATCAAGCAGGTCGACAGGCAATAGCAGTAGTTCCTTCCCAGCGAAAGTTCCAAGTTGCAAGGCGTCGATCAACTTGAATCTAGTTATATATTGTATCCAGACTGTAATTTTGATACGCATTTAATTTTCACCGAAAAGAAAGAAAACATTGAATTAATCAAATATTGTGTCTATTTTAAGTTTAAACCTATAAATCAATAGAAAGAGGACAAAAGAACAAAACGTTTCTAAAACTAACAAAAAAAAAAAAGAAAAGAAAAAACAACAAAACAAAATGTAGTTTTCTTTCTGCTTTGGTCTAGTTAAATAATTTGAGATGTATCCCCCCACAACTATTAATACTTAGTGTATTCTAAGATGCTATTTAATAACTACTTAATTCTATTTAGTTTAGTGCTAGTTGCACATACTATGTGCCCTTTTAGTTTTCAATTAACTTGCATTATTTAATTTTTGTTTTTTTTTTGCTTTTGTTTTTTTCTGTTTCTGCAGCGCAAAGTTCTACACCTCGAGACGCCGGTGCGCAATGGACGAAAACGTGTCCTGCGCAATTCCCTGCGTGCTACGCCATCTGTGGCGACGGCGCCCTCGCAATCCTCCGATTCCGCAACATCGCAACGCACTTCGCCACAGCGTAAACAGCTGCGTCTAGATCCAAAAACGGCCAGCAAACAGAAACATGCTTTGGCGGCGGCACAAGCAGTCGACAAGAGCACAAGTAGTCCCACGGACAGCAGCACCTCATCTGTCAAGGAGAACAAGGCACCCACAGGCAAAGCAATTCCGAAAACGCCACAGCCCAGCAGGCGTTCCTCAATCCTGCCGAGCAGCAGTACGCCCGTTGGCAGGGTCACGCGAAACTCAGCTCGCAAGTTACGCATGAACACCATGTGCATGACCCGCAAGCGCATGTCCCAGGAGCTCAGCATGACGGAGAGCCAATTAAAACCCACCCCGAAGCGTGTGCGTCAGGACAAAGCAGCGCGAACGAAGGCCTCCTCCAAAGAATCTTCCGCTGTCAACACTAGCAGCAGCAGCATCGGTAGAAGGAGCATTGTGAGGACACCGCGCACCCGTCCAAGCAGAACGGATGCTGCAGCCGTGTCCACTTCCGGACGCCGATAGTAGCCGACAAACCATCTTCCCCTTTCCCACTCACATCCCTCCGCCCTTTCACAAATTGACCAGCTAGCAGTAATTAAATTAATGACACTTAGTTTGTTTGTACCGTGTTCCGTTAAGTTATATTTTAATAATTTCGACCTTTGTAAATTTCATGTATATTATGTGGTCATGTTTAAATATACATATGTTATTTAAAACATTAACAAAACTTACAGTACAACCCTCTGTTTATATATCTATTAATAATTAAAAGAAAACATCTAATTATTGCGCGCGTAAAACTGATTTCAGTTTTAAATTTATGAGACTGCAACAAGGCAAAGTACCAGGCGAACAGCAATCGCTGAAGGTCGCTTTTGCAAAAGTCTACACTTTTACAATATGTAAAAGTCTACACTTTTTCAGCATACTTTCGAGAGCGCCTGTTGCTAAGAAAGTTAAGGGCGCCAATCGTCTGCATCCATTTCTGTTCGCCTGATCGTTCACCAAATTTGCTAGTCAAAGTCTACATCCGAATCATGAAAGAAAGCAAAATTGTTTCCCTTCGATTTTCGTTAAATTTGTAAGACTGAAAAAAGCAAAATACCAGGCGAACAGAAATTGCAGAAGGTTGATAATGTAAAACTTGAAATATTTGCAGCATCTTTTGAGAGCGCCTGGTGACAAGAAATTTTAGTGGAGAAAAGACTTCCAGACAAATTAAATAAAGTGCGTTTTCTGTTTTTTTTTTTTATAGGATGTATTTTTTATTTTGTTAATGATAATTGATCCTGTGATCTTGTTTGATTGCATGCGAAACTGGCGATATAGTAATTAAGAACTAGAAACATTGCATTATTAGATAAGTACATGCTGAGATTCATTCATACAGTATTGGGAAGAGTATGAATTAGATTAGAAACATTTTTGAGCAGTGATTGGATTGAGTTAAGTTAAGTTCGATAGAAATATAGATATATATGTCTTATGGTACTATAATATAATATCCGAAGTGAACTTTAAATGCCTAAAATACAATAATGTAGAAACAGAGGATAAGGCCAAGGAGTTCGTTTTAAACAGGCACATGGATTGTTTGTCTAAGTGTATGTAAGTATGTGTGACATGCACATCCTTTTATAGTTTTATTCCCTTCAGTTTGACGGCTGTCGTGTGCAGGTCCCATTCCTGTTTCTGCAGTGCCTCAAACGCAGCAGACAGACTGAGATTCGCCTCCGAGAGTATATTCTGCAGTTTAATCAACTTAATCGACTTGTGCACATCCCAGTTGATGAACTCCAGGGCGCCCAGGCAGCGTGTGGGCGTGCTCTGTGTGGGATTTATAAGAATGGAGTTAGTTGGAGTAAAAGAAATGATATAAACTAATTGACTTACATCCTTGCCCAGTACTTTGACCATTATGCGCACCTCATCCGAGTCGACGCCGCGTTCGCAGCCTCGCGGCTTCTTGTCCGAGAACTCGAGCAAATCCTCGCAGCTCACCGAATTGGAGTCGGCCAACCGCGCCGCTGTAGCTGCAAAGTACTCTGCCTCCGTTTGTGGCTTGGGTGTGGGCGCAGACGCCAAGGGTGCTGAGATGGCGCTCACCTCGCTGCTGCCATTGATGGTGGTGTGATTCATGGCCAGATTGACAGAGGCGCGCACCTTCTTGAAGAGCGCATTGGCAGCTAGCTCATTGTCCGCGCTGGCAAAGCGTCGCGGAATTGTGCTCTCCTCAGTCACATCCACAGCAACTGTTGACGCTGCAGCTGCTGCTGCTGCCGCGGATGCTGCTGTTGGCGCCATCTCCAGAGGAACTGCAACAGAATCTAGAGTGGTCGAGCTGCTGCTGGATGCCAATGGTTTGTCCAGATTGCGCAGCTCATCGTCGTTCACATAGAGACCCGAGATTTGTGCAGGCTCAAAGCCAACATCCTTGCTCTTGTTATAATGCTCCTTCTGTATAGAGAAGTTGTAGAAGCCATCGGTCACATCCGGCGACTGCAGTGTGCTGTCCTTGCCCAAGTCCGCCTCCAGTATGGACTCAAACTGCAACGAAGCGCTGTCCGTTAGCCCGGCTGCATCGGCAGGTGTCAGTTTATCCAGATTCTGATAAGTATGCGCTGCCGATCCGCCTGTAACTGCAGGCATATTCTCATACTCTCTGATTTCTGGTCGCCGTCGCACGCTATTGGATCGCACGGCGGCCACCACTTCAATGGAACGCGCAGATTGGGTCTGCTGCTCGGTAGGACTTCTGCAGGAGGACTCCTCGCTGAAATCAGCCAGCTTGCTGAGCGTGCGCTGCACGCCGTTGGCTGGTATGATCAGCGGATATTTTCGCACATGTCGTTTAGCGCTAGTCTTCACCTGTTTCTTGCCCTCGCGTGAAGGTAGTGGCAAGGGATTCGCATCCTGCGGCTCGGGAAACTTGTAACTGGCGTGTGTCATATAGCTGGGACTCTCGCAGGCTTCGTTCGGGCTCAAAGAGTTGCGAATCACCTCGCTTTGCCGTTCCGCACGGCGCACCCGCTGCGCAGCTCCACGTGTGGGCAGCGTCATGGGACGCGGCGGCTGCTGTTGCTGCATCGCTGAATGTACATTCTCCGGCGAGGCGGCAGCGATTGACAGCGGCTCAAGGGCCGCATGGGCAGGATGACTCAGCTGAGTGGCCAGGCGACGTGGCAACGTCTTGGCATTCATCAGCTCGAACTCGTCTGTATCCATGTGACGGAGCAGCGTCGCTGCCGGACTGCTGCCCATGTCCAGGATGCCTTTGCGCTCGATCAGGCTGTTGTAAGCCTCGCGACCCTCCTCGCCAATCAGCGACTGTGCAGGACGAAAGAGGATAAGGATAAAAGCAACACAAAAATAATAATAAATAAATAAATAGCAATATAATTATGTAAATAAAATATGTGAACGCAACATACAAATGTTAGTAACAGCTCTGTTAAAGAAACTCTGTTAGTAAAAACCTGTTAAATAAAACACAAACTTTGGTTATGAAGAATAATTTGGATTTCTCTTAAACGGAATATTTATATTATTATTATATCATTTGGAAGTTCTTCTTTTTAGGGATTAAGAGACAATTCCTTGTATTACTTGGTTTTTTTTTTACTTTATTAAATCCCTTTAAATATACAACGTTTTTGATTACCAATTGGTTTTTTCTTTGGTTCTTAGAATGCAAACTTGTAGGTTTCTTTAGTTTAATGTTTAATACTTGAAAAAAGTGTTTAGTTTTCATTTAAGTTTAGTTTTCATTTTGTGTTTAAATTTAGGTTGTGAAACGCTTTGAACGCATATTTTAGAATATCATTTTGTAGAGTAATTTTTTGTTTTTTCATTTAAATTTCTTTTTTTTCGCATATATGAAATATATATGAATATGAATAAGATATGAAATATATGAATTTATAATTATAAGTACGATTAGTCGTATTTTTTGTGTATGTATATAAACTTTGTATATAAGTAGTATTTGTGTTTTTGGTTATCATTATGAATAAATGCATAGAATGCGACAAATCTTTTAATTCAAATATTCAATATATCCTCATTCAAATTGGAGCTCAATAAAAAAATTTAGGAGACGCTTGAAGTTAAGTCAAAATCGTTCCACTTTGATTACAATTCGTATTTTGAGGAAGCAAATATCATTTTCTTGTACTTAAATATACATAAATATTTAGAGATCTCTCAAGTACTGGGTTTATCTGTATGGTTCTCTCAGCATTATATATATGCATGTATATGTATAAATTTATATATATATACCTATGTATAAAGTATATATTAAGTATATAGTTAAAATGCAAGCGTAAGGATATGGCACATAATACACAACATTTGCACATGTACGAGTAATTAATCAACTGATTCGGACAATATTCTTTTTTATAAGTATGTATTATCTTTTTTTTCGGGTTGTTGTTGTTGTCGGTGAAGGATTGTCAAAGGTTGTGTGTGTGTATATTTCTGTATCGATGACTGTGCTGTGGCTGTGTATTGTTGTTGTTGTTGTTCTTCTTTTATTATACCCTGTCCATATATATATGAGGTGTTCTCGATTAGATCAAAGATCGAGTGTTTGATGAAATGCTAATACTGATCTTCTTAAATTGATTTTGCTTGCTAGTTTGTTTTTCTTATAACATGCGACGACACCGACAACCAAGCTCTGTCAAGGATGATGGATATATATACTATATGTATCTGTAGGAAATTGTATCTTAAGTTGTTGCCAGCGTCGTTACACAGCACGTTTTCTATGTGTTTCTGGAGAGAGTCCTTGCCTTGGAAGCCTTTACGAGTCTTTCATAATTTCTTTTCTTATTGCAACTAATTAATATTGCTTTAACATTATTGAGCTGTAAATTTAGATATATTTTGGGGTTCCATTTTGACTGGACCTGAACTTGTATTGCATATTGCTTATTGTTAAATCTCAATTCAATTGATCTGTTTCTGTAACTGCAACTTGTAACTGTAATTTGTATCTGTTTCAGACAAAAAATGGTGCAACTGCACTTTACGTTTATTATTATCATCCGTTCTGAGAGGTCTTCCGTGTTTCCAAATAAGGCACACTCTCAAAAATGCAAATCCAAAAAATATATATGCTAATTATTAGATATGGGCTGTAAATATATTCTACAATTTACTTTTCGATACGACACCACAATACTCCACACCAAACCACACCTCAACTCATCGCACACACACACACACACACACACACACACACACACACACACATCTGGGAGCTGGGCTGGGAGTTGTTTAACCCCTAACCTAATCCGACAGCACATGTCCGAAGAGTAAATTGAGAACATATTTCAGCATTTTCCTTAGTTATGGAGCCGGACTGGGCGGAATGCGCGGCGCAACGAATTCACGTCGAAACTGATACTCATCCCCGCTCTCCGTGCTCGAGGATGAGCTGCTGTCACTCGAATCCGCAGCTGTTGTTATTAAAGGCAAAGGCAATGGCAGGGATAACTGCTGCTGTTGTTGTTGTTGGGGCTGTTGGAGTTGCCGCCAATGCATCTCGTGCTGCTTTACCGCCGAGACATGTATCTTCTCAGGCCAATGGAATTCCGTGGGCCGCTGCGGCTTTGAGACCAGCTGCGAACTGTTCGAGAGCTGTCGCTTGAGCTCCTCGGGCGAGCTGCCCACAAAGTTGGTCGAAGTGGGACTCTTGCCCGTGAGTCGACTTATGTCAAATTCATGCAGCGTGGCGCCGCTAACGGGCCGTGCCACTGGTGCCGTTGCAGATGCCGTTCTATATGTGGCCATGGCAGAGGAGGCAGCCGAGGAGGAACCAGAGCCGGAGCTAAGTTTCTGTGATGGCGTAGGCGCCAGCAGCGCATGTTGAGCCAGCTGTGGCGCATAATTGTTGCCCGGACCGCGTCCGCCAAAATCATAGATGCGATCATCGTAGTGGAACTGCTCGTAGCCAGCGCCAGGCCGATGGAAGCTACGTCTGTTGCCGCCCAGATTATAATGCGGAGCGGACTTGATGCTCGAGTTGGAGCCATAGAGCTGACGTGGCGATATGATGCTCTCACGCTCATCCTGACACGTGGACTGCACCTGTCGGCTGAGACCGACGCGCCGGCGACGACACAAGGAGCTGTTGGAGCTGGCAGCGACACGAGCACGTATATCGCACTCGGAGCGTGCAAGACAGGGTTTGTTGCTCTCCTCACCGCCGCTGGAAGAGCTGCTCGAGTCGAGCGTCATGGGATTATAGCTGAGCCGACGCAAAGTACGCGCACGAATGGAACGCGGCTTGTATGCGGGAGTGCGTCTTGGCATAGGCAGCGGCAGAGACACCTGCTGATGCTGCAGCTGCAGCTTGATGTGCTGCTGCGACTCCGGCCGGAATGGGCGTGGCTTAGTGTCCGACAGCACCGGCGATATGGGCTGGAAGCTCTCATTGAAGGAGGTGGAACGCTGGCGATAACTTTTGGCCGACACTGCATAAACCGAGTTGCTGCTAACATTTAAGCCTGACTTCACCGGTGAGGCACTTGCCAACAGCTGCTTGGTACTCACATTTCCAAAGCGCTCGTAGCCGCTGCTGATGACCACGGGAGGCGCACTGTAGAGTGCCTCGCCCTTCATCGCAAAGTAGCTCTCCTGTGGACTATAGCTGCTCTTTTGGCTGCTCCGACGCGACAATGAGATGTTTGTATCTCGCGAAGCGAAACCCGTATCTGGCGTGCTGCTACGCTTATCCTCGAGCTTGTCCAGCTTCTGTTCTGTGACCCCATTGGCCAATTGGAGTTGCAGCTGCGCTTGAGCCTGATTGTGCATGTACTGCAGATGCTTGTCCAGGTGACTAGTTGCCGCATTAAAGTCAAACATGGTCTGCACCCCGTTGCTGTAGCTGTACACAGCTGATTTCAAGCTGCCCGTGGCACTGCCTATTCCATCGTCCAGGGAGCCGTGCAGCTGGGGTAGCTGATCGTTTAGAATGGTGTCATTGGAGTCGCTCTTGTCCAACTCCGTGTACGTGTGCATAAAGTCCAGATTAAGTGCCTTAAGTGTGTTCTCAATGTCCATGATGTTATCATTGATGCTCTTCGGCTCCTGATCTCGATCCGAATCTAGATTTCCCGGTTCCCGGTTTAACGGCCGGCTGAGTATCTCGCGTGACTTCTCGAACAGAAAGTCGGAGCTCTCCTTGTCAAAGATGGGTATGCGCAGATCGGAGTTGTTCTTGATTTCGCTCAATGAGCGAAAGCGCTGCTTGATGTGATTGATGTGTGGGTAAAACGAAAGGCAACCAAAAAAAAGGCAACGAACAACCAAAACAAAGCCCACAAAATGAGGGGCAACCAAAAGAAAGCAAAGGGAATGAACGGAAGCACACAACGCGAATGAAGAAGAAAGTGAGACAAAAATACTTCATAATTAGAAACTGACATCAACTTTAACCAATTTCTTTAGCTCTACAAATATAGCTGGGATACTAAGTGCTAGAGTGGCAAACAATCGATTGTTTTTATCGATTGTTATTATCGATTGTTATTATCGATAGTATCGATTGGTATTCGAGCGATACTAATGAAAACAAAGACAATCGATGGTTTTCCAACTCCGCTAAATGCATATGACAATATATTTGCATACTCTTTCGTTGCTCACCTGTATATCGGGTATGCTCTGAAGCTCCTCGGTAAAGTTCTTCTTCTTGGAGAAGGGCGATGCGTTGCCGTGCGTGGGCGTGAGTGCCGAATTGCCAGGAGCGCCGCCCAGCGAACCGCCTGACTTGTCGCCACCACCGCCGCTGCTGCCACTGCTCAGATGGGGAAAACGAAAGCTGAACTTGCGCTTGGGGCTGTGCGCGGCTGGCGGATGATCAGACACCAAATCGATCATTGATCTGCAATGACAAATAAGTAAATTACAAAGCAAAATATATTTAGTTGTATTTGGATTACGCACCTGGCACTAATCTCATTGGCCATTTCAATGGCATGATTTAGAATTTTCTCATCCTTGACCGAAATGGGCTTTACAGTTCCAGTCGCCGTCTTCTTCTTGGACAACGTGGGCAACAGTCCATGACTATGTCCATGTCCATGTTTGTTGCCATTGCTGTCGCCAGATTTGTGACCAAACTTGGCTGACATATCAGCAAATTCGTTTTTCGTGTTTACATGATCAAAATCAGGCGACTTTGGCTGACTGCCAGAGGCGCCGCTAATCGAACCAAACATTGAATTAATCTCATCCAGCAGCGAAGGACCAAAGTCCAGCTTATCGCCAGCGATTTCATCATCGGAGATTTCATGATACTCGTGCGGATCATCGGTCGTATTGCGCGAACTGGCACGCCAGCTGGGCTCTGATTGAATACTCTTGCCATCGAGTCCATAGTTGTTATTCTGCAGGGCATAGGCCAGCTGCTCCTCGTCCAGTTTGTGCGAGGCAAAGGGATTTGTTGAGCCGGCAAAGTCAAACGAGCTCTGTCCATTGCTGGCTATCAGCTTGGGTGTGTGCTCCGTGGAGGGAATAAAAGTAGGATTCATGGAGGTGCCAGCACCCTCCGGAAAATAGCCGCTTGCCGTTTGCAGCGAGTCGGGACTGGTCGGCGTCGGTGGCTGCAACAGAGGCGTCTGCTCAATGTCCTCCGACGGCTTGTAGGGCGTCACAATTTGTTTGGGCACGTGATTGTACTGCAAAAAAAAAATTATGAGCTTAAGGTTGATCAAGTGTTTTGTTGAGCTTACATTTTGGGAGCTGCCGAGAAAGGCAATATCGCCAAAGGTGGCGCCATCGATGCCCACATGTCCGGTGTGCTTGAAGTCATTCTGCGGCTTGGAAATCATTTCGGTGCGCAGCTTGCGTTTGCTAATGCGATGATCACCCACACGACTAAACGAATCTCGGTTGGAGCAGGGCAAGCCCTCGAGAAATGCAACCGTATTCGAGGGATTAAAGTATCCCGTCTTGCCGGTAATCAGCACGCCTTTCCAAAACGGCGTACCTGTGTTGCGATCAATCACGCTTATAATGTCACCCTGACGATAGAGTAAATGTTCCTTCTTCGGTTCCACACAGTTGACAACGGCCTTAAGCTGTTCGGGCTTCATGTCCGGCAGCTGTTCGTAAATTTCACTGAACTTGGGCCGCTTGGCCGCATCATCCTGCCAGCATTTCATCATTAACGTATAATATTCGCTTGGACAGCAGTCCGGCTGCTCCAAACGCTGATAATTGGGCGCATCGATGGCTTCCAGGATCTGTAAACCGGTCAGCGCCGCCCAAGGCTGAAAGCCATACGAGAACATCTCCCAGAGGCAAACGCCATAGGCCCACACATCAGAGGCATTGGTGAACCGCAAGTAATTGATGCACTCTGGCGCACACCAGGCAATCGGCAGCTTAAGATTCACATTGAAATTCGTTTTATAGTAGTCCTTGCCCACGCCTAAGGCACGCGACAGCCCAAAGTCCGAGATTTTCACCTTGTCCTTGCTGAAAACGAGTATATTGCGTGCCGCCAAATCTCTGTGGATGAGTCGCTTCTGTTCCAGATAACGCATTCCATTGCATATCTGCAGGGCGAACTCGCAGAGCGTGGGTATTGTAAGGAAACTGACACGCAAACCGGAATCCTTAAGGCACTCGAGTAAGGAACGTAAATGCGCCAGCTCCGTCACAAGCATCAGTGAATCTGTGGCCAGGACGACGCCATAGAGTCGCACAATGTTCTCGTGTTCAATTGAATGCATTATGGCTGCCTCCTTGAGAAATTCCATGGGATTCGATTGCATGCGCTCGCGGCACAGGCACTTGATGGCCACTTGAATCTGTGCAGCAGATAAAAATAAACATTTTAAATACTTAAATCAGCTGGAAAGAAGGGAGGGGTGATTATGAGTGGAAGAGGAACTCACCCGCTCGCTGCCATTTGTCCAGACGCCCTGCTGCACAATGCCAAACTCTCCAATGCCGAGCTGCTTATTAACGCTAATGGAATCAGCTGGGATTATGTGCTTATTATTGGGCACCTTGCTGCCCGGTGAACCATCCCCATTCCTGGTTGCTGTTGTCGCTGCCGCAGCATTGCTGCACTCATTAGTTGCTTGCCCCGCGGGGCCATCCTCGCGCTTTACTATGGTGGCGGGTGCTTGGAGTAGGCGCTTGATTTTGCTGAGGTAACTGTGGGGGAAATGCTTCTCATAGAATTTACGCAGTCTTCGTATTTCCGGCCGCGACAGACCAATGAAACGCAAATCCTCATCCGCTGCATATTTAAATTGAGCTGCATTCGTTATTTTTAATTCGTTTCTGTGTTGACGGGGGGGAACAAAAAGCGGAAATGAGTTGAATTTAATTGAAATTGAGTCGAGTGGTTCGGTTTGGTTGGTTTACATTAAGTATGCTGAATAGACAGTTTATAACAAAAACAAAAAAGCAAAGAAGATATATGCATAACCATGCAGAAAAGTTATGCATGGAAAAACTTAATTTTTGACCGGTTGTTCGTATAACAGCTGTAAGAATAAGTCATCTGATTTTGTGTAAAAGATAATAACATAAAATACTAATAAAGTTTGGTTGAGATATGTATCTATAATATAGATTCTATATAAACAAAAATGTTGTTTATACAGCAACTAATACAATTATAGTTATAGAATTACAAAAACATACTAAAACTTGGAGTTGGTAAATTTGTTTGAGATAACTTGAGAAACAAAAAAGTTTTTTACTCAGTTAGTAACCCGAATTTTCCTATGGCAGCTATAAGATATAGTGTTCCGGTTTTGTTGACATTTGGTAAACATGCTTAGATAATGATAAAACTCAGAACTGGTAACTTTAGTCGAGTTATCTTAATTAACAAAATTTTGAACCGATCCTGTCTATGACAGCTGTATGTTATAGTGTCCGATTACTATAAAACAGACGGACATGCTACTTCGATGGCTGTTGATGCTGATCAAGAATACATATAGACGTCTCCTTCAAGGTGTTAATTATAATACCCTTTAGTTAAAATAAAGGAGCGTAATAAAAATACTCCAAAATAACAATTTATAAAAGTATTGTTGTTTATTTTTTGTTTTTAAGTATATAAAACTATATTTTAAAACTATATACATATATTATTTTTTAGCTCATATCTAATTTTTGTCTATTAATTCTTACTAACTTTTCGGTCTGATTGGATTTTCGCCAATTCCTGGAATAAATGTTGGATCAATTTTATTTTTTTCTTTTATTGAAGTTAATTTCAATTAAAAATGTTTATTATTTTTTAATTCATTTACCATTTTTAATTATAAATTCTGTAATTTTTTTAAGTTTTCTTTCTTGACTGCTATTAGTTGACGTTTAAGGTATAAATAAATAAAAATTCAAAAACAAATGACTTTAACGTCTTTTGCATTTGGTTTTCATTTGCCGTTATCAGCATGCTATGCATATGCTGTCCTATGCTCAATTTGGGTCATCCAATAAGAACAATACGAACAACAACAACAACATTAAGAACAAGAAGAACTTACTTGATGGCATTGTAGTATTGTTGCAGTTCGGACTCGGTGAGGAATTCATATAAATCAATTTGTGGGCACTCTGGAAGATACATACAAACATATAAAAATAAATATATAAATAAATACGCGTATATATAAATGCATGCTTATTTTGAATTTGATTTGTATTTAAGTTAAGTATGCATGCGGCGTATCTGAACAATAACAGCTGCAGTCCATATTATTCAATATGTGTTTGTACATGTGTGTTTGTGTGTATATGTGGGTGTTATAGATTCTTTTTTACACCCACAGGCCTGAAGACGCCAACACAGTTTGATTCCCATTCATGCTGTATGCTGTGGCGCCCTCATGTGGCAAAGCCTTAAAATGTTTTCATGTCTTTTATTTCAATATTTTTTTTTTTATCTTTCGTTCCCCATACACACACACAGACACACAGAAAATTCTGATTGCCGCTGCTGCTTCTTCTTCTTGCGGCCTCAACCCGCATTTGTCATTGTCGTGTTTTGGTTTGCCTTTCTTTGTAAAGGAAACAACGCAACACATGTATGCCTGCATACATACATATATATTATATACATACACACCCATGTTTGTATATTTGTGTGCACACAGATTGCCTGATAATGTCTGTTAAAAACCCCTGGATTTGCAATTTGAGTCATCAGATCGGCATTCGTTCGACATTCGTTGAGATAATAAAGTCAAATTCCATGGAAACTGTCCACATCCGCTTGTTTGTTTTGTTGTTATTGCAGTTGCACTAACTGTGATGCATATAATTGTGTATAAGTGTGTGTTTTGCAGTTGATAAAAACTGAAAGCTGCTTGGAACAGTTATTAAATCGGCAAAGCTATCCCGTAGGATTGGCAGTTGTCCTTGAATTCGCAAAATAAAATCGATCGGACCAATACAAACGCACACACACACGCACACGTACTGAAGCTTCTACTAATACTAATGCGTATCAGCCCCCGTTTTTTCTGCATTGAAAACACTTGCATTTTTATTGTTTACATTCACTTTTTATCATTCCGTGGTTCTTGCTTCATTCGTTTATATTTTTTGCACACTTTTTAACACATATTTGCTGTTTTTAGCTTATTCTTACCCATTTTAATTTCGCGTGTGCATTGTTTGGGAGTACTGCATCTTAACCGATTGCAAACGACAACTAGCGCTGGTTACAAAATCGATGTCACAATCGACCTATCGATTTTTACGAATTTTGAAACAGAATATTTTGTTATTGTGGAAAATACCAACAGGGCCACACTCAACGCAACATACCAAAGGGCAGAATAATAAGCGCTTAAGTAAATTAGCTATTTCTAGCTAAGTAAGTAAGCGCTTTTATATGCGCTCTATAAGCGATAACGCCACACATAATCTCTTATTAAGCGTATGCGGCTCGCATAACATTATTTATGCCCGACATTTTTGAATTGTACGCTATTTATTTTTTTTTACTTTTAAAAGCGCTTAGGTTGGCCACACATGAGGCGGAAGCTGCTCGCTTACAATTTAATAGCTAGTTACCAGAAAATGGCTAGTTTTTTAATCAGCTGATCCCTAGTTACAAGTTTTTGACGATTTTGCTATTTTTGATCTATTTTGCGGAATTTTATATTTTTGGGGGTGGATCTTGAAATAAAATGAATAATAATAAAATAGGAAATTTCATTATCTAATTTTGATTTTTGTCCAAAGACTTAAAATCACCCTCTTTTACGCTTTGATTTTGCTGTTTGTGAACGCGTGTCCTTCGGTAACTTCGGTTTTTGCTTATTTGCCACTAAACTAGCGGCCCTCTAGAACAACTTTTTTTACTCACATGCCATTTTATGCATTTCGAATCGAACTGCATCAAAAAAAACAAATGTTCGAAAAAATCGCAAAATTGAAAACGAACAACGGCATTTTTTCCTGGAATTTTCTGCCGCGATTTTGTTGTTGTTTTTCTAACAGAGGCTTAACATTTCTCTGTTAAAAGCCCCCAATTTTTGAAAAATAATAAAATTTCTGTTAAATTGCTGATCTGGCTTTTTTTTTAAATAGCCAGAACTAGCTACGAAAATAGCCAAAATACAAACAGCTGTTTTTTGGCGGGCGCGGCTCGACACACAGCCAAAAAGAAGAAATAGATAGCCAAAATAATAATAATGATAGCCAAAAGCTTGGCGGCGCCAAATTCTTTTGCTCCACAGAAAATAATAAATAAAATAAAAAATAACAAACAGTCCGTTTAACTATTGAGAACATAATAAAAAGTAAAAGGTCTTGCAAAGAAATACGAGATAAAAACATCTGCTTTTGGTCTCAAACTGTGAGAATGTTGAATCCTTATGATCGCTGTGATCTCAGAGACTACAAGTGATAGAGACACCAAACTTAGCATGAAGATTCAACAGCTTTAAAGACACAGGTCTGATTTTTGGACCACATATTTATTTTATCAATGTTTGGATAATAAACACCAAAACTAGTTGTGCAGGCACTGCATTCGTTGATTGCGTTGCTACTGAACTGCTTTTACAACGCACTGCTTTGGTCATAATACCACCAGTCCGGTATATGTTCGCCATCGACCCCGGCACCAGACCATAACCATGTCCTTCGTGGCGTCGGGGCACACCTCCTGCAATTATTTCTTTAATAAATCGTCATATTGAATTGTGAAGAATTCATTGGACGCTATTTTTTTTTTTTACTTTTAAAAGGAGAGGCAGACTTTAAAATATACAAAAAAAAAAGACATAAACATAAATAATGTGTATATTTGAATAATAAAGTAAAGTGAAAACACGTCTTTTAAATTGGAAACATACTGAAATGATGTACATAATTTATAATTGATTACTTAACGGCTTGCAATACATATAGAACAGTGATAAGATTAAAATGTGTAATTTGAAATATGCAAGCACCGGCTGCATTTAGATATTGTTAGATATAGAGCCGTACAACATTTAGAACAAACGGTAGCTATTTGGAAATGCGGTTGCAGTCATACGATTAATAACTGCTTTGGTGTGCTCATAACCCAATGCTCCATTGATGGCAGCCAGCTCCTCAAAGTGTTCCCTTGTGCGTTTATCCTCAATCATTTTTGTGACATATTTGTACATCCTTCCGTAGTGATTGTGCGCATAGGCATGCCATATGGCAAACTGAATGGCCTTGGAATCGTTGGCATCAACGAATTTAATAATTTCCGTATACGCATCGTTAAGCTCGCCCAGATGATCCTTGAGATTGTCATCCAGCACATGGAGCTTGGCCTGCGCAATGCCCTTCTTGCCCAAGGCTTCAATTAGATTGTTCTTCTGCTTGTCCATGTTGCTGCAATTGAGTTTGAGATTAAAGATTAGCTTTTAGAATTTACATTGTCTCTACTTACGTCTTGATCTTGGCCGCATCTGGACGCGTGTCGTTTTTAATGCCATAGTACGAGAGCAGGGCATCAGCATCAGTTTCTTTTATTACAATATCTGCCAGCTTAACGATGCGCTCCAAAGCGCAACGCTGCTTCTGCTGATCCTCCTTTTGCTGATCCACGGTTGTATCATCTCCTTCGTTGCTTCTTTTCTGCTGGGCAGCGACAAAGGTCAGCGGCAGCTGAGGCTTCAACTCGCTCGTCTCAATGTTTGTGATCAACTGTAAGTGTGCCGGCAAATGCTTGGGATGTGCGGAAACAACCTCGTTGTAGATTTTCTCAGCCTTCTCCAGCTCTAAAAATACAATAAATATATTTAATGAGCAAATGCAACTCTTTAGGGCTTCAGGAACACTTACCACACTTGGCAATGTGCGAGCACTGGAAGTCACGCAAGCTTTCGGCATAGTCATCGGCGCTGGTCTTCCCCTTTTGGGGCGAAGTGGGTGCACCACCGCCGGCATTTGCTGGCGTGTCGCTCTGCAGCGTGACACCATCACCGCCAGCGGAGTTGGCAGCGGTTGTTATGCCTTGGGGCGTTGCTGTTGGCTTCGGTTTGACCGCATTGGCAGCGCCAGCCGCTGCCTGGCCGACATTGTTGGAGGCGGCACCATTAGATGCACCATTTGTGGAGACTTTCTTGTCGGCCGGATTAAGTATATAGGTGAAAGGATGCAGGGCAATGCGACGGCCAGCCTCATCCTTGGGAAACACTAGATTGCCACTTAGCCAGGCGCACTGCCCCGGCAGATTGGCCTTGTTGAGCCGCTCCTGTACAATGGGCGCTATATAGAGCGTTTTGGTTAAATCACGCATCTTGGCGGATGTAAATTTGCGACCAGCCACAATGCATTGATTGTAGCTATCAAAAAAGTCCAGGGCAAGCAGGTTGGGCAGCTTGTAGCTGGCCAAAAGATTGGCCTCTGCAATTTTTTCAAGTATTTCGCGCTTCTCGTGCCGCACCTGCAACCGCACCGTATACTCGCCCTTTTCCAGCTTTGTGTAGAAATTGTGGGAATGCGCATCGCCAGTGGCCACCAGCAACTTGTTCACATCGAACAGCATCCACATTTGTGACTCGAACTCGGCCTCGTACAGCAAATCGTTGAACAATGGCGCATACAATGCCACCTCGGCTGCCTTGGTCACGTTCAGATTGTAGACGAGCACATTCTGATAGATTTGTCTGCCTTCGGGGATGACGTCCCTTGTGGCGCTCAATGGCGAGATCTTTGCCTCGGTGGGCTTGAGCACAACAGAGGCGGTCTTGAGCTGCAGGAGCGGCTGAATCTCTTCGGAGATGAGCGCACCAATCTCCAGCTTGTGTATACCACGCCCAGCGTGCATGACGTCTAATAAAAACAATTGAAATATGTTGTAGAAATTGAAATTAATATCTTGAATTTGAGCGCACACTTACATGCATTGGGATTTTGTGCTTCCACGCCGCGGAACTCTAAACTATACTTCAAGTGGCTCGTACCATGATTGGACCAGTACTTGGCTATGCACAGCTCCAATATTTTGTTGCCCTGCAAGTAAAAGAGAGATTTGAAGCAGTGTAATAAATTGAATTGATGGGATTCACCTTAACACGGAAGCTGGCCGTTCCCTCGAATTCCGAGTTGACGCCAATTATTTTCATGGTTTCCAGCTTGCGACAAGATTGCTTCGGCAGCAACTGGTTCGTGTGCAAAAAGAACTTGCCAATATCGTTGCCCCGATTGGGATCCGTTATGCGCAGACGCAGCACTAAAACATAACCGAGAAATGATTAGAATATATGTGATGCCTGAAAGCTATTTAAGTCTCTCTGCAGAGGCACACACCTGCCCAGGTGGCTTTGTCTGGCACCAGAATAAAGTCCCTTTGAATGGTATTGGGTTGAAACTCAACGCTCTTATCCAATCTATTGGAAGCTGGCTCATAGACGGGCGTGTTTTGATCATGCTCCAGCACATGGGGCTGCACCACAGTGATGGGTATCTCAAATAATGGACCCTTCTGCACGCAGTCCGTGTCGTAAGCTCGAACGCTGCATTAAATCGAATTAGTTAAAATTAAAGTAAGTTCAAAGGAGCAGGTTCTTACACGGCACTGTGCACGCCTGGCTGCAAGCTGGTTGGATCGATTCTGACCACAATGGAGCGTATGCCATAGCTCAAGTCCAAGAATGCGCCGCACTGCACCCATGTTTGAGAGGGTATGAGGTTTAGGCGCACATTGAAATTGAACTTGTCCTTGGGATCTGTGCAAATAAATCAAGTAATTAATAAATTGCAGAATTGGAGCATCTATGCAGCTTACCCGCTTCCTTATCGTTGAAAAAGACGGGCTCAATGTTAACATTGTAGTCAGCAAACTTGCGCTGTACACCCTCACGCATATGAATACCCTTGGCTTGGTTAACACCCACGCGTACCGAGAAGCTGCAACAGAACATCAGATCAGTATTAAGGTATCCCCATACACAACATTTGTTGCTTACCGCAGCATGTTTTCCTTGGCCTCGCGGTGCTCAACCAAATGCTCGAAAGCCTTCTCCACATTCAGCAGACCATGACCCTGAGCAAAGGGATCCACATAGCCCAGTTTGTTGGCAGTGACGCTGATGGCACGCTTAATACTATACGGCGAATACGCAATGTTCCGCTGCTTAAGTCCGGATATGAGCAGAGCAACTGCACCGGCCACATGAGGCGCTGCCATGCTGGTGCCATTCATTAGCTGCGATTTGCTCATGGTGAACTGCGGTACGGAAGTAATGGCGCCACCAGGCGCACACACCGTCACCCCCTGTCCACCGTCGATGCAGGGATCGCGTGACGTCCACGTGTACACATTGCCAGGCAGCTTCTCACGCATTGCATACTCGGCCTCCATCATCTGTGGCGACACATATGCGCCTACACCAATTAAACTGGGCTGGCTGATGTCCGGTGGAGTGCCGACAGTGCATAAGGCGGGTCCGTGATTGCCCGCTGAGGCAACCCAGACCACACCATACTTGTTCACAATCTCGTTCATAAGCTCACCAACACGGCTGTAAAGATTTCATATATATTAATAAGCATGTTTATATAAACGTTTGAAATTCTATGCCTTGTCTTACCCGGAATTTGACCAGTTGGAGTGCTCGCCGTAGCTCATGTTGATAACATCGATGCGGCGGCCATCGCGGCACAGTTCCATCACCTTCATCATGGCGCGCACCAGCGCTGTGCCCGTCTCCATTGAGCCCAGACGACCATCGCCAATAGTCATGGAGACGATCTTTGCATTGGGTGCGACACCATCAATGTCCCGAGAGCTATGATTGCCACTTGCAATCGAAGCCACGTGCGTGCCGTGTGGAGCTGTAAAACAAAACGAAATTAAAATGTTTCCAAACTGGATGCTTTTTTTACTTACAGCACATGCCCACTACCTCCAGCACATTGCCCTCGTCGTGGACATTTACCGAAATGGACAGAAAGTCGTCGACATTTTTGGTCTCGTGCGTCTTGGAGTATTCGCCAATGCGCAGCGCCTGCTCCAAGTCGCCCTGCTCTGCGGTATCAATAATGGCCAGCCAGCCCTTGTCGGTTGGAAAAAGTACGCAATCGTAGGAAGTTCTGATCTCGTTGTACAGCTTCTCGTAGCTATTGAGCATTTCCAGTTCAAAGTCTAGATTCTCCTTCACAATCTTCTTGTCCCAGGGCAGCTTTGTCGCTTCTCCTGTGATAAATACATAACTTAGCATATGGCACAGTCTCAACTAAACACAATTTACCCGTATTCTGAGATTCAAATTCAGCTATTTTGCGACTGGCATTCGCCGTGGCCGTTTTATGTGGCTTGTCCCAGTTCTTGAGCTTCGCCTGGGCAACAATATTGTCGCGTACCTTTGCCGGCACCAAGTCATTGAAACTCTTGAGACCCACACGAACGCTGCGATCCTTGTCTGTGTTGAGTGCGAGCAACTCGGGGCTGAGCTTCAGCGTGCGACCAGACAGACCCTTGACGTTGCCCTTTTCATCCGGGATGAGCTTCTTGCTCATGTCCACATCGCCGCAGCCCGAGCAGTCAAAGCGCTCAATAACTTTAAGCGTTTTGCCATCGCAGATCGTCTACGAGAACAACCAAAAACTAAGTATAAAACTTTCCTAAAAACAAGAAAAAAAAATTATCTTCGGCGTGCCGATGATATATACCCTTGCAGTAAAGTTTTGCTTAAGAAAACTTAATTTTCAACTGATTGTAAGATACTATAGCATCCTAATACACAGAATAGGTGAGTGTGGTTAACATAACTTAAGAAACAAAAAAGTTTTTCTCACAAAAACTTATTTTTCAACCGATGTTTCGTATCGGAGCTATAAGATATAGTCGTCCGAATTTACTGAAATTTGGTCAACATTAGTTATTTAAAACAAAAAAGTTTTTCAAACAAAACGTATTTTTCAACCGATTGTGCCTATGGCAGCTATATGTTACAGTGGTCCGATCTGGCCTTTTCTGGCATATGTACATATGTACTATCTGTAGAAAGAAGAAGCATCTGTGCCAATTCATCAAGATAGCTCTAGTACTAAGTCCTGAAAAACGCTTATAAACAGACGGACTATTTCGACTCGGCTGTTGACGAGTTATTTCTGACCAAGGGTATAAGAAACTGGTACTCACCTCCAATCCAGTGGCTCGTGGATCTACGCCAGAATCGAAAATGGCTATGGTCACGTCCCGGCCATCGTAGTCCGGATACTTTTGCAAGAAGTTGAGCACGCCCGTCTCCGCTTTGGGCACCTGCCACATAACGAATACTTTTATTATAGACTGTTTGTACCGTCTATTGCATATGTATACGTACCAGGGCACCCGTTGGAAACGATGACTCGACAATGCCGCTCAAATCGCTAGCCATAATTTCCACAGAATTCTTTTCACAGTTGCTTTTCAGTTTCTTTGCTGATGTCTTTGGCTGTGTTTCGTCAACAGAGCGCACGCCTAGAATAATATCCTTTTGCTGTTCACGTGCTCGAAATGTCGTTTGAGTTGTCCTGTGTTCTCCTTTCGATGCACCTTTAATAGAATGATTTTGCGGTAATTCGTCTTCTCTTTTGCATACGTATGTATATAAGTGCATATATATATACACAGCTGTGGCGTTGCCACACTTTTCAATTTCAGCTGCTTTATAGTTCACAACACATGGCAGCGCCTGCCAAGTTATTCATCTATCGCTATCAAAGTTACACATTTATCGACATAACGTTAATCGATAGCTTAGCAGCCACAACAGCTGACTGCTCAATTTCCAACATTTGGCCGTGTTTTTTTGTATCTTTTGGTCTCGCCAAATAACAAATAACTCAAAATGTGGTTCGAAATCCTACCTGCTGCTGCAATCATCACCGTGGCACTATCCGTGCCCATATACGCAATGTATGGCTTGCAGAAGCTGACGCTGGGCAACGTAAGTGTTTGACTCAACAATGCAAAGTTCTTATATAATCTGCGTTGATTTGGCACCAAATTAAGTTTACTAAACATGATTTAAACGCGCACGCAAATTATAAAACTGTCAACGCGTCTAGTTTGTACTTTAACTGTTTAACACTCTGTACTATATTTTTTTAAAATGTTTTCTTTGTACTTCTCTGCAGGCCTATCGCCGGAATATGGACGAACGTTTCGACCGTGTCATGTACCAACGCGATTTTCGACTGACCAACAATCCATACATCATGAATGTGAGTGATAATTCAGATACTAGTATTATTTTATTATGCATGCGTAGAATTCATTTGAATTGCTTTGTTTAGTTTGCCATACCTGACATCGTTTTCCATTTAACCCTTATGCTGCACAGAGTTCCTAACTAACTGTATCGTTATTTTGTATTCAATTCAATGGGATCTGCATGGTTTCCAAACTCAACATTTTTTTAAATTTTGTTTTAAATAAATTTAAGTGAACAATTTGTATTGCTTTAAGCAATTATTAACTTTTCATCGGCATTTGTTTTAAAAATAATTCTAACCCTTAACATTCTTAGCCCTTATGTTGCACGTATTTCCTAACCAACTTGCTTAGCTTATATCACTTGACATAACTAATTTTCATGACTATTAACATTTCCATTATAAAATCGTTATTTTAGATAGCATTGATCATTTATTGGATTTGACTAAAAAATACGCGTCTTTTTTACTGCACTAATTTTCAAACCAACTTGCATCGTTTGAATAACTCGAAATAATTTTCATGATTTTAAACATTTTCATTACAAAAATCTTTATTTAAGCAATTATTAACCTTTCATCGGCATTTGTTTTAAAAATACTCGTTCATTTTAACCCGTATGTTGCACTAATATCCAAACCAACTTGCATAGTTTGAATAACTCGACATAATTTATATGATTTTTAGCATTTATATTACAAAAATCTTTATTTAAGCAATTATTAACCTTTCATCGGCATTTGTTTTAAAAATACTCGTTCATTTTAACCCCTATGTTGCCCGAATATCCCAACCAACTTGCACTTATTATGATTTGCGCTTCAATTATCAAAAATTGAGAATATTTTATGCTCTTTTACAGGGTCTCCATGCTATACCAGATGAGGGCAAAAATTAAATGTAACGTAGTTGAAATTCTATTAAGCTTAAGTGCAAAAAGTGAATAAATATACCGTACGAAATTGAACAGTATTTGACATCAAACTCTTTTGTCAAGGTTTTGTTTACAGATCTCAGCGGTAGTTCGGTAGAATTGTAGAATTTTATGCTTGCTATATATTATTTGAGGTGTATTTTATTTCAGGGTCTTGAAACTATTGAAGATGAAGAAGAGAAAAAAGAAGAGAAGAAACCCGATGAAAACGAAACAGAAAATAATGATGAATAGATAAAAAATTAGTTCAAATGATTGTAAACAACTAGAATAAACGCGAAGTATTCTTCGTTTTGCCGCGCAACGAACAACCCTGTTTTGATGTTTGTATGGAAAACCACCCCTATGGGGACGCTTCCCCCAATTGGGTTGTCAACTTTGTGGTATTCTGAAAAAGGCGTCGACAGAGGCGAGTGCAGGCGAGCGCTCGATGCTTCGATATTTTTTTATTATCACCTTTCGCTTGAAATTGATAAAAAGAAAGTGTTTAAAAGTTGAGTGAAAGACAGCTTTAAAATGAGTGAAATTTGATTGAAAGACACCAAAAGTATACCACAATAATTTGGTTTAATAACAAAAACGCAAAACAGAATCTTTCTTCCATAAGTATTTACATATACAGACACAACGAAAAGAGAGCCATGGCGGCCCGGTTGGGGGCTGTGAGGAGAAGGGGCTGGGGTTGTTTGAGGGGCAACCAAAGTTTTGTATACGTTGTTGTGGTTGTAGCCTTTGGGCTTTGCGTGTTATTGTTTACATGCGAAGCGGACGCCAATTCGGCGAATGCCATTGACATGGAAGAGCCGGCACGACATCATCACCAGCGACATCACAGCGACAACGAACGGGAGCGGGAACGAGAGGAGAAGGGCTACTGTGCGCCCTACAATGGCAAAGTGTGTAAGCAATTTATTAATGGTCCCGTGTGGTACAGCCTGGAGGATTCAAGCGGCGGCTGGCGCAATGAACAGGTCACCACAGCGCTCTGGGATGAGTTAATTGTCGATTTAACGGGCCTGTGCCGCGAGGCAGCAGAGGTAGTATCATAAGTTCTATGTTACAAACAATTGATTTAAATAAACATTCCAAACTTTAATAGAGAATGCTCTGCGCTTATGCATTTCCACGCTGCCATGTGGAGAACGGACGCACCATCAAGGCGCCGCTGTGCTTTGAGGATTGCCAGGCAACGCATTTACAGTTCTGCTACAACGATTGGGTGCTCATTGAGGAGAAGCGGGAGCGCAACATGTATCTCAAGAATCGCGGTCACTTCAGGCTGCCCAATTGCACAGCACTGCCACATTACGATGCCAGCATGCGGCATTCCAGCTGCTCGTACATAGGGCTCACAGAGATCAAGGAGTCGGAGGTTAGCTGTAAGTATCTAAGAGTTTGCTACTTCTTACAGCTGCTAATGTGCTTTGATTATAGACGACTGTCGCAATGGCAATGGCCGCTTCTATTTGGGCACCATGAATGTGTCCAAGTCGGGTATACCATGTCAGCGTTGGGATACACAGCATCCGCACAAGCACATACAACCGCCTTTGGTCTTTCAACAGCTGCTTGAGGGCGAGAACTACTGCCGCAATGCGGGTGGCGAGGAGCCGCATCCTTGGTGCTATACACTGGATGAATCCGTGCGCTGGCAGCACTGCGATATACCCATGTGCCGTAAGTCGGTCGGTTAAATAGCCAAAGTCAGCAACTAATTGAAAGCTTTTCTCTTGCAGCTGACTATGTGGATCCTAATGCAAAGGAGATGAATACACCCATTAAAATGGAGGAGTTCTTCACACCCTCAATGATATTTCTGCTAGCGGGTCTTGGCTTCATTGGTATTGTGGCACTGCATCTCATCATACTGCTGGCCTACAAGCTCTCCAAGCACAAGGATTACTCGCAGCCACCACAGGCAGCGCACGGAGAATGCAACGCCTCCGTTCGCGGTGATTGCAATCTATCCGCCAGTCGTGAGACCCTTGGCTCCACCGGTTATGGGCACACGAGTGCCAAGTGCAATACCATACGCAGCACAGCGACCATACACAGCAACTGCATCCTGCTGACGACCACAGCAACGGTGCAGGAACAGAAATCCAAACTGAATGCACGGCTGGAGAAACTTGAATATCCGCGCGGCGAAATTGTCTATGTGCGTTCGCTGGGACAGGGCGCCTTTGGGCGCGTCTTTCAGGCCAAGGCGCCGGGTCTGGTATCTGGCAACGCGGAGCTGCTGGTGGCCGTCAAGATGCTCAAGGATGATGCCAGCGATCAAATGCAAACGGACTTTGAGCGTGAAGCTTGTCTGCTGGCTGAGTTTGATCATCCAAACATTGTAAAGCTGCTGGGCGTCTGCGCCTTGGGTCGGCCCATGTGCCTGCTCTTTGAGTACATGTCACCGGGTGATCTTAATGGCTATCTGCGAGCATGCTCGCCATATGCAACACACCAGGCGCAGCCGCCTAATCGACAACAGTTGGAGGAGCTGCAGCTCCTGCACATGGCCTCCAATGTTGCCTCAGGCATGTTGTACCTTTCCGAGCGCAAGTTTGTGCATCGCGATTTGGCCACACGCAACTGTCTCATCAACGAACAGATGACAGTTAAGATTGCAGACTTTGGACTATCGCACAAGATCTATCTGCAGGATTATTACAAGGGCGATGAGAACGATGTCATACCCATACGCTGGATGCCCATTGAGAGCATTCTGTACAACAAGTTCTCCTTGGAGTCGGATGTGTGGGCCTTTGGCATTTGCCTCTGGGAGATCTTCTCGTTTGCACTGCAGCCATACTATGGCCTCACACACGAGGAGGTCATCAAGTACATCAAGGAGGGCAATGTGCTCGGCTGTCCGGACAATACACCGCTCTCCGTTTATGCCCTGATGCGTCGCTGCTGGAACCGCAAGCCCAGCGATCGTCCTGGCTTTGCGGAGATCAATCATTGCATACAGCACAGCATTGCCGAATGCGAGTGCAAGGCGATGCTCTAGGATCTAAAACCGTCTCTGCAATCCTCACAAGCAAAACGAAATTATTCCGTCACGTTTCAGCCATTTTAAATGAATCCGTATCCGAAAATTAAATGCTCTCCAGTTGTCTTCCAGAGCATACGCACAAATCAAATATTCAAAGTAGGGGTTGCCAATGAAATAGCTACCAAGTGCAAGATAATCCCCACTTATTTAGAAAGTTATTCCTTAACGTTTTAGAATGTTTTATACTTTAGTTTACTAATACATATTGTTTAATAAAGTTTTTTTTAGTTTTTTTTAAGGAGAAATTCCATTTATTTTGGTAGTTATTACATGGAACCCCGAAGTACTCCATAGTTATACTCGTACTCTTATACAGAAACAATAATATTATTACAATTATTATGATTATGAGTAGTATCATATTACTTTCCACAACGAACGCATCACGTCAGCCATTTTTATTGGTATTCGTACTCATATCTAGTCCGTAGACAATATACGTTTAATAACAGACAAACTAACATATATACATATACATATATACACATGTATTGTGGAGTAAATTCCAAATTTTTTTAGGTTTTACTAGTTTTAAGTTTGAAAAAGAAAACGGTAAGCCGGAATTGAATCTGAATTATCACTAGAGATATACACAGGACACTCTTGAACACGAATCACGAAAACACCGAAGACCATCACAACAATAAGGAATATAAAATATGAAATATTTAGAGAACTGTCTACAGCCTCAATTTCTTAAGACATTTACATAGCAATCTTGTAACTAAAATGTTGATGTAATTTGTACAATATACTTTGCATAATCAAAACTATTTATTTCACAAATTTTATCAGCAATAATATCCATCGTAATAGTCGTAGTCATAGGGGCGTCGACAAGGATATGCAATGGGCACAGGCAGGGACAAGACACCTAGACTTAAGCCGCCGTAGCCACAGGATCTGTAGCCTCCATAGCCAAAGCCTCCTCTTGGTGGTCCATAGCCACCTCTGTGTGGTCCTCCAAAGCCGCCAGGACGTCCTCCAAAACCAACAGGTCGCCCTCCAAATCCGCCAGGTCTTCCACCGTGACCACCGCCAAAGCCGTGACCACCACCAAAACCATGACCACCACCATGTCCTCCACCATGTCCTCCGCCATGTCCTCCACCATGACCTCCACCACCATGTCCTCCTCCTCCTCGCGCCATTGAAAGGTTCAGGCAATTAAGCAGCAAAGCGATCAGCAACAAAAGCCACAGTTTCGGCATTTTTCGAGCTGTTCCTTCGTGTTCTGTTCGCAATTTATGACTAAAATTGTTTTCTGTAATTCTTAAAATTGACATGTTTTATATATATTAAATTAATTAGAGTATTCTTATTAATTAGCTATGACGTTGCATAAATCGTATATGAACGTGAACTTAACTTTTTTAAATTAAAAAATTCCCCATATCGTGTTCAAATATCATTCTTCGCATATTAATACAATATCTATTTATGTGTATGTGTTTACTTGAGTGCAATTCGTTTTGCAAACCAAAACAAAGCTCTACTTTGCAAAATATCACAGCAACTTAAAAGCTAATATCTAAACAATAAATTCAATATAAATGCTTAAAAGATAATAAGCTATAAATACTATAGTATGTATAGGCTTAGATTCAGTGCAGTTTTGGGCAGTTGGTGTTTTTGCTGAGCACTAGTCTTTCCGGATCTAAGGAGAGCCGCTTGAGCACATCATAGATTTTCTCTCGAATCTCCACCACAAAATCTGTTTCCCGTCCCAGAATCCAAATTTGATCCGCATAGCCCAAGGAGCCAATGCTGCCGCAAGACCACAATATGGCAAAGTTATCGTAGTCCGTATAGAGCACCTGATATTTACCAGAGCCGGGCAATAAACGGGCAAGCACCTCCGGAAAACGTGTGTTGAACTAAGTTACGAATTAAATTTGAAAGGTAAGTTGTAAAGCTAATAATAAAATTAATGAAAGCATAGTACCTTAAAGTCCATAATGGAGGATTTGCTGTTCTCTGGAGTTGCATAGCCCAGATTTACATTAGGATTGCCAGTGCTAAAAGTAATTATGCAAAATAAGATCAGCAAGATTAACTTTTTTAAAAAGAGTTTCACTTACATGCGATTAAGAGTTTTTATGGACACCTCCAACTTAAAATTATTAAACTTGGATAGATCTGCCTTATTGTAGGGCTCAAACTCAAATGTGGTACAGCCCGAGGCAATCTCCGGCAAATAGAATGAACGTTCCACCTCAAACCAGTGGCCAAGTACCTGAAATATTATCACAATTGAATGTCGATTAGAAGCAGCTCTTTAAGATTGGGTCTACCTGCGTTTCATTTTGTTGTTATGAGTAAGCCTTTAACTGGGTTACTATTATAAAAAGGCATGCAAAACAAAACAAAACAAAACAAGATAAAATAAAAAAAAAACTACTACCTCCACTCCCTGCGTAAAACAAAAACATTTCAAGCACTTTTTGGTAAACTGGTTTCGCTGCTGCCACATTACCATCATCATCATCATCATCACCATCATCATCATCATCATCATCATCATCATCATCATCATAACCATTATCTTCTACATCATCAGCTTCTTCAGTTTCACAAGCAACTGTGGCAGTTGATAATTATTCTTGGGGTCGGGGTCTCTAACCTCCCCTATGCAAACGATGTTAAAGTGGTTTTATGCTCAAGCTTGTCAACAGCTCAATTGGACCAACGACTTATCCAATTAGATAGAGGCTGCCCGCAGAGCACAAAGCGCAGACAGAAGCAGCTCGGAGACTGAGGCACTTGTGGCTAGAGATGACAGCGTGACACGAATACGCTTGAAACAGCACGATGCGCTTAAGCAAGGAGGTAATGTTAGGATACTGAGCTAATGAAAAAGAATCTAAAATTCATCTGAAGGACACACTATTTCCAAAAAATCCTGAATTGGGACAAGTTCTCTTTCATAATTAAAATTTGCATTTATCTTTGGATCTAACAATAATGGCAAAAGTCATTATGATTTTGTTGTTCCGTTTCCATCTCCACTCTGTATTCATTAAAAATGACTGTAACAGGCTATATGTGTTTTTGATCAGCATTCAACAGCCGAGTCGATTTGGATTTGTCGATCTGCCCATAACTTTTTGGTCTCATGGGGTTTTTCTGGGTTTTCCCTAATCCTTGCTACAATTTTTTTAATTTTAATTTTTCTTATTTTAAAATGCGTTTAAAATGTTGTATAATTTACATTAGTTTTGTTTCGTGTTTAATCATGTTTGAAAGATGCATCTCTAGCAATAAATATGCTGACTTTATGCTCACACTTATGAAATGATAATAATAATGCTAATTTTGTTTTCAATTTCGTACAAATGGAATTCTGTAAGTGATTCCAAGGCGGTCAACTATTGTGCCTCTTAAACGATTAATGTAATTGAGCTGCTAAATTGATTCAAGCAATTTTCTAGTTAGTTTGAACAAGTGTAATAAAAACAACAGCAACAAAATCAGAAACTGAAACAACAACTGCTATTTGGTCTCTTTGTCCTTGGCATGCCAATGACATCGGTTGGTTTAGTTTGATTGGACATGGCTTGTAGTGTTTTGATGATGATGGCTTCTTGAGTATGAAAAGAAGTGGTTTGTTTGCCATTGGAGACTACTACGTGAGACAATGATAATGATGTTGATCGGCAGTAGCAAAAAAAAAAAAAAAAGAGCAGCTAATAAAAGAGTTGCTTTGTCTCCTTCGCTGTAAACTGGTTTGCACTTTTACATTGTTAAAGATCTCAAATTAGTTCAAGTTCATCTTTATGCACAATCTATAAAATACAAAATGTTTTAGCCGACGCCTTGTACTAATTATAATTATTAATGACAGGTGCCGCTTTGTATTTGTTGTTTTAAGTGGATAAATTTTATATTGTTTTGTTGTTGTTTTGCCTTGGAAAGAGGTGTTTAGGATTGCACTCAACTTACCCGACTCATATTGAACTTTGGCATCGATGGATACTTTGGGCAACGTCCAAATCCATAAGCATTCGTCTGCTCAACGAAAGTCAATAATAAAATCGTTGACAATAGCCAAATTTGCAATATTATGCAACTTTTTTGTTCAGTCATTTTGCAAAGTTGTTGACTTGATATTGATATAGTTACTATGATTATAGATTGGCACTGTAATATGAGTAGTACTATGAGTATTATGTTCTGTTTTTGAATTTCAACTTCTTGCTGATTTAGTTTATTATGCACAATGGAACTTCGGTTTTGGATATCAGTTGGGCAATGAACGCAGACGATGGATTTCCATTTCCTCAAAACGATGCGTCGGAAGTTTTTGTTTTGGTTTTGGTTACTTGTAATTGTTGTTGCTTGGTCTACCTATTAATATTCCACAGAAGAAATGTGCGATAATAAAAACGTGCTGCTCTGAATTGGGTTTTGCTTGGTTTTCGATGGATTTGGATTTGGGTTTAGGTTTGGCTGGTTGACTGCCTGCCAAGTGCAGCCAGAGTGAAAATGAAACGGACTCGAATTGAAGCTTGTCGGTCTTCAAAACATATCGTTAACTAGGTTGGCTCGTGCCTGACTAGCCGTTATGTAAAAGAAAATCCGAAAACCAGACCACACTTAGCGAAGCGTAACGCAAAAACACGCAAAAATTCATAGATTCCCCAAAGCCAAAGCCCGTTTGAAACAAGCCAAGTCTAAGTGGAATGCAACTGCAACTGGTCTTATTGGTCTTTTGGTGAATGGGTGAGCGAATTTTGTTGCGCATTCATTGATAAACAAAAGTAAAAGGTAAAAGGTAATAAAGGAAGTACCTTGTTATGTGTGTGGCATATAAAAATTGGAGTGAGCTCAAGTTTCATTGCTAACCAGCTGTAATAGCAAAAACAGCAACAACAAAGTCCATTCAAGTGTTCCAAGTTCAAGTCAAGTGAAACAGCTTACAATAATTAGCTTGAACAAATGGCAAAGCAAATAAAACTGCACAGATAGAAAATACAACTACTTTGAAATGAAGGAAGTCGCAAAATATATATTTTTATAACACTCTTTGAGCGTTTTGTAATACAGCGGCTGAGTTATTAACTATTTGCCGCAATTGAGCAGCAAAAAAAAGCCAATTGGACAAGCGACTTAGCCGTCAACCAAGCGACCAATTGGCCATCCAATCCCCGAGAGCAAACAAAAAACAGGGTGTAAAAAATGTGCTAATTTGCAGCGAGACAAACAAAAAGCGCAAAATCATACAAAATAGTTATAATAGTTGTCTGTCGTCCCAAGGTGATTGCACAATATTAATGTTTTTTGGAATATTTGTATTGAACAGCAATTTATTGTATTTTGCTTTTGTTTTGTTATCTCTTTGTTTACATGTTTGTCTGTTGCACGCGCTGCTCGTTCTTTGCATTTGCTCGTTTTAAGTCCAACTAGAAAGTCGATTTGAAATTATGCCGCAACTTTTGTTGTTTTCTGCCGTTACAGCCGCACCGCACGAACGTTGAAAATGCACTGATGTTTATCATATCGATATTAAAGAAATTTGAATTGGTAACAATGTGACCGTCGCAGTGTTGCCAACTGCGGGTAACCAAAAATAGCTAAAATGACTATTGAAAATAGCTAAAAGTAGCTAACTTTATTCAAAAATAGCCAAATAAAATGGCCGACACATTTTTAAAGCAAAGTTAATTTTATTTTTCGAGAATATATTCCAATTTGATCACTTGACTTCATTTGTATCCATATAAGTACACATATATCAATAATAAGGTTGTCAAGTTTTAAACTTAAAGTTTTTCTATCCATTCTAATCCATAATTTATTTTATTGACCTTTCTGAACAATCTATCTACCTTTGAGTTCGTCCATGGCAATCATAAACTCATACTAACAAACGAGGCATTTTCTAAAATCTTTCCTTCTATAGGCGAAACTCTCACCATAATTTTATATTTCTTTTTGAATAAATAAATAAATTTATCCAATTGCTTATATCCCTTAATAGTGTCAATTTGCTTGGAAGAAAGCACAAACAAAAACAAGTGTTAAATTTCCCGTTATTGACTTTTCTAAATCTAAGCTAGATCTACCGTGAAAATGGCTAAATTGGCAACACTGGGCCGTAGCAAAATTACACTGTCCTTTAATGATGTGTACACACTGTTTATCAAATCGATAAAATTGTTATCAACCGACCACCACAAAACTGTCGACTGCCAAACAAAAAATAGGAAAAAAACAAATTTTTTAAACAAATTTGTTTTTTGCAATAAACAAATGGCTTTTTGTTAGCTTTTGCAACGTTAAATAAAACAATCGAATAGGCCATGGCAGGCTGCGTGCTTTGTTTTGGCCGCTGCAAGCTCGGAGAGTCATATAAAATATTCTCGGATATAGGTTTGCGGCTCAACATTTGCAAAACAATAAACAAACACTTTTGGCTTGAGGTAAACGAAGCGCGCAATTTGTTGCAAACTGCAATTGAATTAATGTCTTATATGCTTACAGCTGAGCAGCAGCAAAGGCGAACATGAGGAGATCTGCCTCGAGTGTTGGGAATGCGTCAGCAGCTTTAATGTATTCTATCAGCGCGTCTACAGTGCACATCAGGAACGACGCTGCGATGTGAAGAATGTGCATGTGCCCATTGAGTTTTGTGGCGAGACAGCGTCCGCTAATCCGCTTGCCTTTGGCACTGAAATGGATGCATTGGCAGAGGATTTCTTTGCAACTGGGGATGTTAAGGTGGAGGTGAATGAATTGGAGCCGTTGCCCAAGCTGGAAATGTTGGAGGAGCCAGTGCTGCAGGAAACAAACAAAGCAAGTGCAGCCACTAAACGTGCCTCCAATGATTATCCAGTCAGTGCTAAGCGTCGCATAAAAAACGAGCAAATCACGTTGGCCAGCGACTCGGATGGGGACATACCGCTTGCTGACTTTTTGGAGCTGAAAAACGCTGCAAAGCCAGCAGCAGCAGCGGATGTTAAAAAGACACCAGTCAAGGGTCGACAGCTGCGCAGGAGTTCTCGACGTGGACGTAGAGCGAAAACGCCACCAGATTCACCTCCAGTCAGCTTGAAAAAGGAATTCGAAACTGAAGATGAGCTCGATAATGGCAATGATGATCATGATAATGATAATGACCATGACATGGACTTTGTGGCAGCCGAGGCAGTGCTGGGCACTGACGATAGCGCCAGTTCTAGTGACAGCAGCGATAGCAACTCGGGCGGCAGTTTGCCTGACATTGAGCCTGTCGAGCGTTACGCCGAGATACCCAAACGAGTTGTTGTCAAGCCCAAAAAATATCGTAAACGACCAAAGCCGTTAGTGGCACCTGTGCGCATGAGTCGCGAGGATATTGAAAAGCGTAAAGCACAACAGAATGAATACGATGAGATAATATTTGACTTTTTCAAGAAGCTGCCATGCCATGTGTGCAACCTGCTTGTGCCCAACTTTGGAGATATGCGACGTCATCTGCGCTTGTCCCACAATATTGAAAGTGGCTTTATAGCCTGCTGTGGTCGCAAGTTTCACATACGCCGTGGTCTGGCCGAGCATGTGCTGGTGCACAAGAATCCTGAGCACTTTATGTGTACGCAATGCGCACGCGTATTCCAAGACTCCAAAACGCTTGAGACGCACGAGCAAATGCACACAAATCCACAAACAGATGCTAAAGATAAGCCCACTTACCAGTGCGAAAAGTGTCCAAAAGTATTTACAACAAAGGCAGCTGTCGAGTATCACAATGTATCCAAGCATGTGCCTAAGTCGGACTTTAAGTATACCTGCCCAGAGTGCAACAAAAAGTAACTAACAAATCTCAAACTCATATCATTCTGTCATAACTTAATCTCTATTTTTTTGCAGATTGCCCACACAGCGCAAACTGAGGGAACATATGCGTTATATGCACGATCCGGAGAGCGCCATCATCTGCGACAAGTGCGGAAAAACGTTGCGCTCTCAGGCGAATCTCAAGAAGCACCACGAACTGGAGCATTCCGATACGCCACGCCCCAAGCCCGATCCCGTGCAATGCGAAATATGCGGCACTTGGCTGCGTCATTTGTCCGGGCTCAAGCAGCACATGAGCACTGTGCATGAGCCACCCGGCGGCGAACATCGTTGCCATATCTGCGACAAGAAGTCGACAAATTCGCGTGCACTCAAACGACACATTTACCATAATCATCAGTGCGAAAGGAAATTCCGCTGCACCATGTGTGAAAAGGCATTCAAGAGGCCACAGGATTTGAGAGTAAGTGAACCAGCTTGTGGTGGGGAATCCTTAATGAACGTAATTCCATTTGCAGGAACACACATCCACTCACACCGGTGAGGTGCTCTACACCTGTCCCAACTGCCCGCAGACATTCTTTTCCAATGCCAACATGTACAAGCATCGACAGCGACTGCATCGCGCCGAATGGGAGGCGGATCGCAAGAAGCCACTGCCGCCCAACATCATGCAACAGGCGGTGGGCGCCACCTCAGCAATGAAGAAACGTCAGTCCAACAATACTAGCACAGCGCTATTCACGATACCCGCTGATCCTGACGCCCTCAATGCCCTCAATGCCCACAATCAGAAACAGGAGACGCAAATGCGATAGTATTTTAGATTTATATTTATGACATAGAATAAATGACAAACTGGATAAATATACTTTACATAAAGTATGTTAAATGCATAGACAACAAAATTCAACTACATCTATTAATTAAACTAATGCTCATCCTGAGGTATTCGAATTGTCTCACAAATGCCCTCCTCCCGATGCACGCTGGCCCAATGCTGCGACAGCTCTTGCGAGATGGCTCGACGAAAGACCATGCAGGTGATGTGCGGCAGCTTCTCAAAGCGCACGCGCAGCAAACCCAGCTTGGCCAGCGCAAAGCGCCAGTTCTTCATGATGCTAGCATTCTTGCCCACATGCTGGGAGTCGGGTGTGATGATGATGAGTATGCCTTCGGGTCGCAGCAGCTCATATGCTTTCTGGCAGCACAACAATCGCTGCTCTGCACTGGGCATATACTCCAGCAACAGGCTGAATATGACGCAGTGATAGTGGCCAGCAGGTAGCCTGCTCACACTCTGTTCGCTGATCTCGGGTTGGGTTAAAGTGGCATCTATTTCCACAGTTAGAAAGTCTGCTTGTAGCACACGAGTGTCTTTAGCCGGGCACAGATCAATGGCTGTCACTTCCAGGTGAGCTGCATTGCCAAAGGGATTGAAGCAGCTGCCCACATCCAGCACATACAGCCTGTCCGGCGGCTCATCCATGTACGCACATTCTGCATCCGCCAGCTCATTGTAAGAGGCCAGCAAACGCTGCTCCCGCTTCCGCTTTTGCAGATAGATGCCCTCGGTGTAAAAGTACTTGCTTATATAGTCGATGGCCCACTTGATACGACTGCGCGCCTGTAGCTCTGTGTTGCTGGTATTCGTTTCCCATATGTCCGCCAGTTGCTTCATCGCATTCGCATATTCCGCCAGCTTTTCAGCATTGTGCGGACCCGTGTGCTCCTGCCAGGCACGCTCTGCCCCGTATAATTTTGTGAGTTGCCGCAAACTGTCGTGACAGTTCTTCACAATGTTGGCCAAACGTTGATGCTCCTCCGTTGCCATTTTTTTTTTGTTTTAAATCGATTGCTCCCAGTTACCTGTAGTGCTCTCCACTGTACACGTACACTTTATTTTGACCACCACTGTAGCATATACATTGCTATAACTTTTAGCAGCAGAAAACAAAAGACAAGTGTGTCCACAAAGCAATTTTAGCATTTGGTATTTTCAACACTTAACCGTAAGGTCACACTAGACGCACTGTTTATTAAAACGGACAATTTTTTTTTTTTAAATAATTACAATTCTTAAAATGATTTCATAAAATGCATTTTAGTTATTAAAATTTTAGTTAAGCAATAGGTGGGTAGCTTATATAAAAATAATTATTTGTGTAGTTCAATTGTAATCGTTATGAGAACCAAGAACAACAAGAAAAAAGTAAATAGAGTGCAATTTACGTATCGTAAACTTGTTTTTAATTAAATGCTATGTCACACAATTGTTTACTGCAACGCGAAAGCCAATGCATATTAAATTAATACTTATGTATTATATATATAAATGTATTGCATTTGCTCCGCTTCTAATCAAAAGCTTGACTAATGAGTTGTGAAACTGGATAATCTGAGCTCCAGCTGTAAGTTCAATTAATAGCTTGGGAATATATTGTGTAATCCACAAGTTAAGGTGTTTTGTCAAGCACAATGGCATAAATATCAACTGCAGCCAGTATGGCAATGATAGAACAAGCTTCACTTACATATATATATTGTTTACTTCAATGATGAAACGTATTACAATATATCGGTGAGTGCATGAGTAAGCAATCTATGGAATGGGCATGTAAACAGAGTAAAGCAGGGCGGAGTAGGCTTTTTCCACACATAAGTCAACTGCTTGATAAGAATAAGATCAGACTTTGGGTAGAAACTATGAGTTGGCCCTCTTATCGGAGCACATTGACCATACACAACACCAACTCGTACAGCGCTAAACTGTTGCGAACTATAAAAACAAATGTTCTATGTATATTTTGAAAAGTCTATTATTCTAAAGGTCAAGATTGTGTAGGAATACATGCATAAAATAAGTGACGCATACAAACAAGCATACATACTGTATCAATTGAAATGCCTATAGCAACATGAATAAGACACTTTGCACTCTAAAGCTATACAAATATGTACATATGTACTTTATATGGTTTGCATCGTTATGATTGTGGCGAAACTAATATATAGCACTAATAACACACTACAATTTACTTAATAGTTAAATGACTTGATTAGTTTATAGAACATATGCATAGGTACATATATACTTAGTAGTTTAACAAGTTCCCAGACTGGTCTAGGCATACAGATAAGGCACACATACATCAAACAATAGCCATAAGAAATTACAAGAGAAAAGGGTTCGACATACATGCTTAAAGTACTTTCATTCCATTTCTTATCAATAACAAATTATCGCTTAATAATCACTGAATTTAGTTCTTAGACTGTTAACAGCGATTTTGGATGGGCTGCGGCACAACTAGCGATAAGGGAACACATTCTAAAGACTTGTTTGAATGTTCAGTCGTTGAAGTGTCGTCTACTCAGTCGCATGCTTCTAGTTCCCTGCACTCACACAGAGTATTACAAGTATTCAAAGTATTCAATATGAAAATCGAATGGGCTCCGGCAAAAGTGCCGCCAAAGCGTCGCTTGGAAACTTTGGTAACTGGAATCTTTACGTTGTTCTTTTTCACGTTACCACTCACATCATTTTTAGTCTTGACGCTACTGCTGGTAAGTATTTATAGCTACATTTCAATTATAACTTTTAACCTTATCTTATGCAGCTGTATACTAACTTTGTGATACGCACACTGCTGCTGGTCTATACGGTCTATATATATGTGCAACACAAACGGAATTATTCGGCTATGGATGGTAATGGGTGAGTTTAACAATATCCCCAACATAGTTTCTTATATTAATGTTATTATTCAAATTTTTCAGCTGGGTGTTCTATCGCAGTAACTTTTTAAATCGCATATATCGCAACTATTTTCCCGTTACATTGGTTAAGACCGCCGATCTGCCGGCCAATAAAAATTATATACTTGCTAGCTTTCCCCATGGCATTCTTGGGTAAGTGCACGAGGCTCTTTAACTTATCTTATCGATCGTTTAAACTAATTATTTGTGTTCTTTTTTTTAACTTACCCCACAGCACTGGCATTAGCATCAATATGGGCCTTGATATAAGCAGATGGCTAAAGCTGTTTCCTCAAGTGCGTCCTAAGGTGGGAACACTTGATCAGCATTTCTATATACCCTTTCTACGGGATATGTTGCGCTGGTGGGGTTTGATTTCGGTTTCCAAGGAATCTTTGGTGTATTATCTCACCAAGTCCAATGATCCCAAACATCCCAACAATCGCGATGGTTTCACATCCAATGCAGTGGCCATTCTAGTGGGTGGTGCTCAGGAGGCACTCGATTCGCATCCTGGCAAATATATCTTGACACTAAAGAATCGCAAGGGATTTGTGAAAATGGCCATTCGCACAGGGTATGTAATTGTTTTTTATGATTGCTTAACAAGAAATATAACTCTCTTCCACAACAGTTCCTCCATTGTGCCCAGCATATCCTTTGGCGAAGTTGACATCTTCGATCAGGTCGACAATCCGCCAGATTCGCTGCTGCGTCGCCTGCAAACGATGGTCAAGAAACTGACGGGCATATCGCCGCTGATACCCGTGGGTCGTGGTTTCTTCAACTATACCTTTGGCTTCTTGCCATATCGTCGAGCCATTGTGCAAGTTGGTAAGTGTTGAATATGGCTTATCTTTGTTCCGAATACGAACTGGTTTATTTTCCCGCACTTAGTTGGCGCCCCAATTGATGTGGTGCAGAGCGCTGAGCCAGATGCAGATTATGTGAATGAGTTGCATGGTAAGGTAATGGAGGCTTTGGAGCGCATGTTCGATCTGTACAAGGATAAATATATGCCAAACGGAAAGAAAATAAAACTGGTTATACACTAAGCACACAATTAAGATATTCGCGACTGCCAATTTGTTAAAGAAAATGTCGCACTTTGGTATTGTGAAAAGAAACAAATTAGGTCACACTTTAGCTGAAGGCGTTACTGTTTTCAAATTTTAAATTGAGCTACAAATAATAATAATGAAAAATCAGGAAACACAACTACGATATTAACAAAAAAATATCTGGTTGCAGCTGTTAGCACGGCAAAAGTGATTTTAAAAATATAGGTTTTAGTTAAAATATGTTTTATAAGCATTTAAATAAGTTGAGTTGTTACTTGCTACAATAAAAAGGTTAGTTGGTTAATATTAACGAAAGCGTATGTTTTTTTTTTATTATTATTCATTTACCAATTAAATTTGTTACTTCGTACATAAATATTATATACAAAAAGAAAAGTAGGAGTCGAATTTCATATTGGAAAACTCAACTATATGTTGCCTTTGCGTTTGTTCCATGATCTTCAATCGTTTTTTGTTCTTGTTTCTTTTTTCAAACTTCTCGTTTGTACACACTATATAGAATTTTGGTTTAACAACTATGTATAAGAAATTGTTTAAAATTACAATATTATGCTACACTAAATTCAATCGCAGAATTTTTCGAGTAAGGTACCATTAATCATTAGCAACAAATCACCTTTCATAATAGTTTCTAAAGCAAAACTGTGGAATACAAATTAAGCAATACAAAAAAATATAAATAGAAATATGCCTAATTAATTTTAGTTGGCTTCAATTATTAAATCATACAGTTTATCTACATATACTTTAACAAAATAATATACACAAATGTTTAAGGAATTCTCTGAAAAAAGTACTAGTACAATTCAGAAAGGAACACTTGGCATAACTGGGTTGGGATTTGTTTATGTGAGAACGAGTTCAGCGTTCGGCATATGACACCAAACAGTTCACCTACAGCTGGTTTTTAGAAAATGCATTTGCTGTTGTATGTGAAAAGTAATATTTCATGTTTCCAGGCTTTTGGATTTTAATTGGCTCTTTACTTTAACAACAAGATTTTAAGTTTTTTGATCGTTGAAATATGTAAATACATATATGTATTTGGAATAGCTTTGTAATTGTTGTAAAAATAATATTCTGTGGGCTTTTTGTCTAGACTTAAATCATAGTATTTGTATATTGTAGCTAGTTGAATATTTCTTTGATTCTATATTTCTCTTTGTTTATGCTATATTTTTTGTATAATTCAGGGCCTAGTTGGGATTCATGTGTTTTTGGATGACAAAAATATATATGTATGCATGTACTTGAAGCAATTGAATTGCTATATCTTTCAACTATATATATGTAATTTGATTAATTTGTTAAGCAATATAAAATGTTTACGTTATTTTTGGCATAATTTATAGTATGTTTTGATGGATGAGTTACAATTTTGTTTTCTTTTTTGTTTTATTTTTTGGTAAATTTTTCGTTTCAAATTTTTATCAATTAATAAAGAGCCTAAAAACATTTGCTAATTTCAATATCATATATTATATATCCATATCATATAATTTTAAATGCTAGCTCTTTGAATTATTACTACGTTTCTTTTTAGGTACTAGCCAGGCAGCTGATTTGTGAATGGGCGCAACAATGCAAAAAGGTTTACGATTTTGTTTGCTGTGGTTCCAAAAAGCGTATGACTTTTATCTAAATTTGTTTTGGTTTGCTTTTTAAATCAATCCCTGAGTGCATTTTTTACATTTGGAATGTAACCGCTTTAAATGTTCTGCTTTTTTTTTTATTATTATTGCTGTTAGATTAGATACTTTTTTTTTTGGTGTTTTGCTTCTTGTAATTTGTTCATTTTATTTGAATATTATGTTCATCGTGTTCGTTTTTTGTTTGATAGATTTAGTTTTCAGCGTTTTTAGAATTGATTTGGTTGTCAATTGTTAAGTTTGCTTGTGCGCGGAGTGCCTTAATTGAAAAAAGTTATTATCATTAACTACATATAGATACGAATTTTATACATTTTTTACTTTTCTTTGTTTACCAATCTCAAATGTGGCTTGTGCTTTAGTTAAAGTCGAAAAACGTTAAGTAATTTGATAATTTGATGTTTGTTTTTTTTTTTTGAGCGCAAAAGGTGCATGGAAGATTAACAAGGACTTAGTGTGTGTGTTTTTGTGTATGTGTGTGTATGTGATTATGTTTCTAATACTCCCTTAAACTTTGAACATTTATTACTGTTAAGGTTTTGTTCCTTTTATTGGTGTTTCAATTGCGGGCCTTACGGTGAGCTCTAATTAAGTCAATTTAATTATTAATTTTCATTAATTATGTAAGTATGTATCTACAAAAGGTTTATTTTTACTCCAATCCCTTTAACAAGTTCAAAATATATTACTTTTTTTCTTGGGTTTTTTTTAAATTTTTTGTTTTTATATATGTATAATTTTTTTGTTTATTTGGTTTTTAGTGTGTATATTTATATAATCATAATTTTGTTATAATCATAATTTTTGTATAATTACAATTGAATTTATAGTATGTACGTATTTGTGTTTGGGGTTGGGTTTTTTTTTCTCATACGCTAATACACTTTAAGAGTTGGCATATATACTTATAGCATAAGTACACTGCCCATAATACAATATCTGAATTCTTTACTTAACGATTTGTCAATTTATAATTGCAGAGAGATAACTATAACAATGTTTCAAGTTATCAATTTGATTTCTAAACGCAATCTCAAATTTGTTCAGCGTGCTAGTTAATTTAGCTATCCTCAACTGGCCAAAAATGTTGCTAATATTAATTTTAGTTTTAATTGTAGAAAATTAACAATTTTTGTTTTCTTTTTTTTTAGCATTCTAATTTCATGCATTCATAAGAATGTTTTACCTTTTACATTTTGGGCTACATTTAATTTAGCTATCAGGTTTCTGGTTGGTTTCTATCGAATTATTATTATTTTGTTTGCTTTTAGATCAGGCTCGTTTTCCGTTCCTTTTAAACCTACACAAATATTACTCTATAATTCAACAATGCTTGCGTCTCGATACTTGGGCGCAAGTAAACAAAATATTATTACTTATAATTAACAAAGAAAATTGGGAATACAATTCTATAAAATTTATAAAGAATTTCATATAAGTGCATGTTGTTTATGTGTGTATGTTGGTTTGGGGTGTATATATAATATATATGTATGTATGTATATAACTATGTATGGTGGTTTTACTGTCTAAACAGCTACAATGGCCGCCATCTACGAGGCAGTCGGCACTGGGTTGAAATAATGCAGGCCATTGGTCTATAAGAAAACAAAGGTGTAAAAGTTTTAGTACATAAAAGATAATAATTGAAATCAATATATGTATAACGCACCGCCATATCGTATTCTGTTATATAGGCGGGTATTTCCAGCTGATCCTTTGTGATGGCCGAATACAAATGCTCAACGCCAGGCAGAGAATGAACTTTGGCCTTTATGGCTGGCGCCATGAATGTGGTAAACCACCAGGTCATCATTTTAGTCCAGAACGTCGGATGCACTATATAAAAGGCCTTCAAATTCTTCTTGTATCTGAAAATAGTATAAAGTTAGGTTTAACTTATGCTTTGAAATTTACAAAAAATCCTAACTTACTTGTATGGCAAGACACTGTAAACCTCACGCAGCCAATGCAGCGATGGATAGTTGCTTGTGGATGTGAGTGTATGGAAGTATGAAATGACATAGTCGCCTTTGACAATCGGATCCAGCAGCTTTATCAGATACAACAGCGCCTGTAAGAAGATAACAATCAGGTTACCATTTATGTTTAACAGCAACAACCTTTTTGTAATCACCTTTTCCAAGTCAATATTCTGTGCTGGAAACCATTTGCCACAGAATACAATCACAGGACGTCCCAGACGATCGACACCGCTCTGATATAGACAACCAATGCCAGATACTTCATTCAGATCCTCAACCTGTGCGCGCTGCAGCAGACGCTCGTATCTGTAAAAGAATAAAGCAAAATTAGCATTAGTATATAGACGAATAATAACAGTTATTGCCATTAGCCACACTCGTATGATGTTTATTGATTTAACTAATGTGCTAATGTTGCTGCTGCTAATTTGATCATGCGAATTCTGTGTATTCTGAATAATCTGTATTTGAGAACCTAGCAAACTGTTAAGTTTCAAGTAATTGTTTATTTAACTGTCAGTCAAATTCAGTTAGCTGACAGCAATGTGTAGCACGATTAGCCCGTAATAATTAACTGTTTTTACCTTGTTAACTAACTTAAAATTCGCAAAAAACATTCATATTTATTTTATTGGTTCATTATACTAAATACTATTTTGAAAGTTTCAGTTAGATAAACAAGTTGCACGAGCTGTTTATGCATAAGTTACGTTCAGTTTTGACTTTATTATTGTGCTAAAATAAGTGCAAATACTTGTTAGATAAGCTTAAAGCGAGCAGCGCCATTTAGTTCTTATTTATATATAATAACTTATTCTGGGTTTGTTATTGCAAACTGCAATCAACATAATGTTATTACAAATTTCATTAAAATTTAATAATTTTCCTATTTTTATAGTGTATAGATATTGGTCCATATAGATACGTTTTTTATATATTCATATAACAAAAAATTTATAATATAGATACGAAGATATATATGAGATCCTTGTAGGCATACTACTAATATCTCTTGCATGAGAACTATACCATATGGTTATCTGATCTTAATAATCAATAATTTTTTAAAAATAAGACTTTTTTATACCCTTGCAAAGGGTATTATAATTTTTTTACGAAATGTGTAATGCATTGAAGGATCGTGATCAGCATCAACAGCCGAGTCTGTTTACATGCATTTTTCAAGACTTTGTTCTAGAGCTATCTTGATGAAACCTTGAACAGATGCTTCTTCTTATTGCAGCTAGTACTTATAGATCAATTGGCCAGATCGGACCACTGTAACATATAGCTGGCATAGAAAGGATTGGTTGAAAAGTTAGTTTTTGTATGAAAAACTTTTTTGTTTTTCAAGATAACTCAACCAAACTCACTTAACCTAAATTTAAAGAAAGTTTATAAATGATTACAAAATTTCATCGAAATCGGACCACTATAACTTATAGCTGCCATAGGAACGATCGGTTGAAAATAAGTTTCTGTATGAAAAACTTTTGTGTTTTTCAAAATATCTAGACAAAACTCATTATATCTAAATTAAAGCACGCTCTACACATGTTGACCATATTTGATCAAAATTGGATCACTATATTTTATAGCTGCCATAGGAACAATCAGTTGAAAAATAAGTTTTCTGATGCAAATTTTGTCTTTCTTGTTAGTAACAAAATTTAATTTTCGAGCGAAATGCCTTTTGTATATCTACAAATCAGAGTTTTTTCAAAGTTTGGTCAACAACTTAATTTTGTTTATATTTTTCGAAGGCATTTTGATGCTCGTCTAAGTTTTGGACTCATGACTGAGTCAGCTGGTAAAACGTTGACTCGATTATAAATTAAAACGAGTACATGTGCCAAGTGTTGTTAATCAAGCAGTTATTTTGTTTTTGGAGGCTTTGTCTGACACACGCCTTGCCAATTGTTAATGCTGCAACTGTTTTTAAGTGTGTGTTTGTGTGTGTTAATCATAATTCAGGTAGCAGCTAACAAGCGATAAGCCAAAATCCACGATAAGCCAGCGACAGCATCTGCAATGCAACAACCTCAAGTCCAGAGAACAGAACAGAACAAAACAGAACAGAGCAGAACAGATAAAGATAAGATCACACACGTCCCGCCACAAAACATAAGTTATAAAACAACATCAAAAGTGACGCATTGTGACGCAGTCAATAAATAAAAGATATATATACATATATATATATATATGCTATACTTATGCAGTACTTTATATATATACATATACATATGTTTTTGTTGTATCGGATTTTGTAAATCTGTTAATTTAACATGCTTAGTTAATTAATGCAGCTTGCGCTTGTAAAAGGCTTGTGCTCTATTCGGAATACAGTGCATATTGCCTAAGATGAACAAGAGCCAGCAAAAGATTTAATTATTTTGCTTTCAATTTCATCATTTTTCGGTACTGCCTTTTTTGTTCATTTATTATCATGCTGATTCATGAAATTGCAATTAGAACAATCAAGCATGTTCCCAATTTCGTTTTCGATATCAATTCGAGAATGATATTTTTGCAATTTCAAATGTTGAAAATATAATCAAACTAGAAAAAAAGGCTCAAATCGAAAGCAATACAGATTGAAAAGTACTTTGAAATGAAAGGACTAAGATTCGAAACTCGGAACTTGAAATATCTTTATCATTAAATTTGACGTTTAGAGCAACTTTCAGTTAGCTTTCATAAATATGCAGCTACTGTATTTAATAAAATGCACCTATTCCATCCCCGCCAAACCAAAAATTGCATGCTATTGTTCAATTGAATTGACAGATAGGTAAGGTAGCTAAAATTGAAGTAGAAATAGAAATAGATATAGTAATAGTTGAGCCATTCCATTCTCATGGTCGTAAAGCTTTGCTAAATAATGCATGACTACTGATGAGTTGTCTAAAGGACTACATATATCGACATATCGAGCGCTATAAATAGCTGACAAGCTCAGTTGAACTTATGAACAATTGCGAGCTGAGAATAGAGCAACTACAACTACAACAAGTACAGTGGGACGCAGTAGTGAAATGACGTCACACGAAAGAAAGTAAGTATAACAACAAGAAACGAGTACTGAAAAGAAATGCCAAACGTCATCAACATAAAGAGTTGTTTTTGCTTTAATTGTGTGTGTTTGTGTGGGTTGGGTGGTTTTCTGGTTTTTTGTGGCAGATGACGTTGACGTTAGATTGAATTGATTTCTTAAGCATGTTTACCTCTCCTCCGGCGTTTCAATGAGCTCATCGGCGGACATCATATCCCCAGTTGTCTCCTGCATGGGACTGGAGCCCAAGTCTATGGACGTCATGCCCTCGAGCATTGTCATTGTGGTTATGTTGTGCGTGTGTGTGTGCTAGCCTTAGGTGGGTGGGTCTGTCTGTATTTGTCTTTTTGGTACTAGTTCAATTATATTGTTGTTGGCTTTACAAGTTTATCGATCGAGCAAAATACACACACAAAAAACACACGAGAAGAACTTTTGAAGGGAAATTTCGAATTTGCGACTGCACTTTTATCCAATTGACGCAAATCGAGCAGACGTTTTGAATATTTTTCAATATGCTTGTTGTTTTATAAATAGAATATCTTAATATTTTCAAAATGTGGCAGCTACTTTATTGCGTTGGAAGCCGTACGGAAGCCGCGTAATATATATAATTATTAAATCAAATATATATATATATAAATTACAAGCTGAGTATGTATATATGTATATGTGCATATATATTGTATAAGTATTTGAGTTTATATAAATCTGTAGGCCAATCTATTCTAAGTTTATATAACGGGAACACACACGACCGTTCGCACCGAGCTGCGTTTCTCGACTGAGCGGCATTTGCTCTTGAATGCGAATGCTCAATGTCTCATCTACTTTATATATATATGTATATATATATATGTAGGTATGTATATGATAAATGTGTGTAGACGTATGTATGTATACCAAGAGACTTAACAGCAGGAAGTGCACACACTCTTTCTCTCTCTCTCTTAGTCTCAATCTCTCACGCTGAGCTTGCGTCTGCGCCCTTTTGGGCCGTATACAAAATGACATCAACACAACAATAATAACAATCGAAGGAAGCACAGGAAATTAAGCAAGGACATGCCTGGCTACACCTGACAAGCCGACATTCGCATAATGCAAATGTCGTGTCTACCAAGCAAACAAAACTGTCCAAAGAATCAGTTGAACACGTCAAAATTGTAGAGTTTTAATGCCACTTTTGGACAGCACAACGTGACGTATGCGCAATTTATCAACAACAACAACAACAGCAACAACAACTAACAACAGCAGCTAAAACAGGCAACAACTGTTAACCCCTTTTCAAAATGCATTGAACCAATGCATATATCGTGACTGTTCACATATGCATATAAAATTAATTTATTACCTTAAATTTAAACTTAAGCCAACAAAATGCGTTGACACACGATATATAACTTAGTATATATGTTTTAAACAAAATGAAACAAAATGTGCGGTTGCATTCAATGAACTGCAACATTCAAGTTTTAGGTTACATTTAAAGCAAAGGGGGAAAAGGGGGTGTTTAAGAATTGACAACAATCAACGGCCCATAATTAAGTTGACATTGAAAATGTCGCCAAGTTGAAATCCAAGTTGAAATCGAATTGTTTTTTAACTTTATGCGTTTTACTTTTGAACAATATGCTATGCATGCTTTAGGATTGGCTTGGGACTACAAAACTGTTTCCCACTTGCACATCAAAATGCAAATTAAGACGCAATAAACATTTGATGCACAACTTAATTGAACTTAAAAGCAACATTAATTTTTAATAAAAACAAGTAAGAATGCTCTAGTCGAGCGGGCCCGACTACTTGAATACAGGAACCTGTATGTCAAGTTTGGTGTCTTATAGTCTCTGGGACGGACGGATAGACGGACATGGCTAGTTAAACTTGGTAATTGATGCTGATCAAGAATATGTATACTTTATATAGTCGGAAATGCCTTCTTCTGCCTGTTACATACATTTACAGTACTTTGTGAAACGTCCGTCCGTCCGTCTGTCTGTCCGTCTGTCCGTACAAACACAGTTTTTTCCACAGTTTTGATGCCTAAGCAACCAAACTTGGTATACATGTTAACGTATACCATAGGCAGACAAAATGTCAAGATCTCAACCCCTCCCCCACAAACGGCAAAAACCTATATCTTTCCCAGTTTTACAGTTAGAGTAACCAAATTTAGCACAAGGGCTACTTAGCACTTCCTTGATTGATCTGACTAAAAAAAATTTGACCACGCCCACCTCCACCTTCACAAATGAGCAAAGCCGTTCTTACTTGATTACTTTTCTTTTGATCCCTGTATTTAGTACAAAACTTTAATCAAAACAAGTAAGAATACTCTAGCCGAGTGTGCCCGGCTACGAGACTCCCTGCTCCCAACTTGCATTTCAAGCAGTTCAGCTACAACACAAGCAAGCAGTGCACTAAACTCGTAAACTGCTTGTCAAACTGTTGTTGCTGTCATCTGATACGGGTGTAACACAAGCAAGCAGTGCACTTAACTCGTAAACTGCTTGTCAAACTGTTGTTGCTGCCAACTGAGACGAGCGTAATAGATTCTTCTATAACTTTTGTGCTATTTATCCGATCGTGTTGAAATTTACACATCCGAAAGACATTAATTAAACATACATGTGTACCAAAAATTAAAGCTTTATCTTTAAAATTGTGGCTGTGGGAGTCTTTTGCGATTTGCGGGGGTGCGGGGGGGTGCATCCGAAATTTGAAATAAACTTGATCTGCGTATGGTATACAGGAACCTGCATGCCAAGTTTGGTGTCTCTAGCTCTTATAGTCTCTGAGATCGACGCGTTCATACAGACGGACAGACGGACAGACGGACAGACAGACAGACAGACGGACATGGCTAGTTCGTCTCGGCTGTTGATCCTGATCAAGAATATATATAGTTTATATAGTCGGAAATGCCTCCTTCTGTCTGTTACACACATTTGCAGTACTTTATAACTCCCTTTTTCCCATTTTTAATGGGAACAGGGAGTAAATATAATTGTACCTATGTAAACCAGTTTTCTTAATAAATTTAAGCTGTGAATTGTGCGAAAATAGTTGAAGTGTGCCTTTGTGCAGACTTTTAGTTTTTATAGCTACCCTATGATCCACCCACGTAACCATAAATATTATGTTGTTATTAGCTATCAATAGCTTGGCATTCTCACAACGATTTCTATAAGGTTTTATGCTCACTTATTTTTAACTTTATTGTTTAGTATTTTTAGCAAGTGCCACCAAAAATGGAAATGAAATTTGGATTTTGGACATGCAACTGATGACGTGCTCAATTAAGGACAATGACGTCCTTTGGTATTTACAGAAATACCTAAGGGTAAAAGTGGACTTCAATAGCACGTTTCAAAGCGTTCGCGTGCTAATGTCCTGTAAAATTTGCATAGGCACACAAATGTTAGTTTGAAAAGGGGGGAAAAGGGGTAGCAAAAGTAAGTAAAAGGCTAAGAATGTTTGGTCAAAAAAGTCCGTGTGTTTAAGCCGGTTATGATATTTTGGGCACGTGAGCACAAGTAAACTATTTATTTAAGCGTATTACAAGTTAGTATTACGACTATTATAATAGTGTTTATGGGCCTGCCCATCAAGTAATATGTTTTATGAACTGCAAACGGAAGCCCAGTTAGAAATGTGCAAGTGTAATTGTAAATGGGTAAACGTATATACATATACAATGACGTACGCTAACATCTGATATGACCAGATATGAATGCGACAGTTTACGTGCGTATGTTGACACATTGTCTTATAAAAGAAGAACAACAACAATAAAGAGGAATACCGAATTAGGTATACTCTATAAGTTGACAGCTTAATATATAAATATATTCAAAATAACTATAGCTGATTTTGACTGCCTTCTCTGTAAGAATCAACAATACTTATTAACATACTTTATCAACATACTTTATAGACTATAGTTATCAACATACTTTATAGACTATAGTTATCAACATACTTTATAGACTATAGTTAGAATTGTTACCTCTTTCAAATTGCATTGTGTAAACATAAAAGTTCAAACAACTTGCAAGAAAGGGAGTCACATTGGCACAACTGTTGAAAACTAGGTTGACTTTGCAGTTCCTAGAATTCTGACATTGTCTAACAATAATATTGATACTACACTTAAGTTCAGAGCTTTATGCTCTTAGGCAAGCTTTAAGCTCTCTCTTTAAACGCTTACCTCTCTTGATGCTCCATGCCTTCAATGCCCTCGGCAACGACGCTCTCATAGACGCCAGTTCTGGGTCGATCGCTCAACAGATGCTGTCTGTCCAGATCGCGCTGTAAAGTGGTAAGAGTTTTGCCAATTTAATAAAAGTTTAAATGGAATTTCATTCATTTGGTTTACCTGTAACTGTGCTTGCATATTGCTGCTGTAGGAATTAAGGCTTAGACCGTTTATATCCCTGGCGCCATACTCAAGATCCGAGCTATTGCCCTCCATATCGTGTGGACTAACGTCTGAATCGTCGTCAGCTGTGAAAGATCAAATAAACTTTAGTTATAATATGCTATAGTTAATTGGAAGGCATTCTAATATGCCAATGAAATTTCATTTACATGAAAACTCAAATGAGTTGTTTATCATATTTGTTTATGTTTTTGTTTTGTTTGTTTTATTATCAGCTCGTGGCTACTATCAAAACTCAGCCTCAATACGCTGATCAGCGTGGCTAACTGTTTTTCTGCTTATCCCAACTTAAGCGCTGCGAAATTTGATATGAACTGAACGCGACGCCGACGCTGTCAGCTTTTGCAAGCAGCTTTTGTCAACTGCAGCAGCAGCGGCAGCAGCGAATGCGACAGCGTTTGGATGAGATAGTGCGAGAGCAGTCAACTGAAGTAGGCAACGAGACGCCTCCCTCTTACCACTTTGCGAGTTTGCAAGCAGGCTAAAGGGGGGGGGGCTGTGAGTGGGCAAAAGATGAGACGATAAGCGAGTTGCGTTGTTTTCAAACGTTGACATGATTTAAGCGAAGCCAAAACGAACTTTGCAAAGAAGACAGCAGCATCAGCAGCATCAACAAAACAACAACATCAACATCAGCTAAAATCATGGCTGACATTCATCTTAAGTAACTGTCATGATAATCCGCACAGTTAATTTAAATGTTTGCCTATGACTTTTTGCTTAACTTGCGTAACACGCGGCAATTTAATGCCGCCGACTTTGTAGGCTCCTTTCCAGTTGATAGCCAATACCAACTTGCAGAAAGACTATCATTAACGGAATATCATAAATATATATATGCTAAGTTTTCATGGAAGTAGAAAACTCTTCATTCTAACTTTCCTACTTCCATAGTCTTTTCGAAACTAAAGCTAGTTTAATAAGGATTGTATTTTTGGCTATGCTTTTCATGTTTTCACTTTTGACTTGATTTCACTTATTTAATTTTTTAGTTTTTAACGATTTTCCGGACTTAGTTCACATGCGTTAGATTAAGTATAAAAATCCATTCCGTTAATACTGACAGTTGAAATATTTAATATTTAATATTTAAGGTTCGTTTGGTTCTGCGTAAGAGAAAAAACTGTAGTTCCGGGTTTTAAATAGTTTGCTTTTGAGATTTAAAAATAAAAAAAAAGTATTAATTATTCATTCCCTGAAAGGTTTTCCGTCTAAACGTGCAATTCCATCACACTGATAAATTAGTTTGACTCTCCGTTTGATAAATAAATGTTGCATTTTTTCAGCTGCCCAAAAGTATGCAACACTTTTTGTATGCGTACTTTAAGTAGCAGCTGCGACGCTGACGTCGCAGTCGCTGCGACGCATAAGAAATTTATAAGTTAAATTTGAAACATTTTGAAGAGCTCAAAGTATTCTGAATAATTATTCATATTAAACACTTATTTAACACTTTTTTTTTGTTAATGAAACTTACAAATGTGCTTAAAATTGTTGGTCAAAATCTGTGAATCAATTGAAACGCAATTGTTTAATCAGTTGTGAAAAATTGAAAATGATGGAAAAGTATTCGCAATTAATGCAACTATACGACCACGTCCACGACTACACGAAAGCGTCTTTCAAACGTAACTGAAGCCAAAGAAATTAGTGTGGAGGCAAATTCACGAACTCGGTTTCGGATTGGAACTCGGCACAGCAAAACGCACAAGTCTATATATCATGTGTGTGTGTGTACGAATACACACACACACACTTGTGTGTAGTTTAATCTTATCGACATCGACATTATCGGCAGCTGTTGACGGGCTAAACAAAGCAACGAGTCCAAGGATGGAATGATATCAAAATCACTGTCAGCAAACGAATAAGAGTTGACTAATCTGCTGATAACTGATATATTGCTAACCGATAAGATATAGCTAAAACTGCAGACGTCATCGATTTCGATGCCAACACTCACCTTGACGATGACGCATGTGCACACTGTGACTGTGCTGTGGATTGCGTATAATGCGTATCTGTCGATCGGGATCAGGATGCTGAGGTTCGCCCAATTCGCCACCCGTATCCTTGGGCAGCTGCCACAGCGCACTGCGCTCCTCCAGCTGATCGCGTGGAAAGTAGAGCGGCGCCAGGACCTCATAGATGCCACGCTCATTGCTGTTGACGCACAGTATCACAACCTGCAGTGTATACTTGTCCAAAAAGCGACGAATGGTGCCTGCGTGTGAAAAAACATTATTAAATATGACTTGAAGATTGTTGTTAATCACACTTGAAGACATAAAAATTCCAAGCTCTTTTGTAAACATTACTGTTTTGATTGGTTTTCAGCAGAGATAATGAAAAGTACGAGTTAAGAATTCAAGTAGTAAGTATTTTGATTTGGAAAATGACAATCTTTCATATAAAAATAACAAAATATTGAAATATAGAATTAAGCAAAGAAGAGTGTAGTCTTACAACAATAAAATTAGCTCACTTCAAACTAGATTTTATTAAGAGTTTAAAGAATTTCTTCTGTAAAAACGATAAAATAACGAATTTGTGCTTTAATACAAATGAAGTGTTTGCAAATTCCAAACACCGACGAAAAATGGTAATACTACTATACAAATTTAAAAATTCTTTAAACATGTATAGATGAAAATCAGAAATTATGCCTTTTTAAACAGTATTATCTATATTTTAATCTAGTTGCAACATTTAAGTTATTCTACACGACTTAGAAAGGAGTTAACAACTCATTCATAAGAATTACAATGAAATTCTTAGCACTGCAGCTTAGCTTTTATCTATCACAACTTAACTGTAAAAAAGTTCAAGATTTCGACTGCATTATCTTAAAGCTATAATGTAAGTTTAAGCTCTTAAGTCAATCATTATGACTAAGAAAGAGATACAGATCTCATTTATATGAATTGCAATACTGTATCCCATCTTTTATCTATTAGACATGTTAAACGAAAGCTCAGGATTTGTTTCATTACTCACGCAGGGCAATATGCGCAGCCACATCGGATGGAAAGCTCTTCTGATTGCCACTAACATTGCACACGGCGATTGTGCGCAGATTAAGCTCCTTGGCCTTGCAGAGTACGTTTCTAATATGAATTAAAATAAAAAGAAGAAATTGCATTACTATGTTTCAGCTGCTATATCCATGCTTACCTGTAGCAACAGTGAAGCGCATTCTCGGCAGCCGTTTTGAGCTTCTCCTTGTAGGCAGGTGCAACAGTGTGCAGAACATACTTGGCTGGCAGATTGTATCCACGCGTCACACGCACATCGCCAATGCGGCACTCTAATTTAGAATTAAAACATTTAAATATATTGAGAAATTGAATGATTGTACAAAGGACTCACCCTTAACAGTTGTGCTAAGTTCCTCTTTGAGCTGATTGCCCGCAACGGCGAATATGCGCTCCGATATGATATTGCTTTCAGTCAGGGTTTCATCGCTGCTATTCGTGATGGCGTCCACCTCCAGTGTGGTCATGTCGCCATCCCTGCATAGGTAATGTTATTTTGATTAGCCAACTAGCTAACTAATGATGCTAACTAACTTACCAAATCACTAAACGATTATTGACATCTTTGGATAGGGGAAAGGGACTGCAGTTGTGTCTAGGACCGCCGAGTGTGGAATAATCGGTTAGGGGCAGCCTTGTGTCCGTCTTTTGTGAACCACCCCAGGTGGCCAGATTGTCCAATTTGACAAGCTAGAAGAAAATAAACAGTTAATCATTAAAGTTTTTCATTTGATTGTTCATTTAAGCACTTACACATGAGCTGGTACTGGAGCTGGAGCTGGAATCGAACGCTTTGAAGTCCACATTTGAGTTAGTGTCGAGACGCATTGCGCTAAAATAATATGTACATTCTTTTTATAGACTTTATATAATAGATTTAATATAACAAAAAGGTGTAGAAAGTGAGTGTGCAATGTTTTATGGAGTTAATTAGTCGACTTTCATTCCATTTTCTTATTCTACATAAGATACTTTTACGTATGTTTATTACTTCTGATGAAATTTTGTCTATATGCATAGAGAACTATCCTGAACAAGTAACAACGTTGCAGTTGCAGACTGCGATATACTCTGTTTTCTGTACGTTTACTTATAAACTGTCATTTAACTTAGGTAAAGTGATTTTGGTTGAGTTATTTTAAAAAACAAAATAGATTTTTAATACAAAAACTTATTTTTCAACCGATCGTTCCAATGGCAGCTACATGTTATAGTTGTCCGATCTGACCGATCTTGACACTTTGTCTGCCTATAGTATATACCAACGTGTATACCAATTTTGGTTACTCTAGCTTCAAAGCTGTGGAAAAAAACTGCGTGCATACGGACGGACAGACGGACATTTCACAAGCCTAATATACCCTTTTTTCCATTTTGGAAAACCGAGTATAAAAACAAACATTTTTGAGCGATCGTTCTTGTATTCATCGTTCTTGAATTCTTGCTATCTATTTAAACTGTTGATCTTGAATTAACAAGACTATATATACACTATAGGGTCGAAAACTGCATTTAAAAACGGGCAAGACAACATCGAAAACGATGCGGAATGCAATGTAAAAGTAAAAGTAAATCCAGACCGAATAACATTTTGTGGAAAAGAACATTCTCTGTATTCAAAAGGAATGTTTATAATGTAACAATGTTATAATAATATATATAGTATGTAAATTTAGTCATCTTCTGTGTGTATGCAACGAAGATACTGCTTGATTTACGATTTATATTTTCTAGTGCATTACTTAGCACAAAAGTTTAAAAATAACTTATTAGCTTCGTTTGATCAACAGAATAAAGCTTTGTTTGTTGTTGACAATCGACTTGTAGTATCATCTGTGGGCCAAGTTAGGCCTGTTGCCTGTTGCTTGTCAGCCTTTAGCCGGTTAAAACTGCTCCAAAGCGATACAAAATCTGCGAATGTTGTTATCTCAACTCGAATTGACTGTGAATCATACACAATGGCCTAGACTTTAATTATGAAAACAACAAAAAAGTGGAACGTAAAACGTCAACGAACTGTTGTTCCCTAGTTGGCTGCGAAAACGCCATTACAATGCAAAAACTAATTATTTACATAGTTTGCATTCTAATTGGCTAAAGGAAAGAACAAAAAAAAACCAGTTAAGAGCCGTTTGCTAATTTGTCAGTAAAGAGTAGAGAGCGAAAACAACTCACAGTTAATTTTAAATTGATTCATTTTGCAAAGAGTGTGAGATATATGCTTCTTGAATTCTAGATGAACGCATCGTTTGCCTTAGCTTTAAACGTCTATTTATATCTCGAGTGTTGCACTGACAGCCTCAACGTAAGGCTAAGCCTACCAAAGTGCTTCATGCCTCTATTTGCGTCATGCCTTAAATGGCAGGTGAAAAACAAAAGCAGTGCCTAAAGGCTTTTCTGGTTACTGCAACAATTGCGACTGCAGCTGGCTGCCTAATTGCCATTTCCACGCTGCGTCCACAGAATATTCTTCCTCTCTCCACCACCAGTTGAACTTTACACTTCTAACGTAGCTGCAAGTACACTATATATATATATATATACTACTGTGTTTATATACTGCATGGTATATAGCTCCAGCATTGGCCTAAATTGGCTCAAGGTGCTTTTTTCGAGTGCTGTTGATGATAACAAAAGCGCAGCACAATGGAAAACTTTCCACACCCGCAACCCGTTTCACATGTGCGCAAACATTCAACGTTTGTTTATGTACCATCATATATAGATTATATAAGCCAATTGACAAATTGTGAAAATATTTGCATTTCAATTCCCATTATCTCACATTAATTTGCAATAAAAACACACATACACGACTTGAAGATACCCTGTAAAAGGTTCTAATGTTTGATATAGTACTCCCTGTTCCCATTAAAAATGAGTAAAAGGCAATTATAAAGTACTGCAAATGTAAGACAGACAGAAGGAGGCATTTCCGAATATATAATATATATATATATATTCTTGATCAGCATCAACAGCCGAGTCGATATAACCATGTCCGTCTGTCTGTCTGTACGTCTGTCCTTATGAAAGCATCGATCTCAGAGACTATAAGAGCTAGAGACACCAAACTTGGTATGCAGGTTCCTGTTTAACATACGCAGATCAAGTTTATTTCAAATTTCGAATGCACCCCCCCGCACCCCCGCAAATCACAAAACAGTCCCACAGCCATAATTTTAAAGATACAGCTTTGATCTTTGGTACACATATTTTTCTTATCAATGTTAATCAGTGGCGTAAATTTCAATACGATCGGATAACAAACACCAAAGTTATTGAAGAATTTATTTCCTCCGTCTCAGGAAACAACAGTTTGACATGCACTGGCCAAGATAAGTGCGCTGCTTGCTTGCGTTGCCGCTGAACTGCTTGAAGTGCAGGGGACAGGGAGTCTCGTAGTCGGGCACGACTAGAGTATTCTTCCTTGAGAACTGAACTGTTCTTCAAATTCTATATATGTATTTTAGAGTTATAAAGATGCTCATCTTCTATACATATTTGTGAAACTTTAACGCATTTTAGGCAATTTTTAGCTACAGGGTATACATAACGTATATAATTTATCAAAATCCATTACCAATTACGAAAAGCAATTAATTAACTTTTGTTTTAGTCATGTTGTACATAACCGGCAGCAATAATACTTTGTAATGGTTTAGCAGATATGCATTCTAATTAATATTTCATTATTATAATTTATAGATTTAAATGTGGATTTATTCAACACCTTTATTTGAATTTCACTTTTTCTTTGTATTTAAATATATATTACGGGTTTTTCTGTTTTTTCTGTGCATAATCCATTTATAAATATTATACTTTGTTATTAAATAGCTCGCAAATATATAATTGTTGCTTTTAAGAGCTTCCCATGCTGGTTTTGTTTATCTTTTCTGATCCGTGAGAGTTCTCATGATTTGGTTAACATGTTTTCGGGACTTCTAGAATATTTACATTAGCTGACACTGTCTGAAGTCAGTAGACTTTCGTCACTGTCAGACGTGAATACACAATGTGTCAAAGTGAGTTTTGCTGTTGTGTCTAAGTTTTTAGACAATTTTGAGCCTATAATTCGCAATTGGTTCAAGCCTGAGAATACTTTAGAGTGAAGACTACTGAAACGAAAAGATGAATGCGCAAAAATATGAATAGAATTAGCTGACTAAAAGCTAATATAAAAACCAAATAAAGTTGCCAGTAAGTATGACAATGCATTGCAGTTGTTATACTATATATAGCTATATATATATAATCAGCCATAAATACACAAAACTATAGAGCGACAAGATGTGGCCCATTACGTGATTTGTTTGTGTTATTTGTTTACATACGAGTAATATGTATATTTTATTTTATATTTTTCTATTTCTGCAACGCAACACACCCTGTATACAAGTTGAACTGGTCGGAGCAGCAATCAAAATTGATAGAGCGGGAAATGCGGCAAGGCAGGGGGCATGCTTTATGGGCAGGTGTTGTGCCCAATAGTTTGAAGCTGTTACAGCAGCAGCAGCCACCCTTGCTCCCACTACATGCCCCTGCATATGTGTTGACTTTTGAATGAATTACGTCTCAACTTGGCTGGAGACACTTAATTGCTTCTTGGCACTTGGCTTGATAAGCGACGCTCGCCTGTTTCAAAATAACGCAAATATAAAGCCCGTAAAGAAAACATTGAGCGTCATTTGTTAGTTCTATGTGGGTGTATTTGTCTGCGTGTGTCTGTGTGTGTGAATGTGCGTCAGACGATCACATCATCGCTAGCTAACAGTTTGTTAATCAAGCTAGCTGAGATTTACTTGGCTAGTTGGCCCAACTGCAATTCATATAGACAAGCAGCCATATTACGTATACGTACAGTGGACCCAAGTCAAAATGTCGAAATGTCGCGCTTATTACTGCCAAATGCATTAAATATGAGCAATTGCAAATGCCAGTGTGCCCTATCATACCCCTGCTGTCCCCCCGTTTTCCCTACTCCCACTGGACGGAAACTTAAGCGACTTTAGCTATAGTTTCAGCTCTGTTGCGAGCAATAACCCAGCGACAGCTTTGACTGACGTTCAATTGTAGAACATGTGTTGTTGTTTTTGTTGCTATTGCTATTGTTGTTATTACAGTTACTGCTTCTTGGCTTGTTCATGTTGACGTGTTTTAGTACATTATATTTTATTCTGAACGCAACTGCATGCCATGTTATTTTCTTGTTCATTTTGTTTTTGTATTTTTGTTAAACTTTGTAGTCATCAAATGGTTTTCTACATTGAGTACAGTTAGTTATTAAGAGAAAGGGTTCGTGGCAAGTGCGGTTCTTGATAGATTGCAGAGTAAATAAGCGAACACGAATGTTTTCTACGATCATCATCATTCACAGGGCATCTGCCGTGCTCAGACAACTCTTACGTGTCTTGTAGTCCCTTCACGTGCGCTTTGTTGAAAGCCAGCTTTCTTGTAGTATGTCTGTATATATATTTTATGTGATTTTCCTTTTATTTTTTGTTATATTTTGTTGTTGTTGTTGTTTTTGCTGTAGTATGTTGGCTTGTGAAAGTTTTGTTTACGCTACACGCTCAATCCGCCAAACTGTTGCATAATCAATGCGATTTTGTCGCCCACATGCCAAGGACTGCTGCTCCTTGGGTCGTTTTGTCATGGGGTCATATGAAAACCTACATGAATATAGCTATATATACTTGTATGTATTACATATGTATATGTATAATAACTGCGCTTGGCACGAAACAAACATTACGTATACGTTTCTTGGCATTGTCCTTAGGTTTTTTTTTGATCTCTGGCCGAACCAAAAATAACAAACCAAGTCCATAAAGAGACGATGATAACACGTAAGAAACAAGCAAGCAAACGAACAAGAATGACAATGTTAACTTTCAGTACCAGTCAGCGAGAGCGTTCGATTTGTGTATCTTTAAATTTCGACGTTTAACGTCAACATCGACGATATAATTTTGTTGTTTATTATTGTTGTTGTTGTTGTTACTTTTTTTGTCCATTGTTTATATTTACTTTGAATGCGTCATTCGTCGCGCTTTGTGGGCTCGGTTTCAGACACGGTCTCCGGTCTCCGGTCCTCTTTCCAATCATTAATCAGCCGCTCAGTCGAAAACAATCAGAGAATTACGTCTTACTCAATAGCTGTCCCAATATCCAAAACGCATACAACATTCTGTTGTTCCCAACTAAATGTGACAAACAACAATTCAAATTGCAGCAATTTGTGGGCGCATTCAATCTATAAACGTTGTCGAATTACACAAATTGCACTTGCAGCGCATTTATATAATGGTAGACAAGGCATTAGGGCATATATGTATATATATTTATTATACCCAATGGCTACGTTCATACAAATGTTTATTTTGTGGTCACAATAATGGTTAGAGCTCTTTCCATTTGCAATATACGATAATTGATATGAAAACTACTTCGTATATACGGGTAAAATCCATGTATAACTTGGTGAGCTGCTTATTAATAATCGTTATAGCAATAATTTATATTGACTACGCACAGTGGGCACTACATAACAATTATATTCAATTTTTTTGTAATTATAGCAATTTCGTAGTTTGCGTTCACGCATTCTCGCACTCGTAAATAAATATTTGTCATGAAATATTCTCATTTCGTAGTTTTTGTTTGTGTCTAGAGACAAGCAAACTTTTGTCCACTGTAAATCTAACAAAAACACATTACTAATGGAGTTGTTAACAAGTTTTTGGACAATCACAACGTGTTAGACTATGCGCATATCCTATAAAAGGAAATGCTATTTTATAAGTGGCATATTTTAGACAAGCTTAAAGGTGAGAAAAACAGATTTTGATGTACAAATATTTGTAATATAATTATCAATTTATAATTGAAGTACTCTAAATACAACCCGCACTCAAGTGCTGAACTTGTGGGGGCCTTGAAAGCATTAGGCAAAAGCGCATTCAACCAGGGAATAGTTACAGGGTAAACAGGTGGAATTGTGGGTATACACCATTAGTTTATAGCTCGTTTATATGTCATTGTGGAAATGAAATGAAAATGAGTGGAAGGACAGACGCTTGTCTGACTCTGACAATTAATCAGTCCCCTATGAGGGAGTTGACCTATGGATGTGTACCCTCACTACACATATACATACATACATATGTATGTTATGTGTGTTGATTGCATTCTGAAAACATGCACCTGCACCCTTACAAAGTGTGCACATTACGATGGTTTTTGGTAGGCCTTGGTTTTGTTTTTCTGCCTGTAATTGGAACATTTTTAAAATTCTGTGCACAATTTTGTCCAACTAGCATATTCCAAAAGTTGTTTTTTTATATACACGTAACGGTATCTGTCTACTATTCAAGCTGCTTCATAAATTTCTAATGCATTTCAGCTGCAGCACACACACGCACACACACAAATGCAGAAGCCATTTTTTGTGCGGCATAGAAAAGTGTATAAAAGACCGCCTCCATTTTGTTTATGCTCATCCTCGTTCTTATCGGCATTCAATCTTATTCAATGGATGAATAACAACAACGTTCTCTTCTAATGATGATGGCGTCCGCTTACAGTTATTTTGTTGTTTTTGTCTCTCTTTCTGCTGCTGCTGCTGATGCTTCTGCTGCAGAGTTTTGACAGCCAAAGCGTTGCACAAGCTTTGAAGGTTACATTTGATACGTTACCGACACAGATATGTGCTTGCATATATTTGTATGTGTATGTGTGTGTCTCTCAGTAATGCGTATGTATGGGTGTGCGTGGGTGTAAGTGTGCTACTCTCACAGCTCAAGTAAAGAACGCTTTTGCTTTTGGCTTTGACTTTGGCTATTTGCATTTGCCTTTGCCTTTTGAAGCTCAACAAACAAATATTTGTATTGTATAACTGGAACTAAAGCAAAGTTTGGCATAGATCTATTTACATATTTTTAAAACTTGTGTAGAATTTGAACTCTTTTTAAAAACTGCACAAAAACTCCAAAAGAAAACCCAGCGCCATCAAAAATGTACATCACACACACACTCAGAGGCTCAGCTACACACATACACAAAACGTACGCTTGTGGGTGGGCGGGGGGTATGGGTTAAAAAGAAAATGCGGTAGTTAGTAATAGGCGCGATGTATCTGTGTGTGTTTGTGTCAGGTAACTCTACGAGTGTGTATATGTATGTATGTAAGCATGTATATGTATGTGTTGGTATTGTTTGAAATGAAAACTTGAATGCTTTAGCTTATAGCACCTTTTTTACGCACTTTTCTCAATGAATCAAACTCGTTTTACAATTTACACACTTCCCAGAACTTAATACTTTTGTTGTTTAATTACTTTTTTGCTTTTGTGTCTCACTTTTAGTTACGTTTTTTGTGACTTTATTGCTTTAAAACTTCACTTTGTGCACTTTGGCTGAATTTGATGTTGATGTGTGTGTTTGTGTGTTTAATGTATGTGTGTTGCAAGTTTAACTGGCTCGCCAAGCTCGTCGCTTCTGCCCACCGCTCGTCACGAATTCGCGTTCGACACTAAAAGCTCCATTTTGGGGCTTACACTTTTTTGGGGCTTGGAGGCGTTGAAGACAGCAAAAATGTGCTAAAAATGGCATTCAAAAGGTGAGGCTGTTGCGTTTGGCGCTGTATCCAATTTAGCGCTAAATAAAGCCAAAAAGCGTTTGAAGCTGGCACCAATGTAGTTAATACTAGGCGAGTGCTGCGTGACAAAAGCTAATAGCTTTCTACTGCTTGAAGCTGAAAAAGCTCTGGCTGAGCAACAAAAAAATGGCGCGCAATTTAAATATTGAAGCTAAAACGAATAAGTACAGCTACGATTGTTGAGTAGCAAATGAATATTGTTTAATCTAACAAATTTTTATTATTACATTTTTACATTAAACCTCAGGTTTTTTTGTACACCTTGTTGCACATACTTACCCACATATACAACTACTTAGAAGAAACCATAAAATATGCATGAGCACATAAATTTGATACGAAACAGCTTAATCAATCTGCAAAAATCACATGCCTGCGGCAAAAAAAAACAGGAGATTTGTCATATTTTATATTTACTCGCCGTCGTACTTATCAACACAGCCGGGTTCGAGATGAGGTCCGGCATCGGACATATGTTGCTATTGCTGTTGTTGTTCTTTGGCCAAACAAAAAGTTATACAATAAAGCTAAAAGCAAGCGTGAATTATATGTTGTACATTGTACAGAGAGTGAAACCAGGCGAAAGCAAGTTCCCAGTCTCCAATCTTCGAGACTCCAGTTGAGGATGCAGCTGCAGTTGTTCATAGAGTTGTTTGCGACAACGTCTCTGTCATAATCAGCAGATGTTTGCCCAAAAAAAATAGCAAATTGGAAAGGAGGAAACGTATAATTGGACAGTACAAAGTAAGAGAGAGATTGTTATGTTGACCCATTCGATAAGTAAAGTAATAAATAATAAATCGAAATAATATTTTGATTTTTGTTGTTTTTTTTTGTATTTTTCGTAGATTTTATACTTTTTAGGTATTTTTTGTTTGTTTTTATTGAAATTCCTTAGATCGCAAGAAGCGCACAGAAGTAATATGTATATGGTAAATTGTTGTTGTAGATACATTATAATTAAGATTATTATTTATATAATGTAATATGTAAGTAATATTTTTATATTGTAGTTGTATGGTGTATTTGTGTTTGGGGTGTATAGTGTATTTGTGTGGGGGTGTGTGTGTGTGTGTGGTTGTGGGTAGTTGTATATATATATGCATATATTTAGATATATATACATACATATATCGTATAGCATAATTAGACATAATTATAATATTATATACAAATCTCAATTTATAGATTGTTTCGATTGATTTGATTTGATTCCAATTACATTTTGATTTTGTTTTTGATTTACATTTTACATTTATAACTCTGTATCTGTTGTTTTTCTTGTATAAATTTTAAATTACGCTCTATTTTTTTTTCTTTCAAAAAAATGTCCATCTTTTTCTACACACTTACAGACTATTCGCTCTATTTATCATCTTCATCATCATTCTTATCATCATCATTTTCAATCATTCGCTCTTCTTTTGCTTTCTTATAGCTAGTAATGTATATATATATATATATATTTATGTGTACATGCATGCATATATTTATATACATTTTTTTATAAGTATATATCAAAAATCATGTGTAGCCAGGGGTCGTGAGCAATCTTTTATCGAAAACTTGTAAGTTATCTGCTTTTGTTTTCTTCTTCTTTTTTTTTTTTGTTTTTTGGTTTGGAATACATAGGATATACACACACACATACACATTATAAACATATGACATTTTCATAATAATTATGTCACAATTTTTAAACTAAAGATTAATACAATACAAAAATTCAAACACAGGCTAAATTAAATTTAAAGTACACAAAATAAAAATTTAACAATAAGTGTTGTAAAACGCCAAAACGCAATTAAGTAAAGTTAACAATTTACAGTTAACAGGAAACATGGAACATTTTGTGTTTTCTTAGCATGTCTTTCATTTTAGATATTTGAATTACATATACATTTATATATTTGTTGTCTATATGTTTTATGCAACATATTTGATTTTCTTTTAGGATTATAAATATATTTTGTATATGGTATACATATATATATTGTAGATAGATTATATATATATATATATATATATATATAATATATATATATATATATATAATATGCGTTTTATGTATATCAGTTGAATCCATTCATAAATTATCACCCAGCAGTTTTAATAAACAATCAATTCACACTCACTCACATCAATCAATCAATCATGTTGCTGCTAAACTTTACCAGTTGCATACATAAGTTTTATTTAATTACGATTAGTTTTTTTTTTATATATATACTACAATAATTACACGCAGAATTATTAAAAACACTGAAAATTTGTTGGAAAATTTTATAATTTTTCCTTTCTTTTAAGTAAAAAAGTTATTTTTTTTTTTAGAGATTTTGATTTGCGTTTTTCATTTGACATGCTTCAAGTCTGTTTGATTTTTAAGTTTGTATTTTGTTTTTCATTGTATTCAGTTTTCCATTTTCCATTTGAGCAAAGTCTCTTCTTACGCTGAGATACATTTATCGTTTCGGTTTTATCAATATATCTGCACTGTTATCCCGAATTTTCTATCATTGTACAGTTACAGTTAAGAGTTTACAGTTAAATCATATACATTATATAAATACAGTTTGAATTTGTTTTTTTTTCGTATCTTGTCAATTTTGACAGCTAAAAATTTGACTAATATTTAATTTATTTACATGTCATAATTTCTGCCTTTCAGTATTGGTTTTTTTTGTTTTTTTTTTGTGTTTTTGTTGATAAGTATTTGTTTTTTTTTTTTTTTGTTTTGTTTTGTATTTTTAAATATATGTATGTTTGTAATATTGTATTTTTTTGTTTTTTCTTTTATTTATACGTAGATAATTTGCTTGGAATTTATATTTCTTATATAGCATACGAACAAATCCGAAAAATTATGTTATATGTAAATGTTTGGAGGGATGAATGGTATATGGGGGAGTTTGTATTTCTATGGGGAGGGAGGGGGGCTTACGGGACTTACAAAGTGAGCCTGAAATTCAAAATTAATAAATCAAATTGTTTTAGTGTGTTGCGTCGCAATTTTAATTTTATCATTTATTACAAAATTAAATATTTCAAAAGGTTGTGTGCCAATAAATTTTGTTTTTTGTCTAGTTCGGTTCATAGCAATATGTTTTGTTGATGTTGTTCAATTAAAGTTCTTAAGGTTTTTCATACAAGAGAATTTTTTTAGCGACGCAAACAATTGATTTGGGTTAGTTTTTTTTTTTTTTTTTTTGTGTATATAGCAATATGTTGGTTATTTTTGTTGTTGTTTGTATGTCCGTTGTTTTACATTTTTATGTTTCTTATTTTCTCATTTTTAGCCCATTGTCCTTTCGCGTGTATTCAAAAAAAAAAAAAAAAAAACGCCCTCAAAAACAGTTCAAACATGATTTTGTGTAATTTACAATTATTCTGATAAGAAAGTCTTTTTTTTTTAGCGATCGTAGAAAATGTAGTTGAGTGTGTGTGGCTGTGCATGTGTGTGCATGTGTGTGTGTGTGTGTGTGTAGAAAAAGGAACAACAGGAATAACAAGTTTACATTTTGTTGTTGTCGTTGTCGTCGTTGCTGTTTTGTACATCTAAAGCCCGAATATAATCAATCATCCAAATACGAAATTGCAATAGGATTATTTATTGAAATTGAGACGCCATTGTCACATTCAAATAGGAATCCTCGCCCAACAGCAGCAAACTGGGCGGTGAGCCATCGTGCGGATAGAAAAATGCAAATTGGCCGCTATATGTGCCCATTATTGACTTGTCCTCATTATCATCATCCTGATATTGATACTGTTGTTGTAGTTGTTGCTGTTGACTTTGATTCTGATTCTTTTCCTTGAGACGCTTTTGTTGATACTTAATCTGCTTACGATTCTTTTGCTGTTGGTTTCGATTGTAGTAAACGGGCAAATTGTTGATTTGTTGCTGTGTCAGCACCAAGCTGCCTGTGGCTGCCACATCATTGCTGTTGCATGCCGCTGTTGCTGCTGCTGCTGTTGTTGCTGCTGTCTCTGCTGCTGTCTCTGCTGCTGTCTCTGCTGCTGCCCCCGCCGCCTCCACACTGCTATTGTCTATGGTTATAATATTATTGTTGCTCATCTTATTGTTATTGTTGTTAATGTGTAGCTGTAGCTGTAGTTGTTGCTGTGGGTCGAGTAGTTGTAGTTGTAGTTGGGGTTGCTGCTGCTGCTGTTGCTGCTCCAATCACGTGCTCAGCCAGGTCGAGTTGCACGTGCAAATGGTGCTGGGAATCACAGGTGCATAGTAAACGCCATTGGCATAGATAAGACCCGGCGGACCCGCCTGTATTTGTATGGTCTGTGTTTGTTGCTGCTGCTGCTGCTGATCAGCTGTTGTTGCTGTTGGCGCTGTGCTGCTGCAACACATGGTTGTATTGGCTGGAGCAGCCTGTTGCACATAGATCGTCTGTGTTTGCGACGTTTGTTGCGACGTTGAAACAAGTGCTAAGACTGGCGACTGTGTCTGCTGCTGCTGCTGTGGCTCCAATTGTTGCTGCTGCTGCTGGTGTTGATGCTGTAGGTATTGTTGTTGTTGCTGATGATGTTGCTGCTGCTGCTGATGATGATGATGATGATGCTGTTGCTGCTGCTGGTGATGATGCTGTTGCTGCTGCTGCTGTTGATATTGATGCTCCTGTTGTTGCTTCACCTGATTGGCCAGCGAATGGATGAGCAGCAGCGTCTGGCGACGCTCGTGTCCCATCAGGCAAACGGTTGACATTTCGACAACATTATATAAATGCATCAGGTACTCATATTGTAGGGGCTCCTCATCGATGCCCCAGAAATGATTTCGCAAATATGCCTCCAATTTTGTTGTCTGCGTATTAATATCGGGAAAATCAATAAAGAAACGGGAGCACATGTAGCGCTCCAATGTTTTTATCAACTGTGAATCGACGGCTGTATAATTCCGCACTAAAAGATTACAATATTTGAGCAAACCACCGCCGCGTATCTCCTCCGGCTGGCGTGTTGAGATCAGTTTCTTTTGCAAATGATATAGTGCCTCCTGGAAATCACCATAGACCGATTCACCCACAACCGTCGGATAGAAATTCTCCGATATGGGCAAGGCGGCACAATCATAGAATAACAATAGTGAATCCAATATGATTTGGAATGAGTCCACTGAGAATTCAAATTGACGTCGCATTGTGTCCACAAATTTCAATTCAACATTCTTGTGACCCGGCGAATTGCCCAGCGAGATGAGGGACCAACGATCACCATCATTATTATTATTCACTTTAACCATTTTGCCAACATAGGCCTCCTTCAATGAGCACGTATAGATGCGACGCTTGCAAACGCCCTCGGGCATCAGATCGAGCAGTGTGTTCAGCACAGCGGTCTTAACGCGATCAAAGACACGCGGTGAGCTTAGCTCAATGGCAAATATCAAATCCAGATCATTATATTGCTGATCCTCGCTGGCCAGCACATGACTAGCTGCACCGCCATTCAAGCGTATATCCTTTACCAAGACACCAGCACCGCCGCTATTCACATCTGCCTCAAGTTTGCGACGCACATGATTCACCAGATCTTTCAGCGTCACCTCGAGTGTTGGAAAATTGCCGCGTCCATGTATGGCCACCTTCTCGTCCATGACATCGTGCAGCTTGCGCACCTGCTCATGGGACAATACAGCCAAACGTTGTGTGCCACCAGTATCAACACTCTCCAGCGAACCATGATCTGAAGTCGAGGCTATTGAGGAGCCCGAGCTAGGTGATGGTGGTGGTGTCTCAGTGCCACCATCCGAGTGGAAACCATCGTCGATTTGATAAACGTCCATTCTGTTGTTGCGCTGCTGATGAAATAACGGTTCGGCGGCTCCGTCTAGTGTCCCGCACTGCAAGCACAAGAGATTAAATAAAGTTTTAATAAAGTGAAAGGATAAGAATATCAAATATACAAGCTAGAGTGAAAGAGTAAGAGTTAGAGTTTACTAAGCTAACTCAAAAGCTTTTAACTTTCCTTATGTTGCAATTCAATACGCTTTCAGCTGCTTTCAAAGCTGCTTGTACAAAATTGAAGAACACTTTGATTTTTAATGCACACGCGTAGTTAAATACAACAGCTCAACTTACATTAAGTAAGAATTGCTTAAATTATGATTTAGAGTCTATCTCAAAAAACTAAAATTCAAAACTGCTGCTACGCTTGCTTTAATTTTAACTTCTATTTCAGCTCATTTATTATTACCGAGCATAAGTTGCTTAGTTGTTTTCTTGTTTTGTTGCTCTGTGTATTTTATTTATTATAGTTTTTTGGCATTTGTTTTTGCGCCAATGCCACAAAAATACAAAAATTGCCGCCCGGGAGCTTCTTTAATTAATTAATTTGCCTTAAATTTGCTCAATTTCGCTTGTTTCTCATCTCGCTCTTCGCCTACACATTGTTCTACAAATATAATACTAGATTATTATTCTGTTGTTGTTTTTTTTCCCACATTTAATTCGTTAAATTTGTTGTTTATTTCTTTTACGATGAATTTATTTGTTTATTATAACCGTCTCACCGTTTAACGTTTGCCTACGCTGCGGCGTTTTTTCGTATTTCAACTAAGTTAAAATTTCGACGTTATCGTGTTCTATGCGGGACTTTGTGTGGGTTCTTTCTCCTCTATTCTATTCTCCCTCTTTTCCGATTGTTTTGCTTCTTTTGGGCTACTATTTGGTGAGTGTGGTGACGTTGGCTATCGGTGGTATCGGCATATGGGTTCTGTGGGTCTATGCCTATTTCATGTCTATCGCACAGCTCTATCTTTGCTTGCTTTTGTTTCTTTTTTTTCTCCTTCTTTTGTATTTGCATTTGCGTGCCTGTTTCTAAGTTGTTTGTGTGTGTCGCTCTTTTTTTTATCAATTTATTTGTGCGTTTCACAAAAAAGTTGAATTTTCTGGCATAACCGGCTGAGCATATGAAAGTGTACAGTGCACAAACATATATATATATATAAGTATGTATGTATGATATAATATAATGTATATAGTCTTTATTGTCTTCGTGCAAACATTCGGACTAGCCATAAAAACCAATTCAAATAGATTCTTGCGTGCCTTTATTGCTTGGGAATTTAAGGATTGTACATAAACTAACATTCATACACTACAGACATTGTAGATATGTATACAAATGACCTTTAGTTACAATTAGTTATTATTCTTATAATTAGTTCGAGTTAATAGACGAACATTCTTTTCTTCATTTGTTCAATTTCTTTCAAGTATTATGGCACAGCTACTATCATATCTTCAAACGTATGTAGGTATAATCATAGCATTTCCGTCTTTAGATATTTTGGTAAACACTATTTTTCTGGGTTATCGTGTTATTATATAGCAATAAAAGCCTGTGTATACTATATGAATGATAAATAATGGAATGCAGCTAAGAGCGAAAGGGCAAACAGATACGCAAATCGTATGACGCATTCACATCATGTTTAATTCACGAAATACACACAAAACTAGCCTACAACACATAACCTGCTGCTAAGTAGTAGATAAAGTCTTTATGACTGTAATTCACAAACGATATCAAATCGCATTGTTATTTCTTGCTTACATATTAATTACAAAGGTGATTTAATAAGCACACAAATTCTAGGAAAACACTAAGAGCAAAAATTCACATCAAGCTTAATTAAAGTTTTGATAAACTAGTGCTTATATAGTTTTTTGATTACTGCCAGTGATTTAGAAGTGAATTTCAGAATCAGAAGTCTCAAAAGTGAATTTCAGAAGTGAATCTCAGAAGTGAATCTTAGAAGTGAATCTCAGAAGTGAAACTTAGAAGTAAAACTTGCAAATTTTCAATTAGTTTTTCAGTTGAATTTTCTTCAGTTTCCTTAAATCTGTGAAATAATGCCGTCAAAGGTTTTATAGAGTAGCATGTCAAGCCATTTAAGAAGCATTATAAATGTTTATAAATGATTTATTACTTTGGCCATTATTTTTTTATTAATTGCCTTTGACGTGCACTGCCATTTGTTGATGTTGGGCCGTTGTATGGGCAATCATTTAATGTAATTGTAATTGTTATTGCATTTTCTATTTTTTTAGTCTTTTCTTTTTTTTGTTTTTGTGTGGCATAAAATAACAGTGCATTTCATCAGTTTTTGCACAATTGATTTCATCTAGGCAATCAGCACACACACACAATTATAATTAAGCAAACATTTCATTTATTTGCTGATTATATCAATTAAGTGTTTAATTTCTTTCGTAACTTCTTGTAATTTCATGTTTGTTTATTGTATATACAGTACATATATCTTTCAATTGTCATGTACATATGTATATTTGGTGTCAGCTGGCAACAAATTGGAATTTTGTACTTTCTCCTGCCATCCAACCACACAGAAATCACAAATCGCATACATAATTCAATTAAACTTAAAATTAACACAATAACTTGAAATTAACACACTTAAATATTTTTGAATTTTGACACTTTTCTTAATTTTCTAAAAACTATAAATAAGCACATTGACACTCTTATTAATTTTTCAACAACATTTTCAAGTGACATAGTTTTTCATTGGGGTTGCTTTTCATTTTGGCTACGCGACAAATAAACACAAAATGTTTAATTAAAATTTATTTGATTTTGCATCGGGCAATTTACGCTGGCTTAGATTTCAAGATAAGCCACTTGGCCAAAAAGCAAAGCACACTTTATATTTATTTTGTTGCTTTAATTGGCAAGCGCAGTGATAAAATAAATGTTTCATTTTTGGCACTTTTTGCGAATTTCACAATGTGTTCAACCTTTTTTTATTTTGTCTGCATATGGAGTATGTATATACATATATAAGTGTGTACAATCATATATCGTATTTGATTCGTGTGTACTTTTTCCACAAATAATAAATTAACGCTGCAATTTTCACCAATTTCTTCTCGGCATTTATATTTTGTTGCTCATTATGAAGCCACAATGAAATGTGTAAACTTCATTATGTATTAATCATGATGATAATGATGATAATAATAATGTTGCATGGGCTGCAGTTGTTGCATAGCTACACACACACACATACAAACACACTCCAGCAAGCCACGCAAACAGGTGTATCGGTAAATGGCGTGCCTGGTGGCCTAGACAGACTTGGGACTGGTCTTAAATAAAAGTGAAAATCGTCGTTTTTTCTTTCTACCGCAGCAGCAGCAGCAGCAAAAAAAAAAGAGAAAAACACAAGAGCAATAACAATAACAACAGTGGCAGAAAGTCTTTGCAAAGCAAAGCTCAAACAAGTGTAACTTAGCAGCTGGCTCTGTATGTGTATGTGTGTGTGTGTGATGTCCAAAACGCAAAAGCAAATATGGATTCCGTGTAAAAGAAGAAGAGTAGCACTGAATGATAGTGTGAGGAGTAGCAGAAGAAGAGTAGCGCACTGAGTGATAGTGTGAGGAGTAGCACTGAATGATAGTGTGAGGAGTAGAAGTAGATGAAAAGGATTGTGTAAAGTGGGCAGCAGCAGCAGCCAGCATTACCGTTAAACAGGCGAAGACGACGCACCCGCGACTGTTGCTTTTGATTTAATATGTATTTATATTCGTTTATAATCGTTATATTGTATATACGTTAGGAGTTCCTTGCACTTTTCACTTTGGCTACTATTTATATGAATATATTTTACACAATATTGCCAACACACACACACAAACAAACACACGCACGCAAACAACACACTGAGACAATTTGAAAATTTTGAAGATAATGCGACGCGCGCTCCGTTTTGCTAGCGTTGCGTTGCGTTGCGCGTTTGAAAACCAAATGAATTGAAATGCTTACATATTAGAATATTCGCGAGTGAGCTGAGCAGCGGGCAGAGGCCGCACACGAAAAACAACAAAAAGAAAAAAATAAGAGCTTTGGCCAGCTGACGTCACACGACGCGTCGCGTCGCTTTGCAAGCAAGCTGAGCGCGACGCGGTGCGGCTTGAGTGAGTTTTTTTTGTGCGAGTGCGAGCGCAAGAGAGCGAGAGGCGTTGTTTGAGTGAGTTTGAGTTTGGTATGCATGTGTAAGTGTGTGTGTGTGTGTGTGTCTTGTGCTGTGCTTTTTAGAAGGGCAAGCAAGCATAAGCATAGTTGCAGGTAAATTCTGACGGTCGTTCGGTTAGTCGGTCGCTCGGTCGCTGCCCGCTGCAATGCGGGTGCGCTCTGCTCGCTCACTCGCTCGCTCACAGCTGATAAAGCGATCAAGCACCTTATGTGTGTGTCTGCTGTGTATCTTTGTGTGTGTGCTCGCGCAGCTTTTATGCCATATTTGTAATGCATGTTTGTTGTTGTTTTGGCTTTTTGCTGCAGCAGCATACCCGTTTTCGATTTCATTATTTGTACATTTATTAAATTTCCATGCACTTATTTGTTCAAGCAAAGAAACGAAAAAAAAAAAGTAAAGCTTTGTGTTTGTGCAAACAAGTCTGTTTTTTTGTTTTTGCTTATGTTTTGTTGCCGCAACGCAAAAATTGCTTAAATACTTAATTTGCTTTGCTTGCTTTTTGTACACTCTATTTTTAGACTGTTTTTTTTTTTTTAATTTTTTACTAATTGCACTTGTCACTGCCCAAAACAATATAAGCAATGACCCAAAGCTGATAAATGCGGCGCGTTTAGAAACAAAAAATTGTTGAAAGCTTGCTTTTGAATGAACTAGAAGATGAAGTGAAAGATCAAACTGAAATATAAGCTGCAGCAACAACAAGGCTCAGCTTTGAATTCTAAGGTGATGCCCATTCACGACAATCATGAATTCATTCAATTTAGAGGACGTAATCATGAATGGGGCACAGAAGTCAGCTGTTGAACTCAGTCTACAGCTCGAATTATGTAATGATAAAAAAGAAAAGCTAAAGCTCATGTTTTTTAAATACAATGTGGCGCCAGGCGTATGCCGAAAATAGATTAAAGGCGCATCCAAAGCGCGAAAAAACACACACACATGCCACATTATAAGCGTTTATAATTGCACATTTTAATAATTGGCATATAATTCATATATGCTTATATATACATATATATTTATATTTATGCATCATGTATTTATTTTGTCTCATTTGAAAATGGCCTTTCAATTTTGCAGGCATAATCATAAACATTTGAGCTTTATTTTTGAACAAAATAAAAAAACATATGTATTTGTATATACAGTATGTAGTATATGTACCGTTACTTTGCCATTTTGCACAGAACGAGATGATCGGCATTAATTGCTGCTGCTGCTGCTGTTGGCTGCTGACTGCTGGCCTGTGGTTCAATGTTAATCAGCAGCTCAAATCGAAAAAAAAAAAAAACAAAGCACACACAGACACCCTTTCAGAAATACAACAAGTAACGCAATTCGACTGTCAGTGTGGCCAAAAAGATTAATGTTTATTTTTGCCTTTATGATGGCAAGTGATGGATGCCCCTTACCAACAACAAACTAACCAACTAACAACAACAGCAACAACAATAACAGCTAAGCTTCTGCTTCAGCTTCATTTCGCTAATGTATCTTACAGATACAAACCTATACACACACATACAGCTACACTGCATTTTAACAGAGCAAAACATAAACAAGAAAAGCTATCTTTACGCAACGATTGATTAAATACCCATGCTTTTATGATTTTTACTTTAAGCTCTTCAAAAATCTGTGCTTAACCGATCGTTTCTATGTAAGCTATAGTTATAGTTATGATGTAGTTATCGGATTTTTAGAAAATTCAGCCTAGATATATTACAAATTACAAATTCAACTTCTTTTTTATAATATCTGTAGCTACTTTATTTTTATCTGATAGTTCCCATGTCAACTAAAAGCAACAATCTTACGAACTATGTCAAACTTGATGAGCTGCATAAAAACATGTTGCGAAATTATCTTAAAAAAACAAAAGTGCACAAAATAAATACTTCAACTTTTAACCGATCGCTTCTATTTCAACTATTGGACAGAGTTTTTCTAGTTGGTTCCAGCATACTAAAAAATTAACTAAATTTATTTATATCTATATACTATATACTTGATATATAATATAAATAGCATGAATCTTTACGCAGTGTTTTCTTAATTTAAACACTAATTTTTATTATTTTGTAAAAACTTAACTTAAATCTTGATTTGTAATAACAATTTGCTTTCCCAAATCTTCTTATCTCCTTTGCTAATTTTCTTACATAAATTCTCATCTATTAAATGTTGTTTTTTATTTTTTCTACTAAATCATATTTCAATTAGCTTATTGATATTGAAAATTTCATTAAATTTGTTCTCTTGATTTACAATTTTAGTTTCTAAATTGTAATAAACATTTTGCCAACTATTCTTTAAAATTTTTTGGTTTAATTGGGTTTTTCTGAGTGTTTTCCCAATTCTTGCAATAAATGTAGCACCAATATATATTTTTTTGCTATTTTTTTTTTTTATTACTTTTTTAAAAATTTTTCTTTATTTATTTATATTAATTTTTTAATTTATTTTTTTATATTATTTTTTTTTTTAATTCATTTATATTTTTTTTATTTTTTTTTTTTATTTTTGTTTTTAATATTTTTTTTTATTTCTATCACACCCTATATCTATATAATACCCCTTTTCAAGCAAAGGGTATATAAAAAGACCGAAACTTTTGCATGCCTCTCGCTCCTCTCAAGCATTGCCTCTATTAAGTATTAATGCCATTTATTGTATCTGTAACTATGTATCTGTATCCACAGCCACTTGTAGCTATTGCAGATGAAAATAATAATAATGATGATGATGATGATGCTGATGGCGTTGCCTATGCGCTGTTTGGCAAGACACAAAACTCGAGTCAGTCAGTCAGTCAGCCAGTGTGGCTGTGTGTGTATGGCAGTCAGACATTCAGTGTGACCCTGACCTAATAAGTACGCGCAAGCGCAAATTGTCCATTTGCCGTTTGCATTGTTTTTCTCTGCAATATTACTGTATATCACTTGTATCTGTAATCTTATATCTGTATATAAAACTACATATAACTGCTTAGTTCGAGAGCGACTCAATGGCAATAATATGCGAATTTTATTGAGCTTTTTCGATGATAAGTATGTATTATTTTTTGTTGAAAATAGAGTTAAATCACAGTAAGCATCATTAAATTTCTTATGTAAACTTATATATTGCTCATTTCTAAGTTTGTTTTGTTTTTGTATTGTATAAAATTTGAATCGAACTTTGTTTGTAAATTTTAAACTTTAGTTCTTAGAATTTTAAGTAATATATTTTCAAGATCACTTTATTATTATTGTTTTTAGAAATTCCAAAGTCAAAATATCGATATTGGCAAGGTCTACATTGACATTCTTAACCTCAGACAAGGTTTGCGGTTTTGTTTTTCTAGGCAAGCCCAAAAATTGGTAAACTTTGTCGTGGCTATGTTTGGCTTACATTTCTTCTTTAGAAAATGTCAACGAAAGTGTTCGATACTTGCACAGAGTTCCAATTTCAATATGGAATACCAAAATTAAATCGAAAAGCAAATTCTAGCGCGCCTTACAAATGCAAATGAAGCTTAATTATTATGCCGGGCTGAGCACTGTGAACGCCAAGTGCTAAATTGAAACCGGTTCGACCGACATTTCAAATACGTAAAACGGCGACTACAATTCAATTATACAACTACAAAACCGATATATAGACAGACAGTGAGACAGTAAGACAGACAGACAGACAAACCTTGCTTAGCCAGGCCAACAACAGATTCACTTGCGGTTTTTGGCATAGTTTCACATACCGAACAGAGGCCAGTCACGAGTGGGGGTTGGGACGAGGGCTGTGGCTGGGGAACGGTGCCGGACACAGACCCAAAACCAAAGAGACTAAATAGACCCATAGACCGAAAATGAAAGTGCAACGTTGCAAGAATTTGGAACCGTTTTGATGATGACGGAAATGATTTTTCTTTGATATTATATCGCCAGTCCATTTCTTTCGATCAAAGGGTCTTACGAAATGTGTATGTCTGATATCAGAGTTGAACGTGTATCGTGTTTTCTTTCCCAACACGAAAAAACACAAACTAATAAGTTAAACAAATTATTGAAAGAAAACTAAAAAAGCAAACTATTTTAATGTATGGACGCCATAAGAAAAGGTCTTCCAATTTCTGTTTTTTTTTTTTTTTTTTTAATATAATGATTGGTTAGTATAATATGTATATAAGGAATAGTGATCATTGTCCCCTGGACAATATACATAAATCATTGGTTTGTCTTTTAATCATTGAAGATGATACGTTTTTAAATATAAAACGATTTTCTTGACTGGGAATCGAACCCGAGGTTTTATGTGTCAGAACAGAATGCCTTTCAAATTAAAATTTCGCTTTTTTAGCGAATGCGGACATAATCAATCATTATCGTTCAAAAAGCATGCTTTAAGAACCAAAAATAATTGACTTTTAAGGTTTCCCTGGGAATTTGTCATAACTGAACCTATTTCCATGCGGAATGTCTCTACTTGAAGTTTGAACTTGAGATTGATTTTAAATTTTTATTTTTTACAGAGAATAGTTTTTCAAAACCTTAATACTAGGCCAATCTCAGAAAATGGAGCGTGCGTGATTCTTTTAGGCAACAGGCGCCCATCTCTAATCTGTATATTGATTTTAGACAGTGTGGCTTTCGTTTTACGTTGCTTTGCATTTTGGTTTGCTTTGGTTTTTGGTTTGCTGTGTTTCTTTTTTTTTTGTATTTTCGTATTTGAGTTTTAGTTTCAGTTAATCTTGACCCGCAGGTGCAAAACGTGACCGACGTGAAGAGGTGACGCGCCAGGTGCGCCCCGCCATAATTTGTTTGTTGTCTTTGTTGTGGTTTGTGTGTGTTGTGTGTGTTGCCTGTGTGTTGTGTATATTGTGTGTGTGCAACTGTACCGATAATTTTCAACGATAGACACGAGTCTATTTAAGACTAAAGCACGACAACAACAAACTTTTAATGAATAATTAAGTTACTTTTGTTGTTGTTGTTGTTTTGGCCTTTCATTAGGGTCGCATTGTCTGCCTGTCTCTTTGGGGTCATTACGTTGCTTTTATGCCTATTTTCAGATATACCAAAACTGTTACCAAAGATAGTTATGTAATAACTAAAAAAAAAAGACTGATTGATCTGCAGATACACAAACACACACAGAAACATACACAGAAACAAACACACATACTTACATAGAAGACAACATTTTTTTTGGCTTAGCACTATTCTAAAAAATTTAATCTAGTCAATTTAATTGCAGCTCATTAAAACGAGCAAAAATATTAAATTAGAAAGTTTGACCTGAATTTGAAGTTTAACAATAAAAACAAACTGCAGCGTTTTATTTAATGAGCTATCAAGTTATATGAACTATGAATAGTTATAGTTGTACATATGATATATAGTACTCGTTTCTAGTTTGAAAACAAATTTCAATGGCAGTCGATTGTGTATGGCCACAAAAATAACTCAAATTGTAACTGACAGATACGCGAACTGATTCTACGCAAATAACAAGCGTGCAAATTGTTTGTCGCATATTTGCAAATATTATTATAATTATACTGTTTTCCAAAATGGAAAAAAAGAGTATATTAGGTTTGTGAAATAACCGTCCATCTGTCTGTCTGTCCGCCTGTATTAACGTTTTTTCCACAGTTTTGAAGCTAGAGCAACCAAATACATGTTGATATATGTATACCATAGTCAGACAAAGTGTCAAGATCGGCCAGATCGGACCACTACAACATATAGCTGTTTTTTTGTTATTCAAGATAACTCAACCAAACTCACTTTACCTAAGTTTAAGGACAGTTTATACATGATGACAAAATTTCATCAAAATCGGACGACTATTTCTTATAGCTGCCATAGGAACGATCGGTTGAAAATAAGTTTTTGTATGAAAACTTCTATGTTTTTTAAGATACCTGCATATATCACTTTATAGTTCGTAGCATATAAGTAGTCTTTACAAGAATTTAATTTATTAAACAGAGTATATCGCAGTCGGGAGAACCCGTTTTTACTTGTTTATATATATATTATATTGTTTGCAGAAATATTTCAACTTTTGTATAGATACGTTACCCACAACAGCCTTATTTGTGGCAGACAAAGAGCATATTTACCTGAAAATAAAAAAACAAATTGAATATTGTTATAAGTAAAAGTGCATTGCATTCCATTAAAACTAAATTTTTAGCTAAATATATGCAATATTATATATACAATGGCTTTAAAGTAGACACGCTTAATAAAAGTTCAATTTTCAATTTCAAGAAAATCTGGCAATTCTGCGCTTGGTGAAACAGCTGTCTGATGTTTTCTCTTATTATAAATAACAATTATCCTTTGTTTTCATATTCTAAAGAAGCCTACACATGCAACAACTGTTGTAAAATGCAAGTTTTGGCTTCGATTTCAAACATAAAAAGCAGTTACATTTAAGCAAATGCAAAAGTTAAATGTTAAAAAAGCAATCTGTTAATGGCAAAATGACACGTTTTCATTAGATTGATTAGTTGCCTGCCCAGAGTATCAACAATAATTATCATGATCAGTTATCATGATCATGTTTTATTAGTCGCTTGCACGAGGAACAGCTAGACACGCGGAGGGAACCCTGTCTAAACAGAGCACAGCTGAGGTAGACTTGAGAAGATACAAAATGAGAACTTAAACTCTATACTAGTATAAAAAGTATAAAAAAAACTTAAACTACGTTGTTGTATTAATTCGTAAGGCATATTTCGAGCGGCGTGTGGCGCAGATGTTTTCTCAGGAAGTAATTGATAGCAGCGCAGAACATTTGTGGCACGAAATCATTTATCAATTTTAATTACAATTCAAGCAGCGACAACTTCTCATGACAATCGACATACAGCAAAAAAAAAAACAACAACTCTCAAGTAGCAAACATAACCAAAAACAAAAAAAAAAGAGAAAAAATATTTACAAAAATCAAAATTATTTCAAAAACGAACAAATAAGTATGCTTTAAAAAATACCCTGCATGCAGTTGCAAAGTTTAAGTTGAAACAACTTTGCTGCTGTTGAATCAAACTTTTATGAAATTTTGTATAAATAATATGAACGCCTTAAGTTTAAAATTTGATATATAGCTCAATTAGACTATTCATTACTCCCTGTTCCCATTAAAAATGGGAAAAAGGGAGTTATAAAGTACTGCAAATGTGTGTAACAGGCAGAAGGAGGCATTTCCGAATATATAAAGTATTTATATTCTTGATTAGGATCAACAGCCGAGACGAACTAGCCATGTCCGTCTGTCTGTCCGTCTGGCCGTCTGTCCGTCTGTATGAACGCGTCGATCTCAGAGACTATAAGAGCTAGAGACACCAAACTTGGCATGCAGGTTCCTGTATACCATACGCAGATCAAGTTTATTTCAAATTTCGGATGCACCCCCCCGCACCCCCCGCAAATAGCAAAAGACTCCCACAGCCACAATTTTAAAGATAAAGCTTTAATTTTTGGTACACATGTATGTTTAATCAATGTCTTTCGGATCTGTAAATTTCAACACGATCGAATAACTAGCACCAAAGTTATAGAAGAATCTATTACGCCCGTCTCAGCTGGCAGCAACAACAGTTTGACAAGCAGTTTACGAGTAAAGTGCACTGCTTGCTTGTGTTACGCCCGTCTCAGCTGGCAGCAACAACAGTTTGACAAGCAGTTTACGAGTTAAGTGCACTGCTTGCTTGTGTTGCCACTGAACTGCTTGAAATGCAAGTTGGGAGCAGGGGGTCTCGTAGTCGGGCACACTCGCCTAGAGTATTCTTACTTGTTTTAATTTAAAATACAATTTTTAGACACTCATATACATATGTTTATTATACACCTTTACAGGGTATAAAAAGTTAACTATAACAGCAAAAATATTGATATGTTTGCCTTTCAAAATATGTATATTATGTATGAACAGCACTGTAACCGCCCAAGGTCGTTCGCATTCCAAGTAAAGCAATCGAAGACTTAGTTCTAAACGATTTTAATTGTTTCCAATAACAAAATTGTTTTAAACCCAGACAATATAAAACACTCTGCAAAAACTTACAATACACATATACACATATAAACTCTTCAGTGATCATGTAGCTCTTCACACATACAGTTACAGTATCTCATCGTCATCATATTACTGTAATTACAAGTTGCAAAAATTTTTGTAAAGTCACGCTAGAAAACAATAGGAAACACTACAGAATAGAACAGAACATTATAGCACAAGCCAACACAGCACAACAAAACACACATCAACAATTAAAACACAACGAAAACGCAATTAAAGTACAGACAAAAAAGAACTAAATAAATAAATACTAAAGAGCTGTTGCAAATAAAATTGACTAATTGTATTCAGTTGATACGCTAACGGATTAACTTTCAAGTATACTTTATAAGCCGAGGGAGTGTCTAGATTTGTATCTTCTGAACTGCAAAACTAACGATTGTTTACCTATCGAAACAGCTGTCTATCGCCATTCGAAATCGTGTAATACAATTACTTTTGCAGCACTCAACCAATATTTTCTTCCTTTAAGCAAGGTACTCAATCCAGTTTTCGCTTAAACTGGTTGAGAATTATAAATGAAATTTTGAGAAATTGATTTAAACAAAGCTTTGAACGTTTTACCTATCGAAACAGCCGTCTATCGCCTATCGAAACTAACGTGTAATGCAGTTATGGACCCTTTCACAGCACTCAATCAATATCTTCTTCCTTTAAGCTAGGTACCTAATCCAGTTTTCGCTTAAACTGGTTGGGAATTATAAATTAAATTTTAAGCAATTGATTTTAACAAATCTTAGAACGTTTTAATATTATATAAACTATGTGTACATTTATAGGTAAATGACATTTTATATTCATTTAAACACACTTAAGCGAGCTTTCTTTATAGCTTCTGAATAAAATGGAACGCCAGCTCAGCTAAAGTTTTGTGCAATACAAAGAGAAATAATAATGAAAGCTGTAGTCGTAATCGTTAAAAATAATGCAGTTGTATCAACAAATTTCGATTGTGTATGTAAGTGTGTGTGCTAGATTCAGTTGCGGACTATAATCGTACTATATATATATTGTGTATATAGGTATTTATTGTGATTATTCGAAATATTGTCAGGTGTTTTTTTTTTGTTGTTGTTTTGTTTTTCTGTTGTTTTGTGTTTTAATTGTGCTTTGCTGTGCTTGCATGTTGTATAGATCAATGACGAAGATGAACAATATGATGTTTTGAGTACTTTGTGACTTTGTGACCTACACAAGATATAATTGAGATATGCACACCCACACATTTGTTGGGTGTTTTTAATTTTAATATTATTTTTTGGTATGTGACACCAATCCTCTTCAGACCTATAAATATACTTAAATTTTCTATAAATGTTTCTATGAAATATGCAAGACGCAATGTGACTAATTCAAGAAATATTGGGGGATTGTCGTATTTGCAGCAGAAACAGCCAACACGTGTCTTCTTTTCTGAGATGATTTATGCTTTAAAGTGACTTTGAATTTCAAGATTTGAGTTAAGTGGGGGATTGTCAGTGAAATTGTGCCATCTTTGTACAATTTGTATATTGTAAAGCGTTGCGCGATTTAAATAAACTGTTTAAATTTCATTTTTTATTATTCAATTTTACTTTTCTTTTTTTTTTTTGTTGCTACATGTCAGCGCAAATGTCAAGACGTTTCATGAGTTTATTGCACTCTGAGACAGATGCTGTGCGACAGAGAGCGCAATATAAAGAGCGAATGAGATGCAGATCGGCAGCAACAGGCTTTCAAATGTATCTACAAGTACTTACTTTTGTATATAAAGTCGCAAAGTGCTGGCATGAACAAAATTTCTTAAATAAATAAGTAGGTATATAAGTGTATATACATATATCAAAGTTTGGAATCTGACATGCAATATAATTTGGCTTATCATCATTAATCACAGGGCATCAAATGTTGATGAACATCAGCTTTTTTTTTTGTTGATTGCACATGCAAAGTCCTGAGAGCAACGTTCAATGCCCTGCCAAACATTTATAGTTCATACTATAATATAGTGCTATATATACAGTATACTATAAATCGTACTATACACTTTTTTTTCATTCAACAAAACACTTTTCTAATCAGCACCTAGGTCAATCGGAGCGCACACTGCGTTGATATGAAACGTGTTTCAAAATTTTTGTTGATTGTACAATCATCGATTGAACTGCATTACAAGTTTATGTATTATCATAATTTCGACAATGTTGCGACTCTCCCTTTCTCCCTCTCTCCCTGTCTGTCTCTTTCTTTCGTAACTATGCAAAGCAAAAAAAAAGAGCTATGAATTTTGTAATTTCACTTTCTTCAACGCGGTACGTTTTGCTACGTGCCATGTCCATCAACTTATAACGCGTACTACTATTATATAATCGCTATAAATTGACAGTGACGACGATAAGTAAGTGCATCTAATTATATTACGTTTATAATACAAAGTATAGCATGAAATTTCATTTATATATGGTTGAACTTTCAGAATTAATGCTGCAAGTTCAAAGCATTTCAATTTCAAAGTTTCTTTCTTTTCAAAAAGCTGCTACTCTTCGAATTCCCAAACAGTTTTAGCAACTGTTAAGTCTAAAGTTACTTTCAACTATCTCTCTCGCAAATCTTTAAACTAATGTCTTCTATTAATTAGATCTAAAGCTAAAAAAGACTGCCCAAAAACTATTAACAATTAACATAAATCAAATTTGAAAGTACATACTCTATTTTTATGATGCTTCCGTTTTAAGCATTAGAACATTTCAGGTTATATTGTATACAATTAGAATCAAATGACAAGCGACGACAACCAAAAAAAGGCAAAATCGAATCGAAAACGAAAATGAAATCGAAATTGAATTCATTAAAGTAAAATAAAGAAATACAAACAATATTTTAACAGCACTCGAAACAACAAAACAAGAAAAGGTGATTACGTAATGATGCCTATAAAGAAACAAACAATATAATAAAAATAAACTGAAGCATTTCTGTTGTTACTCAAGTGTAACAAAATGTCCAAGAGCCTGCCCACGTTTTATATACATATATAAGTTATATTTCTTCAGAATGTTTAACAGTTTGTTGAGCAGTTCAAACAGTTTGTCGTACACTTGAAATAACTAATTGGTTCTACTGCATATTGAAAGTAGCTGCTTCGTCTTCGTCTAATCAGCTTATTGTACGCAACGCGTGAAGCACATGTTGAGTAGTCAATCGATGAGCGCAGCAGCTTCACACAAAAGCAGTTTTATAAACAGAAATTCAATTATATATATGTTATGAGTTTTTTCTTCAACTTGAGAGTAGCTTAAGCCACTTAGCAGAGATGCAAAGTACTCAGGTGCATCCATGAGATACATTTAGAGAGGCGGTGAGCACAACTCGTCTTCAACAAGTGTGTTCCGCTTGATAATAGCAAAGTTTTCTGCATTTTTCTTCTTTTCTTTGCATCTCATGCAGAATTTCTAAGCCTTCTTAGTAAATCTTTTATATAACAAATAATCGCATTATTGTCAAATGTGCATCAGAATTTATTGCACAAATGCAAGTATTTTTATGGCATTGAGCGTTTCTATATTCCAAGAAGCCTCGTCAGAAAGTGAAAGCTTTTATTCGTTAGAAAAATGAGTTCAAATGACCTTGGCCTCAACATTATAACAATTTTTCTGAGAAATATGAAATTGGCTAACTCTATGTATATTTGTTGATTTCTATATATCTACTCGTATATATCAATTAACAAACATAGTTTAAGGGATCTAAAAACAATGAAAATATTCACCAAATTCATTTGATATAGAACTTTTTGAGTCAACAGTTCATTCCTCAAAATGCTGCTGATAGAGCTAATCTAATGCCTGTTCCGGGTTTTATTGTAAATTTTGCGGAATTAACATTTCCTTAAAGGTTCACATTCACCCTTTTACTACTCATCTCTGTGAATTGTAGCTTATCTCAATTGAAAGTTACTTAAATTCTTGATCTAAGAAAAGTGAATTCGAAAAGTGAAGTTTAAATTTAACATTTAAGGGCAAATCACTTTAGTAATTGCATAATAGAAGTTCGTTCCCCAAAATTTTGCTGAAAGTGGAAACCGGTACAGGCATGCTTATCTAATGCCTGTTTCAAATTTCACTTTCAACAACATTTTGCGGAATTGAAATTTCTTTAAAACTTGAAATTTGCCATATTATTGTTTATCTTGTGAATTGAAACTTATCTCAATTGAAAGTTAGTTCAATTGTTGTTCTAAGAAAAGTGAATTCAATTCGCAGATTTACCTATAATATTTAAGGGAAAATCCCTTTAATAAAAAAACATATTTGGTGAAATCGAATAAAAATAAAGCATACAAAATTTGCTCTAACACTAATTCTAACAATCTCTGAGCTTAAATGCTGTCATACGCGGCAAATTAAAAGGCAGTTTTGCATATGCTATATATGTATATATTTATATATATATAAATCTTAAAAGTTAACAGACTCTCTCGTCTAAAAGTTCATTTAACGCAGTACGACTTCGGGTTTGACTTCGTTTTCAGTGAATTTTTCCACAATGCGGTTTTGTTTTAAGTTTGCGTCTCGCTTTTCGTTGCGCTTTGGTTGGTCTGTGTGTCAGTGGAACTTTGAAAAATGCCAGCTGTTTGTATGTGTGTGTGTGTGTTTGAGTGTTTTTTATGTGTTTGTGTGGCAATGTGGCAAACATTCTACACACACAAATGCAAGCAACAACTGAAACTGAAACTGCGCTTCGTTTGCTTTTCAACAACGAATTCGTTTCAACAAAGTGAAAGGAGTTTTTGGCTCAAGCATTTTTTTTGATTTTTTTTTTTTAATGTATTTATAAAATTTATTTATTTTTATTATTGTTTGCCCAATAATTGGCTTTATAATTTAAAGACGTTAAATAATTTTTACAAGCAGCTTCCTAGAGTTTGAAAACAAAAACGTGCTTTTGAACATTTCGCAGATCAAACTGGGTTAGGCAATTTTTAGTGGGCGTTTTTTATATTTATTTTTTGGATGAATTCAGGTGAAAGGCAAAAAGCCAACAAACAAATTAAATATCAAATGCTATAACAATCGATATTTGCAGCAGAAGTCAAGACTTATTTTATTTAAAATATTAAAATGTTTGCCTTGTTTTTATTTTGTTATTGTTGTTATTGTTGTTGTTATTGTTATTTCTGTGGGGAGTATTGCGTGTCACATTAGGTCAGTCATAAAAACTGTGCATGAAAATCGTTTAACAATGTTTTTCTCATTTTTAACGCTGATGATGCACATGCAAAAAGCATGTTGAACCTTTTGATAACGATAACGACAGCAACAACAACAACAACATCAACAACAATAACAATATTATTAACAACAACAACATCTACCATAAGAGCAATAACTGCTGCTGGTGAAAATGACTGGCGAATGCTGTCCACAACACACACACAGAGCACAAATATAACAACGAACAACGCTTTTCACTTAGCAAACAAACAAGTAAAATTCAAAAATAATACAACAAAAAAATGCCCAACCCAAAAGCAACTGCAACTGCAAACCAAAATCAAAACTAAAACCAAAAAAAACAAAAAACTCAACCACAAAGTTGCAGTTGCAGTTGTTGGGTTGTTGTGGCAATTGAATGCCTTTCGAGACAAGCAAAAAAAAAAACTATGAGCATGCACACACAAGAAGCTCTCAGTGTGTGTGTGCGTGTGTGTGTGTGTGTTACAATGCCCCCAAGTCATGCACATGCACATGCCAAAGCATTGCGCCACAATCAACAACAATAACAACAAAAACAACAACAACAACTGCTGCAGCAGCAAACACAGCGCCACCACCAACCACCTGACCGTAGCTAAAAGCTGCAATTGCAACTGCAACTGCAACTGAAACTGCAACAGCTCGTGAGATTTGGCTGAGAGCTTGTTGTTGGCATTTGTTGTGCTTGTTCTTGTTGTTGTTGTTATAGACTAGAAGGTTTTATATAGAGCAACAGATCTGCATTATTTGAATTCCGAGTCAATTTTAGAATTAGAAATATTCGATTGTTTTTTTTTTTCAAAATATTGACAAAATTTTGTAGAAGGTTTCTTCCCTTCCCTTAACTTTTTTTTTAAAACTCTGTATCTATATAAATGACATTACCTTAGTTTTATATCATCTCTTAATGGATATAGCCTCAACTATTGTCTTTGATATATTGAAAATCTTTCCAATATAACTTCTGAGACTCAAAACTATACATCAGTTAGAAAAAATATCGATGCATCGATCTATGTATATGTATGGATGTAACCGAAATGATCGTTTTTGATATATCAAACGCCTTCCCATTACTATCAGCTCTGCTTCCATTTCTGATTCCGATGAAAATATTCAAAATCGAAATTGTAAGCTGTTCTGAATTCCGAATAACTATTAAGAATTCGATCTTAAGAGTTTTGCTTTAGCGATACTGGAATGAAAGGTATTCGAACTTATCTCTTAACTTATCTGAAAAGAAAGAAAAGTAGCATTTCATTCGTAAACAGAAACACAAAATCAAAAACGATTTGGAATGAAAAGTTATCGGAAATGGAAATTGCAATCTATATGTATGTACATATGTCGATTCAATTAATAAAGGTTAGAGTTTCTTATCAGACAAGCATATAATGCATATTATGCCCAAAATCTATATAAAAAAAAGTATATATATCGATATCAACGAAATAATTAAAAATGTATTTAAAATGTTGCTTAAATACGAGTACCAAGCATTCTCAAACAATCGATTTTAATTACACCTATGCAAAGTCTATCGATAACAAGTTTAAAATGCACCATTGGCTGCGACAACTGTCAACAACCACAGCGTTGCAACAAAGCGGATGTCTCCGGATGATCTTTTGTCGGCATTTTGCATTTGCGCCTCTTTGTTGTTAACGGCGTGAAAGTGAAAACTTTTGAAGAAAAACAACAAACGCGCTTTTCTTTACATTTGTTGTTGTCCAAAATACTATTTAACAGCAGCCACAAAAAACAGATACAAAAAAAAAAAGAAACGCAACGAAAGAAAACAAAACTCTTTGCGGTTATTAAAGTGAGTTTTACATGTTTTCCAAATATTAACAAACGCTTAAATGTTGTAGTCGTAAAGTTGTTTACTTACAATTGTTTGTAATTGAATAACATTCAAAAGTGATTCAGAATCTGTGAATTTCAGCTTACCTGTAAATAAAAGACAAATTGCAAAAAGAAGGCGTCAATACAAATGTTAAAAATAATTCAAATTGCGTTCTAAATCTAAAGCAACAAAAGAAAACGGCAAACTTTGAGCATCGAAAATTAGATACTCTTAAAGAGCTTAGTATTAATTAATACGATATACTTTTACGATTCTAACCGGAATCTAGTTCAAACAGTTTTTAATAACAAGAAATTATGTTAGGAACAACTTATCGTTGACTAATCAAGAAAGATCAGATACATTTGGCGTGCCGAAGATATATAAGACTGCAGAAAAGAAACTGAATTTTCTATCGATTGTTCCTAAGACCAAAACCGATTGTTTCTAGAAGATATAGTCGCTCGATTTTGATCAAATTTGGTCAACATCACAAGAACATACTAAAACGTAGAACATGTAAACTTAGTTAAGATAGCTTGAGAAATAAATAAGTTCTTTGTACAAAAAGTAATTTTTCAACCAATTGTTCCTATAGCAGTTTTAATATATAGTGGTCCGATTTTAATAGAACGTGTTTAAACTTTTAAAAAGGTTCAGTTTGGTTGAGTTATCTTGAAATACAACATTTGCGAACGATCTTTTCTATGACATCTATATGTTGTGGAACGATCCGGCCGATACTGACATTGAATCGATAAAACTAAAGTTATAAAAGGATCCAGATATGTTGCACATTATCTGATTGAGTATACACTTTGTTAGCGTATAAAAAGGCGCCACAAAGTGCCTCAAATCGTGATCGTCATGTAAGAGTCAAACAAGTGAGAAATAAAAATAAAATTGTTTACTCGGCGTCTAAATGTGAAATGGTATTTAAAAATATATACAAAAAGAAGAAGACAATAACAGCAATGCGCTGAGGCTAAAATAAAAATCTTGAGCGCTTGACAACCGCCCAAATTGAAGTGGAGGCTGCAAAATCAGAATTTGTGGCAGCAACAACGGGGGAGGAGGCAAAAGAGACGCAACAAAATTTAAATAAAAATTCGCAGATTTGTTGCTGTTGTTGTTCCTGTTGTTTATGTATTCAAGGCAATCAAGCAACAATAACAACAATAACAACAACAATAGCAACCAAAATAATAAATAAAGAGTTGTTTCTAAATTAGTTTTGATTTTTGTTTTCATTTTTATTAAGTATACGTAAATAAACAAAAACAAAACAGAAAATTGTCGTTTTATTATGGCAATTTTTGATTATCTTTTTTTGTTCGCTTTTGAAATTCTTGTTTTGGGCATCAATTTCATCAGTTGTGCTCTACTCTAGTTAATTCAATTTAAACAATTGCTTATACTGCCTATATATTTTATAGGTTTTAGGTATTATTTGCACAGCTGTTGCAGCTGTTTCCTCATTCTTGTTATTGTTGTGGGTTTATTGTCGCCTTGATGCATTCAACAAAAAAAATCATAAATGGAGCACAGCAAAGACTTAAAAAACAAAATACATTTCAATAAGAAACAAAAGAAAAGAAAAACAGCTGTGGATTACTTTCGAGTGTAGTTTTTCAATATGATTGCATCGCTGTTCTCAATCGAACTCAGAGACAATAGCAGCTATCAATTTCATTTCATTTTTGAATATATTTTGTGACTTTTTTCAGAAAATAGTACAAAAGGTATGGCAAAACAATGCTAGAAACTGATATTTTAAGTTAAATTATGCATTTCTAGAAAAAAGTCAGACTAAGCATAGATTCAACGTATCAAACCCTGTTCTAGTTTTCACTTTCAGAAAGTTTTGAACCTTTCGAGGGAATTTTAATAAAATGTTGCCGAAAGTGGAAATCGGAACACCATTTTTTCAATTAATCAATTTACAGAAGGATTATAAAGAGCCACTTTCTGTCTCTAGGTACACTTTATTCAGTTGCTTATTACTTATGCTTGAAATTGTTTATACAAAACTTAACATAAATCAAACAGAAATTCTAAAACATTTTTGTATTATTATTGTTTACACTTTCTGGACTTCTTTATTTACACTACGCAACACAAAAATAGCCATTAAAGAAGTGGCTAAGTAAACATTAACCCTAGCTTGTCTTTTGGCCAGCGGCAGCAACCGCAGATACAAATGTATCTACAAGTAACTTTTAATGTTTGTGCATCCTTACTCTCGCCTGAAGCGTCTTTGGGTTCTCTCTTTCTCTGCTCTTTTACTCTCTCTTTCACTCTCTGTTTCTCTCTTTTTGAGTAACTTAACACAGCCTTGGACTCGAATGTCTTTGGGCTTTTTGACCAATATGCTTGTCTTAATTAAATTAGCATTTGGTTTTCAGTTGTGCTCTTGTCCTTAACTGGCGCTTCGGCTTCTGCATACAAAAGTACAAAAACTGAGCCCATTTTTAATTAGAACGCAACAATGCAAATTTGCTGACGTTCAAAAACAAAAAAAAAAAAAAATAAAATAGAAAACAAGCTCGAACTCGTAGACTTGTAGTAGTATAATGGAATCAAAGTCAAATCGCGCTACAAATGTTAAAGCCACAGCCGAATGCATTCAGCTGAACACAGCCAGCATATATGTGTATCTATCTATCTATCTATATACATATGTATCTACAAGTAAGTAGTATCTATGTATCTACATGTATAGCTCACAGCTATTTAGCTATTTAGTTTGTGCATGAAATACCCGACGGACAACGCACTTGGCGACCTTCGCCGTGTACGCTGTTGCATACGTAGCTCAAGGTTAACAATCAATAACAATAACAACAACCACAACAACAATAACAACATGAACACTGGCTAACAACAATAATAACAACAACAAAAGATAAAAGCGCATTAACTAGAGCAAGCGTCGCACTGATAAATATTCGGCTCTGGGCTGCACTTCAAGTTAAAGCTTAACTTTCGAGGTTATTCACATTGGATCCGGGTACTTAAACTGGCTTAAACTCTGCTCAAGACTAGCTAAATTCCTTAACTAAAGGTGTTTTACTAACATAACTTATTCTGCATTTAAATTTGCTTCGATTGCTAAACGAAAATTGTTATGTTTCCAAAATTAATATCAGATTACAAATTTCCTTTTCAGTTTTTGCCTTCAGACAGACTTTTTACATTTTCAATTTTGAAAACCGTTAGTTTTTAAAAGTTGAGCTACCAAAAACAAACCAATTATGATTGCAGTGTAAACATGGTATATGACAGTCGAAAGCTCATTAGTTTTATACAAATTTAAAAACAATAATTTGTGACACACAAAAACTTTAATTTTCATCATTTTTGGCCTTTAAATACCCAGTCAGACTTTAGGTACTATCAAGAAGTCATTCTTTAGAAGTATTTTTTTCTTCCAGAATGACCTCGGAAATATCGGGTTGCCCTTTTTTCCCGTTTTACACTAGGACGGGACATCGATACTAGGATATCTCAGAATTTACTTTTGGAATGAAAAAAAATTCGGTTCTAATTTCGGAATTGAACATATCAGAAGGCATTCATTTTGTAGCGAAAGTTCGATGTGTTCAGGCATATATCATAGATATAAGGGCTTTTCCGATGCTTCAAATGAATTTTCTTCCAAAAATACTTTAAATACACATTATCAAAAAGTTCTTCGGAAAATTAACCCTTTCTCTCAAGTTCGGCTGGATAACTACATAATGAAATTCGAAATCTTCTTTATCTATTTACCGAAATTTCCAAAATAGAAATTGCAACTGCAGAGTTATAAAAACCACATTATATCAAATCTTATTCAAGAAATTGTAACTCCAGAGTTATAAAAAGCACATTATATTTTCAAATCTATAACTTGCCGCATGCATTTCCCTTGCAAAATGAAATAAATTTATTTCGAATGTGTTTTTATTTTTTGCGAGTTTTGTGATCATGCTGTAATATCAATTATTGTGTTATAAAAAAATAAAAACCAAAATTTCTTCAGCTCTGTGTTTTTATTGCAAATTGTAAAGTTTTATTGGCAAATGCGACGCTTTTTATTGCTACTTTACACATGTACGAGTATTTAGCATATTTCTGCGGAGAAAGGCGCCTATGCTCGGTGTTGTCTCTGTAGTTGCCCAACCCAACAAAAAATAAAAACTAACTTGCAACTTGCAACTACAGCATTGTTTGTTGTTGTTATTGTTGTTGCTTGTGGCAGTGTGCTGTGGGACGTTACGGCCAAAACTTAATTGCACATTGCCCCAACACTTTGCGTGCGATTTTGTACTCGTAATTTTCGGTCGGGTGTTTCGTGACTTGAAAAAAAAAACCACTCAAAAAAAAAAATGGAAAACAGAAGAAAAAACAAGTAAGAACGTTGCAGTCGGGCTCACCCGACTGCGATATACTCTGTTTTCTGTACGTAAAAATTTTTTTCTCCAATCTATCGAAGAGTTCAAATGGAGTCATACTGCAAAATTTGGGGTTTCTAGCTTTAAGGGTGTAGGAGATACAGGTTTAGCTCATTTGCGGGGGTGGTAGTGGGCGTGGCATATTTTTTTTTGGCAGGTCGGTCAAGGGTGTGGTCACTAGTCTTTATGTCAAATTTGGTTACTCTAGCTGTAAAACTGTGGAAGATATAGGTTTTTGCGGTTTGTGGGGGAAGGGGTGGGGGTGGGGGGGAGATCTTGACACCTTGTCTGCCTATGGTATATACCAACATGTATACCAAGTTTGGTTGCTCTAGCTTCAAAATTGTGGAAAAAACCTGCGTTCATACGGACAGACGGACAGACAGACGGACAGACGGACATTTCACAAACCCAATATACTCTTTTTTTCCATTTTGGAAAACAGAGTATAAAAATAGTTGCTTTAATGACACACACACACACACACTGCGTGTTAATAGTTCTTTAGTGCGATCTTGATTGCCTGGGCCTGGCCAGCTCTCGAGCTCCGTTAGCTCCTGCCTCTTTTGCTCCCGCACTTCTCCACCCTCCTGCTGCAGCTGTCTCTGTCTTCAGTTTATGCGCCAGTTTATCTCTTATGCAAGATCTATTATACGATATCTCAAAAACAGTTTTCCAAATTATTATTACAGCTCTCGCACATCAGCAACCAAGCAGCTGGCACAAAACAAATGGCTTTAATTTACATACAAATTTAGAGTATTATCAGCGTTCCACTTCTGCTTCTTCTTCATACCTCTCTCCTCCCCCCTCCGCTGCATTTATTTGCATAACATTTGGGGGACTTCCGAACTTATAAATATTTCAGTTTACACAGTTTAACTAATTTGGCTATCTGCTAAAGTACTTTTGCCACACTTATCAGTCTAATTTGGCACAATTACTTATCGAGCACAAATGCAAATGAATTTCAATTTGTGCTACAATTTTCAAGGGGGCTTACTTAATAGCACTCAAGTGCATGTTTCTTGTTGCATTGTTTCTTATAGAACTGAAAAACATCTAAATTATCGATATATTTTATTTATTTTGAAAAGTATTGAAATCGATTAACATTAAACTCGTTCCATTTGAACTTTTCTAAGGACCTCAAGAAATCAAGGGAAGTTCATCAGGCCTGTTTCCGCTCAAAATATTACGAATCGGAATTGTGAGCTGTTTTGAATTCCGAATAGTGATACGCACAAGAACATAAGAACTGACTTGCATAAGAATTTTTCAAAATGATCTTTAATTAGGTAGAGGTATTACTGGCTTATCCGAAAGCAGTAATACAAAGTCGAAAACGATTCGGAATGAAAAGTTCCTGCATATATTTTTAAGTCTAGTTGGAAATCTCATTCTGAACAGAAATCTTAGAACTCTAAGCTTCTTCCATTTCAAAAAAAGACTATAGTTGTAATAATCCAACTCAAATGTCAACTACCTCATCCACCAAACGCTCATTTAAAAGCATTTCTTTAATCCAGACTTAAGTCTTAAACTTGTCTGTTTTTTTTTTTCAATTCTACACGCGCTTTTGTCATGTGTAATTTCAAATTTTATCGAGCTTAAGTAGAAAACAAAGCAAATACATTCCACAGAAACAGTTTTATGCTGAATGGCAATACAATGCGTAGGCCATTTACCTATCCATATCCAGATGTAAGTCCAAAGTAGCCTCAGGCACGAGTGTGAAGATTATTTATTTGCCATGTGCCAGACGAACAAAAAACAACAACGACAACATCTGACTTTGAATGGGGTCAGAAGCCAACAAACATCGTAACTCACACACATTTATCAAAGTTTGCAGGTAGATTCTGCTTAATAATTAACAAAAAAAATAAATAACAAGTAAGAACGTTGCAGTCGGGCTCACCCGACTGCGATATACTCTGTTTTCTGTACGTAAAAATTTTTTTCTCCAATCTATCGAAGAGTTCAAATGGAGTCATACTGCAAAATTTGGGGTTTCTAGCTATAAGGGTGTAGGAGATACAGGTTTAGCTCATTTGCGGGGGTGGTAGTGGGCGTGGCATATTTTTTTTTGGCAGGTCGGTCAAGGGTATGGTCACTAGTCTTTATGTCAAATTTGGTTACTCTAGCTGTAAAACTGTGGAAGATATAGGTTTTTGCGGTTTGTGGGGGAAGGGGTGGGGGTGGGGGGGAGATCTTGACACTTTGTCTGCCTATGGTATATACCAACATGTACACCAAGTTTGGTTGCTCTAGCTTCAAAATTGTGGAAAAAACCTGCGTTCATACAGACAGACGGACAGACAGACGGACAGACAGACGGACAGACAGACGGACAGACGGACAGACGGACATTTCACAAACCCAATATACTCTTTTTTTCCATTTTGGAAAACAGAGTATAAAAAGAGAAAAAACTCAGTTGATTGGCTAATTTTAAAGGTAGGTTATTAACCTTTTCTTTGGCAGGCAAAACCAAACAAATATCAAAGATAAATATCAGACAGAACTTATTGATCTATCAAACTACATCAAAGATAGAGCTGCACTTTAAGTTGTTTCATAAGCACAACTGTACCAATTCATATAATATATCATATATAAAGTCTGTTTTATATATCGTTTATACAAAGTATGCATGTTTGCTTCATTTAAACTTAAAGACAACTGTTTTTCTCAGTTATGACAACGCAATAAGAACGCAAACAAACGATCCAGAACTATGGAACGTGTATCTTTGTGGACAATCGATATTATCAATTGATACACGAGCACACAACTTGCAGTAAAAGGTGAAAGAAGCGTACGAATGGAAAAGAAAATGAAAAGAAAAATAAGACTAAAATACCTAAACTCAAAACAAATTGTTTACATAATTTGCCCGGGTCAGTGACAACCAATGCGTAAAGCACACTGAGCGAAAAATATACATATGTTCAATTAAAGCCTAATATCTGAAAATAGATAATGTTTACAATGCTATATTTGCATATGAAATTTGGCATCACAGCAAGGCAACATAAATAGCCTTGCATAAAATAAAAAGTTCTAGATTTTAAGCAGTTATGTTTAGTTTTTCCGGTTGCCACTTTCGGCCATATTTCGATAAATTTTCTTTATTTATTACGTTTACCTTTTTTTTAATGAACCTTCTATGTAAGAGAACTAACAAAAAGTTTTCAAATCTTAACACCACGTTTACTTTTTTAAATGAATCTTCTCTATAAGAAAACTAACAAAAAGGTTTAGAACTTTTTTCAAGAGAAAAATTAAACTATGCAAAGTGTCAAGATCTCTCAAGAGATTGAGTTGTAGAGCAGAACTTTGTAATCCAAATTTTGATAAATTGAAATTGAATTTATGATCTAGAAATCAGGGTTTGTCACAATATATTTTCCTGAAATTTTGTATCTAAACTAAGAACTCAAAAACCCAAAAAATAAATAAACAATATTTTCAAAAAATCTTGAAATTAAACAGAAAAACTTGTTTTTTTATACGACACAAGAGTCAGATTTTGACAAAAGATATTGTCATGAAAATTGGTATCTTAACTGAGGCATCTAAAACGCATCCAAAATATTTGAAAATTCTTCAATTCAAGCCCATTTAAGCTTTTAAAATGAGTTTTCTTTTTGTGTATTTTAGATATGCTTGTAGTTAGATATGTCTAGGGCTCATTGATAGTCCAATTGGGCAGCGTTTGGCAACGTGCAATGCCTGCACAATTGACACACAAAAATACAGCAAGAAAGCAAGAAAAAAAAAAAAAAAAAAATCAAATAGGTGCAACTATTGTGCCAAGTGTTATATATGGTATATACACACACACATGCTTATGCACAAATACCTATACATACATATATAAGTATAAAGAGCAATGTAATGTAATGTAATGTAATTAGTGAGGGTTTTGCAGCGCAGCGTCCAAATGTAATTTGCGCTTGTGAAATGTGTCTGGGCCTACGATTGGGGCCTGCTGTTTAGGGGTAGGGGTTGGGTTTGGGGTGCAAGTTTATAGGGTTGGGGCTTCACACGTGACCCAATGCTTATGCCACCTACACAATCCAAAGAAAGATCTGCCAAATGCAGAAAAAAACAAACGTTAGGTTTCACTGCGCGCTAATGAACCCGGATATATATATAAAAGAAATGATATGATATGATGTATATATATATATACTTGGGTGTTTATATATATTAAACATGCACATATATTGGTGCCACGCATTTCGTATTGAACTGGAATAACAAATACGAAAATCGAATTGAAATTGAAATTCAAATTCAAATTCAATTGCATTGCATATATTTGAAACGAAGACACAATTGAAAGAGTTGTATTTGCTTTTGATTGAAAACGTTTAAAAAAAAAAAGGAAGACAAGAAAATTCTTGGCACTTAATGAGCCACAACAAAACAGCTACTAAAACAACAACAACAATTGCCATAAACGCACTTCAAGGTACATAAAAGTAAAATAACTACAAAATAAAAGCAGAGAAAAACATTTTTAACGAGCTACGCATTGGAAACTTTTTAACGCCATATGCTACAGTTGGAAAATGGACTCTCTGTGTGTGTTTGTGTTTGTGTGTGGGTGTGGCTGCAACTTGTGGGTGAGTGGGTGGCTTGGGTTGATGGTATGCTTAGTGGCAGAGGTAACAGCAGCTGGGGTGTGTCGTGGGCGTGACATTTACCTTTGCATTGTACATTGCTGTTGCTGCTGCTGCTGCTGCTGACGATGTTGTTGCTGCTGCTGCTCCTGACGAGGATGTTGCTGCTGCTGCTGCAGCTGCTGACGTTGACGCTATGGATGAAGATGAACTTGTTGTTGATGATGTTGTTGCTGATTCGAGCCAATTTTCCGGTTTCATATGTATGCTGTTGTGGGCGGTTGAATCCGCACAAGCCTTTTTTACAAGAGTTTTCAAAAAATGGCTCAAGTGTTGCACTTGAGTAAGGTCGCGTGGCGTTGCGTTACAGTCAGACAGCTGGTGACAACTTTTCAATTGCACTTGCACTTGACGCTCTTCTTCTTGCACTTGTTGTTGTTGTTATTATTTGCTTATTGTTATCTTGATATTTTCTGCACTTGCACACAAACACAAAAACACCGTCTATAAACGTAACGAAACCGCGAAGTAAAGCAAAAAAACTCTCTTCTCTTTATTTGATTTTGTTTGTAGTATTTTTATACGTTTTTTGGCACACACGCACACAGCTGCATTTTAGAGATAGAGATAGAGAGAGCGAGTGAGCGAGGTAGAGAACAGGCGGCCAACATATGTTAGAAATAACGGTTGTCGGCAGAAGCTTCAGTTGCAGCAATTGTTGCTGTCGAAGTGGCTGTTGTTGCTCTTGTTGTTGTTGTTGTTGCTACTGATGCTGTTAGCAAACATATGTTTGAATAGCCAGGCACGTACGCAACTCTTCAAGGGTCGACGTGACGTGAAAGCAGGAGAGGCAGTTAGCTAGATAGAGAGCGAGTGTGTGTGTGGAGAGAGAGCAGGAGCAAGTGGTTGTTACCTATGTAACGGTATATCAAAGCTGTCTTCTAGAATGTTCTTGAGCGTTGTTCTTTCGACGGACGTCTTCTCTGCTTCCTATTTAACTACGTATTTGAACATATGTATATGCGACTTGGATCCTCTCGTCTGTTAAACAGTTTATAAACTGCTTTTTTTGTGGCACAAATTTAATGTATTTAACTTGTGGCATAGATATTGATATCGATGCTGTTGCTCTGCCTCACTAGATATATATATATCTCACTCTATATATAAGTGTATATGTGTGTGTCTGTTACTCTATTTGATATATGAATAGTATTTTTGTGCGGGTCCGCTGTGGGCTTGTTGGGGCTTTCGTGCGCGGTCACTCTCGTTGAACGACTGAATTCAACGGCAAACGTTGGTGGCATGAAACTTGACTAAGCGTCCCCAAGCTAAAAGGCAATTGAGTGGAAACACAAGTCGCTACCGCAACAGCAGCAACAGCAGCAGCCGCAGCCGCAAAGCTCTCAAAAGCACAATTGACTCAAAAATTGAGTGAAAAGCAGAACAAAAACACAAAAAAAAAAGTAAAACAACAAACTTGTCAAGCATTGCGGTTGCTCTGCTGCGCTGCTGCTGCTGTTGCTGCTACTCTTGTTGTTGCTGCTGCTGCTGTTGCTGTTGCTGCTGATCCCATTCGAAAGTTTAATTATATTTGCGCCACCGACACTAGTTGCTATGCTGCCAGCTTGTTGTTGTTATTTGGATTTTCGAAACCGGCAAGACGCAAACAGCGGCAGCGAAGTCGCAACGCTGCTGCTGCGTCGATCGGCAAAGAAGCAACAAATTGTACACGCTCATTGTTATGGTGCTGCTCTCAGTGTTGTATTGGTATTGGTGCGTTTTGTGCTTTGCGCTTTGGCTTGGCGGCAAAGGCAGCACAATTACGTCAGAAATGCTCACACACACACACATACGCAGTTAGGATGCAAAGCTTTGCACTAAAAGTTTTCTTATACGAATTTCGTGCGCCGTTCTTTTTTCAATACATGCGCGACCCAATCACACACACACACACATACGCTGCGGCCCCCACACTAACACACACACAGACAAAAAAGCTGCACCGGCGAACAAAAAAGCGAGCGAAAACAAAAATCAAATTAATTAGAAATAAATATTGTGCACACGCATACACACACATGCACACACATATGCATATAAAGACGTGTGTGTCTGTGTGCGTAATTAATGCAATTCACTTTAAAGCGTATCGAAATGGCAGCCACAAAAAAAAAAATAGCAACAACAACTACAACGACTACAAAAAAGCTCTCAAAAGCAACTGTAAAAATTGCAAATTAAATATTTTTGGACTTTATTTTTTTTTAATTATGTTCACTTTTGTCGCCTGCAGCAATATTTAAAATGTTTTCTTGCTTTTTAATTGCAACAAGTTGATTATATTTATAGTTTTTTTTTCCAGATATTCAAATTGTTTTTATTTAAATGTTCTTATATGAAATTGGTTCAATTCTCATTGAAAATTCACACATATACGCGTATACGCAGTGAGAGCATCAAAAAAGAAACCAATCTAGTATTTATGCCGATTCGAGACATTAAAACTTTGACATATGAGAGAAACTAAGGGTATTCCTGCAATAATTAAGAGATATTTAAAAAAAAATTAAATAATGTATCAGAAACTTAAATAAAGAGAAAAAGTTGAAAAATCGGTTTTACACTCGTTAAAAAAAAGGTTTTCAAATCGAAAGTTTACAGCTATTATTCCCAACTAAAAATAGCTTTGCGTATAAAAACTGTAGTTTTCAAGCTACTTTTGTAACCTAACAAAGCAAAAAAACAAATTAGCTATATTTCTACGATAGTTATTTAAACTTGATTTAGTCATTTCCCATGGCAAACTTATACAAATTTTGGTGACATGCGTTGCCTGACTGTTCGCATTAGCTAATTAATCATGTGCTACCTACTTATTTACCATAATTAAAATCACACAACATATAATATATATAAAGACTGTAAATGACTATACTTAAAAAACGTCAAAGTCAATGGCAAATGAAAAATTGTTAACAAATTCTTCAACTTGGCTTAAGACACAATTTTTATTTTTTTTTGTAATTATTGTGTGCGTTCAGCAGTTAATTTTGATTGGTGATTGTTGAATGAGTTAATTAAGTTGCGATTCTTTCATATATAGATTTCTAATACTGATTTCTAAGAATTGATAGTATTGTGTTTTTATAAGAAATAGACATGCTTTCAGTTTGTCAAATCATCGCTTTTAAACGTGGATAGGATAGAAACGGGTTTAGTATTATATTTATTTACTAATTTCAAAAGTTAAGTTCTTCTTTTAAAATGTATTCGAACAGCCCTAATTGTAAATTATTTAAAATAGGTTGTGTATTTCAGATATTTGAGCTATCAGTAGCAACAAACAAGCACGGCAAACAAACAAACATCATAAAAAATAGCACAGGATGCATTTCTAACAATATTTATTTATGAGGTGGAAAGAGGGGAAGCGCTTTTTTATCAGAGTTTGTTGCCCAACGTTGCCCTTGGCAACAAAAAACGTCGTGAGTTATAACTTTTATAACTATTTTAGATAACCATTACCCATTCTCCATCCAAGAATGGGTATAACAAAGTTGTGCCAGTGTATGTAACACGCAGATGAAGAGATCTCTGATCTCTCTGAAAATGACAAAGGTCTGTCAAGACTATAAGCAGGGGCGGATTTGACTATAAGAAGGGGTGGATTTGAATATTTTCCCGTCCTGGGTCTCACAAATTTTTATTTTTTGCAACTTATAAAAAACGAACAATTTGCATACAGCTTTGTTCCGCAACATTGCAAAACTTCAAACTATACATGAGGCATTCTATTCATTCATTCTAAATCTGCCCCTGACTATGAAAAGCTTAAAATTGTGCATACTCCACACCAAACTTAACTAAATTCAAAGAACAAACGAAATACAAACACACTTTTTTAAGACGTGGTATCTTTTAGTCGAGCACACTTAACAAGACCGTTCTTAATTGTTTTTCATTATTGTTGCTGTTGTTGGGGCGCAACGCTAATTGCAATTAGGCCGCTTGATGACGTTGCCTGCATTGACACGACACGTGCCCAAGCAAAAAATATATAAAGGTACAAGAAAAAGCAAGAAGAGAGGGTGAAATGGAAATGGAAATAGAAATAGAAATAGCAAGCAAAGTGCAACAATGCAAACAAACAAAACTTGAGACACAGAGAGAAAGACTAGTATAAAAAAGACGGAGAATTTGTTGTGTTTTTTTGTTGTAGTATTAATAGTTTTGGCTTTAAAGCCAAACAAACGCAGCAGATTCCTTTGTTTCATGTGTTTGGCGCATGTGACTGGGGCGTTAACTAAATATTATAAATTACGTTCTAAACTAAAAGTGGAGCTTAAAGAACAAATACATATAGACATACATAATAACAACAAACCAGTAAGAACATTTATGCACAGATTGCCGAAGATTAAATACTCTCCTTTTTGATTTCGTTAAAACATGAACTTAGTTTAACATGTTGTTTAGTTTTTTCAGAACAACTTTTCAAAAACTTAATATTTGATTGCGATCGTCAAGTAGGATACATCGTTTTACTTCTTTCTTCAAAATTATATTCTGACAAAACTATATATTTCTAGTAGGTTCGAAATCGTTTCTTTGAAGCGCAGTTACATAGTTTGTATCAATTTAAAATACCCTCTCTTCAAAGGGTATTAAAAGCAACTGGCCACAGAACAGTCTGTCTGTCCGTTTGTCAGTCTTGTCTGAGTTGTTGTCTGCGTGTTTGCGCAGAAAAAAGACCTTGCTTTCGATTTTCAAAAACGCACATACACACACTAGCACACACACACACACACACACACACACACACACACACACACACACACACACACACACACACACACACACACACACACACACACACACACACACACACACACACACACACACACACACACAAGAAACGTTTAAATTGCTATTTTATGCACTGAAATCTGACTATGGAATACCAACAACCAAAATTGCAAATAAAAATTAATTTATATAAAAAAAAATAATAATAAAAAATTAAAAACAGCAGCAGCAGCCGAACAAGAACAACAACATTGGACACTTTTTGATAGATACAAAGCAAAGTCATTTATAAATTGTATCAACGCTTTTGCCCCAGTGACGCCCCATTCTAAACACACACACATACACATACCGACACCCCCCCTTTAAATGATCCCCGTCGTCACGCCTCTGTCATTGCCTGTACCTCTCTGCTTCTCTCTTGCTGTCTCCATCTCGCTCTTAACCGCAGACAGTCCAAGTCCAAGCCCAATTCAAGCCAAAAAGCACAATTGCAATAACAACAACAACTGCAGCGTCTCGATAGCAGCACGCTTGACTGCGCTAACGTTGACGTCGACGTCGGCTTGGGCAGCAAACGGCAGCATCGACGGCAGTCGCTGTTGTTGCTGTTGTTTGTAGAACTTGTTGGCTAAAATGTTTTAGTTATTTATACCCTGGTAAACTATATCTAGTAAACAAGAGCCGGTAAGTTATCGATTTTTATATTTATACGATATTTATCGTTTGATATTCACTATTTTTAAGTTATCGATTACCTATTATATTCAGCCAATTTTTGAATAGCAAATAATCGAACGATGATGGGATATGTTTAGACCGTCTGATAGCTATTGATTTATAATTAACATAATTTTCAATATTTATCGATTAATATTTGACTGTTTGTTAGCTATCGACTGATTATATAAAAGAAAAAGACTATTTCTTAACAGAATTGAATCAAACGAAGATGAACACACTTCGACAGTTATCGATTAATATTCTACTTTTTATTTGTTGTCGATTGTTAATAATAAAATTAATATTATGAGCAGAATAAGATCAATTTGAATAGAATGTAGCGATGAAGGAAATATTAAGACCATCTGATTATTATCGATTTATAATTAATAACAATTTCGAGTATCGATTGATAATATTGAAATTCATACTATGAGCAGTATATGATCAATTTGAATGTTATAGAATCAAACTATAATGGATATATTAAGACCATCTGATAGTCATCGATTTCTAACTATTATGTTTAATATCGAAATTCAGTGTCGAATATAGATAGATACACAGACAAAAGCTATACGGCTTGTTTCAACTTTAATCTATTCGATTTTATTTTTACATAGATGAGCCCAAAAGTTACCTTTCAGAATTCTTTGAAATTGATTTTTGTTTAAAATATACACTTAATTATTACAGAATATCTTCTAGTCGAGCATTAATTCGCATTGTGCTGCATTTGTTTACTTTAACTTATTGACTTGGCTGAATTGTTGCGTTGCGTTGCTTTGGAGTTGCTCTTGGTCTGCCCTGTTTGGCCTATGCCAGGTTAAAAAAGACACCTTTCAAGACTGGTTTAGTTATTGCCTGCACACACACTAACACACAGTTACACACACTTACACACATACAATTTAGCTGTGGTTGTGCCTTTGGCTGGCTTCTTGTTACAGCTCATTTGATACAGACTTCTAAAAGGCACCAACTAAATACAACAACTAATTCTTAATGCAATATGTTTGTATGTATGTTTGTATGTGTGTTTGTATGTGTGTTTCTTTAAGTTGGGTGTTGGCTGCAAAACTATTTTTGTTGTTGTAGTTACAATTGCCAACAAGTTAGAAGAATGTCGTTTGTTGTTGACTGAATGCAAAGTGAATTGTTCAAATGCTTCAAGTTGCTAAGCGACTCAAAAAAGGGAGTGTATTTCTTACAATGTGCTCAATCATAAAGTTAAACGTAAACAGTTTGTAGAAAGCAAAATACTTTTTAACATAGATCTTAAGTCAGGTTTACTGGCCAAGAATCAGTTGGCAAATCTCAATAAAGCCTGCAGCTGGCTCATTGTTCGGGCTTAAAGAGTTATTATGCAACACACAGTTAATTATATTGGCTTTATGCAAGAATTTCAATTGCAAAAAAAGTGAAAGTCAACAACAACAACACACACACACACATACAAAGAGACAATCTCTTATAAACTACGTATACGCAACGTTGTTTGCCACGCACAGTCGTGAATTGTCTGAGTTGTCTGCGTCTTTTGGGGGCAATGCTTGTTGGCAACGTTTAAAGCGCATCCTGAATTCCAGACACGTTGCCAAACAAATTTACGAGCCAAGAACAAACGTGCAACGAACAGCAACAACAATAGCAACAGAAACGACCTTAATTCTGTGGCAACATCAGCAAGCAACCATCGTCAAGTAACGACACCAAGGGCAGCGACAACTCTTGCTACACTCAAAGAATTCTTAATCAAAAAGTACAATTTTTATTGTTACCTAGAAAACAAGATCAAGAAAATTAAAATGCAAATGCAATGTCAGCTTATAAATCAACTTTAATCAAAAGAAAGATCTGCAGCAAGTTTTGAATAACTTGTTTATCTGTTTATCTAAGCTAAGATTTTTCTTCAAGTGTAGTTTATAGAAAACCCTATTAGAATGGAACTGGTTGCAGCAGCTGCTTTTGGCCGTCTAAATTGTGTCCTAACACTTGGCGCAACGCCTCCGTGGCATGCAGCAGCCTCCGTTAGGCGGCATTAACGAGCTCGTGCGGCGGCTGCCTGCCACAACGCACAAGAATTGCCATGAACCAATTTGATAATACACACAACACAACACACACACACATACACACGCACAACAATTATTTTTGCTGCCGTTTTTTTTGAGGTTCGACAAAAAAAAAACATAAATTGAAAGTTGCCGTCAACATTTTGTGGCGCATTTGAAAAATTGGCGAAGCATGATGAAAAATATATATTAAATGATGCCATAAAAGACTCCACCCCAAAATCTCCTGCGATACCCAACCTCACCCATATCCCTTCTCACTAAACAAATGGCGTGAAATTGATGTCCTGTCGTGTTGCTGGCGTCACTGTGCCACAGTTAAATCCTAAATCAACATCAAGTTAAAGTAAAATATGTTTTTACTTTTCCAAAATGCTCTTTCTAAATTTTCAGCTCTCAAAACTTTGTCAAAATAAGTATAAAACTTTACTTCAAAACTTTTTCTAATCTCTTGACTTGTTAAACTTTGACTTTGGAAATACTCTTCTCAGGTTTTTAGCTTCTAAAACTGTGTCAATTCACTTGCAGAGTGTCTTTTTGATCAGGGTTTGTTCTTTAGATTGATTTTCAACTCAAAGTTTATAACTTTTTAAATATAAGTTTTAGTGAATAATATAGTATTTCAATATTTGTCGAATGTATATGCCTTATGAGAGTGCACATACCAAATTTGGTAGCTCTAGCTCTGTTAGATGCCGAGTTCCTATAGACGAGCAAACGAAAGGCAGTTCGAAAAAAGCTTAAAGTTAAGTACCTGGATTATCTTCCTTATGCCTGTCATACAAACAGCTCAATATGTTACTTGGCTATGTACATCAGTAAGAAAAACGGTGCGTCAGTTGAAAATCAAATCAACAATTTCCTGTCTGCATTTTGTGTGGGCGTCCAAGTGCAAATGAGAGAAAATGATCGCAAATTGTTGATAACCATTTTAATGCTTATCAGCATGAACCAAACACACACACACACACACACACACACACCCACACATGACTTAACTTGATTGAGAGTCCTCCTTGCTGCCACTCTATTTACAAAATCGGTTTCTAAAAATAGAATAACTCGGCTGCATTCTCATACCTTTTTGGCTTGGGCGAATTTCAGCCAAAAAGAAATGCGCCAAAAACGAGAGAGCGAAAATAACCGGACAAGAAGCAAAAAAAAAAGGAAAGTAAAACAACTTTTTTCATGGCCAAAAAACAAGCGCATGAATATCAAATGCTCTTTCGGGGCAAAAGCAACACTTATTTCGACACAAAAAACCCAAATATTGCATTATTCCAAACTTACGCTCAAAAGTAGACATATGCACCAAAAAGTTAACAAATTTCGTATAATTCATTCAATTAAAAAAATAAATTTGATTGTGTTATTATTGAAAAAGTTCAAATTGAAATGCAATAATTAAAAAACAAGCCAATTAATAAAACTTATCCCAAAGTCTCTTTGCTGGCTTTTCCAACTAATCACACCACATTCAAACAAACGAAAACGAACAAACAAAAAGTATAACATTATTTGCATATTTCATTTTCATTATAATCGATTTGCATTTTGGTATAAATGTTATTATCACAGATCAACAGCTAATTCTCAAAACTTTAGCCTAATGTTATGCACAAGTAGTAAAAATAAACCTGATTTCCAGTTTAAACTGGCTCAAACAAAAGGTCGCACATCCAGTCAAATAAATATTGTTGCTTAAAAATAAAACAAACAAATCAAAAAGTAAAATGAAATGGAATGAAATACTTAAAAAGTCTATGCAATTTTAATTGATCACATTGTGGGTTAATTTCCGAGATAATTAGAGATTATGAAAGATGAAAAAAAAACACGCGATATTTTGTTGAATACAAAAAAACTTAATTATTCTAAAATAATCGATTGTAGCATTTTTCGATTAAATAAATATAGTAATGTAGTATTAAACAATAGTTGGTGTTTTCATTTAGATCTTTAATTGTAGTAAGTTATGCTAAAAGAATCGATTATCATTATAAACGATTTCATACAATATCATCGATAATATTTCGATTAATTTGGTTGCATACGAATAATGTATACAAATTAAAATAAATCGATAGCAGCTGTATTCTATAAAAATATAATAATAATAATCGATTAGTATAACCGTTTTCATAAAATATAATCGATGGTATTTATGGTTTTTATATAATCAATGATATTTTGATTAACTTGGATGCTTATTAATGTAAAATTATCCATTGTAGCACATTTCGATGAAGACACATTTAATAACGGCGGTAAATTTATATCAACATTTGAAATTTAAAATTATTTTTAAAAATTCGACTGCAACAGTTCTCAGGCTTATCATACAATCAAGGCTACTTCGATTAATTTTGATGCAAATTAATATAAAATGATCGATTGTAGCACATTTCGATTAATTAAACCTTCAATCGATTGGTAATCAATTAATTTTATTTAATAGTAGCTACATTAATTATACAAAAGTAATAGATTGTATCAATATTCGATTTATTAAAAGTACAATCAATGATCTTTTGATCGAAGCGGTCGATTAACATCGCAAAAAGTGTATTTGTTGCAGGACAAAACTGAACAGTAGCTCCTTCTTAGGCCACACAGCTCATCTTCAGATGCCTGGATGATGCTGACCAAAGCCAAAGAGCTGCAAAGCTTTAATGATGCTTGCTGTAATGAAAAATCGATGTGCTCTCCATCAACCAACACCATGGCTCTATCTTCATTTTCATCTGCGGCTCAATGGCTCGGGCTCGATTAACAGCGACAGCAGCGGGAGGAGCAGCAAAGGCGACAGCAACAGCAACAGCTAAACCAAGTGGCAACCAATGGAATAACCAACGGGCAGCCGACAGGCGCCCACGCTCAGCAGCAGCAGCAGATGTAGCAGCCGGGACAATTTTGTGGTTAGAATATGGACGACTGGCAATTGGAGCATTTGGGTATGGGTTGCACACACGCACATGTAGCATGTGGCATGTGGCGCCTAAAGCCTTGTAATGGGCGTGCCATGTGTTGGTAGGTGCCCAACACGCTGGCGCCCCACTGGCGTCGTTCTGGGCGTAAAAGGGGGGGGGGCGTGGGCGTGGGCGTGGGCGTGAAGGGGTGCGCATTGCCAGCAGCAGCGTAAATATAGCATTCAATTAAACGTAATTTAAGTTAAACTATTGCATGTGACGCAAAGTGTGAAGGGGTGTGTTATAGTGCTGGCAGAATAACGATGTTATTTGCCAAATATCGAAGAAAAAAAGTATCATAATAAACGTGCATAACGTTACGTTATGGCTTAAACGGAAGTACTATAAACAAAAACCAGGCAACAGTTGCCTTGGGCTTTAAAGAGCCCCTGTCGTATCTTATCTGATACGTAATAAGTATTACTCTTTGTTTTAGATACTACTATAAACCGTGTAGGATACACAAATGATGTCTATCCTTTACGGGTGGGTGGTTAGTTGGTTAGGACGCCCACGCGGCAACAAAAAACTTACGCATGCCTGACGTCATTGTGAATGAGTCGCGAAAGTTCCACAAAACGGCAAACTGCGTCATTCATTCATTCCAATTGTCGTAGGTTGAAATTTGAGGGTGGGCCAAAGCTTGCAATTCATTCATAAAAATGTCGAGGGAGAGTGAAAGAGTGAGAAAGTGAGAGAGAAAGCAAGAACAAGAGATAGCTTGATTGGTTGGTTAAGCGTCGAGTCCTTTGTTGACCTTTGTCAATGCTCAAGACTTGAGTGATAAGCCTACAATTGTTTTGAGTGAAAGCTCAAAGCTCAGCTGCGCAGAACAAAGCAAGCACTAAAAGTGAGAAAGAGAGAGTGTAAATTGCTGAGAGCGTGTTTTGATTAATGTGCCTGTGTGTGTTAGTGTATAGAAGAAGATGCAATGCCAAAGCCTAAAATCTAACCAGCGGCAAATTGACCTTTAAGGCAGAAAAACCATTACAATTTTAGCCGGCCCAGGTACAAGCTCTAATCAGACAATATTGTTGCATGCTAATCAGCGCATTAACCGTTCAATTTATGGGCTAAGCCAACGATGAACCAAACAGCAACAATTGAGCTGAAACCCTGGCTTATATCGAGAGTTGACAAGAGGAGCAACAACAGCAGCAGCAGCATCAACAGCAGCTCGCATTTGATTTCAAGGTTGACTCGAAATGTCAAAATTGCAGATGCGACGCGCAGCAGTTGCCAATACGAATCAAGTTTGCACCTTGGTTTCAAACAAGACGATATAAATGAGAAACGTAACGAAACCAAATGAAACGAGTTCCCACAAAGAGCATTAGAACAGACAGACAGACAGACAAACATATTCAACTAATGTTAATTAAATGACAATAATAATGATGATAATGATGATGATCATCATCTTATGTGCAGTCAGCAGCAAGCATTCCAAACCTTTTCGATACAGTGGAGACGGACTGACTGACAAACCCGTATTATAATTTATTGTGTAATGATTGCAATGACTATCAACAAAATAAAACAACAATAACAACAGCAGCAGCAGCAGCAGCAACAATATGAGGCAAGAATGCAAAAGAAATCATTTTAAAGCTCGACTTGAAAATTTCCATGAAACATTAAAATATTTAGTTAATTTGTGTAAAATTGCATCTTCACCCTGTGAAAAAACGTACAGAAAGTGCATACAACAGTTTTTAAAAAAAATTAATCGGTTTTAAAATCAATATTAACAGTTTTGTAAAGTTCTGCAAAGTAACAATCTTAACATTGATATCTTGACAACTGACTCTTTAACTCGTCTCATATGCATTCATACTTCGTGCATACCCTACACATTCGCTCTGTAACTGCAGATTATAACGAGTATAACAAGTGTGCGGTGGCGGCGTCTTAAATGCAATAAGTAAAGCATGCAAAATAAACACACAAAAAAACAAGCAAAAAAAAATAAACAAAAAACCATATGACAATAATAAATATACAAAATACCGTTGCTTTTTAAAGCAGCACAGGCCCCACCAACAAAAGAACAACAACAAGTGTTACTTTCAAATAAAATATAAATAATTTTTTAGAGCTTGGAACTTGGTTTGAAAATTTTAGTTTGGCTTAAAAAGCTTATAATTTCTCCACTTTGCAAAAATAAGCGATATAGCTATCGATATTATTGTTGGTCACCATGGATACTGTTCAAATTCATCGATTATAATGGAAAACATTTAATACGTTACCTATGAAATTTGTTAATAATATCGACAGTTTTAGCTAGAATTATCGAAACTCTTGAGTGTGGACATTATCGGTGATATTTTGATTACTATGTTTGAGAAACATTTATATTTATTTTTGAGACTATTTCTCTTATAGGTACTATCGACAACAATAACTATCAGTATCATAACATACTATTGCTTTTCATTATGTTGCCTATAAAGTTTGTTAATAATATCGATAGTTTTATATACGACTATCGAAACTCTTGAGTTTATGGCTTTTATCGATACTATCGACAACACAAACTATCAGTATCGTAACATACTATTGCCTTTCTCTATGTTGCCTAACAAGTTTGTTAATAATATCGATTAACAAACTTGATAGTTAACAAGGACTATCGAAACTCTTTAGCTCATGATTTTAATCGATACTATAGACAGTATACTATTACTACTATTGCTTTTCATTATGTTGCCTGTGAAATTTGTAAATAACATCGATGGTTTTATCTACGACTATCGAAACTCTTGAGATACTATCGACAACACTAACTATCAGTATCGTATCATACTTTTGATTTGCAGCTCTCTTATGTGCTTATACATATAAATAAGCCGCATACAGGGCTAAGTATAATTTGAATCCAGGGCTGGTCCACTTGAGCTTATGCAAATTTAATATTGGCTACAAAAGTCACAACCTGTTGGCTTTAATAAGGTGGCCAAGGCAGTAAGGGGGGAACGTAGGGTAGGGTAGGAGTAGGAGTAAATGCCCATGCAATGCGCTCGTGGTCCACAAACCATTCGAACGGCATTAAATGCAGCACAGTGTACCAGTCAGTCAGTCAGTCAGTCAGTCAGTCAGTCAGTCAGTCAGTCAGTCAGTCAGTCAGTCACTCAGTCAGTCAGTCAGTCAGTCACTCAGTCAGTCACTCAGTCAGTCACTCAGTCAGTCACTCAGTCAGTCACTCAGTCAGTCACTCAGTCAGTCAGCTTTGGTGTTGTGGTTCTATGCACTACTCGCTGCTGGCTGGCTTAAAAAGTGAATGTCCACCAAAAGTCCTTGAAACCCGAAACCGATCTTTCCAGTTTACGAACTGAGAGTGCAGTCGCTGCTGCTACTGCTGCTTGCAACTTAGCAGACAACGAACTCAAAACTTGGACTTGCTGCCAAGATGGTGATGCTAATGCTGTTGCTGTTGCTGGTCAAAACCAATCCCATCCAATCTAATCCAATAGAATTCAATTCAATTCTACGTTAATCCTTTAACAGGCACCTGAACAAATTGCAAGTGCTACACAGCGAGAAAAAGTTAGGAATATCATGTTCAATTTTACAAAAAACTGATTTAGATTGTGTTCAACAATGTAAGGAACTGAAAATTGTGAGAAAACTTATTATTAATTTCATAAGACTCTTAAAAATGCATTCAAAATAAAGAAAAAAACTGAAGAAAACAAGTAAGAACGTGGAACGGGCTCTTCCGACTGCGATATACTCTGTTTTCTGTACGTTTAATAAATTAAACTTTTGTAAAGAATACTTATATACTTATAAACTGTCCTTAAATTTAGGTAAAGTATGTTTGTCTTCAGTTATCTTGAAAAACAAAATAGTTTTTCATACAAAAACTTATTTTTCAACCGATCGTTCCTATGGCAGCTATATGTTTTAGTCGTCCGATCTGGCCGATCTTAACACTTTGTCTGCCTATGGTATATACCAATATGTATACCAAGTTTGGTAACTCTAGCTTCAAAACTGTGGAAAAAAACTGCGTTCATACGGACGGACAGACGGACAGACACTCATTTCACAAAACCAATATACTCTCCGAAAACCGAGTATAAAAAATTCACAAAATCTTGTCTTTCATTTTGCTCAGTGTAAGCACAGCTACTTGTCAAGAATTTGGGTTGTTTTTGGGTGCGGTTTGCGAATTGGAAAAAAAAATACATAAAGTAGAATGTACAATATACAGATTACAATATACATATGTATTGATATGACATGACATCCTTCTCAATCTGTCAACACAATGAATAAAGTGAAGAACTTGATCTGTGGGCGGAGTAAATAAAACAGAGCGCTTCAATTATAGATCAATTTACATATATGAATATCATATGATATATTGCACAATGGAGAAGTTGAAATGAAATACATACATTTGTATATAAATATGTATATATATATATATATACGTCACAAGTACGTACGTAGAACCTGACCATAAAAACCAACGTAATGCGATTACAAAACCAACCAAAAAGCAAAGTGAAACAATTAAGCGGCACACAGACAAACGCACAACACACACACAGAGCAATCGAACGGGTCTGCACAACAACAAAAAATATATAAAAAATAAATTTGTATCTGTATCTGTGTTCATTTAACGAGCGTTACAGATAAATCAAAGTATTTTTTTTATTTTCGTTTTTTGACCAAAAACCGAAAGCTGGGGCGCAGTCCGCAGCCACCTGCATTGGATTGACATTGAAGCTGTTTGATTATATTGGATTGTATTGTAGTTGTTGTTGCTGTTGGGTTTTTTTATATATATTTTTTATATACAAATATATATATTTTGTACGCTTTTTAAGACCAAACCTACTACAAGTGTCTTGGATCTTGGCTTGTGCCTTTCATTTCTTGCAATTGCCGTTTTAATTTGCCCGCTTGACTTGGCTTCAAAAGTCAACTGCATACCTATGCAGGCAAATTTAATCAGCTTATATCGAAAAGTAAATGCTTCGAGTGGCTTAGTAATCAAATTAATAATATCAATATATTTGAATATTATGATAATATCTATTCAAAGGCGGCACAAATTGTGCTCAATAAAATATGAATGCATATCTTTCAAAGGAATTGTTTGCATATAAAAATATAACTGCATTGTAAATATAACTTAAAGCGATTAAAGTGGCCATGGAGATGCAAAAGTTTGGCAGACACATAAAAAAGCTCATGGCAACTAAAATTCTCATTATTCGAACTGATGAAAGTGCAGATTCACCAAAAACAGTATCAAACAAGAAGTTAAATGAACGTGGATATGCGAAAACTTTGCAAACGCACACTTAAAGCTCATGGAAACTAAATTTTTAATGAGACAAAAGCTCAATCTGATGAAGGCACAGATTAATCATTTATGACAGTATTAAATAAGTGCTTAAAGTGACCATGGTGTATCAAAAGCTGGCAGACAAAAAGCTCATGAAAACTAAACTGCCAATAAATTGCATGAGCTTAATTAGACAAAAACAAAATGTGATGAAAGTGCTGATTTAAATAAGAATTAAATAAGAGCTTAACGTGATTAAAGTAACCGTGGAGCAGCAACAGCTTTGCAGATACACACTAAAAGCTCATGAAAACGAAACTTATATTTAAACAAATACTCAAACTGTTCAAATTACAGATTAATCATGTATAATAGTTTTCAATAAAGTGATTAAAGTGAACATGGAAAAACGAAAACTAAGCAGTCACACTAAAAGCTCATGGAAATTACAACTGCAATTACTTACATGAGCTTAATTAGACACAAACTCAATCAGATGAAAGAACAGATTTAAATAAAAGCTCATGTAAAATAAACTTTTTATTAGACATAAGCTCTAACTGATGAAAGAGATAAACCATGTATAACTGTAATAAACAAGAGTCTCAAGTGAACAAACTAAGCATGGAAAAGCGAAAACTTAGCAGCTACAGACCAAAAGCTACTGAAAAGTACTCACATGCTCCAGCCTAATGAGCCAAAAGCACCAAATAATGAAAGTAAAGATTAATGAGAGAGAGATAAGCCTATCTTAAGCAACTCTCACTAAACAGCCTTAACTCTCACTCTCAAAAGCTTAAGATTTAATAAAAGTTAAAAGATAGAAGAGATGAGAGTGCAGGATATGGTATAAAAGGAAGTGAGAAACACTTAAGTTAATTGTGCCATATTAAAGATCACCTAGTCCCACAAGAACTTGAATCATATCCAAACTAACAATCTAAGTATATAAACATTTTACACTAAATAAGTCACATTTTAGTGTTTAATAAACATATAATTGCAACAAGTAAGTGCCCTTAAAAAGCCGCTAGGGTCAAACAGGTGTTGGACATGTTTTAGATACTATATTTACCTTTCGAAAAAAAAAACTAAACAAAAAAAATAAAATCGTTATAAAAACCAATTAGACGCCTGAAATTCCAGGCTTGCAAGGCACTTTACTCATAAATACCCATAATAAACTAAACCTTAATTACTTGACGCTGCTTTAACAAACAAAACAAAAAAAAAAAACAATATAAAATAGAAACATAGAAAACAAAATAAAAAATTGGTATAAGGTCTTTGCAAAGACGCATTCCAACCAAGGCACCACAGCGAACCACTTCAGTTGATGGTGCTATGTGTGGTGTTGTAACCCATCAAAAAATAACTCTATAAAACTTTGTGTAAATTATTGCGTGTTTGGCGTTTTTTTTGCGCATTAGCGAATTTAGTTAAAGAAAACGTTGAAAAAATGACGCGTAAGGCAAGCAAAACAAAATATTAACAATAAATCAATAACAAAGAGATATAAATACATAAAAGTGCTGTTAAACTAGCGATTGCAGCACCAGCCAAAAGTTATAATAGTCTTTCGATTATATCGATAGTCTTAATTATTCAAAGCCAAGACATTAAAACAATAAATTGATATCAAAAATGAACATAAACATAAAGATAGCTTCAATAAAAGTTATAGAAAACATAAATAATCAATCATGATACTTATCGATACTATCGATAGTTACCATCATCAATAGATTTGAGTCATTATGGTCCGTAGATAATATATATACCACGAAACTACTTTAGAATTTGAAATTATGCTCACAATCTAAAAATAAATCAAGCAAAAAAACTATCGATAGCGTAAAAGCTATCGATTAAATCAATAGCAGCACTAAAACTACATAAATGCTAGATAAATTTGTAAATTATATACTTAAAAACTACTTTGCGATCACTGAATATTGTTTAGGAGACGCTAAAAAGCGTTCCAAGAAATACTCCAACGGAACTCAAAACGGAATTCAAAAAACGTTTTCAACAAAAATAAAAATACAAAAATTACTGACAGTTATTGCAGTATATATGTATATATGTGTAAATATATATATTGTACATGTGTGTGTAGAACGACCTTGCCAAAGGCACTCTTCCGAACTCTTTCAGCTCTTCCAACTTCCAACTTCCAAGTCTTCATGGCAAAGCAGTCGCAATAAAAGAATTAGCGACGCTTAATGCGCAAGCGTAACTGAAAAATCACAACAACAAAGTAAAAACAGAAAAAATACAATACTATTTGGTTTTTTTTTTCTTTTATCACATACTTAAAGAGCTTTTTCAATAGAGAAGACAACAATAGCGGAATAAGCAAAAATGATTTGGAGTAAATGCGCCATTCATAAGTGGATTCTTCATAGATACAAGTACATATAGATGCATATATATACGTATCTCTGTATATCTGCATGATTTAAAGCTCAACATCCGCATTCTATGTGGCGCTCTAAATAGCTAAACAAAACATAAAAGAGAAGAAGCAATAAGAAAGAAAGAAAAAAACAAGTAAGAACGTTGCAGTCGGGCTCACCCGACTGCGATATACTCTGTTTTCTGTACGTAAAAATTTTTTTCTCCAATCTATCGAAGAGTTCAAATGGAGTCATACTGCAAAATTTGGGGTTTCTAGCTATAAGGGTGTAGGAGATACAGGTTTAGCTCATTTGCGGGGGTGGTAGTGGGCGTGGCATATTTTTTTTTGGCAGGTCGGTCAAGGGTATGGTCACTAGTCTTTATGTCAAATTTGGTTACTCTAGCTGTAAAACTGTGGAAGATATAGGTTTTTGCGGTTTGTGGGGGAAGGGGTGGGGGTGGGGGGGAGATCTTGACACTTTGTCTGCCTATGGTATATACCAACATGTATACCAAGTTTGGTTGCTCTAGCTTCAAAATTGTGGAAAAAACCTGCGTTCATACAGACAGACGGACAGACAGACGGACAGACAGACGGACAGACAGACGGACAGACGGACAGACGGACATTTCACAAACCCAATATACTCTTTTTTTCCATTTTGGAAAACAGAGTATAAAAACCGCTTGATTAATAGTTTGTTGAGGCAAGTTGAAGTTTTGATTTCAATGTTAATTGAAACTACGGATCGTAGTTAGCACGTGATTTCCATCTCACCAGAAAAGATGACTCAGTTAGTTCGAATTGCGCTGACGTTTATAGTTGAATGAGATACTCAAAAGCATTGGAGTTCAATTAAAACAGCAGCGTTATTTTAATGCGATTCGATGAAATTGAGTTTGAATTGAAAATTGCGAAAACTTGACAACTGACAACTGACTTGTGTATCTGTCAGTTTGAAAATGTTATGTACTTCAGGCAACCAGCTATTAAAATGATGCTTTTAATAAACATTTCTCAGCAAAAACTATACTTAGAAACCCACTACTTGCAAGTAGTTGAGCATTTTATTGTGTTGAAATAATGTTTGTAATATAATTATTAAGAGCTATTAATAAAACGTTTTTCTTGGAAGAGCATTGTGTTTAAGCACTTGTTCATGTATTGGTTAGCTGTGCTTGTATTGGTGCACTTTGAGCTAAAAAGCTTTAAGTGCTCTGATCTTTTCAAAGTTGTGCTTTGAGCTTATGAGCGCAAGTGTACGTGTGCAGTATGTGTGAAATTAAGCTGTAAGATGAACAAGTAGAAACAGTTTGGAAATTGTAAATACAGTTGAATAGATATTAAACTTAAGTTTCAATTAAAATTTAATTTTAGCTAAGATAAACGATAAATGTCAAGCTATCATCTTCACAAAGACCAGTTTATTTAAAAATATTCTTTAAATAAATAAGTATTTAATAAATAAAATTATCAATTAAAATTAGAATTTAAAGAGCACCCTATATATGGCTTAAGCCTAAAGCACAACTGTACCTCATCTGTGGCCCAGTTTGTATTCGAAAATAATATTAAATAATTTGGTCACATTATTTGTTATTTTTGATTTTTTTTTTTTGAACTGGCGTCAATTATATTTTAAATATAGTGTTTACGAATTTGGTGCGAATGTTTTTGTTTTCTTTTTTGTGTATTCTGCAAGTCACAGCAAACGGAAAAAACAAGCTAAAAACATATATAATAATAACCATCCATACATACTTATTATTATTGTTGAAATATTTCGATTTAACCTTTAATTTGTTAAGTTTTTGTTTTATACCTATTTGTTGTTGTTGTGGTTTTTTTGTTGGAAGCAGGGTAGACACAATAACAACAACAAAATAGAATTAGAAACTGAAAATTTCGTAATTAGCGGAAGTAACTTGTTTCACGCACAGACAACCATACACCAAAACAATAACAATAACAACAACAACAACAATAAATTCGGCATTTTTGTCAAACAACAATAATAATAGATAAAGAACTTTATCAGGCTACGTTGTTGACTATTAGAAGCAATTTGGCAACACTTTTGCCATCTTTTTTTGAAGCAACGTTCCTTAGAAATTCAGTTAACAAATGACAATTGAAAGTTTCGTTTGGTAATTTGTGATATCAGTAGAAAAAACTTCACAATTAGTTGGACAGCAACAGCAACAAACAATAACAAAAATAACACTAATATCAACAGTCCACAACTGTCAACATTTGACAACTGATAAGCCCTTGAAACTGATAAGCAGCCACAAATGAACCTTTTAGCTTTAAGTAAAACCTATCTAAAATGTGAACTGCAGCTGAAAGAAAGAGATCCATCGCCCTTGACATGTGCCGATAACTTGCACTGGAATTCTCATATTTCAAATCAGCAAACATGACCCGGACTTGGCTGAAGGCGGACTAGCTAAATGTTTCAGTTGCCAAATGATACAAGCCTAAAGCTTTTAGCTTAATTGAATGCAGTCAAATTAATCTTTCTTGAAGCTTTAAAACGTATTTCAAATTGATTGCACTGCAATGTATGTAGCTTTCAATACTATAAAAGCTTTACATCAACTTTAATGAGCTTTTAAAGCTGTTTCTTTGTTTAACCTTAAAATACAAACAGTGGAACAAGTTTGTAACTAAACTTAATCCCTTTAGGGTTTTAACACTTTGGTAAATCTTTAATTGTGGTCAAGTTAGTTGAGATTTTTGGGTCAGTTATCAGTTTAAACTTTTTATATTAGTTTCCCACGTCAATTGACGTAAGTTATTCAAGTTTTGAATTTATATTAAAGCACTGTATACAAAAAAGCTTTCATAAATCTGCTTTTTGGGCGAAAACAGCAATTAACCTTCAATTTTAGCCAGTTAATCAAGCTTTTGTCGGCAGTTAATTGAGCTTTCAGTTTAATTGCTTGCAGTCAAGTGCAAGTGTAACTTTCAGCTATTTTCTCTCTTTGAATTTTACTCAAATAGTTCAACTTTCAGCATAATTGGTCAAAGATCTTATATATGCTACTTTAGCTTCTTGCTGTGCGCAGCTGAACGCGTTTTCTAGTGTCAAAAGCTCACTTATTCAATGTTTTAAAGCACTGCTTGTTGACACTGCTTTGCAATGAGATATTTAAACCACTTCAAGTGGACACTTGATGCTAGTGTCATTGAAGCTAGTGTCATTAAGCTGCCGTAACACAGCCGCTTGCGCTTGTTGTTATTGTTGTTTAGCTTAGCTTAAATGTCAGCCAAGCCGGCTAAAGAGCGACAGCCGTGCATAAAATGTTAAATGTCTTTTAAATACCAATCGAAGCGCCTCTTTTGGGGCTCGTGTGCACGAGAAGCGCCCAGACAAATCTTCAAATTTTGAAAGTTTGTGCATAATTATTAATCGTTTTATAGCCGCTAAGTACACATATTATAAAAATAACAAAAACAAAAAAAAAGAGACAAAAATAAAAACAAAAAAAATTTAAACAAATTACCAATTTGCTATCAAAAGTAAAAAAAAAATAGTAAAAAAAAGACAACACGGCCGTCTCGCCTCTGCTTTGTAGCAACTTGCAACAGCGGCAACTATTTACAACAACAACAACAGCAGCAACAACGAGACGATTGCAAGTCGAACTCAGATTAGGCGAAAAAATTTGAAAGGTGCACACACGAATGCATTGCAAGCATTTTGAACAAAAAACTACAACAACTCGGTACGTCTATCTCTGTCTGTCTCTATCTGTCTATGTCTATGTCTATCTCTATCTGTCCGTCTGCTCCAACTGTCTGTCTTTAAGTTAAAACACAAACAACATCAGCAGCAACATTGTATGTGGCATACCTTGCATACATTGGCAACTATGTGATTAAATTGACTTCTTAACTTGGTCTTTACATCCTTATGATGAGTATTTTTGCGTTAATTCGACTAAACGATATTTCGATAGTTTAATATTTCGATAGTTGTAGTAGAACTTTGTGTTAACTTATTATTCTATTGGAAACTCGCTATAATCTACTGATTTTAACGCATTTGTGCGCTGGTAAGCTAACAATAAATCAGACAACCGATGGTTCAATAGTTTAATTAACTGAAAAACTAACGATAAATAAGTCGAAAAACTATCGATAATGTACAAAATTGATATTTTTACGCTATTCAGCGATGAACGCTTAAAATGGTAAGTTGGCTACACAATAAAATCTAAAATGATAATAGTTTTGGCAAACGATAGTTTCTATAGTAATACCAAGGGTTAAGGGTATTCACAACTATATGAAAAATGTAGCAAAAACTGAACTATCGATTGTGCAAGACAACTAAAATATGCTTCTTAAGAGACAAAGTTACAAACTAGCCAAGACATGTGAATTCAAGAAGCCTATTATTAAATTCAAATACTTAATTATATTACCATATTTACATAATACACGTAGGGAAACTTGTTCAGCTCTGACTATAATTATAATCTGTAAATTCTGTGGGTATCTAAAGAGAAAGAAGTTTTGAATTTTTATTTTGTGGTGTTGCTAGTTAGAAACCACAAGATATGCAAAAAAAAAAAAATAAAGCACACATAAATTATAGATTTAATTTTAAAAAAAGGGAATATGTGAATGATGCAAATATATGCATACATATATACTATATCAAACTTAATAATCAATAAATTGTTGTTTGAATAAATATTGATAGAGTCAAGTGTTGATAGACTTTTAAGTGCATTTGTTTTTCAAAATAAACCACTTAAAGAACTACAAATTTGAATCATGAGTTATGCTCAAGAAAACAGGTAAACACAGCTGCAAATAAATATTAAAATTTAGATTAAGATTTATGTGTTTCTATTTATTCTATACAATTATGAAGCCAGCTATTCTTATCTCTTTAGACACCGCAAACATTTCGAGCTGTTCAAATGGTATTATATATGTATGTACATATGTTCGGTGTTATCATTGCATTTTTAAATGTTTATTTTTGTTTATGTACATACTTATGTACTTATAATTATGATTATAATAAGTTTATTTTATTTGAATAGCTTGCAAATATTTATAATATATTTATGTACAAATCTATGCTTTTGTCTCCTTATCAATTGAAATGACTAAATAAGAAACAAATACCATACTTAGCGGCAATGTCAGCTCGGGTCAAATTGATGTTTCAGACTCAGACTCTATTCTTGTCTCTCACTCACTCAATTTCTTTCTCTTTCTCCCACTCTTTGTCGCAGTAATGGCGCTAATTGCGCTTTCATTGTTTTCCGGAACAATGTTCAAGTCTTGAATTACAAAAAACCTTCTTGTTAGTAGTTTTTTTTGGTCAAAGGTCAAATTGTTTTGTCATTTTTGTTTCTCTAATTACTGCTATTATTAAATTTCACTCAAGAAACTGAAGTGAGCTTTTAAGCAGAGCTTTCAATTTCAGCGCTTTTCAAAAAGTGCTGCCTAGTTTTAGGCTGGTTTGAACAATTTTGTTAAAACTTTTTTAGATGCATACTTTTGAATGCTCTCGCTTTTAATATATTAATATAATTTTAATTTAATTCAATATGCTTTAGTTTTTTATTTAATTTAAAGTTTATTTAATCTAAGCTTTGCATCATAAAAAAATTGGAATATCTCAAAAGCACAAATAATAATAATAATTAAATCAAATTGAAGTGTAGATAAAATAATTATCAATAAATTCTAACGTAAACAAAAATTGTGATTGTCTCAAAGACTCGATTATTTTCAAACTTTCGTTTCCAAGTAGAATATTTAAAAAATCTAGATAAGATATTTCTCGACTTTTGTAAAGAGATTGTCCAATTGTCAACAACATTTTTGTTTGTTATTTAATATCTAGTAATCTTTGTTATTATTACGATTCAATTATATTTCAAGTTATGAAACTTCTTCAGCAAATAAAAAAGACCCTGTCAGTCAACCGTTACTTTTCTTTTGAGCACAACTGTACTTAGATTTATAGAGGGTTCCCTAAGATATATACCAAAAAATATCCGACTGTCGAGACTTTTTCAACTCGTCTAATTAAAGCCGTGCGTTTGTTTTAGCACCTTTTTAAGACAATGTGCTGTCTTTTACGTTTGTTGACATAAAAAGTACTTCTACATATTTATTTTTTTCAACAACAACAAAGACACTTCAACAGATTGTCGCACTTTCTAATATTTTGCACAATTAAAGTGGGGAAATTATTTTTGTAAATGTTGACTAAATATTTATTATATTTATGGTTTTTACTGCTGATAGTGCAACCAATTGTTCAGCACCACAACGTTAAGCACTTGATAATAAATTATCATAATCATTATCAGTATCTGAGTTTCTTCAATTGTTCTGCTGTTTGCTGAGATTAAAAACAACACACACATCTGCATTTCGGACATTCTTTAAGACTATTTTTGACCATGTCAACAACAATTTTTTAAGACGCAATTTAGTTTCGAATGAAGTGCAAGTTGTTTTATTTTCAGGGGCGGAGAAAATGGTAAAAAATGCAATTTAACTCCAATCAGTAAACTTTTTATGCGAGATACCTGAGCAGAACATTAATATTTCGTAAATATCGAAAATTTAGCCAAGATATTAACCTTAAACTATAGATAACTCAACAGAATTCCAGGAGCGGAGAAAATGGTAAAAAGTGCAATTTAACTCCAATTAGTAAACTTTTTATTCGAGATACCTGATGCAGAGCTTTTATATATATTAAATATCGAAACTTTAGCCAAGCTATAAACGTTTAACTAGAGATAAATCAACTAAATTCAAACTCAAGTTAAAAAAAAAAACAACCTACAAAGGTTGGGGTGCAACAAAACAAATTACAAATCGGTAGCCTAACATTTGATGTGTAATTAAATTGTGTCGGTCGTAAATTTCATCATAATTATTTATGGTATATACTTAATATATTTTAGCATATAGAAAAAGTTTGTAAAAGAAATGAACGAAAAGTATATACGGCCAAGTGTTAGGCAGCTGTGTTTAAAATGAGATTTTTTGTAAAAGTAAAAAGTGTACTTTACAATAATAAGTCTTGTTAGCTTATTAAGTAGCGCGTACACCGATAAAAAAAAAAAGCAAATCAGTTATACATATATATTGTTTATATATATATATATATATATATATATATATATATAACTTATATAGCTATGCATACATTTGCACATCTGTAGCATGTTTTCATTATCGATTGGAGTTGCTTGTTTTGACGTAAGCGCCAAGTTTCAATATTTGCACTGCCTAACGTCTGTGCTATTGTTATTTTCTGTTTAATAACTTTTTTCTTTTTTTGTTATATTTTTATATTTTTTTTTTCTTTTTTTTTCATTTGTTTTATTGTTTAATGGCTCTGTTGGGCTTGTGTTTTGTTGTGTTTTGTTCTAGCAACATGGTGCTGATAAACACAACTAATAACAACGTAATATTATACAGGAGCTAGCGATGCATGAATCTTTCTACACTTTTATACAGACTAGATTAAAATCGGAATTATATATATGCACACATAGTATATAGTATACATATATCGTCATCCCGTCATTTATATATCTACACAAGTTTTTAAGTGTCGCCTATCTTATCTGCTTGTCAGTTGTTTCCGCTGTTCAGCTTTGCCACGTGTTATACAGCTTCTGTTTGCTTTCTAACAGCATTTGCCCCACTGTGCCTTCAAAAGCGTGTTTTTGTTTAACGTGAAGAGAGCAAGATAGTAAAACAGAGCGACCAAAAGAGATTAATGTGAATCACGAATATAATACATACAGCATTATTATTTCTACACATGTGTTTAACACGAGTATTTGCGGTAATGAAAATGTGTGTTAAGATTGTTTTTAAACTTTTTTTTTGTGAAGGTCGGCTTAGGAAATTGTGTTTGTTTTTTGTTTTATTTTGGTGTAGCATTTGTTTAAACTTTGGTTTTTAGTTCAATTATAGACATATTTTGACTATTTTTTATACTCTTGCAGAGGGTAGTATAAATTTTGTCACAAGGAGACGTCGCAGAATAGATACACATAGGTTCTTGATCAGCATCAACAGCCGAGTCGTCTAGTCTCTCAGTTTTACAGCTAGCTTCATGAAACTTTGCAGAGATGCTTCTGTTTGCTGCAGTTAGTACATAAGTCTAAATCGGCCAGATCGGACCACTATAACAATAGGAAAAATCCGTTGAAAACTTAGTTCTTGTATGAAAATCTGTTTTGTTTCTCAAGCTATCTTAACTACAATTCACTATTCTCTGTTTTAGTATGTTTCTCTCATTAAAATCGGGCAACTATAACGTATAGCTGCCATAGCAACAATCGGTCAAACATAAAGTTTTCATACAAACAACTTATCTGCAAGTGTATACAGCTTCTTTCTTTCTTCTTATTTTTTTTTCAGAAGTTTCGCTTTCTATACATATTCAAAAGATTATAATCAATTGGCATTTTTGAATCTATTTTTTGACTTTTTTTCGGACTTGGTGATTAGCTAAAATGTATCTAGTCGGACAACAAAACAAGTTTCCCTTTTTGATATATGCATATATTTAGAACAAGTTTCATCGCTCAGGTTTGATCTTACGAAAACAAAAAAAACAACCATTCAAATGATGAAACTGACGCACATGCTTTTTATTTTTGTTTTTTAACTATACAATTTTTCCACATATGCAGATTTATAGATTTTTATTAAAGACTTGTATATTTTGCATAAAACAACAACAACAAAAAATAGCAACAAAATACATCTGTTGGCATTTCTGACCAAGTTGATGTTTTTATTTTAAGTTTTCTGTGCACCAAAACAAGTTAAATTTCAATATTCAATTTAAATATTCCAAGGCTTTCCGATTTCCGGAATATCTATATATATTTGTATCTATCAATTCAGTGCTCATATGTCAAAGTCAATATAAAAATTGAAATCAAAACACAAAGATGGTCAACACAGGTCGTAAACGTAATGTGTCGATTGCTTGGGGCTTAAGTTCGCCTTAAATCTTGTGTAAATATAGCATGCAAAGTGCATTGATAACAATTCCCAGCTACAAAAACAAATATAAACAAGTGCAATTAGAGCTCATTACAAGAAGAAAAAAAAGGAACTAGAAAGATCGGGGGAATTTCTTATTAAAAATAACGCTGATAAGAAAAGTTTACCTCCGACAAATATATTGTATAAAAAATATAATAAATATATATAATAAATATAATAAATAAAATATAAATATAAAGATGACTAATTAAAGACAATAACAACAACACACATTCTCTTTTTCTTCCTCTCTATTTTCTCTTTTGTATTCTTATCACATAACTGCTTTTGTGCCATTAATTAGAGCTGCTTCCTTTGGCAGCGTTGTGTGTGCTGATTAGAAAGAACTTCTTCAATTTTTGTACTTTTTCAATGTGTGTGTGTATGTGTGTGTGTGTGTGTGCCAAGAAAACTACACAAATGGAAAGTTACGAAAGATTACCAGGAACATTATGATACTAACGTTATACATACATATATACAGTTAACAGTAAAGTCTTGTCAGTTACACAACCGTATTTTAACATTTCATGAGCTAGTCTTGCATTTCATCATTGTTATATAACTGTATCATCCGATTTGCAACGCAAATCTAAATGTCATTATTGCTATACTAAGTTTTCTTTATCGGTATACTTGAATGATTTTTAAATAGACTTGTCAAAGCAAACGAATCATACTGCTAAATATAAAGCCAACAAAATCTAAAAAAAAAGTTGTATCTGATTCAAAGCAGAACTTGTCTTGAAATATTTGAACCTGTTCTCATTTTCAAATTCAATCAAATCATCAATCAAATGTTCTGAATTACGAATTAGAAAAGCATGAATTCGTATTAGGTGTGTATTCATTTTCACTTTTAGACAGATTTCACAAGTACCAATTTTCAGTTTTGCATATGATTTTGTGAATTAAACTCACAAGACCTTAAACTGCTTTTGAATTTAATAAACGTCAAGCGAGAATCATAAGATATGAAATATAAAAGTGATCTATTGAAAGCAGCTCACTTTAAAAAAGCTTCCACAATCTTAAATAAAAAAAAAACAAATAAAATGTATTGTTTTTTTTGTTGATTAAAAATAAATATAAAAAAAGTAATCAAGTTAGACAGTAAATGTGTGCTTAGAAAATATCTAATCACAAAAAAAGAGAAACGCAATAGAAAAACTTTTGATAAACAAAAGTGAACTCAACTAAATAAATAGTTATGTATATTAATAAATTGGCTCTGCGTAATAAGTTTCTTTTTTGAGGGTAATCGCGCGATTTTTTGTATCAAATTTTGATTATTTCTTAATGTAGTTAATTTTACTAAAAATGTAAATTTCAAAATAAGCAGACAACATGTTAAAGAAAAAAGCAATGAAAAATACCAAAAATATTGGAAATATTTCTTAATGAAATAACACCCCAAAGTTGAAGCCTTACTTCATCCCAGTCGGGCCTTACTTCAGATTTGAAATTAGGGTATTATTTCATAACGAAATAACACCCCAAATTAGGGGCCTTACTTCATCACAGTTGGGCCTAGTTCCATATTTGAAAGTAAAGTATTATTTCATAATGAAATAACAGCCAAAAATAGGGGCCTTATTTCATTTTCTCTTTTGGGGCCTTATTTCCTTAAATTAGAAAACTCACCTGCATTATGGGATAGGCGAGGCGTCCTTTGCCGAAACGTTCAATGATGGTCAGCTTGGTGGCGGAGGCCATAACGCCAGCGATATTGGATGAGGAGAGTACGGGACGCAATGGCTGTACAATGGGCACAAAATCCCGATTACGTTCAGCAAAAGTGCGATCAAAGGAATTGCGACGATCGCTTTGAGAGCGTCTATAAGGCACATGATTGCTGCTGTTGTTGTTGCTGCTGCTGTTGTTGTTGTTATTGCTGTTGTTGTTATTGTTTGCTTTGGTTGCATATTGTGAGACACCCATATAGGATTTCGATTTGCGATATTGCTTGGCCGTATAAATAACAGTCTCCAGCTGAGCCTGATCGCCGCCGCTGCTGCTGCCGCTGCTGCTGCCGCTGCTGCTGACGCTGCTGTAGCTGGTGCTGCTTACTTCCGAGCTGGCACTGCTTGTGGAGGCGGATGAGGGCAACAGGGTGTTGTTGGTGGTTAAAATGGCGGGCTTGGAACATTTGGCACAGGGTACAGCTAAAGCGGCAGTCAACAGTTCGGCGGGATTCACTTTTGTTACGGCATTCTCATTATTAGTTGTTGTTGTTGTTGTAGTATTGTTGTTGCTGTTGTAAACTTTGTTGCTGTTGGTTTTGCTGCGATTGCTGCCGTCATATTGGCGCTGCTGTTGTTGTTGTTGTTGACTGTAGCTATAGTTGTTGTTGCTATTGCGTGCTAGTGGCTCAAAGAATAGCTGCTGCCTTTGGGGTCGTGCCTTTTTGCTGCTGCGTTGTGAGTGCTGCTGCTGCTGTTGTTGTTGCTGCTGTTGTGCTTTGTTGTTGCCATTCTTTGCACGCGGCGCAGCATTGTTGTTGCTGCTGTTGCATTTGTTGCTTGCATTTTTGGTCTTTTCATTAGTTTTAACTTGATTGTTATTGTTGTTGTTGTTGCTTTTGTTGCTTTGTAGCACCTGTGGTTGCTGCTGCTGCGTCGCCGGTTTGTCCTTGTCCGCCTTCGCCTGCTTGTTATTGGCTTTGTTTACCATGTTCACAACAATAACGTTTTTTATTTTGTTTTTTTTTTTTTCGTTTCAAACACAACTAAAACTTTCCTATTTTTTTAAATTTAATTTTTATTTGTTTTTTTTTTATGTCTTTTAAGGCTTCTTTGCGCTTTATTAAAAAGTACTTCTGTGCTTGTTCTATGCGCAATTGGCTTTGGCCGCTGCTTATTTTGTTGCTGTTGCTGCTGCTGCTGTTGCTGCTCTGCTGCTGATTCTGCTGCCTATCGGCTCGCGCTTGCTCTCTCTGCTCTCTTTTTTCAAGCACTTAACACACATACACGAACATAAACAGGCAGAGACAAATACACTTGCGCTCACCTTTTTTTTTGTTGTTTTTTGTTTTTTTTGTTATAGTTTTTGCTGCTTTTTTGTTGAAGCTTTCTGTTTTTAGTTATTGCCACGATTGTTGTTGTGCGTTTGTTATTTGATTTGTTTCTATTTTCTTTGGGATTTTTCTTCTTTTTGTTTTTGTTTTTGTTGCTTTTGCTTTTAGCGTTGTGTTCGATGCCGAGATTTTTGTATTTTTTTATTTTATTAAATGAGCTTTTGTTGTACCTTTGAAATACTTATAATCACAAAATTCATTTATTGTTGTTGTTGTTGTTGTTGTCTCACTGTCGGTTATATTTTGTGCATATACTCTTTAACTGCGTCTTCTCATCTAAATGTTTGCCCAGTTGCGCTGCTGCAGCCATTTACCGTAATTTTTAACATAATTTCATACATAGAAAGAAGAAAGAAAGTGAAGCAGAAATGAAAGAAATAAATTAATATTGTATTTGTTGCACACATTATTGCAAATATGTATGTATGTATGCATTCACACTTATGTGTGTACATACATACATACATTTGTACATATTGCAATGAAAACAATTTCATTTTGACAATTAGGAATATCTAACATCTTTCTCGCTATCCCTTTAGCGGCTTAAACTTAGCCCTTTTCATTTTTTATTTTTGTTTTGAACTTTTCGTGTTGTTGTTGCGTTGCCGCCAAAAGGTGGATCATCAAAAAATTATTGTTGTTGTTCTGCCCACGTCGTTTCCAATTCCAACGCGCAATTTCTATTACTTTCGCATCATCCGCAATACAACAACAATAACAACAAAACATTGCTTTGCCATTTTTGGCGTTCTCGCGTTCTCTCACTCTCTCTCTCTCTCTCTCTCTCTCTGTTTTGCTATAAGATGATGTAAGTTTTTTAAATGCGAACTGTACATATGTACATACATACATACATACATAAATACTTGTTGATATGTATTTATGAAAGCATGTTTGTGTTTATTATTTTCGTATCGGATTCTTTGGCATTTTGCAATGTACATACATACATATATGTGTGTATGTTTGTATGTATGCTTGTTTGTATGCATGTACTCACAATTGATTTTTTTATGGGTCTGACAAAGCGCCTAATTAGAATTAGTGTGCCATTAAGAATTGGGATTTTTATGCCATAAAGTGCAATATTGTTTCACATTTGAATACATGCATGCATAAGCGTAACCAAAGGAGGGAGGAAATGGATAGGAAGCAGCTGGCAACGAACAAAGTTTGTTTTAACCAAACCCAACTAAATTCCAACCGAATTCCAATTCTTAAGTGTCACAGAAATCTATAGAGATTTCGATTTTAAGAGTTTTTCACCATACAGACATAATTTTGTTTTAAAATACATTTTGGTTGTGTTTTCAAACAAAATTCTAGTAATTTTACTCGACCTGTAATATATATATATATAATTTGACTATATTTTTAGAAATTTCCTTGACTCCTTCGATGAAGTATACTCGCATTTTGATGAGGTTTCTTAAAGTGAATATTTCAACTTACTCAATTTGATCATTTTAGTTCAATTAAAGATTATAAAGAGTCAGAAGTTTGGTAAAAGAAATGATTAAAAGCTATCTTTATCGTGTCGAATATTTGGCCAATCGCTTCAAAGATAGACTTAATCCGAATTTGATCAAGTTAAACCAAACTATTATAAAGTAAAATATAACTTTCTATTGCTGAATATGGTTGAGATAGATGTTTAGCCAAAAAAAGTTCCTAAGTTAGCTTTACGATAAAGTGCTTCGATCCGGTCGGTTCCCAGTCGGTAGATAGTAAAAAACGACTCGAAAGAAACTTAATAAATGCATGATAATTTGGAAAATGCAGTTATTGTAGTTGGTTGCATTAAGTGACATTCTCGAGTTAAGTTCGACTGAAATACAAGGGAATTCACAAACATATTGATTCTTCGAAATTGAGTTGGTTTATTTACAGTATCGCAGCACCTAAACAATTCAAACAAATCAATCAAATGAACATGGTTAAGTTATTCCCCATTGGCGAATAAACGTCAAAACAAATGAGTCAAAGTCAAAGGAATATGATCACAAATAATTACATTGAGGTATAATTACTTATGGAAACACACCTTGGAAACAATGTACATTATTTGAATGACTCAAATACAGTCAGAAATATGAACATATATAGAAATAAAATCAAAATTAAACAAAAAAATACTCTTTTTAAATACAAGAAGGCTTTACCTCAATAAAGTATGAAATATATATTTTCCTAATCTCCTTGGTTGGGTAACTGAAACTTTAATTAGCTCTTCTTCATGCTACATGCAAAATCAATTGCAGTTAATTCACATTTTGCGATTGTTAGCGGCTTGAAGCCGTCATCTTAAAGCTGTAAAGCCAAAAAGTCTTAACAGCTTCACGTTGTGTCCCAAGAAATCTTCAATTAGAACGGAATATAAAAATTTTTTAATTACATGTTTGAACTTACTGAAATTGAATACTTTGTCATAAGTTGTGTGTGTTTATTAGAGCCTGCTATATGAAAATATATATATAATAAAATTATATCGGTGATACTAATGCCAAAATTAGGTTAAAATACAGGAAAGCGTTCAAATTTCCGTCATGGCCAACATCGTTAAGAGACTGCCGGAAGTTGATATTCAACTAAGCCGGAAATAACAGAATACCCAAATACAATACACACGTGGGCGATTTGTACACATACATATATATATATATAGTACAATATAATTATAAAGAGAGAAAGAAAGAGTGCGTTTTCTTAGCTACGTTTCTTGGCAACCCAAAACCCGGCAGCATTGAATGCCGTAGCATCACGTAGCCAAAAAAAAAATAAAGAAGATCATGTAAGACTTATATTAAATCTTTTTTCATATTTACCTGAAAAATGGTGCGACAACTCGTGCTTAAATCACCGTTTTGTCCAAATTCACCTTCTACGCTTTGCTTTAATGTGCTTTCTTTATGTTCAGCACGTACGCCGTGAGAGCGAGAGAGAGAGATTGAGAAAGCAAAGAAAGTGTGTTGGTCAAAAGAGAGCGTAATTGCACCACGGCCACGACGAGAACAAGGACGACAGAGAGAGAGAAATGCCAAAGTTCGCGGACGAAACGATGCACGACGAAGGGGAGATGACACGAAATCCGTTAGAATCGTTTTTGTAAATGCGTGAGAAAAGCGGTATTTGACCGTTTGACTCGAATGTTATAATATAAAATGTTTGTTTGTATATAGAGCACACACACACACACACACACACAAACTGAATTTAAAATAATTCAGCACCGAAGGGATTAACAGCTAATCGAAGGCAATGAGAGAGAAACAAAAAGTGAGAGCGGAAACAACAAAATGCAATTCGAATCTCAGCTGATGAAGACGTGTGCAATCGGTTGGGAGGGGGGTGTTGGGGTTGGTGTAGGCAACAAATCCAAAAGAGTTGATTAGGAGCGCGATCGTGAAGCTCAATTTCTATTGTTTAAAATATATATTTCGTGGACGCGAACCGACTGCAGGGGTTTTTTTCTACACTACACTACTGACTGACAAATAAAACCCTAATTGCTATATACTTTTGCTTATTTTTTTGAATTTTTTGTTTTTTATTTTCCACCCACGAAACACAACACACGCGTGGACGAAGCACGTTGCTCAGAAATATAAAAGCTTCGAGAATGTTGTGGGCGACAAACGGCGCGTTGGCAACTATATCTTAGCTTTTTTTTTGTAAAGTTAACAAACCGTTAATAATCGCACTCGAAACTTTCAGTTTTCAACTTTCAATCGAATTCGCCACAATAAAAGAGAGCAGTACTTGGTTTGTTGTTTGTTATGTGCTTTTAACGTTTTTTATTGTGGGTGGTCGGTCAGTAAAGATCGTTGGTCCAATTATTCTGCACAATTTGTGTTTCTTGAGGTGTCTCTACTTGAGTGTCGAACATGTGACGAGCAACTGATGGCCGTTGCTTAAGCTAAAACGTATGTTTGTTTAAATCGCGGCAGCTACGCGTCGCAAACGTCGACGGCGCACAGTGGTACAAACATAAGTTTCAACGCTTCAAATTTTCTTTGAGAGTGTCTAGCCCGTACCGCGACAATAACGTGAACGGCATTTTTCCGATGCTCTGAAAAACAACGCATCTACACATCAAATGTTCAAAATCAATTACGTTTATTTACATATGTAGACATACCACTAAGCAAGACGCCAAGTTCCTAAGATATACTGCCAACGAGCTTTAAAAAAGAGCCCTCCCCTGAAAAATTTGCTTTTCAGCGCACACGTTATTGTCTCGGCTTGGGCTGTATATAATATTGCGCAGCATTGTTCATAATTCTAACACTTACTTTTAAAAAGTAATTCCGCATAAGTTTCGTAACTTTTCGATCTGATTTTTGGTACTCCACGTAACGTCCTTCTGAAATTACTTTCTGCAAACTAGATAGGTGGTATTTAATTTACTAGTTAACAGCTGTGCAGGATGAAAAGCACAAACTTACCGGAACTTTGAAAATTAAGAACTCAGAGCTAGCCAGTTGAGGCAAGTTTTTTAACCAAATTGACTTTCGCTTTAAAATAAACATATATGTATGTACGTGCAGTCAAGTTGATTGTCAGCTTTTCGATAAAACATTCGTTTGTTTTTATTTATCGATAAATCGAACCATACAATCACCAAGCAGTGCTTGGTGATACCGTCGCATTTTCGCGAAAGTATGGTATGCTATATTTTTAACGAAATCGTTTATGTGATTTAACATCAACTTTTATATGAAACGGTTGATTTTTACATTAAATAATTGATTCTATAAGTAAAATAAGTGAATTATCGTTACTTAACCAAAATTTGGTAGCAATGTTACTCGTCAAATCAATGAAAACTAAACACAAGAAAAGTTTCCTCTGAAATTTGATAAGCTAACACACGATACTTTCGCGGAAATGCGACGATACAATATTGCACGCCTAATTAGTTGCCATCAAAATGGCCCACTGTGCGACGGCGACAACAATTCTAGAGAGAAAGAAATGAAAAAAAAAGAATCGAAATAAAAAGTGAGCAACGAAAAGTTCACAAATAATATGTATGTACGTATATATGTATTTGCATATGTGCCGCCGCCGGCGACATATAGCAACAAAAAGCAAATGTATATATGTATGTACCTACACATTTACATAAGCACTTATGTATGTATGTATGTAAAACATTCAAACATATTTATATACATGCTTATATACAAACCTACATATTTAATCGCTGCAAATAATGTACAACAACAATTAGTTGACTTCAGCGCCGAATTTTCGAGAGCGCTGCTGCTGCCTCTGCCGCTGCTTATCGCTCTCACTCTCTCAACGCTGCTTATTTCGCAGTAGTGGGTCAGACGTCAGCGTCCAGACCATTGTTTTGGCAGCGTTTTCACTTTTAAGCCTAGTTTTTATTGCGAAAGCAACATGTGGCTGCTGCCGCGAATTGCTTGCTGCTGCCAACTCCGTACGAATCAATAAAGAAAACAGAGTTAGAGAGAGGGAGAGCAAAGGTTTTGCCAGCTTTTAATTTGAAGATCAAGCGACGTATTTTGTGTAATGTGAAATTGTTTTTGTTGTTACAAGTCATAATGAAATACCGGCCGGCGTTGGCATTGAATACAAAGAGAGCGAGCGAGCGCGCGCTGCAAGAGAAAGCGCCGACCTTGCCGTACAGTGCTGCCATTTATATTGCCAGTGCTGCCATTTTTGTTTGTGTTAAGTTGGGTTAATAACAACATCCGTTTTTATTTTTAATATCATCAATAAGCATTCGATTGCACGCGTGACAAAAATAAAGAGCATATATGTATGTATGTGTATGCATGTATGTATGTATGCAAAATGCATATGTAGTCTTAATGCAATTGAACATTAGCGTGGCATATTTTTGGCCGTGCACAATGCTGTCGACTTTTTAAACGCCGCAAATAAATAGAAATAAATAAAAACATTCATATGTTTGTACGTTTGTTTTTAGAATGCCAAATTCGATGCGTAGTATTATAAACCACATGCTTAGTTATGTATGTCTTTTATTTACATATTTCAAATACGTACGTTTTAGTGTTGACGAGTGAACATGTTTCTGCTTGCTCGTTCTTCTCTTAAACTGCGCACTGGTTCAAATGAACGAACTGTACATTCCAACCTGCAGCCAGGACTTATAGAATCCTGTATATTGAAACTATTGCAGTTTTTTTTTGCCAGCAGTTGCAGCTTGCAGTAAGTCAACAACAATTATTTAAAATTAGAACTTGTTTACCTAAAAATATATATAAACAAAATTTATGAAGCGTTAGTGACCAGGTGTTGAACATTCTTTCAACTGCTGTGGATATTCGGGATAAGCAGAAAAGGGTTGCTTCTGTTGCAGATGAATCAGCAAACAATGCCATAAGATACATATAAACATATATATAAAACATACACAGTGTGTATCTGAGAATACTTGCATACTAGAATTGTATTTTCTAGTTCAATTGAATGAATTTATTCAGTTCTGAACGAATTAATCTTTCATTTGAGTTCCATTATCACCAAGAGTGAGTGAAAGATTTGCTGTAACAGTCCTTTCATTCCAATTCAACAACTTGTTCGAAAGTTATGAACATTTAAAATTTCTATTGACTCTCTAAATGAGATAAAATGTTTGTGACTTTGAAATAAAGTTTTTTTTTTATATTTAAGCAATTTAAAAGCAGTTGGCCTAACCAATTTCGATACAATTTATGGCTGTTGTAGCCATACAAATCGTCATTTATACTTATCTCTCATGAATTATATTTCATTATAATTGTTCAACCGAATAAGAGCAAATATTATTTTGATAATGCTCTGATTTTACCAAACCTAACAAATACAGGCTAAAAACACAAAAATTTCTGTTTAAATGTATATTTTTCAATAATTTAGCCATTTTCAAATTAGTTTATGTTTTCAAGCGAATTAATTTTGAAAAAATAGAACTTTAAGTTATTCATGCATTCAGTGCTGCAATATCAAACAAACTTTTTGATTTTTCTAAAACTTACAAGCCAAATGTTTAAAATTTATTTTTTTGAACATATTAAACATTTAATATTTTAATGGTTATATTTGTGAAAATCAGCAAATAAATTGCTTAACAACATCAATTGAAAGCACCTGTAGCACCATCATTGGTAAAAATTTTAATTACTTTCAAATTAGTTTATGTATTCAGGCGAAACCAAACTTAATAAAATCTGTCTATTTATTATTCATGCATTCAGTGCTGAAATTTCAAGCAAAGCTCATCGCTATGCGCAAAGGTTTTTTCATTATTGGTGTCTTACACTTTTGGATACTTCTAAAACTTAATTATAATGTAAGTAAGAAGCTAAATTACTGCTACAATATAATAATCGATTTATTTTACAGGAAGCTGTGGAATTCAAATTTACAAATCTCGTTTGTGAAAGTCACAACAAATCGTTTTTTATTTTTGATGAATGCCGGCTGCGAGCTATATCCAGAAATAAGACGATTTGCAATGGAAGTGGACGACTCCTTTATCCTGTCAACGAATGTACTCTTCAATTCCAATTCTTCAAGAAGGCAAATGGATACAAGCCATGGCTTTATAAGGATACCATTGATGTGTGTCGGTTTTTGAAGAAATCTTATAATCCAGTTATGATTATTATCTTTAATTTGTTTAAAGAATTTACAAATATTAACCACACATGTCCTTATGTGGTAAGTATTAAGTTTATTTTGTTTGCTGAAAACTAAGTTTCCAACATTCTAGGGCCCACTTTTCATAAAAGGATTATATCTAAGACGGACAAAATTACCGTTGACCCTCCCAACAGGCGATTATTTATTGACTATGAAGTTATTTTTTTATGATAATAAGGCTCAAATCACAATAAAAACATATTTTTCCTTTATAGAAGATCTGATATGAAACTAAATAAATTACAAGTCAAATATTTAAAATTTATATTTTCAAAATAACTTACTAACTCTTTTGTTGCATATTTTATATTTAACTTTAAATGTTTATCGGAATCATAATAACTTAATAACATACATTTTAATCATTCTATAAAGTGATTTACAAATTAGTTTATTTATTCAGGCGAAACAAATTTTATAAAATGTATCTTATCTGGTTTTTCATGGCATTAGTTATGAAATTTGTTATTTGTCCATCATTATTTTTAATTTTTGGAGTCATTGACGTTTATATATACTTTTTTAACTGATACAAAATTATTTGAAATAGCTATTTTTATTAAACTCCATATAGTTGGTCAACAAAATTTGATATCGTCACTAGACTTTAACCTATTATAGAGGTAATGTCTCTCAAATGAACTCTTTTGTTTGTGCGATTAATCAAAGACCAATTAAAATAAAAATAACTCGTTTTATTTTTAAATTATTTATTTATTAACATAAAAACATTTTGTATATTTGATATATAATTGTCAGATAATAAAGATTAAATAAAATTTAAACTTAGTTGCAAAAAATACACAAAATTTTCTGCACATGAAAACCCAAATATACAATCATCAAATTTTACTGCAACTTCTGATCAACTCCTGACTCCTTTTTCCACTCAACAACTGAAAAACTAGCTGAGCTGTTAACGAATAAATTAGCAAAGTACAGTTGTGTTCACAAAAATAGTAGTGCAGCAGCTCGAAACATAAACAACTCCTCTTCTTTGACATGTTCAGTCATGAAAATTGATCGTAGAATAGAATGTTAAGGTCGGAATGTAAGTCCTTTAGCGCAAGCGTCGGACATTGAAGGCGGCGCCACCAGCAAGGACAGTCGCCAGGAGACTCATTTGAAAAACGTTGCTCAGCATTTTATCCTGCCACTGGCGATTGGCAATGCACTGGCTGTAGGGCATGCTGGTGAAGGAGACGCTGTTGTAGAGCGGTACCCAGGTTTTGGGAAACAAGCGAAACAAGGTCGTGTCCAGCCACTTTCGGCAGCGAAAGGACCAACGTTTGGTCAGATCACGCATCTGCAAAAGATTGAAGCAAAATCAAGTTAAGATGGAATTAGATTAGTTTTGGCTGCAGTAAAATGTACTGACCTCCACATAGTTGTACATGGCTAGATCACAAATGGCTTGGGCATCCTGCCAGCGAGATTCGGTGTACTGTGTCAAGGCCACATTCAGCGGCAGCTCTTGGCTGAGTATGGACGTGAGCAATGTAAGATCCTCCATGCCAGCATTCATGCCCTGGCCATAATATGGCACCATGACATGTGCCGCATCGCCCAGTATCAGAGCCTTATCCGCAAAGTGATATGGCTTGCATTTTATGGACATTAAATGCTGTGGGGGCGACTTAAAGAAGTCCTTGATGAGTTGCGCCTCGCCAAGCAGCGGCAGTGCATCCACATAGTGCTCACGAAAGAATTCCAGCAGCTGCTGTTGCGTCTTAATTTTTGCAAACAGCTCAAATGGCATCGACAAAGTAACCGTAAAGGACTTGTCCTGATTGGGCAGCGCTATCATCATAAAGGAATTGCGTGGCCAAATGTGCAAATAATTGGGCGGCATTTGAAACTCGCCATCCTTGGCAGGTATGCACAGCTCCAAGTAGCCCGTATTAATGTACTCTTGCGAGTAATTAAAGCCAGGTGTGCGAACCAGCTGCTGTCGCAACGTGCTGAAGGCGCCATCACAGCCCACAATCAGATCCGCGCTGGCCGAGATCAGCTGCTGCTGCTTGGGATGCTTGAACTGCATTAGACCCTCATTTATGTTGGTATTGGCCAACTTATGCTCAAAGTGGCATTTAATGTTGCCAAACTCATCGCAGGCATTCAAAAGCAGCTCATTCAACTGCTTGCGACCCACCGAGTACAGGCACTGTTGCGTACAAGGATCATATAGGACTATGCTGGTCCGACCTCGCACATTGTGCAACATGCGGCCACGCATGGGTATCGCTGTGGCCAGCACCTTCTCCTCCAAGCCAACAGCAGCCAGCGCCTTACGTCCACGTTGCGACAATGCCAAATTGATGCTACGTCCTTGTACCAGCTCCGCCTTGCGTATATCCTCGCGATACTCATACAAGTCCACATCATTGCCCATGCGGGCAAAGTTCAATGCTGCCAAAGAGCCCACCTGTGAGTTAGTTAAATATATTTAAAGTGGATTAAAGTTTAAAACAAAAGTGTAGAACTTTTCCATACCCGCTCTCGCCTGTTCTACTTTAAATGTTTGTTAACTAAATAGTATGCTCAGTCTGCCTGATAAGACACCAAACACCCAAAATTTATCTTATGCTCGTGTTGCATGCTAGACTTGATAAGCATAAAATAAAATTTAGGCGGCGTAAACAGCCATAAAGTTAACACCGTCTAGGTTTATCTAAAAAATGCTCAGCATCGCTAATAAATGATCCATTTCCTTATAAAGCGTGCAACATCTTTGACTGCTCAATGAAAATATTGTATAACAATTCTACATATGTAGAAAAAATTTTATTTTTCTTAAGAGTGCTTCTTTAAAATTGTAAGGCCAAGACAAAAGTTAGCTATTTTCCTTTTATTGAATTTTTAGCAAAAACCCTTTATAAACCAACACTGTGTATAAAAACGTGAATTTACTGAGCTTTCCCTGTCGCGATACTTGAAAAAAACTTTACTTTTTCAAACACTCCACTTTTTTTAAAGATATGAATATCTTGCTAACCTTATCCACAGAAGTTGAATTTTTATTTGTCCTTGTAGTTAAGTGGAGCGCTATGGACGTGGAGAGTGTAGGGTTAGCGGTACCGTTGCGGTCAAAGATATTTGAGGTTAAGAACTGCAATTTTTAGTTTCGAAACTGTTGAATGTGGAAATGCTTTGTGCATAGTTTATAAAAGTTCCATTTCATACGTTGTGTTAGTTTTAGTTTTTTATACCGAAGTTTTTACCGAACTTATGTTAATAAGCACTTACCAGACCAGCACCCACAATGGCCACCCTACGTCGCACAGTGCCGGCTCCATTGACATCGGAACAGCTATAGCTAAGACTCTGTGGCATTATTTCAACTTCTAATGTACGTCCGTTCGGTTGGTGTGCCGTTTGATAAATGAGATGCAAATGTAGACACATTGTCACCAAGTCAAGTCAAGATATAATAATACGGAAAGATAGTAAACTGCTATCGTTGTTAGTAAAGGTAAAGTACACATACCGACTGGAGAAGCTCTATAACTGCAGCCGCAATTCCCTTGAGTGGGACAACCGCCAAATGCGTTTTCACTTTCAATTTGCTAATGAACGGAACAGTTATCAAAGGGCAATCCAATTTAACGCGACTTCATCGTAATATTGTCAGCTTAAAAGTCAAGAAAAGACTGAGTTCATAAGTTGGTATTACAATATCTTATATTTGTAGTTTATTTACAATGAAAGGTCAGTAATCTCTCAACGCGCATATGTGTAAAAGGATTAAATGAGTGGAAAGTGCCTGTTCCGTACATCCGGTAAATATAAGGTATATGTATATAGTTTCGGATAGTTTGTGCAAATAATTTGTCATACGTATTTACATTTATGTATTTGTGTCGGCGAGCAATTTGTTAAAGGTAACCTTAAAAAAGATTTTAGTTTACGCTAAGTAACAAAATCAATCATTTTTTAAACTCGCATATAGCTAAGATTGTGTTCTAAATTCATATGCCGTTGAAAGTAAGCGCCAAAGTAAATATATCGACATTTGTTTCGATATGCAACTGCTTGTATTATCGATATTATTTATCAAGGCAATTTCAGCTGTGTTCTGCGTTGCCGCTGCTCTTTAATGCGTTATCGCGCACAACTTTGTAATTAAATTGAACTACTTAGTTTAAAATATCACTATCAATAGCTAGCACAAGTGCTTAAATAAAAATCATTGGAAAACGAGGGCTTAAAAGATTTGTACTATAATTTAAATGCAAGCTCATTTGAAACAACCGCCTAACAAACATGCGAGCGCAAGTAATTTGATACATGGTCACACTGTTTATTTAAAACAGCTGGCAGCAGGTGCCTCCGAAATCTGTGAATGGTCAGACGCCATTGTGTACAAAAGTGTGTCGCTGTCGCCGTCGTTAAAAAGAAAAACGTCGAAAGTCTTTTATAAACTGCCCAAAAAAAGGCCATCGTTTTTAGTGTTTATACTTATTTAGCTGCCAAGCAAATCGACCACAAAAGGCAAACACACACAAAATGGTAATAAAATGCGTGCGCGCAAACCAAATATTAAGAAAAGGGCTGTGCGAAAATACGCAGTTTTTATGTCTTTTTATCCAAAGTCAATTTTGAAGCAGTCTTCATGTTCATCTCTAACTATTTTAGTCTTAAGCAAATCACACTTGTTTATTAAACAAACCGTTTCATTCATTTGCAGGGAAATGAATCGTCGCTGCCCATGGAAATGTGCTCCAATTGTAAGTTAATTTTACATACTTTTTCTGTGTGTATCATCAGCCTACAGTCAATGTCATTTGAGTGGAATTTGGCCAGCTGTTTATGAATATGCATAATAAAACACGTAGCTAAATATTTGAAATGATGCAGACAAAATGAACGCGTGCTACACATTTTTAGCCACACTTTTACAGTTGCAATTAACAAATTGTGCATACAAATATTGTTATCTTTACATTTGGTTTTTGCATGGAACAGCTTTAAGGGTCATTTCGTTGCTAATTGGAATATATGTGATTTATGCGGGCATGACACTTGTTAGTTGGATACGCACGTTTTGCCGTTTGTTAGAGTGAGACAAAGGCATTGTCAAAAACTATCCAATCAGCAAACATTTAAGTGTTCATTTGAACTAGTTCTTTGTGTAATTTTAGAGTGTTTAATGTTAAATTAATTAAACATAGATCGAAAATACTTAAAATATATTTATTTTTTTTGCAGTTGCATAAATTAAGGGAAAAATTGCATTAGCACTTGTTTAATAATAATGGTTTATGAACTAAACGTTCATGATACTTTTTAGTTACACATTAGTTTTGCCATTTGTTAGAGTGAAACAGCAGCATTGAACAGCATACAGTTCCTTGAACTAGTTCAAAATGTAATTTTAAAAGCTTTATTAATAAAACAGCAATAGTAAGATAATAATAACCGATAATGTAAAGATATCTTGAGTTTAATGCTATATATGTATAGATCATGTGTTTTACTCAATTTCAATCATTCATCATTAAACAAGTGTCATTAACATTGTGTGTTGCAGTCTATATTTGATCTACATGCTTATATGCACTGTGAAATATCAATACAAAATACAATTTCTTTGTCATCTAGTTTGGGGGTTCTATAAATAAAGCGATCACATTTTGTATACATAAGTAGAGGGCCGCTAAAACACACACACACACACAACACTCACACGTGCAACTCGAATAATTAGCTTATGAAATCACCTTGTAGCAAAAGAAAATTTGCTGTAAGGCCCAAAAGCAACAACAAACCAAAGACTAACGCAAGTTTCTTAATTGTTGTCTCAATGCAGTCGATGCGGATGAGATTCGTCGATTGGGCAAACGTTTCCGTAAGCTGGATCTGGACAATTCGGGAGCGCTGAGCGTGGATGAGTTTATGTCGCTGCCGGAACTGCAACAGAATCCACTGGTACAGCGTGTCATTGACATATTCGATGCGGATGGCAATGGTGAGGTGGATTTTAAGGAGTTCATTCAGGGCGTCTCCCAGTTTAGTGTTAAGGGTGATAAATTGTCTAAGCTGCGCTTTGCATTTCGCATCTATGACATGGATAATGACGGTTATATTTCAAATGGCGAGCTGTTTCAGGTGCGTATATATGCATATTCAATCTATATATTATAACTAATTGTTTATTAATTTACAGGTCTTAAAAATGATGGTAGGCAACAATTTGAAAGACACACAACTGCAACAAATTGTGGACAAGACAATCGGTTTCGCGGACAAGGATGAGGATGGCAAAATATCATTTGATGAGTTTTGTTCGGTTGTAGGCAATACGGACATACACAAGAAGATGGTTGTTGATGTTTAATACATGATGAAAAATATGATTGGATGGAAGGAACAGCATAGGTTTACGAGTAACGTGTACTTTTTTATATATGCATATGCAAAATATTTTTCACTAGTTACTATTTATTTAATTTTGTTTTAATTTCTTTTTATATACATTGTTTTTCACTGTATTTTTAAAAAAAAATTGTTTTGTATTATTATTATGCTCTTGAAAACAGTTAATTGTTATAGAAGCTGTGAGTCAGAATGTTAAAAAGCAAACATATTTACACAGCTGTTAGTGAGTTTATTTGAATCACTCGCTTTAATGCTCCTCTACAAATTATATCACATTTTCTAAAAGAAAAACAAAACAAAACAAAAAAAAAAAAAAATATATAAACAATTTTTGAAAAAGTTGTATTTCTGAGTCTTAAAGTAAAGTGAAAGAAAAGGAAACACAAAACACAAATATAAATGAAAGATAGAGAGAGTTGAAAATGGAAATGAAAAAATGTGCGCCTCCTACTTACATACTTCTAAAATATATATATAGTCATAATTTATTATACAACAAATATACACGTAAAGAATTGAAAGAAACCACAAAAGATAAATCAAAACAACTACGAAATATTGAAGTGAAAAAGCAAATAAAGCAACAAGTTGAGCGTTTTTTTATTCAACAAAACTTGAATGCTGTTTCAAATTACAATTACAAAATACAATCTTATAAGTACTTATACAATATATATATATATATATATATTAGCAATAATCAATTATGAGTGGCCCAACAACAAATCCAAGTTTTAAGTCATGTTGGTAAAGCACAAAATCGAAATACAATTTGCGTGTTCAATAAGCTTTAAAGTTTAAGCAAATACTTATTTAATCAATGTGTGTGCGAGTGTGCATGAATGGTTGTGTGCATGTGTGCGTGCGTGTGTTAAAATGTGCTATGATATGAGTTTTATACTCTCTTTAAATCTTCGACTTTTGAAAATACATACTTACATACTTAGATTTGTGTTATTTACTTCTAATTCTCCTGTGATTTGGCCAAAACAAAAAGAAAAATCTATACAAGTGTGCATGAGAAGAATAAAAACTCCGCTAGCCTATTTATATAATATATATACATATATATATATACTATATATTCATATACTCTTTAATGAAACTCCAATTTATAGAGCTTTTAACACACACAAAAACTGTGCTATGTTCTTAACTCTTTTTTACTAATGTTTAATAATGTCAACTCAACAAATTGTTTAACATGAAATTATTAAGGGAAACAAACAAACAAACAACAACAACAAATATGAAAAAATATATGCATAAATAACATTTTTCCATTATAATATTTATATATATATACTATTTAATATGCATATATGGATATTGCATATATACTTACAAATAATTCTAATCAAGTTAACTTAGTAAACAAATCGAATAATTATACATATGAAGATTGAATAACAACAATTTTATACTTAACTTATATAAAACAAAACAAAAAAACAAAACAAAAAACTAGTTAAATGAATTAACAAAATGCATGTTATAAAATTTTTACAATTAGCAAATTTTTTGCACAATCGCCATTCAATTTATTAGCTAAAAAACTAATCAATTTTTTCATATAACAAAACATAATGTTTATAAACGAATGCAATTTGTAAAGTCAGCCAAAGATACGAAATGCTCTTTCCAAAGCTGCACTACAACAACAAAAGAAGAACAACAACAACATTAAGGAAACTCAGTTAGGCGGCTCGTTGAAGCAATAAATAAATATATATATATATAACATAATACATTTTACTTTTTATTCACATAATCATTTGCTGGCGTCATCTAGCGGCGGCAAACGCAAACAGCTTTAGCGTTACAATGGCCACCTGTTCTACCCTTTAATATACAGTGGGCCGCACAGGCAGAGTGATTTACATTAAAATAGCTCAACAGATCGCAAGTATCGCGTTTTTGGCGTTGGTACAGCTCGACTGCAGGATCTGCCATATCCTTCCATGGCTTTAAGGACTTCTCCACTTCGATAGATTCTTCGAAAACAGGCTGCGCTAGTGCCAAAGACACCAACAGCATTAAAACGCCAAGAAATATGATGAACTTCATTGTTATTATTATGTTTGTTTCAAACACTGAACTGATAATGCTCTGCAATCTGTCACATCGTTTATATACACAAAATCTGGCTTTGTCGGTACTCAACTATATGAAATATTCTATTGTACCGTTTTGATGCTCGAGCAGGCAGTTGTACGTAAATTTGTATTGACATATTTGCATGCATGAAAACGTACAGTGGGGGATTTTGTGTCTGGTAGTATGGTTTATGGGGAATTTTTTCAAATTATTATATTTGGAATATATATATTAAATTGTATTTTTTTTTTATCAATACACTGAAATAATAGCATAGCAAATTTTTGATTATTATACTCTTTTTTAATGTTTTTGAAAAAAAAGTATAATGTGTTTGTGAAATGTCTGTCTGTCCGTCTGTCCGTATGAACGCAGGTTTTTTCCACAGTTTTGAAGCTAGAGCAAACTTGGTATACATGTTGGTATATACCATAGGCAGACAAAGTGTCAAGAACTCCCCCTCACCAACACCCCTTGCCCCACAAACCGCAAAAGCCTGTATCTTCCACAGTTTTACAGCTAGAGTAACCAAATTAAGCACAAGGGCGACTTATCACATCATTGATTGATCTGACTAAAAAACTTACCAAAACTTGAGAGATTTGAGCAAAAATACAATTGCCACGCCCAATTCTGACTCCGCAAAGAGGCGAAAAAAGAGTATATCGCAGTCGGATGCACCCGAGTCGGGTGCATCCGACTGCAACGTTCTTTCTTGCTTTAATGTGGCGTTTTAATAACCAACGTATAGTGTTCGCCTGATTTGGATGTTAATTGAATGGTATATGTCAAAAATCGAAATAAAAAGTAACTGTCTTAAATCTGTGAATAGATTCTGTAATGTTTACTTTTATAAATTATATTTTTTTATTCGCAGTTACGAAGAACCTTTTGTGATCTTATCTTTTTATGTTAATAAATTAGATAAAGTTTAATTCATTTATTATGTCAATCAGAATTGTAGCTTGTCTATTCTGCAGTGAAAGCATGCATAAATTTGTATTTAACCCATTTTCGATCCGAACAAAACCTTTGGAATTGGTATTACTAGCTTCTCTGAATATCGAATATCCATAGGAAATTCGGATGAAAACGTTTTGTTTCTAAAACACTTGAATGATGAGTGTTCGAATTTAACTTTAAAATGCAAAAACGATTGTTATGTTATTGAAAAACAGGAACACAAAATTGAAATCGAATCGGAATATAGAATTTTAGGAAATGCAAACAGAACTGAAAAATAATAAATTATGCTACAAAGCCATTTAAATGCGCGCCCTTGATTGAAATTTGGTACTCGCTCGACAGTAACTGTAACGAGTCATTTACGAATTTCACAATATTGCGGCAAAGCTATTCGCCAGCCCTGGTCAATTATCAGCACAAAAAGTAAACAAGTCGATTTTAAAAAAGTTGCTGCTGATTTTTAATGCATTTTTAAACATTATTTTGGTTTAAAAGAATAAATAAAATGAGCAGCATAGATGGCATTTACTCCCTGCGGCTGGTAATTGCCGATTTCTATATGGAGAAGCCGTTATTTGGTCTAGATCCCACCTACTCCGAATTGCGCGGCAAGGAAATCAAACGAGTGAGAAATAAAAAGCAATCCTTAAAAAGTATTATAAATAATGTTTATGTTTATTTAAAAAAGGTGCCCATTGTGCGCATATTTGGTTCGAATGCCAATGGCCAAAAGAGTTGCATGCATGTGCACGGTGTATTTCCCTACTTTTATATACCCTACGTGAAAGGAGACTTTGAATCCTTGGAACGGGGCATTCTCCAAATAGCTATGCACCTGGATAAGGCCATCAATATATCGCTGGGACAGGGCAGCTCCAATGCGCAGCATGTCTTTAAAATACAATTAGTTAAGGGCATGTAGGTATCCTCTTTGTAGAGTATACATGTATGCTATAATAATCCTGTACTGTTTTGTAGTCCTTTCTATGGTTATCATCGTGCTGAGCATCAGTATCTGAAGATTTATATGTTCAATCCTCGTTTTGTGCGACGCGCTGCAAGTTTACTACAAAGCGGCGCAATACTAAGCCGCAATTTCAATCCCCATGAATCGCATGTACCCTATATTCTACAGTTTATGATCGATTATAATCTATATGGCATGAGCTATCTGCATGTGCCGCTCGAGGTGGTTAAATTTAGACGGCACACGGATGAGGATGGTAAGTTGGCATTAAATCTGTAGTAAATTTAACTTTCATATTCATTTTTATAGTTGTGCCCTATGCAAATGTAAAGCCACAACAATTGCTGGATACGTCTTGTGCTAAGAAGATGGCCTGCAGCACCTTGGAGCTAGACATAAGCTCGAATTTTATATTGAATCGCTTTCAATTGGTACACAAAAGCAATACAACGCACTCAAATCCAGGCATTGAGGCCATTTGGCATGATGAGCATGTGCGGCGACAGAAACTGGATGAACAAAAACGCAATGCGGTAAAGTTTTATTTATAAAACACAATCCTTTCAGTTAATAATACCACCTAATCTTTGTTTAGCTGCCTGTGCTGCAAGTGCCGCCCACGCAGGAGCGTCCCAATGTTGAAATAGCCGAAAGCGACAACTTTTATCGTGCAGCGCTGGAGAGCAAGCTGATGTGCCTGGAGCAAACTTTAAGCGTGGATCAAACTCTTATAGATCAGACGCATATCAGCAATGTAACCAATATAGCGCTGCAGACAAGCACCAAGGAGCAGCGTCGCACTTTCAATTTGCAAAAGCTGCTGGTGAATTCGGTGTATCCCGAGGAGTGCACACAAGAGGCACAACAGCAGCTAATAAATGCTTCGTTTATACAAAATCATTTGTCCAGCGGCAGCAGCCTGCAAAGCATTGTACAGCAAGCGAGCAACGATGAGGCAGACTTTATGGATGATACGCTAATCGATGAGCAGTTGTTGGAGGAGGCACAGGCGGGCCCAGTGCCGCATGATGCCACCTGTGAGCTTGTTGTTATTATAACATTTAAAAGTTGATTTAGTTATTTATTGTTTTAGTGCGTGAGGAGGACTTGGAACTGCTTGATGTGCTGCAACAGCTGGAGGAGCAAAATGAAAATGAATCGCATATTGATTTGGACAGCTCACTGGCGCCGCTTTCACAGCAGCACAAGAATTGTTAGCTTGAGCTTAATTGTTGCTATATATATTAGGAACTTATTTTGGTTAATTGCAGTTGAACTAACGCCTGAGCTGGTGAACAAGCAAACAGCTGCTGCTGCTGTCAAGCAGCCGCTTTCAGAGGACGAGGGCGACAACTCGGATGAGGATACCACCGCTGGCAACATGCATGACTTCTCCATTGCACTGGACGACATTGATGAGCTACTGCTTAAGCTTAGCCAAACTCACAGTCAAAGTCAGCCCAAGGCAGAGCCCAGTCAGACTTTTAAATTGCCACAAATCGATGGCGCCGATGATCAGCTGCCGCGCACACCCACCAAATCAAAGGCCAAAACGGCACGCAGTCCACCGCGCACGCCCACCACGCCCAAAAGTCGTATCAACATGCAACAGCCACGCACGCCCAAGTCTAGTGCGGCCAAGAAATATGCACCACTGCCGCTCATGGTGCTTAACAAATCAGGGCAGAGTAAGTGTAGCGCAAAAGCCAGCAATTCCTCAAAATATGGCTTGGGAGCAATTGGTTTACAAATTAGTTGTATGAAAACTGCTTTGTTTCTCAAGCTTTCTCAATCAAATTCGGCTTTTCTGAGTTTTAGTATTTTCTTATCCTGCTGATCAAATTTCATCAAAATCGGACATCTATATCTTATAGCAATTAAAACAACCTGTTGTAAACAGAGTTTTTTTTTAAAAAAAACTTTTTTGTTCAAACGGACATCTTAACCAAACTCAGCATTTGCAAGTTTTATTGTATCTTCTATAGCTTGTTTCAATTTGACCAAAATCGGACGCCGGATAAAAATGGGACGACTATATCATATAGCTGTCATGGCAGTAATCGGTCGAAAATTAAGTTTGAACTTATCTTTCTTTGTTTTTTGTTTCAATTTACAGAAGCAGACGAAGTGGTTGCAATGCTCTGCAGCACAGTTAAGACACGGTTTAGTCAGCAGCTTGAATCGGGCTCTAAGAGGTATTTACGACTAGCTACTCTGGATTTTCTTTAACTATAATAATCTTTACTGCAGTCCCGCGTTGACGCTGCGCAAGAAACTAGCCATGACAGAGCTACGCCGCAAAACCATCTCATCTCTGGCAATCACACCCGATTCCAAGAGTGCACCAACACTAGACGAGCAGTAGGTTGATTTAAACATCATATTTAAGATTATTTAATACATTTTTTATATATTTCAGTACACCTTTAAGACGAAGTGTGCGCAAGTGCACGCGAAATTTGGACAAAAGTCACATTGTTTGCTCATTGACGCCGCTTCTGAAAAATCCGCGCATTTCAGATGTGTTTGAGACAGCAACAACCACTAAAACCTTAACTGAAGACGTAGTTCTGCCTGAAACCATAGCTGAAGCCGCAGTTAAGTCTAAATCGAAAACAGAAACTTCAGTTGCGCCTAGGACCAAAGCTAAAAATTCTGTTGAGCCAATTACGAAAGCAGAAACTTCAGTTAAGCCCAAGAAGCCACGTCGCAGTGCACGCAATAATACCAAGCAAGAGCAGGATGCAGTGCAGCAACTTGAAATTGCAGCAGAGCCCAGCTTGGAAACGCTTACCCAGCCAACAAACACGACAGCTGCAATTAGTGATGATGAAGCTATTGTATCTGATACAGAGAGCGATAGATCAGTGATTAAATTAAGAAGGACGCCGAATTTGAGACGTTTGCGACGCAGCTTTCGTGACTCGTTGTTGGCTAAGAGCACAACGCTAAATGGCAAGGAGTTGGCAAGTCCAAAGACAACGAGTCCTCTGAGTCAAAATTCAGCGATTCCTTTAGCAAGCCTAACGGTGGCGAGTAAGGCCATAGCAAGCTTAATAGCTGGAAGTCCAACGCGTCAAGCTTCAGCGAGTCCATTGCCAGCGAGTAAAGCGATTTCGAGTTGTTTAAATGAAATGACATCGATTCCCATGCGTGGAATTCCAGCGAGTGCAATGTCGGCGAGTAAAAGAATAGCGACTCCAAAGCCAGCGAGTACAACAACGACAGCGATTGAAACGAGTCGATCGTCAGCGAGTCCAATGCCAATTACCAGGAGTCGAATTCCAGCGACTCCAAAGTCAGCGAGTCCAATGCCAGTTCCCAGGAGTCCGATTCCAGCGAGTGCAATGCTAGCGGGTAAAACCACAGCGACTCCAAAGCCAGCGAGTAAAACGACAGCGAATGCAACGAGTCGAACCTCAGCGAGTCCATTGCTGGCGAGTAAAACAACAGCGAGTCAAATTCTAACGAATAGTTCAACGACAAGACTCGTTGCAGGAATGCAGGATGCTCAAGAAGCTGCAACTGAAATGAACGTTACGCCACAATGCAGCCCACAGAGCAACGACAGCAATACGCCTGATCTAATGAAAAGTTTCTATGAGCACTCGTTGATCATCAATAGTCCATCCGTATTCAGCGAAGATTGGCCCAGTCCACAACCCACAGCACAGAGCAAAGTTTTACCTCCGCACAGCAGCAGCACAAGCAACTCTGCAGATCCCAATTCGTTTGTAATAGCACCGCTGGAGCTTCCACCCAGCTACGAAGAGGTGCTCCAAAGCTGTCGCAAGATGGACATACCCGAGTACGTATTCCAAGAGCCCTTTTATAGCAACCCTGCTGATGTTAGCAAAATGACGGAGGTAGGATTTCTAGTGCTGCGCATACCGGGCAACAAGCTCAAAGATCTGGAGCCTTTTGAAAGCAGCATTCTGGACAACAAGAGAGGTCTAGCGGCTTGGCGTCGCAGGCAGTTAGTCGGCATTGGTGGACCTGCCATGTTGCAACGTTATCGTAATGAGCAACAGATTCGGGAGTACTTTAGCACCGAGCAGCGTCTGAGCATTGAGCCAGCAATGAGTCCACCGAGCAGACAGGATGCCATGATTTGGCTGAAGGCCAGAGAGCTGCATAAGCAGCGACGGGGTGAGGAGGAGCGCCCTGAGCTGGATAGTCCCATTAAAATCAAGCGTCAAAAGATAACCATGATGTTAAACGATGAAGCTGCCGCTGGTAGTGGGGATGAGGAAGCTGAACTAAACTGCAGCGGTTTTACCTTAACGCCCATGAGCATGACGCCAGCAACGCCGCAGCTAACAGCAGTAGCTGGCAAGGATCATGCCAAGCAAACGCCACTTAGTAGCAAGTTGCGCTCCAAGCGTGGCACCAAACTGCAGTTCCAAACGGTGCAGGAGGAGGAGGAGCCGCCCGGCAGCAGCCAGTCCAGTGAACAAAGTGTTGCCAGCAGCGCCGTTTTGGATGCCTTGGAGCGCAGCTCCTTTGTGCGGCAGCTGGAGAGCGTCAGCGACGGGCGCAACAGTCATGAGCTTAGCTTTGGTCTCAGTCATGCCACGCTGGACAATACCTTTGGCTTCAAGGTTAATCTGGAGAATCTGCAGCAGGCCAAGGCGGATATTGAGGTAAGTTGACTGGAGAAAGCTTTATACAGCATTACTTTATATATATTTATCTTGATTGGAACAGTGCAACTATTTGACCACTATGACGCTGGAGCTGTTTGTGCCCACACGCGGAGAACTGCAGCCGGATCCGCTGCACGATGAGATACGCTGCGTGTTCTATGCCATAGAACACAGTCTGCCGCCAGTTCCTGCTGCTGCTGACGCTACAAAGGAGCAGCAGTCGCTGCCCAGCAAAGCTTGTGGCTACATCATAGTCAACGATGCTGCGGATTTGGTCAGTGAGGGACGCCAACATGGACTGGATGCCGACATTGAGCTGCAGGTGGTGCAGAGCGAGACGGAGGCTTTTGAGGCATTACTGGCACTTTGTTCGCGTTGGGATGCGGACATCTATGCTGGCTATGAGATTGAAATGAGCTCCTGGGGCTATATTATTGAGCGTGCCAAGCATTTGTGCTTTAATATTGCACCTCTGCTATCGCGCGTTCCATCGCAAAAGGTGCGCGATTTTGTGGATGAGGATCGGGAGCAGTTCACCGATCTGGATGTCGAAATGAAGCTCTGCGGTCGCATATTGCTTGATGTCTGGCGTCTCATGCGCTCCGAGATTGCGCTCACCTCGTACACCTTTGAGAATGTCATGTATCATATTCTCCATAAACGCTGTCCCTGGCACAGTGCCCGCAGCTTAACCGATTGGTTTGCCTCGCCCTGCACACGCTGGATCGTGCTGGAGTATTATTTGGAACGTGTGCGTGGCACTTTGGCATTGCTCGATCAGCTGGATTTGCTAGGACGCACTAGTGAGATGGCCAAACTGATTGGCATACAATTCTATGAGGTGCTTTCGCGTGGTTCACAGTTTCGCGTGGAGAGCATGATGCTGCGGTGAGTGGAGCAGGAATTGTGTTCTTGGTCATTTATTTATGTAATCTCTGTTCACAGCATTGCCAAGCCCAAGAATCTGGTTCCGCTGTCTCCAAGCGTACAGCAGCGTGCACATATGCGTGCGCCGGAGTATCTGGCGCTGATCATGGAGCCGGAATCACGTTTTTATGCTGATCCTTTAATTGTGCTAGACTTTCAGAGCCTGTACCCCAGCATGATAATAGCCTACAACTATTGCTTCTCCACTTGCCTGGGTCGCGTGGAGCACTTGGGCAGCAGCACCACCTTCGAATTTGGTGCTTCACAGCTGCGAGTCTCGCGGCAGCTGCTGCAGCAGCTCCTAGAACGCGACTTGGTCACCATAACACCCTGCGGAGTTGTCTTTGTCAAGCGGCAGCTACGCGAGGGCATATTGCCGCGCATGCTTAGCGAAATTCTGGACACGCGTCAAATGGTAAAGCAATCTATGAAGCTACACCGGGATAACACTGCGCTGCAGCGCGTTCTGCACTCGCGTCAACTGGGCCTGAAGCTGATGGCCAATGTTACCTATGGATATACGGCGGCCAATTTCAGTGGCCGCATGCCCGCCGTCGAGGTGGGTGATTCGGTGGTGTCCAAGGGCCGCGAGACACTGGAGCGTGCCATCAAGCTTGTGGAGATGAACGAAAAGTGGAAAGTGCGCGTCGTCTATGGTGATACGGATTCCATGTTTGTCTTGGTCCCAGGACGCAGTCGTGCAGAAGCATTCCGCATAGGTGGAGAGATTGCATCGGCGGTTACCGAAATGAATCCACATCCAGTTAAACTCAAGCTGGAGAAGGTCTATCAGCCGTGCCTGCTGCAAACCAAAAAACGCTATGTTGGCTACATGTACGAGACGCCCGACCAGCAGCAGCCCGTCTACGAGGCCAAGGGCATTGAGACGGTGCGACGCGATGGTTGTCCAGCGGTGGCCAAAATGTTGGAGAAGGTGCTACGTTTGCTGTTCGAAACGGCGGATGTTAGCCAAATCAAGCAATACGTCTGCCGGCAATTCACCAAGCTGCTCTCTGGACGCGCCAATCTGCAGGATCTTATATTTGCCAAGGAGTTTCGCGGCCTAAACGGCTATAAGCCCACAGCCTGTGTGCCGGCACTGGAGATGACACGGTAAGTTCAAGTTTGACTGCAAGCTACTTTTTAAACAAATTCATAATTCTCTCCACAGCAAATGGATGAAGAAGGATCCCAGACATGTGCCGCGTCGTGGCGAGCGTGTGCCCTTTATAATAATCAATGGACCGCCGGGCGTGCAACTAATCCGCTTAGTGCGCAGTCCACATGAGCTGTTGGCCAATGAGGGCTACAAGATCAATGCCATATACTATATAACCAAGGCAATAATACCACCACTAAACCGCTGTCTGCTGCTCATAGGCGCCGATGTGAATGACTGGTAAGATTATGGCACAACAGTTCCAAGCTGCTACTTTATATATTTGATGTTATCCTTAGGTTCAGCAATCTGCCGCGCAAGCTGCTCATGACACCGGCCATGTCAACGGCCGGTGAGCTGATGAATCGTGGCAACGCCAAGTCCACCATATCCCAATATTTCTCAACCACTAGCTGCATCATTGACTGCGGCCGTCAAACCAAGGCGGGCATCTGCATGGACTGCTCCTGCAATGCCGCCAAATGCGTCACCACGCTGCATGCAAAGCTGGCACAGCTGGAACGTGGATATCGTCTTACACAGCAGATATGCCAGGCTTGTTGTGGTCGTCTGGGTCAGCTACAATGCAGTTCCCTCGATTGTCCAGTGCTGTATGTGCTGGAGGTTAAGCGACGTGATTTACAACAAATTCCATATATATGCAAACAGCTGGAGGAGCGTTTTTAATGACATCGATTTTGAATAATTGTATTTAACTTTTGGTTGTCTATAAAAGTTAAAATATACTTAAATAGCTTATACACTATATGCATGTGTGTGTGTGTGTTAGTGTGAGTGTATAATACTACATATAATATGCATTGTTAACTATTGATATTGTTATTTGAAATTGTTGTTTTTCATTAAATAGTTATTTAAATGTATGTATGTGTGTGTGTGTGGATGCGTGATTGTGTATATTTATTCAATAATATTCCAATGGTATGCGATTTATGTATTATTTAAAATATAATTACGAACGTTACGTTTAACAATTTCCAATGTGTTTAACCAAATTAAATAACAATTATGTATGTATGTATTTAACCATGTACATAGGTAGATGCAAGTTTTTGTTATTTTGAATTTTTGTTTGTTTTTGATTTTGTTGTTGCCCTGATTTATCATTTATTATGTACCTAAACAATTTGCAATTGTATATTGTTATTAAATTGAGCGCAGTTTTTGCTTATAAGCAATCTTTACGTTTACAGTAGGTATATAAAGTTTTTGTTAAAAAAAAAAAAAAAAAGTACAGCACTATAAAAAAGTTGTTTCAAAAAATTGAAAACATGCCTCGAAAATTCCAATTCGTTTGTAATAGCACCGCTGGAGCTTCCACCCAGCTACGAAGAGGTGCTCCAAAGCTGTCGCAAGATGGACATACCCGAGTACGTATTCCAAGAGCCCTTTTATAGCAACCCTGCTGATGTTAGCAAAATGACGGAGGTAGGATTTCTAGTGCTGCGCATACCGGGCAACAAGCTCAAAGATCTGGAGCCTTTTGAAAGCAGCATTCTGGACAACAAGAGAGGTCTAGCGGCTTGGCGTCGCAGGCAGTTAGTCGGCATTGGTGGACCTGCCATGTTGCAACGTTATCGTAATGAGCAACAGATTCGGGAGTACTTTAGCACCGAGCAGCGTCTGAGCATTGAGCCAGCAATGAGTCCACCGAGCAGACAGGATGCCATGATTTGGCTGAAGGCCAGAGAGCTGCATAAGCAGCGACGGGGTGAGGAGGAGCGCCCTGAGCTGGATAGTCCCATTAAAATCAAGCGTCAAAAGATAACCATGATGTTAAACGATGAAGCTGCCGCTGGTAGTGGGGATGAGGAAGCTGAACTAAACTGCAGCGGTTTTACCTTAACGCCCATGAGCATGACGCCAGCAACGCCGCAGCTAACAGCAGTAGCTGGCAAGGATCATGCCAAGCAAACGCCACTTAGTAGCAAGTTGCGCTCCAAGCGTGGCACCAAACTGCAGTTCCAAACGGTGCAGGAGGAGGAGGAGCCGCCCGGCAGCAGCCAGTCCAGTGAACAAAGTGTTGCCAGCAGCGCCGTTTTGGATGCCTTGGAGCGCAGCTCCTTTGTGCGGCAGCTGGAGAGCGTCAGCGACGGGCGCAACAGTCATGAGCTTAGCTTTGGTCTCAGTCATGCCACGCTGGACAATACCTTTGGCTTCAAGGTTAATCTGGAGAATCTGCAGCAGGCCAAGGCGGATATTGAGGTAAGTTGACTGGAGAAAGCTTTATACAGCATTACTTTATATATATTTATCTTGATTGGAACAGTGCAACTATTTGACCACTATGACGCTGGAGCTGTTTGTGCCCACACGCGGAGAACTGCAGCCGGATCCGCTGCACGATGAGATACGCTGCGTGTTCTATGCCATAGAACACAGTCTGCCGCCAGTTCCTGCTGCTGCTGACGCTACAAAGGAGCAGCAGTCGCTGCCCAGCAAAGCTTGTGGCTACATCATAGTCAACGATGCTGCGGATTTGGTCAGTGAGGGACGCCAACATGGACTGGATGCCGACATTGAGCTGCAGGTGGTGCAGAGCGAGACGGAGGCTTTTGAGGCATTACTGGCACTTTGTTCGCGTTGGGATGCGGACATCTATGCTGGCTATGAGATTGAAATGAGCTCCTGGGGCTATATTATTGAGCGTGCCAAGCATTTGTGCTTTAATATTGCACCTCTGCTATCGCGCGTTCCATCGCAAAAGGTGCGCGATTTTGTGGATGAGGATCGGGAGCAGTTCACCGATCTGGATGTCGAAATGAAGCTCTGCGGTCGCATATTGCTTGATGTCTGGCGTCTCATGCGCTCCGAGATTGCGCTCACCTCGTACACCTTTGAGAATGTCATGTATCATATTCTCCATAAACGCTGTCCCTGGCACAGTGCCCGCAGCTTAACCGATTGGTTTGCCTCGCCCTGCACACGCTGGATCGTGCTGGAGTATTATTTGGAACGTGTGCGTGGCACTTTGGCATTGCTCGATCAGCTGGATCTGCTAGGACGCACTAGTGAGATGGCCAAACTGATTGGCATACAATTCTATGAGGTGCTTTCGCGTGGTTCACAGTTTCGCGTGGAGAGCATGATGCTGCGGTGAGTGGAGCAGGAATTGTGTTCTTGGTCATTTATTTATGTAATCTCTGTTCACAGCATTGCCAAGCCCAAGAATCTGGTTCCGCTGTCTCCAAGCGTACAGCAGCGTGCACATATGCGTGCGCCGGAGTATCTGGCGCTGATCATGGAGCCGGAATCACGTTTTTATGCTGATCCTTTAATTGTGCTAGACTTTCAGAGCCTGTACCCCAGCATGATAATAGCCTACAACTATTGCTTCTCCACTTGCCTGGGTCGCGTGGAGCACTTGGGCAGCAGCACCACCTTCGAATTTGGTGCTTCACAGCTGCGAGTCTCGCGGCAGCTGCTGCAGCAGCTCCTAGAACGCGACTTGGTCACCATAACACCCTGCGGCGTTGTCTTTGTCAAGCGGCAGCTACGCGAGGGCATATTGCCGCGCATGCTTAGCGAAATTCTGGACACGCGTCAAATGGTAAAGCAATCTATGAAGCTACACCGGGATAACACTGCGCTGCAGCGCGTTCTGCACTCGCGTCAACTGGGCCTGAAGCTGATGGCCAATGTTACCTATGGATATACGGCGGCCAATTTCAGTGGCCGCATGCCCGCCGTCGAGGTGGGTGATTCGGTGGTGTCCAAGGGCCGCGAGACACTGGAGCGTGCCATCAAGCTTGTGGAGATGAACGAAAAGTGGAAAGTGCGCGTCGTCTATGGTGATACGGATTCCATGTTTGTCTTGGTCCCAGGACGCAGTCGTGCAGAAGCATTCCGCATAGGTGGAGAGATTGCATCGGCGGTTACCGAAATGAATCCACATCCAGTTAAACTCAAGCTGGAGAAGGTCTATCAGCCGTGCCTGCTGCAAACCAAAAAACGCTATGTTGGCTACATGTACGAGACGCCCGACCAGCAGCAGCCCGTCTACGAGGCCAAGGGCATTGAGACGGTGCGACGCGATGGTTGTCCAGCGGTGGCCAAAATGTTGGAGAAGGTGCTACGTTTGCTGTTCGAAACGGCGGATGTTAGCCAAATCAAGCAATACGTCTGCCGGCAATTCACCAAGCTGCTCTCTGGACGCGCCAATCTGCAGGATCTTATATTTGCCAAGGAGTTTCGCGGCCTAAACGGCTATAAGCCCACAGCCTGTGTGCCGGCACTGGAGATGACACGGTAAGTTCAAGTTTGACTGCAAGCTACTTTTTAAACAAATTCATAATTCTCTCCACAGCAAATGGATGAAGAAGGATCCCAGACATGTGCCGCGTCGTGGCGAGCGTGTGCCCTTTATAATAATCAATGGACCGCCGGGCGTGCAACTAATCCGCTTAGTGCGCAGTCCACATGAGCTGTTGGCCAATGAGGGCTACAAGATCAATGCCATATACTATATAACCAAGGCAATAATACCACCACTAAACCGCTGTCTGCTGCTCATAGGCGCCGATGTGAATGACTGGTAAGATTATGGCACAACAGTTCCAAGCTGCTACTTTATATATTTGATGTTATCCTTAGGTTCAGCAATCTGCCGCGCAAGCTGCTCATGACACCGGCCATGTCAACGGCCGGTGAGCTGATGAATCGTGGCAACGCCAAGTCCACCATATCCCAATATTTCTCAACCACTAGCTGCATCATTGACTGCGGCCGTCAAACCAAGGCGGGCATCTGCATGGACTGCTCCAGCAATGCCGCCAAATGCGTCACCACGCTGCATGCAAAGCTGGCACAGCTGGAACGTGGATATCGTCTTACACAGCAGATATGCCAGGCTTGTTGTGGTCGTCTGGGTCAGCTACAATGCAGTTCCCTCGATTGTCCAGTGCTGTATGTGCTGGAGGTTAAGCGACGTGATTTACAACAAATTCCATATATATGCAAACAGCTGGAGGAGCGTTTTTAATGACATCGATTTTGAATAATTGTATTTAACTTTTGGTTGTCTATAAAAGTTAAAATATACTTAAATAGCTTATACACTATATGCATGTGTGTGTGTGTGTTAGTGTGAGTGTATAATACTACATATAATATGCATTGTTAACTATTGATATTGTTATTTGAAATTGTTGTTTTTCATTAAATAGTTATTTAAATGTATGTATGTGTGTGTGTGTGGATGCGTGATTGTGTATATTTATTCAATAATATTCCAATGGTATGCGATTTATGTATTATTTAAAATATAATTACGAACGTTACGTTTAACAATTTCCAATGTGTTTAACCAAATTAAATAACAATTATGTATGTATGTATTTAACCATGTACATAGGTAGATGCAAGTTTTTGTTATTTTGAATTTTTGTTTGTTTTTGATTTTGTTGTTGCCCTGATTTATCATTTATTATGTACCTAAACAATTTGCAATTGTATATTGTTATTAAATTGAGCGCAGTTTTTGCTTATAAGCAATCTTTACGTTTACAGTAGGTATATAAAGTTTTTGTTAAAAAAAAAAAAAAAAGTACAGCACTATAAAAAAGTTGTTTCAAAAAATTGAAAACATGCCTCGAAAACTTGTTGCTTCAACTTCTACTACTCTAACATATCATCTTCATCATCATCCATTTCAAAAATCATGGAATTCTTAACATCTGCATCATGTTTTTTAGTTTCATCTTTGTTGTTGTTGTTAGTTAGGTCCAGTCCGCTATCGTGAAGTGAGTGTTTCTTATTCTCCTTGTGACGATTGTTATGCTGCTGGAAAAAAGAAACAAGAAATTATATAAATATTACATTTGATCACTTTTTATACATATACAGATAACGCTGTGTAAAAAAGAAGCCGACTTCTTTACAATATCTAAAGATAAGACAACCACAAGAGCCATGAGCTAGTTTGGGATTCTAGCTTGGAACCTCATAGTTTAAAGTTAAAGATAACAATTGATATTGATATGAGCGATAAACAGTTTTCTGTTAAAGGTTTAAAATTTAAACTAACCTTACCATAACTTTCTATATAAAACAGGAAAATTTTCCTAAATTTATATCTTTTGAACTGTCAACATTTCTCTTTCGCATTAAATAGTTAGTATGAGACTGAATAAGCAAATATATGACAGTAAAATTATACTTCAATTCTTAATCAAATGTGAACAAAACAAAAGAATAAACTCGTATAACATACTTAGCTGTTGACCTTCATTTGTTCACTAGTTAGGATTATAATTTTACTTAAAACGCAATTTGCACGGTTTGAACCAGAACAAAGTGGTACAATTGTTGAATAATGTTTACTCTGAGCTAATTCGCAATTATTTAATCTATTTAAATTACTGATAAACGTCTGGACTAGTCAAATTGGGTTTAAGCAATACAATTGATTCTAACAGCATATGACTAGATAATCAATATTTGAGTTTATCATAAAAATTAACACTCATTTTTCACATAAAGCGGAAAATTAACAAGCTGACGAGAACGGTAAATGTCGCATGCAAATGTCAAGCTTACCTTCTGGGCAGACTGGCGTACAGCGTTATGATCGGGCTCTTCGTAATCGCCGGAATCACCCTCGCTGACGCGACGCTGTTGGGCGCGTATTTTGCAATCCCGACGCTTTTGATTCTTCTTGCGCTGGCCCAAAATGCTCGAGTCGAGCCTAAAATAAAACGATAAGATTTAAGATGGTCAATTATGCAATTGTGTTCAATTGGAATTGTGTAGTGTGGTTTATTTATAGACGTACCTGAACACTTGCTTCATAATATTATCATTAAATCTAACAGTCTTCTTGCAGCTCTCCGAGAGACCCTCATCGTCTGCCCGCTCCTCGGGTATGCCTCCAAATGATTGTGAGAAACCAGCGCCAGCTGCTGCTTCCATCGAGCACGAATAGGATGAGGAGCAGTCATCAATGGATGAGCAGCTGTCGGATATGGAGGGTCGTGGTCCATACCGACTGAATGTCTTTAGAATGCCACGTTGCACGCTGCTGCTCTCATGGCACTCGGAGTAGCTGCGCTGCTTGCGCTGTGGCGGCTTCAGTGCTGCCATGGGCTGTGTAACGCCTTCGAGTTGCATGGGATTGACGACTTGGATGATTTGGGGCGATGGCTGCTGTAGCAATTTCTTCTGCTGTTGCTGCTCCACATGATGTTGGGCTTCCTTGAGATCCTCACAAGCGGACTCTGAAAGCGAACGGTTGTTACGCTTGCGTTGCTTCTTGTTTAGCTTCTTCTGCTGCTGCTCCTGTTGCTCCTCCTCTTGATGCTCATCCTCAATGTCACATTGTGGCATAATTGTTATCTCCAGGGCTTGCTCTGTTTCATTATGATCAAAGTTAATATGCAGCGACTTATCCAACTCCTTATCACTGGTCCCACTATCATCCTCGTCATCATCAATATCATTCTGATTGTGATCAAACACTGCGTACTGATTGAGATCAGTGCTATCGGGTCCAGCCAGATAGCTTGACATCGTCTCGCAGCGCTCATTCATATACAGCCTCAACACAACATTCTCATCCGAGGCATCTGTTTCGACATGCTCGATCTGCAGCTGTGGCTCGACCTCATCGTGCAATTGCACCAGGAACGCGTAATGCCTGGGATAATATCCACTACCCATCGATGCAAACTGCAAATGTAGACTACGTTTCTGCTGCAGCGTCTGTATTGAATCCGGCTGAACATTGGACACGCGCAGCACAAATGCTATCACATTGTCCAGTATATTGCATTCAAACTTGGCAGGCAGCTGGTAGTGTAGGTTGCTCTTTAGGAACGTGCGGGACGTCACAATGACGGTGGCTGGGACTGTTGGACCATTATAAAAATGAGAACAGCTTTCGTTTAGAGCGTGTATATTCAGCTACTTACATGAATCGGAGTCATCTGCTGGGGTTTGCTCCGTTAACTCAGTTATGGTATCGATGGTATCGGCATCACCTTCACCTTCAGGTTCTTCCTCGGCAGGTGATTCGTTGTTGGAGTTAAGCTCCACGCCGCTATCCTCACGGCTCAGCAGGCGCACAGTATCATGCATATCGCGCTCTTGACGCGCTGTGGAACGCACCACGGGCAATGTGATGCACAGACGCCTGCGCTCGGTATCGAAGCGAGCATTGCCCGCCTTATCATCGACGGTGTAGGGCAGATCTAGCTTTAGACGATACTTGGCGCCCTGACGCTCACTGAGCAGATAGACCGACTTATCCGTCACATCCAGTTGACAATCTGCCGTGGAACTGAGCAGCGGCAATTCGATTTCAAGGATGAGCGCACGCGGCACGGTCATATGAAGTTTGGCGTCCAGCTCATCCGTGTACTCGGACAGGTCTACATCGTGGCTTTGTTTGATGCTGTACTTGGGCACCGAAAATGTTGGCGTGGGCGTTAGTTTTGTTTTGATGGGCAGCACCTTGGGCTGACCAGCGTTTTCGTCTGGTTTCTCTGGATACAAGTGCTCTAGAGGATGTGGCTCTCCCTCCTCGGACGTGGCATTCTTGGCCAACTTACGTATCACAGTAGGACGTGCGCTGCCCTTGTAATCCAGCTTGGGAAACTTAAGATTGGCACGATCCAAATTGACGCCATACTCACGCTCCACGCCATCCAGTGCGGTATCAATTAGACATTTGCGAAAGCGTTCATTGCGCTTGCCCAGATGCAGTGCGTCCGGATGAAAGACAACATCAAAGACTTTACATTGTTTGTTCTTAGCATCAAAATCAACACGCGGCGGTGTCTGAGCCATCGGAATGGACCATGATAGACCACGCTCTCCGGTATTCGAATTGACAGAGACCTCATTGTTGGGTCGTTCCACCTCCGGGCTGCTGGCAATGTTAATAAAACACTTTAGTTCGCCATCGGATGATGTTTTGACCACAAAACCCGGCGTTGGATGTATAAAAATACAATCAACGCCACGCTCCTTTTCCAGCTGCTTGATCTCATCTTCGTAGATTTTACGATTAGCCGGATCCTGGATTTCGTCCACGTAATCGAAAAAGAGCTTACGAAACTCTTCGTTATCGAGCGCAACTTTAATGCGCTCAAATTCGTCCTTGCTTATGTCGCACTTATCGTTATCATTGAGCTTTGAGTGTTTATTACGTGTGGAAGCGGACATTGCTTCAAAATGCTCAAATTTACACTCACACTTATTTAACTCACTCTCACTGTCACTCACTTTTGCACTCAGTTTGATCAAAATAAACGTACGAATTGAACACACTTGTTGCACTTAAATATATAATTTTACAGTTGGCAAGGAACACGTAGCCGTGTTTTTTATTGATTCTTTGTTGTTATTGTTTTTGATGTTCTAGTAGCTTCTGCAAAACAGAGTGAGAAAGTAATATTATAACAAATGACAGCTGATGCAATACAACTCAAAATTGATTTTCAATAGAAGAAAACTTATCGCTTAATAAAATTGTCGTAGGTTTAAAGCAAAGGTCTTATCAAAATACAGCAAAAATATAATCAATTTATACAGTTAAGTACAAACAAATACAATCATTTAATTAAACTCAATATAAATGACGCTGCGCTCTCACTCTCGCGCTCTCTCATTTTCTCTCTCTTGGCACAATTTGCCGGTTATTTTCTTGCAGTTTTATTTTTATTTTGGCAACGCAAAAGCGAAATTTATAATTACAAAGATTATGTAATCAAAGACTAGGAATAAATGGCAAAAACAGACGAAATAGAACACGCAGGGAGACCATGCGGAATAACAAACGTACTGCGTAGTTTTGCTGTTTTGTTGTGGCCGCTGCTTCGTGTCTGTGTGTCGATGCTTGCGTTGCGAGCGAACTTTTACGAATGAGCATGCAAAATGCCGGCAAATGGTGTGGAAGCGTAGGAAGAAAAATTCTGATAGTCTGATGAAGAGGAGTAAGAGGGAAGATGGAGGAGGCGCTGCTTGATAAGCAAAAACAACAAAAACTAAGCAACCAACCACTTACCCTCAATTGTTTGCCTTTGCTCTTGTTGTTGTTTATCAGCGAGCCTCTGCATATATATGTATATGTATGTGTATGTAATATGTTCATGTTTTGCGCAGTCACCGGACAAGAGTGGAGGTCACAACAAACAGTATACACACAAATTGTGTACATACAAAGACAGGATACAGGACGATAAGCTGATAAAAAAATAAGGGGACAATGCAGAAGTTGAATATGCAACAATAACAAAACACATGTTTGGTTGCCTTAGTGTGCGTTTTAGTGTGTATACACAGGAAAATGTGGAAAAACTATTACAGTTACGTGACCAAGGGAAACACACGTGTGTGTGTGTAAATTACAACGTTTGATCAATATCGATACGAGCAGCATTAGAAAATCAATTGATTTTCTGCATATTAAACCGGTCCCAATCAACTTAGCCAGCCTCTTTTTGGCACACGCCCACTTCTAGAGAAGCTGCAGAAAATTGCACAGACGCATTGTAAATGAACTTGAACAAGTTGAGAAAAGTCAATGACCAGCTAGGTTTCCACAACAGTCACAATTAGAACAATAGAACTAGTCTCAAAGACTGCATTTCAAGTCTTCATGCACAGACACATGCACAAGCACACATAGACGCACATAGGTCACATTTAACTTTAAAAAAATATATATATGTATGTATATACGTACGTGTTTACACAATCGAGTTATTTATTAAATGCAAAAAGTTCGCTTTAATTTTAATTTTTTTGTGTTAAAACTGTTAAATTAGCTTTGACGTTTAATTTAAGAAAATGTAAAAACCTCTTTTGCTGTTTGCTGCAGCTGATCAATTTTTTCCAGGCGAAGCAAGCTGACAACCGGCTCAGTGTGACCTAAGCAAAGTAACGGCAAGTGCCTTAAATATAAAATACAGCATGGCCAGCCCAAAATCATACATCGATATCAATCTACCGTTGGTAAATTCTCGATACGATTTATTGTTATTATAAACATACTGGTATGGCTTTGAAATGGTGCTTCGGATGCCATTTAATAAGAGACAGTAGCTTTGGCAAAAACTGATCGCGCTTAATCACTGTCGTGAGCAGTGGTTTTTTTCCAATATTGGGAGTACCCTACTTGCCTCTGTTCACACAAACAAATCATTTCGTTCACTTGAGCGACAATCTGGATTCGTTCGTTTAGTTTAGTGAGTCGCTCCATCGAACTTATTCCGAACGATTCGATACAGCTCTACAATGGAGTCTTATTTATTTTTAGTTTTTCTGTTGTCATTTTTTCTATATAAAAATGCAAAAGGTGTGTTTAAAATCAGTTTATTTGCATAATACTATATATGTGCATGACGTGTGTGTGTACTTAATAATATTTGTGAAGCTTTCATAGCGGCAAATTAACATGAAAAAAATGATGCTTGTGTTGCTGCTTATTGTTTGTTTGTGTGTGTTTTGGGCCACAATTTGTTTTCATATGCTACTGTTCTGGCCAATTGCGCCGCGTATTATGTCAAATGTGTGATAAAACTGCTGTTGATTGCATTAAATGGAATGAAAACAATAAACAAATACGATAATATGCGTTATATAAACACATAAAAATTGCTTATGTGGGCGAGCATAGCATAAAAAGTGCATTTAATAATCAGCACGCATACATATGCGTATTATTTGTGTATACACAAACGCCCATGTGTGTTGAGTATTTCTAGCTTATTTTTGAATGTGTATGTGACTGTTATTTTACTTCTCGTTGCTTTTTTTGTTCTCCTGCAGCTGAAATAAGCGGACTTTTGCTGGATGATCATCAGGATTCTGATATGGAAATACCGTCCCACATCAATGGAAAGGAGTTTCCAGCCGTACCACAAAACTCAGTGCAAAACTTACATCCCAGGTAATTATTACCAACTAGGTGTTTTTTAACTACTGTTGCATCGTTATGTTATTGCACCTTCTGTAGTCAATCGTCATTAGTATTGGCAAGCAATTACATTCCTATAACAAAAACAAAAACAATTACACCTTATGGCAGTTCAGCTAAGGTTTAATTAAGCTTATATGCTTTTTTGAAAGCAAAAAAAACCTAAACTGCAGTGGAAATTTAACATTTACTTTAACAGTGTGTGCAACTTAACAGATTGCTGCACTGTTAGATTAACAGCGAGCACGTATTAGTTCCTAGAAAAACAACTGCCGTTATTACTATATTGTTTTTAAAGTTTGCATATTTTTTATTGGATAACGGTATAATTAAACAGCAGCTGATTTACGAAATTGAGAAACCATCCAATAATCGTCACTTTTAAAGTAAAAAAATGTTCTTAACTATTAAAAAAATTATTAATCATTGTGTGCTTAGTTATTTTTAGTCAGAATCTATTACAAAAGCCAATTGCCGGAAATTAGAACTTGTAGAAGTTAGAATTTTCAAAAATTTTGAATTGCCGATTGATTGATCGCTTCAAAATTAGAATTAAAAATACATTTTTTTTATCTTTTTAATAAACTTTTCGTTTTTGTTTTGAACCTAACAAAAATAAAACATGCATGTCAATGGTTTAAAAACCATAATTTTTAAGCAGTTTTAAGTTCAAAATTTTTTAAATTTCAATTTTCATTTTCATTGAATTGGTCCATTACATCATATATTTAAAGTTATCCTTAATAAAAAAACGATCGGAAATTAGAATTTTACGCAGATTAGAACTGCTCTGAAACCGAAAGGTTCTAATTTGTGAGCAAGTACTGTATAAGAAGTAATTCAACCTGAAATTCTTGAAACTTAATAAAAATGCCTAGCCAAAAGTTTTATTGCCAATTGCCAAACTTCCCTAACACCCTACTGTTTAACACTACTTCCCCCCATTTCACACGCTGCACTTCCAAATAGGAGACATGTTAAGAGTAAGCGACGCATGAAAAGAAGGTAAAAGCAAAGCTTGAGCATTTTGCCTGCTTGTTCTCATTCAACGTAATTTCTTAAATAATATAAGTTTGTTCAGTTTTGTAATCTTATATATTTTTGCATTTACACAGATTAAAGTGTTTTGCGTGTGAGCCACCCTGCCTTGATCCCAATGAGCACGCCCATACGTGCCAGAATGCTATACAGGTGAGCAATTTGGAAGGTATGTCTCTGATTATATACAGTATATTTGAAATTTTACACATTTTGCAGTGCTGGAAATCTCGCACACGCGATGCCGTTGGCCTGGAGCAAGTCTCACGCGGCTGCACCACATCGCCGGATCAATTGCAACTGATTTGTTTTCAGCATTCGCTTAATAAGCTCAATAATGGACCCACAAAACGCAATGCGGCGAAATACAATGTCGAATGCTGTGCCAGCGATTATTGCAATGACGGCGATTTCCCCGAACTGCCACCCTTTGTCAGCGACTCGAGCGGCGAAGTGGCAACCGTTATCACCGCCGATAGTAGCAACATTAGCAAAATGACTGCCGCCATTTTGGGCCCCTTTATGGTCATCACATTAATGGGTGCCGTTGCCATATTCTTTATGCGGCGCAGTCATCGCAAGCGTCTTGCGGCAACGCGCATTAAACAGGATCCCGAATCATATCTAGTCGATGAGCAGCTGCGTGCGACCAGCGCTGGCGATAGCACCTTGCGTGAATATCTACAGCATTCAGTCACTTCCGGTTCGGGCAGCGGTTTGCCGTTGTTAGTGCAGCGCACGCTGGCCAAACAGGTGACACTCATCGAGTGCATTGGGCGCGGCAAGTACGGCGAGGTGTGGCGGGGTCACTGGCACGGCGAGAGCATTGCTGTTAAAATCTTCTTCAGTCGCGATGAGGAGTCGTGGAAACGCGAAACGGAAATCTACAGGTTGCTTATTAGTTTGGAGATGGGTGCGGGCACGACAATGTCACGGATCTTTCTAAGATCCATGGTATAAGATAAGAAAAAAATTTTCAAACGATGCTTGTATTCCGCGCCCATCTCTAAGTCATTTTAGATTTGCAATTTTTCACCTTTCTAAACATATATTTTCTTAATTTTTAGCACGGTGCTGCTGCGTCATGAGAACATACTTGGCTTTATTGGCTCCGATATGACGTCACGAAACTCGTGTACACAGCTATGGCTAATGACGCACTACTATCCACTGGGCTCGCTGTTTGATCATCTGAATCGCAATGCACTCAGTCACAATGATATGGTTTGGATATGCCTATCGATTGCCAATGGGCTAGTGCATTTGCACACTGAGATCTTTGGCACTGAGGGCAAGCCCGCAATGGCACATCGGGATTTGAAGTCGAAGAATATATTGGTTACATCGAATGGCACCTGTGTCATAGCCGATTTTGGCTTGGCTGTTACACACTCTCATGTCACGGGACGTCTCGACATGGGCAACAATCCTAAAGTAGGCACCAAGCGTTATATGGCACCAGAAGTTTTGGATGAGAGGTAAGTTAGAGCATCACTGGTGCCTAAGATTTAAAATTAATCTTCGTCTCTTTTCTAGCATTGACATGGATTGCTTTGAGGCACTGCGCCGCACTGATATCTACGCCTTTGGCCTGGTGCTGTGGGAGGTGTGTCGTCGCACAATTTCGTGCGGCATTGCCGAGGAATACAAGGTGCCCTACTATGATGTGGTGCCCATGGATCCAAGTTTTGAGGATATGCGCAAAGTAGTCTGCATTGACAATTATCGTCCATCGATACCTAATCGCTGGAGCTCAGATTCGGTAAGTGATCAAATGTTTTTATCAACACATAGATTTGTTTACTCAATTCTTTTCTTATTTACAGCTATTGGCAGGCATGTCTAAGCTAATGAAGGAGTGCTGGCATCAGAATCCGAATGTGCGTCTGCCAGTGCTGCGCATTAAAAAGACTATACATAAATTAGCTTCCTCTGATGAGAAAATACGTTTAGACTTCGATGAGGTTTGCGTTTAGTAGCTTTTAGTTTAGACACCTAAGTTAATATTAATTAGCATTAAGCGACATTAGTTGAAGTTCATTTGCTAGCAGCTAAGTTTCATCAATTGAACTTTATATATATTTTTTTTGTCATTTCTCATTCTTTACATACATTAGTCTGTAATTTCCATTACTCAGATTTAATTTTGTGCCTTTGAAATTGCCTTAAATGTAAATTGAATTTTTTACTAAAAGTTTATCATCTACATAAGTTATAAGAAACGCCTTCATCTGATGCATCCAGAGTTTCATAATCTTTTTTCATTTCAAGTGCCATTACAATTTAGAATTGTAAAACATTTTTACATTAAATTTAAGCTCACTTTTTACATCCTACACCTAACCACAAGCAGCTATACTATATATTTTCTTTCCTTATCAAGCTATGATAGATTTATAGATAACGTAAATCATAATTGGCGTCCTACATACACATACTCACACACATATATGTATGTACATGAACAATTTTCAACTAATAATATTAACTATATATGTAGTTGCGAATATACTTTGTATATTGTACAAATGCGCGCTAATTAAGTTGTACATTTAGTTTTAAAATGACTTTAAAAACACTATCAACCAATAAAATACACTTTATAATTGTTAAGTAAAAGAAAATAAGTTTAATTATTGAATTGTTATGAAGGATACAATTTGAATATAAATTCTGTACAATTTCGAATTCATAACAAACGCTCTAGAGTGTTTCATTTCTGGCTAGTTTGATGGATGTAAAAGTTGATGGAAAACACCCAATTTAGAATAACAAAAATTGAAAGTTTTGGTTTAAAATTTAATAACGAAAAAGTATATTTGGGTATTCATAGAAAATTCAACATATATATGCGCGTCCTGCATAAATTCAAACATAGTTTTAAATAATAATAAAATAGTAAATAAGTAGTTGTAATATATCCAATCAGAGGACCTTAGAAAATCAATGAAAATGTCACATTTATTCTCCATTAGCTGTGAGCAACCTAAATGTCTCGTTTTTCTGCTCATCGAGGAACAGCAGCTTGAAGATATCATTGAAAAAGTCAGGATAATAGTCGCATGCACGTTTACAGTCGGGCGTCCAATTGATCTCAAGCAGTTTTGGCTGCATGCCTCCATTTGCCGTCCAGGCCAGCATTATGTCCGCTGCGTAGAGCGCACGGGACTGGGCACAAGGGGCAAGGCCGCAGGGCGGCGGCGCTTGACTGGCACACTGTAGAACCTCGTACAGCATGCTGCAGATTTGTTGCTCCACAACAGTCCAGTCATGTTTGGGATACTGCTGGCGCCACAGCTCAAGAAAGTCATCGCATTGAATGTGATGCAGTTCAGCCTGCTCCTGGTAATTCATAACTGTGTAGTGTTTCTGATAGTCATCATAGTTATCCAGCGAGAATGGTTGATTGGCAAAACGCAAGAAGAACTTGCGATGCATGTAAGCTTCCAGCGGCTTCACACTCTTCAGGAGTATTACAAAGCGCACATCGAACTTGACCTGAGCGTTGAGCTCTTGGCGGTGGAACAGCACTGGCCGCTCGATATATTTTTGTGCCACTTTGGGACCCGTTGCCGGCAGACGCACAATTTGCCGAATGTTATCGGTGATGTGTGTGTCGAGGCCGCGTGCCAAGTTCCAGGGTTTGATAATCCAATGATTATCCAATCCTTTGGCCGCACGTGTCTGATAGTAGGCAACAAATTCGCGCAATTCCGTGGACAGATTGTATGTGGTGGGCAGCCAGGCCGGATAAGTGTCCAGCGTCTCGGCATTGTGATGCTCCTGTGCCGCACGGCGACCCACAATGCTCAACAAGTCCTTGATGGTAATAACATACTCAAAGGGAAACTGATTGATGAACTTGTGCGGTGTGTCCATTGCAAATTCTGCAAAGTTCTTATAGTGGCAGGTAAGCCAAAGCACATCCGCTTCTTCTTCGTTGTCGACCAGCACAAATTCGGGCGCTGTGAGATGCTCGCAGAGTACATGATATTGGGCGTAAACCTGTGGATCAAAAATAGGATTTAAGCAATTATTTAACGATTATTTACATCCCTACCTTGAGAGGATCACAACGTGCGGTTAGGGCACTTTTAACAGTGTAGTCTTCCTTTGGATATGTTTCCGGTATGTGTCCGCTGGAAAAATAATCGGCATCCGGCTCCACTTGCAGAAAGCTCTCTTTGCTCAGATCAATCTCACGCCAGGGCAGCAGCAGCGCCGAACGCTGTGCCGCATCCTTGGAAACATATTCAGCACAATCACGTGTTACTGGGCTGCCCAGGTCACAATCCCGTATGGGAAACAGTACGCTATACGCCGTCTGTGTATTTAGATAGAGCAGCGGTACCAGCCGAAAATTTGGATTATCCGAATGATTGACAGCGGAACCAACTTCATCCATGACATACCAAATGGGCATGCGCTGCTCATCCGTTAAGTCACCGCTGGCAATGGAGTACGCATGACAATATTTCCACAAACGTCTTAATATCTTATCAATGCGCTGCTCATGCTCCAGATCCACGCCTGTAATGGCCGACAAGCGATCCGCCAGCTCTGGATGTTGCTCCAACTGTTGTCGCGCGCTATTCATGCGATATGTCCAGGCATGATCTATCAAATATATCGCCTGGGGATCACTTGCCTTGATGCCCTGCTCGCTTGCCACTTCCAGAGCAAACACTGGCTTGGCATTGTTATCATCATTGTCATCAAAGCCATCATCATCATCGTCGTAATCAATTAGCATTAGTTGCAACACTTCACCGGCATCAAAGTTATCCGTGGCCAGTTTGCGGTATAGTGCTGGCCAAAGATGCACTGGAATCGCCGATGATTCCAGCTGAGCCTTGTGCAGCGCCACAAATTCATTGTATTTGTTAATTCCGTCCATGTTGATTGTGCCGGGTGCAAAAAAAGGAGCTATCTTTCTATCTCTATCTATTCTGGGCTTCTTCTCAACTGTTCCCGTTTGACTGCCATGTTTTTTTTTTATGACCAACAGCTGTTTGCTTGGGGAAAAGGAAGAAGAGCGAACTTTAACAGAAAAGCTTAAATTTAATTAATGTGCGTGATGGTAGCCATCAACGGTTTTTAGGTTTTTGGTTTTTTTCGATTTTTTCGACAGCAGCGCCAAAAACAGCAATTTTGCTACTCTGTTAACGTTAACAGCACTGTTAAGGACCTTTTATTTAGTTTTTAACATATATTCCTACAAAAAAGTCAACCTCCGCCTCCGGAAATCGCTTCTTTTTTTTTCCTGACATTTTAAAACCAAAAACATAATTGTTGCATCGTTTTTGCTGCGGCGAGTAACATTTTAGGTAACATTTTTTCCTTAACAGAGCCTTAACATTATTCTATTCGAAGCTTTTATATTATTTTCTGTTAAGCAGCCTCTCTTCTTCTTTTCCCTCAAATTAACAGCTGTGGGAAAGAAAAAAACAACACGAAAAACTACGATTTTTAGTTATTTTCCACTCACGTGTGTTAATAAAAAAGAAAAGTCTTTATTAATATATAATTATTACTCTGTAGACTTCAACAATTTGAACATGGGTCGCTTAATTCTCGAACACACTCTACAGGGTCACAAAGGACGCATTTGGGGCGTCGCTTGGCATCCGAAGGGCAACAGTTTCGCATCGTGTGGAGAAGACAAAGCAATCCGTGTTTGGTCACTATCTGGAAACACATGGACTACCAAGACCATTCTATCCGATGGACACAAGCGCACAATACGCGAAGTACGTTTCTCTCCGTGTGGTGAGTACTTGGCCTCTGCCAGTTTTGATGCGACCACCGCCATTTGGTCCAAGCACGAATGCAATGCGACGCTTGAGGGTCATGAGAACGAAGTGAAGAGCGTTAGTTGGTCACGCAGCGGCGGTCTGTTGGCAACCTGCTCCCGCGACAAATCCGTGTGGGTTTGGGAAGTGGCTGGCGATGACGAATTCGAATGTGCTGCCGTTCTAAATGCCCACACGCAGGATGTCAAGCGTGTGGTGTGGCATCCAAACAAGGAGGTTCTAGCCTCTGCATCGTACGACAACACCATCAAAATGTTTGCAGAGAGCGCGCTCGACAGTGACTGGGACTGCACGGCAACGCTGATCTCGCATACAAGCACAGTTTGGAGCATTGACTTTGATGCGGAAGGTGAGCGTTTAGTTTCGTGCAGTGACGATGCCACTCTTAAGATTTGGCGCGCCTATCATCCGGGCAATGATGCTGGCATTGTCACACCCGACAAGGCCACTGTGTGGAAGTGTGTCTGCACGTTGTCTGGTCACCACGCGCGAGCCATCTACGATGTGTCATGGTGCAAGTTGACGGGTCTGATTGCCAGCGCTTGTGGCGATGATGGCATAAGGATATTTAAAGAGAGTATCGATTCGAAACGCGATGAGCCTACATTTGAACTGCTAACAGCCGAGGAGAGCGCACACGAACAGGATGTGAATGCTGTGGAGTGGAATCCAGTAACATCTGGACAGCTGATATCCTGCAGTGACGATGGGACCATCAAGATATGGAAACTGATAGAGTAATAAAGATTGTTGTGTCGGTTTTAGATGCTTAATTATTTCTATTGTGATTGTAATAAATAATTGGTACAGTACATATGTATATATTAAAGTGGACTATTTGTTAAGAAAGGGTTCATGTAGCGTTTTGTAAAGTTTCTTTGCCTTGCGGGGTCCCAAACCCATCACCTGAGCGAGCCGTTCCTCGCTGGCATTGATTAGATTTTCCAGATTCCCAAAGATCTGCAGCAGCGTCACAGCATCGGTTTTGTTCACTGGCTTAATGTTGGTTAGAGCCGCCACAAGCTGTAAAGCACAAATACCAATAGATTTACATATTTCAAGAAGTAATCCATCAGCAGACTCACTTTTTGATGAGAATTGGATTCCACACGCTCCATAATCAAGTCAGGCGGACGTTTCTCAAACTGCTTGTATGTTTCTATGATTTTCCCGGCCTCCTCGGCGTTCCAGGCTAGCATCATCGTTAGATCTGCTAGCAGTGATATTCGCGTTAAGCTTTTCAGCGCATTATGTGGTTCTGGCGTGTCTACTTGCACCAGCAGCACACGCAGTTCATACATCTTGCCAAGTGCTTTGAGTCGTTGGCAAATGTAGTCGGGATTCAGATTGTGGTACTTGAGTGATAGAAATAGGATACAAGAAGTGCGACCCACCACATAGTCAGGCACAATGTCATCCCGAAACTCCAAGGGCACGTTGAGTATAGATTTCAGTATGGGATTACCGCGTTGTTTGCTATGCACCATAACGCTGTGAGGATTGGAAGGCTTGATTACCGGCTTGACCGAGCATGTACCGGATGTAATAGCGCTGCAGCTGCTCAAACTTTCTAATAATGGCGCTTTCGGTTTTCTTGGCTGCTTTTGCGCTGCAGGCATATCCATGGAAGCCAAGACATCATCAAACGAATCGTCATTAAGATCATCCATTCTTAGACTAGGGTTGTTGAATATATATCGATAAATAGTTTTTCTTGATAATATATTTGTGTACGATATTTTTTTTGGGCGATATTATCAATATCGATATTTTTGAGCGATATTTTTGCGCGATATCTTATAAAATATGAAAACTAAATTCATGTTTATAAAAAATTAAAATGTTATTATTTGCAATAAATGTTTTATATCTTTGTAAAATACTTTGTGGGAAACATAATACACTCTTCGATGGGGTATGAAATTAAGGAAGAAAAGTTATTTTCGGCGTGCTGAAGATAAATACCCTTACTGAAAAGTTCTTGCATAAAAAAACTTAGTTTTCAGCAGAGGGTTCCTATGGAAGATTTAAGATACTCTCGATATTAATAACATTTGGTCAACATGTAAATAACATACTAAAACACAGAATGGGTGAATTTGGTTAAATAAATTGAGAAACAAAAAGATTTTCAAGCAATTTTTCCTGTGGCAGCTTTATTTTATAGTAGTCCGATCTGGCCGATTCGAAAATTGTATGTACTGCTTGCAGCAAAAAAAGCATCTGTTTCAAATTTCATCAAGATTGCCCTTGTTCGCATATAAACAAAATTGTAATCTCCCTGGAAGAGAATAAAAAAGCACATTTTTAAACTTATTTATAAATATCGATATATCGATATTTTTAGCAAAAAATATCAAATAAAAATAATGATTTTCATATCGAATATATATCGATACCGATATTTTTTAAAATATCAACAGCCCTATCTTAGACGATTCCAGAACTCTTTTTTGTGTTGTTCTTAATCCTCCGCCATTTGGCCCAAAACAACTGATTAATTTCTACAGCACAGAAAATGACGTGCGTCAAATTAGCAACGATGGCCAGCAACGAATTTTGTACAAGTTTTTTGTTTTTGATATTTTAGTAATTTATTTATTGTCAACTAAAAACAGTCGACACAATTTAATGCGATTACAAAGAAATTAAAGATTTGAAATATAAGAAATTAAGATTAAATTTATACTTTAAATTAAAATAATAATTAAAATAAAATTAACTGGGGAAAAAAAAGTAATGAACATTTTTTAAAAATTAAAGATGCAGAATTGTTAAGAAAAGATCAAGCTATTGTTTTATTTGGGTTTTGGTTAAATATATATATTACAAATATTAGAAAATAGCAAATAAAAAATATTTTATTGAATATCTCTCCTAAAAAAACTCCTCCAAGAAATGCACGATGCACCAGTTTAAAGGATATACTTTTAAGAGTATTTCTAAAAAAAATTCAAAATATCCAACTGTGTTTTGAGCTATTGTCCAAAATTTTAACCAACCTCGAAGAGGTCGAAAATTATTCGATGCTTTAAAAACATGCTTAAAAAACTCCTCCAAGTTTTGCACGATACATTAAGTTCTCTTAATGATTTATTCAAAAAAGTCAAGCTCCCCTGTTGGAAATCGGAACCTCAATTTTTTTCAAATCTTTTGTGACCAAAACCAAAATCAACAAATTGCGCGATATTTTGTTTAAATAGCTTGACCGATTTGTTGATAAAAATTTTCACCAGCTGAGCCAAAATCAAAAATTGAATTTTTTCGAATTTTTTGAACCGAAACATTACCAAAATGTAATATTTTTGTTCTAGATGACGTCACGATTTGCTAACAGAATATGTGTAAGGAGTAATCTTTTGTAATTCATTCATCATCGATACTTTTGATTTTGACGTAGTCTGGCAACTCTACTATTGTTTTGCCCTTTCCTTTTGAGTTGTCAAAAACTAAGCAGCGACGTGTGCGTGCAAATTTCTTGATTCATTCGCTATATCAAATAATCGTATCCTTAATAAAGCCATGGCTTCGCATCCGGTGTTTATAGATCTGTCGTTGGATGAGCAGGTAATGTTGTTTTTAGAAGTGCATTATGCGCTCTGTGGCGCATTCATCCAAAAAATGAGGTTATGTTGTTGCGGGTTGCAAAAACAAAATTTGTAAATACAATTTAAATGGAAATCAATTGCCAACCATTTACCACAGGTACAAGAGCTGCGCAAGTATTTCAAGAAGCTTGGCGCCGAGATCTCTTCTGAGAAGTCCAATAAAGGCGTTGAAGATGATTTGCACAAAATTATCGGCGTCTGTGAAGTCTGCTTCAAAGACGGAGAACCATCCCAAATTGATGGTATTTTGAACAGCATTGTGTCCATTATGATAACGGTGAGTATTATTGTATGCTTGGCATTCAATAGCTAACATTGCCCTCATATTTAGATACCCTTGGATCGTGGTGAGAACATAGTGTTGGCCTACTGCGAAAAGATGACGAAGGCTCCTAACCAGCCACTGGCCAAAGTTTGCTTGCAATCTCTGTGGCGTTTGTTCAACAACTTGGACACAGCCTCACCCTTGCGCTACCATGTCTACTACCATCTCGTGCAGGTAGCCAAGCAGTGCGACCAAGTGCTTGAGGTTTTTACTGGTGTCGATCATCTAAAGTCTCAGTTTGCCAACTGTCCGCCATCCAGTGAGCAAATGCAGAAGTTGTACCGTCTGTTGCACGACGTGACCAAGGACACCAATTTGGAGTTGTCTTCCAAGGTGATGATCGAGCTGTTGGGCACCTACACAGCTGACAATGCATGCGTTGCTCGTGAGGATGCCATGAAGTGCATTGTCACCGCCCTGGCTGATCCAAATACATTCCTGCTCGATCCTTTACTATCGTTGAAACCGGTGCGCTTCCTTGAGGGTGATTTAATACACGATTTGTTGTCCATATTCGTGTCGGACAAACTTCCATCGTACGTTCAGTTCTATGAGGATCACAAGGAGTTTGTCAACTCGCAGGGCCTCAACCACGAACAAAATATGAAAAAAATGCGTCTACTGACGTTCATGCAGCTGGCCGAAAACTTTCCCGAAATGACCTTTGACACCCTGACTAAGGAGCTGCAGATCGGCAATGAAGAAGTTGAGCCATTTGTCATTGAGGTGCTCAAGACAAAGCTGGTGCGTGCTCGTCTCGATCAAGCCAACCGCAAGGTGCACATTTCATCGACCATGCATCGCACCTTTGGTGCGCCACAATGGGAGCAGCTACGCGATCTTCTGCAGGCATGGAAGGAGAACCTCAGCTCGGTGCGGGAGGGATTGACTAACGTGTCATCAGCACAACTGGATCTGGCGCGCACACAAAAGCTGATACATTAGAAAAGTAACAATAAAATACATATTGACGTCGAGATCAAATAAAAAAACGCCGTAAACAGTTTATACAACTCGTACATTGAATTATTTTGAGGAATGTGTGAAAAATCAAGCTTGAATAAATTTCTAAGTGAAATCAAATATAAAGTACATCATTTCTTTCACCCTTGAAAAAGTTATGAATTATGTTTTACCTGGTTAATTGCGCAAATACTTTCTAGCTTAACACTATTTATTCTAATGCAATGGCATTTGCTTAACGTGGCTAACATCGTTAAAAATAGATTGTCAATATTTATTCTGTCTCGCAGGATTAAGGATGAGCTTTGTCGCCACTTTAAGCGAATGTCATTTATAGCATTTTCTAATAAAAGATTTGTTAGAGATTCATTTTACAGCTTTAAAGCTCCTCGTGCGTCTTGGCCTGCTGTCGTTCTTTCTCTTTTGGAAAAGACCAGAAATATGATGGAAATCCGTGCGAGTCACGCTCACGTTTCACAAATGCGCTGTACGAAGAGATGCAATTGCCAATAAAGTGATTTGATTGACCCAATATGGCTAAATCTAGGTATGGATCATCCTCGGGCAACTTGTGCACGCTTATATCCATGCGACTGAGCGCTGAGCTTAGCTCGCTTATCATGTGATTCGCGTCGGATGCCACAAAAACGGACCTGACCTCGTTATTCGCCTGTGTTTGACGCACATTTTTGATAGTACGCTTTAGCTGTCGCACAATGGACTCCTTGGTTGGCATGCACAGTTCTATGTAGAGCTGACCCCGCTCATTCTTATAGCCCAGACACTGCGGGGACGCGAACAGTTGTTGGTTGTCCTTGATGTGCTCACAGGCGCGCACCCAGTCAATACCATTGCGCAGATGCAATCCAATGAATGCGCCACGAGGTAGAACGTTGCGGATGAACTCACGAGCTGCTTGCCTGTACTGTATGCTCCATTTCAAATGCTTTTGCAGATCGCGATTCTCGAGCTGCACTGGAAAACTTGCGGGTGCACCGGTGAACGCCAGTACAGGCCACTTATCGGCAGGATAATTGTTTTGCCACTTATCTGCTATGGCACTGTGATGTACATCAAAGTGCAGTGGACCATAGAACTCTGAGCTGACAAAGTCAATGCTGTACGTGTCCCAGAATGGACCAAAGGGATTCCCATCCTTTGCGTGGCAATTAGGCTCAGCTGGATCGTTTTTTTCCTCTTGCAAGCTCTTGCGTTCCATATAACAGAAGGAAACGCGTGCTGCTACAGGCCACACCTTATCGGCAAACTTGGACATAAAGTCGGACATGAGAATGACGCGATGATATTCCTGCAGCGGTTCCACCTCAAAATACGTGTCGAACGCCACTTGCCGGGAGCGCATTTCACCTTTGCGATACTCCACCCAAGGCGGCAAGATAAGCGTCCGATTTAAAGCACGAGCAAAGGCTAGAGAGCCCAGAAAATGGTCCGCTTGGTTACCAAAGCGTCCTGGAAGCACACCGTTAACACCTATCAACAACAAAAATAGCTAAACTTACCCATACAAGGACAATACGTCACATAGCCATTGAGATCACGCTCAACTTGAGCCTCTGTTTTCATTATTATTATAGGAATTAAGTAAATAAATATTTTAAGCCACTGCATTCTGCCGGCTTCGTATGCAAGCCGCTATCAATCGATTGGCGCTGTTAGCATATCGGTATCGTTATCGAGCTGCCATTTTCATTTATTTGAAAAGTGTGGCAGCTCTGTCAATTGACAGTTGCTTTATTATTTTTTTTCCCCATTTCATAATTGTCGTCTGCTGATTTTTTAATGAATTAAAGATCCAATTTTGTGTCGACATCACTACAAATGACTTCTCAGATATACAGTCAAAAGAAGTTCATTCCAACGGCCCCAGAAAAGGGCAACTTTCCGTTAGATCACGAGGGTTTGTGTAAAAAGCACTTCCTAATATATGCGAGTTGTTTGCGGCGTAACGAGAACGACAACGCCGAGTGTAGGGCAGAGGCCAAGGACTACTTAGGCTGCCGCATGGAAAACCGTCTTATGGAAAAAACACAATGGGTGAAACTGGGATTTGCAGACAAGAAGCCCACAACGGGAAAACAGCAACAACAATAAAACCAGAACGTAATGTTCTCATTGCAGCCACAGGCAGCGTAGCCAGCATTAAGCTATTGCAATTAATATCCGAACTGACCGACGAAAAGATCCCGTACAAATTTAACGTAGGCATTGTTGGCGATCAAATATTTCTTTCGTGTTTCAGCAAACGTTCGTCACTTACAGCTAAAAGTCATAACTACGGAGCATGCGAAACACTTCTTTGAACAGGAGCAAGTGCCTCCAAATGTGCTCGTTTTAGATGATCAAGATGAGTGGCTGGCCTGGAACCATCGTGGCGATCCCGTGCTGCACATTGAGCTGGGCAAGTGGGCGCATATGCTTGTGATTGCTCCACTCAGCGCCAACTCCCTAGCAAAAATAGCCACAGTATAGCCAATATATTTATTCCCTTGTTTTCTGATAACATGCAAAAATAAATACACTTGTTTTATGTTACAGGGTATTTGCGACAATCTGGTTATGTGCGTGGTGCGCGCCTGGGACCTGCAAAAGCCACTTATATTTGCTCCGGCCATGAATACGCGCATGTACGATCATCCCATAACGCGTGAGCAGATTGAGAAGCTAATTGGCTGGGGCTACAAGCAAATTCCGTGCATTACAAAGAATCTTATGTGTGGTGATATTGGAAATGGTGCCATGGCTGAGGTGTCCACAATTGTATCGTCCGTTGTGTCGGGTTTTCAGTTGTGTTTGTAAATGTTAATAACAATTGTAAACAATTAAAATTATGCTAGTGTTGAGCACATCCCAAAGCTCACATATTTTTGAAACCCAAAAATTGGATATTGGTTTCTTATGTAACTACTGTACTGAAAACAAAATCCGTAAATAACATTTTATAGCAGTAAATTATCGTTAAGTAATTTCCAATTTCTGATTTTTAAAAATTTAGGTTCGTCGGTTTTAGATTATTTTTTGTTTAATTGGTGGAATACCGCCCAAGGACAACGCCAAAAGTAGGACTGAGATTTCTGGAAACTATCTCTTCTAGCGCAATTGTTTGAACTGTAAAATTTAAGTTTCAATTGACATTGTTGACGAGTCTACGCAAGTACCCATCGGTGGAAATGAGAATGCCTGACTAAAACAGCGAGGATTCCATACCTGCTTTCTCAAAATTGCCTAGAATCTTAGAAAGAAGAAGCGAAAACGGAAGTTAGAAGCGAGAAAGTTGAGGCCTACGAGCGAAAACGAACTTTCCCGAAAATTTCCGATTGGGAATATAAAATTAAGGGAAAATACACATAGTTATTACATATGTGTGTAATTGATTTTGAGATAGTATTGTCGGTAGCTCAGTGTGTAACAGAGAGCTGCAACGGGTAATAATTTTTTGAGTATACTCGATCATTGACTCGGATTTTTTATGACACAGTAACTTTGCTCCAGCAACAAGGAATGTTTGTGAGAGTGTGTGCTCAAGGCGAACATTCAGTTCGAATCACTCTCGCCTAATTCTTACATGATTGTTTTTGATCGAACATTTTGGTTGAACAGCAAAGAATGTTCGAGAATTCTGCACGCAATCAGACCGATCGCAATCAGGCTGCTTACAATGATGCTGTTCAATTGAAGAAATATGCACTTAAAAATATATATATATTCATTTTAAAAAATTTTTTTTATTTATTTTGATTTCTTAGAAAACTATTAATTTGAATCTTTTTTTCCTTTATATTTTAAATTTTAAATATTACATATACATAAGTATATGTTCAGAGACATTGTTGGAAAAAGAAACATGCACTTGAAATAATATATTTTTTGTTAATTATATGATTAGAAAATAAATGAAATAATATGTTTTTGTTAATTCTATGCCTAGCAATTTATTTACAAAGACAAGTATGTATGTATAAAACATGCAAATATTCACGTACATGCCCTGGGTGCTTGCATGCACACATATCTAAGTATGTGTGTTCATATTTCTCAAAGCACTACTCGATCTGATTTGCTTCACTCACTATCTATTCATTCGCAACAAGAACGAAACCTGAGTTTTCTTGTTCTTTCGGGTCGATTGTTTGCTTCGATACGATCATTTATGCATCATCATACCCGAAGCAAGAAATCAGCTCTGCTTCGTAAGCAGATCAATCATGCCAACTGAACTAGCTCGTTTCGTTTGTTGAACGAAACTCGTTCGAACGTGTTGTTGCGAAGCGCAGTGTTGACTTGTGATGAAATTCAAGCAAGGCTGATCGAGACGGCTAGATCATACTCAATACAGCTCACTGGTGTGCAACACTGTTTCCACTAGAGATGAGCGATACTGTGATTTTGGTGTCACAGTGACAACAGTGACTGTTCCAAAAAAATATCAGTGACAAATATCAGTGACTGTGAGTACGAGTACAAATTCAAATTTAACGAATATTTAAAATTCAAATCACATTGTACGGCTGCTGAGCCCATGATTCTTTTTAATTTATGTCCTATTCTAAAAATAATAATTAAAGTATTAAATCTTCTATGTTTAAAGAAATTCTTTATTAGAGTTAAGAAAAAGTAGCATTTCTACTTTTTCATCGCTTAAGCGCATTCTGCGATCTGTGAGGATGAGTCCAGCCTTAGAAAAAAGGCGCTCACACGGCACTGACGATCCCAAGCAGCAAAGCTTTTGGCGCGCTAACTCCTTGAGATGACGGAAAAGATATTCATTCCCTTTCCACAATGAAATCGGATCTGAGTCATGGCTAAGATCGTCCTCCTCAAGATATCGATCGATTTCAATAATGACTTTAGATAGGGGTGTACCTTTTGATTTTGGTGGCTGTTTGATTGTGCCAAAGAGGCTGAGGTCGATTTCCTCAGCCTCTGGAAAGCTTGAGCACTTATGAAAGATAGGTGGCGCAGGGGCAGCCAGTACTGTATTTTTTTTATAGCTATTCAAGACCTTTTCCAGGAACGACTTAGTCCGTTCAGCTGTCTGCGGATCTTGGTAGTATGTTGTTTTATATCTGGTATCCAGAAATGTAGCCGTGGCCAATGTGTTGCTGCATTCTATACTGGCAAATCTTCTGCCCATACCATCTCGTAAGCATTCAATTACCTATAGAAATTATAAAAAAAAGGTAAATTATAAAAATACATAGAAATAAATGTACTTTACAAATATACGTACGCTGCCAATGATTGCTGGGACTACTAGTTTTGTAAGCTTAATAACAACAGCGTTGAGCTCGTTCACAATTGGGATTATCATGGATCCCGAGCAATATTTTTGGCCACTAATGCAATTGGTGGCATCTTTAAAAGGGCGCAAGATTATTATTAGGTTTTTAATCAATCCCCAGTCATCGCTAGTGAGCGCAGGCAAAGATTTATCGCTCAGAGCCACAGTGCTTTTTACAGCATCCTCAACCTTTAACACAAATGCAAAATGATAATAGTAATAGTTTAATGATCACTTTTCATTAGTTGTTTTATATAGTGTTACCTGCTTAAAGCGTTGTAACATATAAAATGTAGAATTCCAGAGTGTTTCAACACTTTGTAGCAAACGCAGAGGCTCTTTTCCCTCGTTACGCTGGTATGCCAAGAATCGGTTGCTTGCTGTTGTGCTTTTTTTAAAATGAGCCACTATACGCTTCACATTTTCTATTAGCGTTTGAACAGCTTTATCCTTTTTCAACGCATCCTTCACAATCAAATTGATTGAATGCGCTAAACATCCAAAATGCCTCCACTGTATGTGCTCAGTTATGGCACATTTTATGTTGCTGGCGTTGTCGGACACAGCCAACTCTATCTTGTCTGCAATGTTCCACTTATTCGATATTTCTTTGAGTGCCTCAGCCAAATTTACGGCTGTATGAGGTCCTGTTAGCGCAGAACATTCAAGGAGCACTGAATGGAGCTCAAACTTCTTGCTCACGAAGTGAACAGTAACCCCTATAAAGCTCTGAGTGCTTCGTCATGTCCAACAGTCCGTCGTTAAGCAGAAATACTCTTCTTGATCAATAACTGCTTGAACTTTAATCCGGCATTCCTCATAGAGAGCTGGTATCATTGTTCTGGATACTCTATGACGGTCGGGTATCTCGTACAATGGGTTCAGCGCTGCAACTACCTTACGAAAGCCTTCATCCTTCAAAACACAGAAGGGCTGCAAATCTTTAAAAAACATTTCGCAGATAGCACTGTCAATCTTCTGCTTCTGCTTCACGGAAAGTCCTTGAGCACCAAACAAACTCGAAACAGTTGCTTGGCGCCTAACAGCTTCGACTGGCTGTGCTCGCTCTACTTCTTTCCTTTCTTCCTGTGCTGTTGGAGCCTGGCCATTTGCCTCAGTACCAATTGCCACATGAGAAGAAGCAATGGACCTTAGCGCCGTTTGAACCTTATCAATAAAATATTTTTAAAATTACTTTTCTGGAGACCATGCATTTATATGTATATATGCATATTCATATTTACATTTATGTATACATACTTTTTTTGGCAAAACACAAGTTGGATGTTTTCTGGAGATGTGCTTGGTCAAATTGCTTATAGATGTTTTGTACGAATACTTTACTTTGCAAATATTGCATAATGCAAAGTTTTCGTCAACTTTCTTAAATAAATTCCAAATTTCGCTTTTAGTTTTCATTTTGGCAACGGTTTTTGGTTATCGCGCAATAAAAATGCATCATTCGATGACAAAAATATCACTTGGCGGCAAGTATATCTGGCAGTAACAGAATATCCCATGGCGACAATTTATCAGGCAGTGACAAAATATCCCATGGTGACAAGTATATCAGGCAGTGACAAAATATCCCTCGGTGACAAGTATATCAGGCAGTGACAAAATATCCGTCGGTGACAAGTATATCGGGCAGTGACAAAATATCCCATGGCGACAAGTGACAAAATATCCCTTGGTGACAAGTATATAGCAATTGCAAAAAGTATTCGAAAGCACATGTTTTAATATTGTATTATGTAAAAATCTATGGTTGGCGCTTTTAATCCATTTAATTTATAAAATATAAAAATGTTATTTTTTAAAATAATTGGCAGTGATTTTGTCGCTGTTACTTTTGATATTTTGTCACTGTGACGATAATTACTTTGAAATACTAGTGACAAATAACAGCGACAAAGATATCCGCCCATCTCTAGTTTCCACGGGGTCGGGGGCCTAGCGTTCGAATCCCAATTGGCACCGGATGATGATTGGTGCTTTTTAATATTTATGCAACTAATATGTAAAGTTTATTGAAATGATAATAGGTTGTCTTTGGCAATTAATAATTTCATCAATAAATTGTATCCTAGTAGAGACACCCGCGCCAGCTCAAGCTTATTTTGTAGGAAAGATTGTGTGGCGCCGAAGATTGTCGATTTTTTTATTTTTTAAAGCGAAGCTTAGAATTCTGATCAAACTTTACCTTGCCTATAGTTTTTTCCTGAACTTTTTTATATATTCAGACCTTATTTCTGAACTGAAGCCTCAGGCGTTCTTGGAGGAAAATTCCTTGTGATATTCAGGCAAGAGAAAAGACTACGATAGAAGGTATTCTATAAGTCGGACATCTCAAACAAAAAGGGAAGCAAGCAGTATTGTAAACTCAGCCCTGTACGTTGCTTCTCAGGCCTGAAAGAATATATTACCTAAGGCCTGAACCAACCACTGGGTACTTTTGATATCTGCCAAAGAATCTGTTAAAAAATATAACAAAATGTTTTTAGGATAATTTTTCGACCTCTATGGAGTGATAATTTTTCATCCGTCATTAAAGGTAACGTCATTAAAGGTAACATTGTGTAAAGATCTTTATGTATTCGTAAAGTGCGAAGAAAATTTTTGGCAATCACGTACAAGTTGGAATAAGAGAATCGCCTAAGTTTTTACTGTTTATTTTGAAGTGAAACTTCTTTAAGCCTGGAATAACGTTCTTCAAAGAACATATGGTTAGTTTGGTCAGTAAAGTTCAATTCAATTAAAAAGAACCGTTTACGTGAAATAAACCGACATGAAGTATGATTCTGAGTCCTAATTAAGTTATTTTTACTCCCTGTTCCCATGAGCGTATGGTAAACAGAAACCTACGTGCAAAGTTTCGTGTCTATAGCTCTTATAATCTCTGATATCGACGGGTTCATACAGACGGACGAACGGACGGACAGAAAGACATGGCTAGTTCGACTCGGCTGTTGATGCTGATCAAGAATACATGTAGTTTATATAGTCGGAAATGCCTCCTTTTGCCTGTTACATACAAATGCAGTACTTTTTAACTCCCTTTTCCCCATTTTTAATAGGGACAGGGAGTAACATTTAAGAATGCTCTAGTCGTGTGTGTCCGACTACAAGACTCCCTGCTACCAACTTCCACTTTAACCAGTTCAGTGGCAACGTAAGCAAGCAGCGCACTTAACTTGCCAGTGCCTGTAAAGCTGTGACTTCTGCCTGCTGAGACAGGAGAAAATATATACTTCAATAACTTTGGTGTTTTTTATCCGTTCGTAACGAAATTTACGCAAGTGATAAACATTGACTAAATAAACATGTGTACCAAAAACGAAAGTTGTATGGTTTACAGGAACCTGCATGCCAAGTCTCTGAGATCTTTGTGTTCATACGGACATGGCTAGATAGACTTCGGTCGGCCTGATCAAGTATATATATACTTTATATAGTCGGAAATACCTCCTTCTGCCTGTTACATACAATTGGATATATCCAACAAAAGCTATTCTATTTATGTTTCAATTTATTTTAAATAATGTTTATTGGTTAATTTTGAGTGCATCTAGGAGCAAAATGATTTTCGATCTTTTTCTTTGTTTGTTTTGAATTTTTTGTCCACATCTCTTTGTCATATTTCTGTTGCTTCTAATTGCATTTTAGTTTTGAATTTTCATTTATAGTTGTGTATGTGTGTGTTTTATAATCAGTTTTATGCTTTAAATCATTTTATATGCAAATTACAATTATTTTTATGCGCTATACTATTATGTGAATGCTAGAGATGTGTGTTTGTTTTGTGGGGGTTTGTTGTGTGTGGAGAGTGATAAGCTTAGATTAGGGAAATTAAAAGCTTAGTTTCAAAATACAAAGTAAAATGTATGTACCTATGTATGTATATTATAGATGTACGTAAATTATGTAGTCCCTTATGCACTTATTTTAAAAACGAACCAACTGAATTATCATCACGCATTTGCAGCGAAAAATTATAAAAATATAGTCTTCAGACATATGTCAACCTAAATTTGAGGTTTTCAATTCTATCTTAATAATATATATAAATGTATATATATATTATATATATATATATATATATATATATATATATATATATATATATATATCTATTATATATACATACACATATATATACATATATAAAAAATTACAGTTAATATTAAACATAAATACTATGTACATTGCTTATATATTTTGTTATTGATTTGCTTCAGACGCCGCTGCCTTTTCATTTCAATTACATTGAGTTTATTCCATTCATTTGATTATTTCTGTACTCTTGCGATATCCTTAAAATCAATCACGAAAACAACGAGTATATTAGGGATATGCAATAAGCATAAAATACACAACACTTGCTTGCATTTTAAACTTAAATTCTTCCTTTGTTATTTTGTTACTTATTATTTATACAAAAGGTGTAGAGAGTTGCAATCTGTCTTAATTTAACATGTTTTTTTTTTAAATGATATATAATATACATAGCATTATATGTGTGTGAGTGTATTAGTGTGTGTGTGCCGCATTACTCTCTGCGATTGCGTTGTGTTTGAAGGGTTTTATTTTATCGTCTAGCGTACAAATTTGTCGATCAAAAAAGTGATTGCTTGTAGAAGAACGCAATGAAAACCAAACATAATACTCAACTATATTCTGTGGTACTAACTGAATTTTCGACTAACTGGCCATACACTCCACTCACAATATCATGCAGTATTATATGTATTTATATAAACCATTGCTTCTTAATATGGGTATGGTGTAATGTATATCTTTATATATTACTATAATACGTTCTCAAGTTGCATCTGCAGGCTTAGATCTCATCTGATCACACAGGAGACGCACAGCTTTGACGCATTGATACAGTCATCGTGACAGAAAGCACCACATTGCTGGCAAATCACCATCGCGTTTAGGGCACAGGCGCAGCTGTTGGCGGTCACCTCGTTGCCTGGTGGCGTATTTTCTCCGCTTTGGTGCAATTGAGAGTGTTGTTGTTGCTGCTGCTGCTGTGTTGTCTGTTGCGTTGCTTGTTGCTGACTTGTTACACCCCCCGCAGCCGTTGTTGCTGATGTTGTAACTATGTAGTTGTTGCCAGCCTCTATAAGAGACGCCGTGGAGTTGCTGCTGGTGCTATTGCTGCCATCAATGTAGTTGATGTTGGTTCCTATGCAATGATGTGCATATTTTAAGTAATCACTTCAAATTTATTCTTCTTCACTTGAGTATTAAATTAATTTAATCAAATTATTAATTGTATTTAATACATACTTTAATACATTTGAAGCATTACAGTTGGGTTAATTTAGAGCTTCTTCCATACGTATTCATCATGTTTATATTTTTGAAACTTTATTTTCTTTAATCATTATTAGCTCAAACAATTTGTGTTCTAAATTGTTTTAATAATAATAATAGCTCAACTCATAATTAAATCCCACTTGTATATGTCTCAAATTAAAGTTAAAACGTGCAGAAAAAAAATACATACGCACATATACAGGGTTAAGCAGAAACTAAAAAGAGTCGACGGTTTTACCAAATAGGTAAAACTAACAAATCTATGTGATAATGTAATGATAATGAAGATGATTGCATGCCAATTTCTTGAATGATGAACGATTGAATCAGAATGATTTCAAAGACGTACCTCGCTAAGCACTAATAAAACACCAATTTACCTGCAGCGATATTGCGCCGCACAATATTCGCGGCCGCGCTGACATTACTAAGCTGCTGCTGTTGTTGTTGCTGATGTAGCTCATGATGATTGCTTGCAATCCCTGATGCACCATTTCCAGCGGTATTGTTGTCAACAGAAGCCGGACGCCCGCGTCCGCCTACGGTTAGGCCATTGAGGCTGTGCAGAGGATTCTGCACGGTGACAAACTACCAAGTGAAAGACAAGTAATTAATGAGGAGAAAGGTTCAGAAGAGCCTCATTGGTACTTACCTGATTTTGATGCAAAGGCGGGGCGCTGGAGGCTCGCGGTGCCTGATTATCAGCCGCACCGACATTGGCGCGATGCACCAACACATACTGACCAGTGCCATTCTGATGCAAAAGTTGCTCCGGTGTCGGCTGTGTCTGTTGCTGATTCGTTGCCAACTGCAGCTGCTGTGGCGTTCCACTGGACGCTCCAGGCGCCGCAGTTATCAAGTGTCTTATCACTGTTGTGGGCGAGGGCTTGCGTTGCACATACTTTTTTCGTGGAAAGCCACTCATGCGCGGCCCAATGACCTGCAAATACAAGATAATAACAATTTAATAACATATTATTCATATAAAATAAAGTTATTAAAGAAATTTGTACCTTATATACGCCGGGTCTTCCCACACCCATAACATTGGGCGGCATGCCGGGGGGCAGCACAGGCGCTGTGGTAACAGATACAGCAGCAGCACCACCTACCAGCAGTTCTTCCTGTTTGATCAGATTTTGTGGAGGTGCAGCAGCAGCAGCTGCTACCGTTACATTGCAAGCAACTGTGCTCAGATTGCCCATAGGTGTGGCAGCCACTGTGGATACGTTCAAGGCTGTATTGCTGCTGCTGACCGTTGTTACGGTTGTGTGTGTATGCTGGTTGAGTATGGCCGCCGGCGGACGCAGTTGCGCTTTGAGGTTTTCACGATTTGGGCTGTTTTGGATGACCGCCTGGCAAATTTGATAGCTGCGTTCCAAATTGACAGCGCCTGGAGGCAGTCGATTCGTGGTCGCCTTGCGTCCCTTTCCCATGGGTATCTTTGGCTGCAATCGCTGCTGTGCAATTGTTGTGGGCACACCTGACGGCGGCAGCGATTTCAGAGTAAGCACGTTGTTAACAGACGATACTGGCAGAACTAGCGGCTGTGGTTGCATGTTGTTATGATTATGCTGTTGCTGCTGTTGTTGCTGCACTGTTGGCGGCTGCTGCTGCTGTACTGCGGCATAGGTGGACGGAACCTGTGGGTTGTGTACTGTTGCTGCTGTTGCTACTGCTGGTACGGCTGCTGTGTTGGGCGAGGCATTGGTGGGTCGAGTCATTGATATAATGTTTAGCGGCTTGGCTATAAACTTGGACGGCACAACACTTTGCTGCTGCTGTTGGTAGCTCTGTTGCTGCTGTTGGTTCTGCAGTTGCTGTTGCTGCTGCAGCAGGTTGTTATTGGCCGCCTGTGCTAGAAGCTGACGCTGATGAAGCTGGGCTTGTAATGCAAATTGTTGCAATTGTTGTTGCTTTTGCTGCACCTGTTGCTGCTCTAGTTGCTGTTGCTGCTGCTGTGCAAGCAAATTAGGTGGCAAAAATTGCTGCGCTCCATTAGTGTTGATATCAAAGGGTTTTCGTATTGTCACCGGCAGTGTTTGATGTGTTTTCAGCAGCGCATTGCTGCTAGTTGGCTGTTGTTGCTGCTGCTGCTGTTGTTGCTGCTGTGCGGCAGCTTGCAAAGTCAATTGTTGTAGTAGCTGCTGTTGTTGCATTTGTTGGCGCTGTTGCTGCTGCTGCTGTTGTTGCTGCAGCAAAAAGTTTCCTATAATTTGACCATTGGAGTCGACCAAAATTTGACGCTGTTGCGGTGTTGCAGACGCTACGACAGCAGCTGCCGGTTGATGCGACAGCTGATTGACAGCAATGCTGCTGTTACTGCTGCTGCACAAACTTAAATTATTGCTGCTGTCGTTGCTGTTGCCGCTGTTGGTAATAACCGTGCTGGAGACTTCCATTTCAGCAGCCGACATGGGCACGGCATCACACAGCAGCTCGTGGGTAATCTGTGGAGTGAATTGGAGTAGGATTTGATTATACAACATCTGGGACTATTTGATGGTCTTACCTCATTGACGTATTCGGTACTGTGTGCTTGAGGCATGAAGGAATGCTGCCCCATTTGCACGACGTCCTGCATCTGTGCCTGTAACTGTTGTTGCTGTTGGTGGTGCTGCTGCAGTTTGTCCACAATCTCACGCACAGCATCGCCCTCGCTGTCATGAACTACATGATCATCCTGCTCCTGTTGCTCTGCGTCAATGCACTCAACAACATCATCATCACCATCTTCGATAACATCTTCTTCGTCATCGGCCACTGGGTCACCCACATCATTGTTCAACAGATGGTGACACTCGATCATGTCATCAATAACTTCCTCCGCCTGCTGCACCACATCCATCAGTTGGATAGCCTCATGATTCAGGTGCTGGTCCCCCTGCAGATCCTCGACTGTTGCTGAGGCGTTACTGGCGACACCGCCAAAGTTCCAATCATGCTGCACATGCTGAAACATTTCGCTGGAGTTCAACTCAACCGGCAGTTCGACTGCTGTGGGTGTCACTTGTTGTTGTTGTTGCTCTTGTTGTTGTTGATGCTTGTATTGGTGCTGTTGTTGTTGCTGAAGTGTGGCCACTGTTGTAAGCATGGCTTGCATATCAGCGAGCGTTCTTTCGGTTGCTGTCGCAAGCGACAAAGACATTGGCGTTGCTGCTGGTGTCGTTGTTGTGGCTGCCGTTGTTGAGGAGTTGCTGCTGGAACAGGACGATGACAAGGACAATGATAATGACGAAGACGATGTGGAGGTGCTGGATGTCAGCGAACTTGCAGGCGTTGTTGATGCCAGCGATGAATCCATTGAACTGTTCGCCATTGGCAGACTCATAGTTATCGTCATCGCTGAGTCTTCAAGCTGTTTATCACAAGTATCCTCCAGTTTTGTGATTCTTAGAGTCGCTGTCAAAAGTAGAGTGCAAGCATAACCATTTTTAAAACTAATTTTTACCATTATTAATTAATTAGATATTACAATTTGGCGACGATGAATATGAATAGTAAGTGTGGCTGATCGCAGATTGATGATTGTGGTAGTAAGCTTCGGTTGTTTGTTGCGTTGCAATGAGGATGAGCATAAATACAAGAAATGGTATCAGATAAGATTTTGTTCATATAAATATGGAATTAATAGATTATTAAAAATTTATTGGAGAATTGAATTTATTAATTTCAACAAATTCATAAAATTGTTTTCAATTTAGCAGTTTTATTTAGTAGTAGTCTACAGAATCCAAGATTTATCAGATAAACGACGAACAGACCAAAATGACTGTGTGTTGGACATGTCCTATCATATGTAAGTATGAAAATAAGCTTACCATGATCGATCGTATCTGCAAATACAAAATTATGAGTCGGCGTTGTGGTTGATGCGATTTTTGTTGCTGCTGTCGATGGCGTTGCTTTGGTATCTAAACATGTTTAAAGACATAGTTAACATTTATAATTTTAAGGAGATAAAATATAGCACACACTTTCTACAAATTCAACATCCTGCAAATAGTCAGAAAAGTTGTTGGCAACCTCGGGTATAGTTGCAGCTGCTGCAGAAATTACGTTTGTTGTAGGTGCATGCTCATCAGGTGGCTCAATTTTAATACAGTTACTCTTGACAAGTTGTTGCTGTTGGTTGTTTGTTATAGTTATTGTTGTTGCTGTGACTGTCGCTGTTGTTGCATGATCAACAACATCCTTGACATTAATTATAGCATCAGGCACAATCTCATTATCAGCTATTTCTCGTTTCAAGTGTTTGTTATCCTTGGACGTTGTTGGCAGCGCATCAGTTACATCATCAATATCCGATGTTATAATTGCCGAATCGCTGCGTTTTCGTCGCGATGGGCTGCTCGAAGGACGTTTCAGAATGCGTCGCTGATGCTCCGTTAAAGAATTGCCGCTGCTGCCACTGTCTGAAGTTTCTGCTGCTGTTGTTGTGGCTGCTACGGCACTGCTAATTGATGTATCCATGCTACTTGCTGTTGTGGCGGTTGTTGTTGCGCACTTTGTGCTCTGAAAATGTCACGAAATGGAGATACTCAATTTAATCGTTAAGTATGTTGAGTCAAATTTAATTTCAAGTTCACGTGACCGATTGAAAAAGCAATTATTTAATTTCAAACGTCTGTTTGAATCGTTCTCGTTTTATCTTTGCTTAATTTACGTACTATTATTAAAATACTTATTTTGTTGCTTAAAATACTTATTTTATTGTTAAAAATACACTCCTACTGAATGTATAAACAAGAACCTTTAAGTTCCAATTTTAGAATATTTTTTCTGCTGGAGGTAAAATATTACATTTTCAAGGAACAGTTCAGTACATATTGTTTAGATATTTATTATTATTATTATTCTTCAGGCAGGTTTTGAGTTACAGCTTTGCTAATATGCCAAATTACGATTTATTCTTCTGACTCAAATACAAACGGTATAATTTTAAAAGCTTAAAACATCGAAAAGTTGGAAGCTGGAGCACGCTCGATTTTGTTGAATGCGACCTTTTACTAATACGTATTTTCTGTTCAATTCAATATTATGTATATTCAATTATATAAATATAAAAATGTTTACCATATTAAATTTCAGTTCAGTCTCATTATCACATGTTGCTTGTAGTAGTTGCTGCTGTTGTTGGGGTGGAGTTGGTGGTACTGGTTGTTGCTGCTGCTGATGATGATTTTGTGGCTCCTGCTTCAGCTGACTGGAAGGCGGGCTTGCTTTTGGCGCACGTTTTGCATTCTTTTCGCCCCAATAGGGCTCAAAATGTTTAAGCTTCCAGGGATCGAGTTTATTCTTTTCGCGCTCTGCCTCCGTTTTCAGCTTAATTTGACTCTCAGGCGTGAATTCGCCCTCGCTAAGCCGTTCCCGCCATTCCAGGCAGGCGCGAGCAAAGAACTCGTTATTCAGGCAGGAGGCGCTCAGGCGTATGGCTTCATGTGAAGAGCTGTTACTGCTGCTGCCGCCGCTGCCACCGCTGCTGGTGCTTGGCTGTTCCAGCAATGGCTGCACAACCTCGCTGGCCTCACGATCTACGCTTGGCAACAGTTGGATGAGATTGTGCTGATACAGAGGCGGCAGTAATGAGAACGTTTGCTTGTTGAGCAGCGCGCGCATATTTGTGGACCCCAATATCGAGTCGGGCGTTTCTAAATCGATTTTGCCATCTTTGAACTGTTCGATTTGAGCGGCAGTCGTCAGCTTTTTGTTGCTGCGACGACGAGGCTTTACGCTAAAGCCAGGTATGGAGGCCAGCACTTCGCGCATGGTGGATGCCTGTGTAACGGAGTTATGCTTTGCTGAGCTCGGTGAGGCGGAGGCAGCTGCTGCGGTTGCTGCAGCCGCTGCTGCCGCCGCAGCCGCTTTAGCTTGTTGCTGTTGTTGTATGCGTCGACTGCTAATACCGCGCACGGGCGATGCTGCTACAGTCGAGACTGCGGCGATTGTTGGGACAGACAGCACTGCTAACGGCCCAATAGCGTTATGCAACACATCCTCGCTGGGCGTTGACTTTTTCTCAAGCTGTATGGGTCTCACAATGATGCGTGGCAGGTGGCGCCTGTTGAAATATTAAGTTCATATATAGTTCAATAAGTGTACATTGATCTTTGATCTTTGACAGAATCAAGAAAACAATTTTAATTGAAACACATACCTCAGACTATGCGTGTGTTTGTTAGGTGACGTTGAGTTGGCCACAACCAACAGCTGATGCTGTGGCAGCTCTGACGTCTCCGTCTGCAACGCTGCGGCGTCTAAAGCCAGTGGATCCTTTTCATCTTCATCATCCACTAGATTCACATGCGCCGTTGTTTCCATAATCACAGGTGTAATGTGTTGTTTTTGTTGTTGTGGAATGCTGGCGCTTTGCGTGGGCATTTGTTGCTGTTGTTTTTGCTGCTGCTGCTGAAGTGGCGCTGCTGATATTGATGCATCCGGCGTTATGGTTTTCATATTTATCGATAACTATTTACAGCTTCGCTCAGCAATGATTATTGTTTTTATTTTAATTTTTATTTGTCCCATGTCAGGCGATGCTTCAGAGCCAGATTACAAGTTTTTTTTTCGAACATACTGATTGAAAAAAACAAAAACAAACTATAAAAAATGTTGTAAGCAAATACACAAAACTAACCTGGCCAGCAGCAGTTTTAGCCATTTCCGGGGAGTGGGGTGGAACTTTGGGACAGCGCAGCCAGCTCGCTTGTTGGCTCGTTACAAAGTTACAGTTATTAACGTTACAGTTTCCTTTACTCCTAGTAACTATTTTCGTTTATTACACACGATAATTTGTTGGTTGATTCTCGCCTTTCCTTTTAATACATGTTCGTCCGTATGCATGTACATATGTATGTGCGCCGTGAATTTGTTGCCTACAATAACAAACACAACAACAAAAGAAAGCAAAGTTGGTTGGTTTGTTGTTTTTACCCCTGCAGGAACAATACATAAATATGTATGTGCAATGAACATACGTACATACATACAAACATATATAATTATAATGCGCACACATACACAATCTTACAAGCGCACATTTGTATAACAATTTTTTGGGTGGTTTGTTTTGGCTTTTATTAATTGCGTTTTACTCAACGCACAGTTTGCAACACAGCACTTCTTTATTGTTATACTTCATGCAGTAAGTCGAAATTAAAATATTGAATGAATGTTGCAAAGACACAAACAAAAGCAGAAGCTGAGAGCTACAAATTTTAGATTCTTTTTCTTCTCCTTGTGCTGCATAGAGTTGACTCTTTCTAACGCTAGAGTTTACATATACTTTGGCTACACGCCAACGAGTGTCTTCGTTACACGTACAGCGCGAACCTACCCAGCAAAAAGCTTGAATTTAATTGAATGAAATTGTTGATACCTTGATCACTATAACCAAATCACACGTAGCGCGCACTTGCCTTTTTACATTTTAATGTCAAATTGCTTTTGCTTTAATTAATATTATAATTATTGGCTCCCAGTTTGAGAGCGATAGGGAGGTTAAGAACTGCACTACATGGTGTTGGGTTGTTTATAAGTGAGTGAACTAAAAAGTGTTGCTCACAGAACTGAGCAAGTAATCATGTTCATTCCAAATTATTGAACTATGCTTCGACTTTTTACTGAATGTTCGTTTTAATTTTTTCCAATAATTGTTATTTTTGATGCAGTTTGATTCGAAATATAATGAAACGGCATGTGAGTTAAACAAAATTAGACCATTAAATTTTGTAACATAATACATTATTTTAAAAATTGGCATCACTGCCACTTTTAGGTAGGAGTAGGTAGCTCTTGAAAAAAAGAACCAGTGAACATCATTCCCAACACTTGAACTAGTTCTGCAAAACAAATATAACTTTATCGGTTATTTTGACGGTGGTGCAACCATTCGATAAATATGGTTTCTCTCAATTTTCCAACTAAGCACATGACACATACAAGTTGTGAACAAGTGATTGATATACCTTCATAATATTCTTTTCAAATGTGAATGAGTTATCGATAGTATTCAACGATAGCTACGCATCCCTAGGGCAGATGTAAAAACATATGTAAACAACGTCGGTTGCTATTATTTGTTGGTTTCCCAGAGTGCGAAATGTTTTAACAAGTTAATTTTGATTGTTTAAATTATTAATAGCCCGCCAATATGTTCTCAATGTGCAAACAGACACACGCCGCCACGTCGGTGGAGTTTGCCATCTCGTGTCGCTTTTTTAACAACTTTGAGGAGAATTTGGTTGTCGCTGGTGCCAATGTGCTCAAGGTGTACCGCATTGCCCCCAACGTGGATGCGGCGCAGCGTCAAAAGCTAAATCCCAGCGAACTGCGGCTGGCGCCAAAAATGCGTCTGGAATGCCTCGCCAGCTACACGCTGTATGGGAACGTGATGTCGCTGCAAAGCGTCTCGCTGGCGGGTGGTATGCGGGATGCGCTGCTGATCAGTTTCAAGGATGCAAAGCTGTCAGTGCTACAATTGGACGCAGACACACAAGCGCTTAAGACGCTCTCGCTGCACTATTTTGAGGAGGATGACATACGTGGAGGCTGGACGGGACACTATCATGTGCCCGTGGTGCGTGTCGATCCAGATGCACGTTGCGCCGTGATGCTGGTCTATGGCAAGCGTTTGGTGGTGCTGCCATTTCGCAAGGACAACAGCCTCGACGAGATCGAGCTGGCCGATGTGAAGCCCATCAAAAAGGCGCCCACTGCATTGGTCACACGCACACCGATCATGGCTTCGTATCTAATAACACTGGCCGATCTTGACGAGAAACTGGACAATGTGCTGGACATACAATTTCTGCATGGATACTACGAGCCAACGCTCCTCATTCTCTATGAGCCTGTGCGCACTTGTGCTGGTCGCATCAAGGTGCGTTCTGACACCTGTGTCTTAGTGGCAATCTCATTAAACATCCAACAACGTGTGCATCCCATCATCTGGACAGTGAACAGCCTGCCCTACGACTGCCTCCAGGTCTATCCAATACAAAAGCCCATTGGCGGCTGCTTGGTAATGACCGTGAATGCGATTATATATCTCAATCAGAGCGTGCCGCCTTATGGAGTCAGCCTGAATAGCTCAGCGGATAATAGCACAGCATTTCCACTGAAGCCGCAGGATGGAGTGCGCATCAGTTTGGACTGCGCCAATTTTGCATTCATCGATGTAGACAAGCTTGTAATCTCGTTGCGCACTGGAGATCTGTATGTGCTCACTTTGTGCGTGGATTCGATGCGCACTGTGCGCAACTTTCACTTTCACAAGGCTGCTGCCAGTGTTTTGACCAGCTGCATTTGTGTGTGCCACGCGGAGTACATATTTCTGGGCTCGAGGCTGGGCAATTCTCTGCTGCTGCACTTTACGGAGGAGGACCAGAGCACAGTTATAACGCTGGACGAAATAGAGGCTGCTGTGGATCAGCAAAGCAGCCAACAGTCGCCACAGCCACAACAGATGGAGGAGGATAAAGTCTACGATGTAGACCAACATGAGGTACCCCCACAGTCCAAGTCGCGTCGTATTGAGGACGAGGAGCTGGAGGTATATGGCTCTGGAGCAAAGGCCTCAGTGCTACAGCTGCGCAAGTTCATTTTTGAGGTGTGTGACAGTCTTATCAACGTGGCACCCATCAATTATATATGCGCTGGAGAGCGCGTTGAGTTCGAGGAGGATGGCAGCACACTGCGTCCGCACGCCGAGTCCCTAAATGAGGTTAAGATCGAACTAGTTGCCGCTACCGGGTATAGCAAGAATGGCGCTCTTTCGGTTTTTGTCAACTGCATTAATCCACAGATCATAACCAGCTTTGAGCTAGATGGTTGTCTGGATGTTTGGACGGTGTTCGATGATGCCACACGCAAGACATCAACATCAACAGGACGTCAGGAGCAACATGATTTCATGCTGCTCTCACAACGCTCATCAACGCTGGTGCTGCAAACGGGACAGGAGATTAATGAAATTGAAAACACAGGATTTACAGTCAATCAGCCCACCATATATGTAGGCAATCTTGGCCAGCAACGCTTTATAGTGCAGGTAAGGCTACAAATCTTTAAGATGTTCAATATATTCAGATAAGTATAATATACAACAATATAAATATACATTTTTTACAGATAACCACGCGACATGTGCGTTTGCTGCAGGGTACGCGCCTTATCCAGAATGTTCCCATCGATGTGGGCTCCCCGGTGGTACAGGTAGCCATAGTAGATCCCTATGTCTGCCTGCGTGTGCTTAATGGCCAGGTGATTACGTTGGCGCTACGTGAGACCCGCGGCACGCCCCGTCTGGCAATCAACAAGCACACGATTAGTAGCGCACCTGCCGTTGTGGCCATTGCTGCATACAAAGATTTATCCGGCCTGTTTACGCTCAAGGTGGACGATGTGCTCAATTTGACAGGCAGCTCCGGTAGCGGCTTTGCCAGTAGCTTTGGTGGATACATGAAGGCAGAGCCGCAAATGAAGGTCGAGGATGAAGAGGATTTATTGTACGGCGATGCCGGAAATGCCTTCAAGCTGAATAGCATGGCTGACCTGGCCAAGCAGTCCAAGCAAAAGAACTCCGACTGGTGGCGCCGTCAGCTGGTACAGGCCAAACCCAGCTACTGGCTGGTGGTGGCACGCCAAAGCGGCACACTTGAGATCTACTCCATGCCGGACATGAAGCTTGTCTATCTGGTGAACGATGTGGGCAACGGTGCCGTCGTCCTCACCGATGCCATGGAGTTTGTGCCCATTTCACTGACACAGGAGAACTCCAAGACGGGCATACTACATGCCTGCATGCCACAGCATGCAAACTCGCCGTTGCCGCTCGAACTGTGTCTGGTTGGATTGGGACAGCATGGAGAGCGACCGATGCTGCTGGTGCGCACACGTCTAGAGCTGCTTATCTATCAAGTGTTTCGCTATCCTAAGGGTCACTTAAAGATACGTTTTCGTAAGTTGGAGCAGCTGCAGCTGCTCGATCAGCATCCTACGCACATTGAGTTGGACGCTGAAGACGGCGATGAACGCGAGGAAGGGGAATCTTACAACATGCAGCCTAAGTACGTGCAGAAGCTTCGGTACTTTTCCAACGTAGGAGGCCTAGCTGGCATCATGGTCTGTGGCGTGAATCCCTGTTTCGTCTTCCTCACATCTCGCGGCGAACTGCGCATTCATCGGCTGCTAGGAAACGGTGATGTGCGTAGCTTTGCAGCCTTCAACAATGTGAACATACCGCATGGCTTTCTGTATTTCGATACAACTTATGAGCTGAAGATTTCAGTGTTGCCCAGCTATCTGAGCTATGATGCTGCGTGGCCGGTTCGCAAGGTGCCACTGAGATGCACGCCAAGGCAGCTGGTGTATCATCGAGAGAATCGCGTTTATTGCCTCATCACGCAAAAAGAGGAACCCATGACAAAATACTATCGCTTCAATGGCGAGGACAAGGAGCTGTCCGAGGAGAGTAGAGGCGAGCGCTTTATATACCCAATTGGCTCGCAGTTTGAAATGGTGCTCATCAGTCCAGAGACCTGGGAGATTGTTCCGGATGCCTCGATACAATTCGAGCCCTGGGAGCACGTGACGGCATTCAAAATTGTCAAACTATCGTACGAGGGCACGCGCTCCGGCTTAAAGGAGTATCTATGTATTGGCACCAACTTTAATTACAGCGAGGACATAACCAGTCGCGGTAACATACACATCTATGATATTATCGAGGTGGTGCCGGAACCGGGCAAGCCCATGACCAAGTTCAAGCTCAAGGAGGTCTTCAAAAAGGAGCAAAAGGGACCCGTGTCAGCCATCTCCGATGTGGTGGGCTTCCTCGTCACCGGGCTGGGACAAAAGATCTACATCTGGCAGCTACGTGATGGTGATCTCATTGGCGTTGCCTTCATTGACACCAACATCTATGTGCATCAGATCATTACAGTCAAGTCGCTAATCTTCATAGCGGATGTGTACAAATCAATTAGTTTACTTCGCTTCCAGGAGGAGTACCGCACGCTGTCGTTAGCTTCGCGTGACTTTAACCCGCTCGAGGTATTTGGCATTGAGTTTATGGTGGACAACACGAATCTGGGCTTTTTGGTCACCGATGCTGAGCGCAACCTCATCGTATACATGTACCAGCCGGAGGCGCGAGAATCTCTTGGTGGTCAGAAGCTACTGCGCAAGTCAGATTATCATTTAGGTCAGGTGGTCAACAGCATGTTCCGTGTTCAGTGCCATCAGCGCGGTCTGCATCAGCGCCAGCCGTTCCTATACGAGAACAAGCATCTTGTCATCTATGGCACTTTGGATGGCGCCATCGGCTATTGTCTGCCGCTGCCGGAGAAAGTCTATAGGCGGTTCCTCATGCTGCAGAATATACTGCTGTCGTATCAGGATCATTTGTGTGGCCTCAATCCTAAAGAGTATCGTACTATCAAATCCGTTAAGAAAATGGGCATCAACCCTTCGCGTTGCATTATCGATGGCGATCTCATTTGGTCCTATCGCATGCTCGCCCACTCCGAGCGCGGCGAGGTGGCCAAAAAGATTGGCACACGCACCGAGGAGATTCTTGCTGATCTGCTTGAGATTGAACGCTTGTCAGCAGTGTTTTAGAGTGCCAATCACCACTTCGCGCTTGTAAAGTAAGATATAGTTCTAGATATATTTTTACTTATGCATATTTAAGATACGCTAGCAACATGTAAAATTAGACCAACTTCATTATCATAGTAGCAACAAAGTATTTTGTTAATAAAGCGATTAGTCGATTTTTAAAATATATTTATAACCACTAGGAAAACTATGAAAGCATAGTCAAAATATGAAGTCAGCAACTATTTTAGTTGAGCAGTGTTCGTTTGAAAAAAAAAGACGTTTTGCTTCAGTTTTAGAAGTTTTATTGTAAGATTATAAGGGAAACTTGAGGGCTATAACCTAGTAATTCTTAAAGTTTCTTTTAAACTACACATAACTTAACAACCAGGTTATTGCCTTTGATGATGCTTACAAATAGCGACAATTTTGAAAATACTATGTTGTTAAAGTCTTGTGGAAACATATATTACATGTGAAGAAGAGTACTGTTGCCTACCAACGTATACCATTACAGATAGACGGACCCTTCACAAACCTTATATACTCTTTTATTTTTTCAATTTTTGAAAAGAAGAATATACAATTTAAGAACCTTTCAGTCCAAAGCTCCCGACTGCGGTATACTTTGTTGCCAGGCTATTATCTTTTGCTTATTTGGGGAGGTAGGAACAAGCATATTTTTGGTCTTGTCCGTCAATAAGATAATGAGTACTCCTGTGTGTGAGTTACCGATTTAGCTCATGATCCATATGCTCTAGCCGATAGTGCCCGACTACAAGACTCCCTGCAACCAACTCTGAGAATCCCAAAATCATTTTATTCAATTATTGATCCAACATTAGTTGCCTGGATTGGGGAAAACCCAGAAAAAACCCAATCAGATCAAGAAGTTAGTATGTTAGAAATACACTAAAGATACAAACAAATAAATACAGGCAAAAAAAAACAAAAAAAGCAAGTAAGAATACTCTAGTCGAGTGTGCCCGACTACGAGACTCCCTGCTCCCAACTTGCATTTCAAGCAGTTCAGCGGCAACACAATCAAGCAGTGCACTTAACTCGTAAGCTGCTTGTCAAACTGTTGTTCCTGCCTACTGAGACGGGGGAAATAGATTCTTCCATAACTTTCATGCTATTTATCCGATCTTGTTGAAATTTACACATCCGAAAAACATTGATTAAACATACATGTGTACCAATAATTAAAGCTTTATCTTTAAAATTGTGGCTGTGGGAGTCTTTTGCGATTTGCGAGGGTGCGGGAAGATGCATCCGAAATTTGAAATAAACTTGATCTGCGTATGGTATACAGGAATCTACATGCCAAGTTTGGTGTCTCTAGCTCTTGTAGTCTCCGAGATATGTGTGTTCATACGGACAGACGGACATGGCTAGTTCGTCTCGACTGTTGATCCTGATCAAGAATATATGTAGTTTATATAGTCGGAGATGCCTCCTTCTGTCTGTTACACACATTTGCAGTACTTTATAACTCCCTTTTTCCCATTTTTAATGGCAACAGGGAGTAAAAATACAAAAATATGAAATAGAAGACCTACAAATTAGATAGGTGAGAAAGGAGTGAAGTTCTAAGTGTAGGAATAGATGTAGCATTACTTATAATATGAAAAAGATTGTTATAATCAGAACATAAAATACGAAAAGGGTTATGGATAGCGTAGTTAGTAATGTAGGTTTGAAGAGAAAGAGCGAGTAAGTTTCTTGTACTTCTAATAGGAAGCAATAGCAAAACTAATTTGGCTGATTAATTCAGAAGAATCAATTTCGCCGTTAATTAGTTTATGTAAAAATATTATACCAATCATGGTTCTACGATCAGAAAGAGAGGAAAGATTTATTAGTAAGAGTCTACTACGGTAAGGAGGCATGCGAATGTTAGGATTCCAATTAAAGCCCCGGAGGGCAAAGAGAAGAAATTGTTTTTGCATAGACTGTATTCTGTCCTGATGAATCTTGTACTGGGGACAGCATAAACAAGATCCATATTCCAGAATTGGTCGAACAAGTGAGGTATAAAGAGTTTTAGTAAGGTTCCTTTGACCAACGCTTTATGAAACCAAGGACTCCATAGGCACGATTTGTCATCGATAAAATATGCTTGTCAAACTTAAGCTTGGGATCTAAAAGAATACCCAAATCAACAACCGACTCAATACGTTCAAGTGGTTTACCATTAGGAATATAGTTATTAAAATATGGCATTAGCCTTTAAAAGGACATTACGTTACACTTACTGCAATTAAGATTTAATAAATTTACTCGACACCAAGTTTGAAAACTATCAAGATCAGTTTGCAAGTTCTGACCAGATAGAGAGTTATTAGCAGACAAACAGAGCTGTACATCGTCGGCGTACATTAGTACCCGAGAGTGACTTATTACAGAAGGCAGGTCATTAATAAAAAGAGTAAATAATAAAGGACCGAGATGGCTTCCTTGTGGTACTCCAGAAGTAACTTGAACAGACTTAGAAGCTAAGCCTTTAAAATGAACTTTTTGGGTTCTTAAATTTAGATAACTAGAGATCCAAAGAAATAAGTTATTTGGTAATCCAGAAAGATTAAGCTTATGAATTAAAAGAAAATGATTAACTGAGTCAAAAGCTTTACTGAAATCAGTGTAAATGACATCAGTTTGCATTTAATTTTGAAAGGCCCTTATAACAAAAGAGGTGAATTCCAATAAGTTAGTGGTAGTAGATCTATATTTCACAAACCCATGCTGGCTGGGTGAAACAATAGATCTACAAAAATGTTGTAGTTGAGAAGTTATTAATTTCTCAAAAATTTTAGTGATGGCGGACAACTTAGAGATACCTCTATAGTTTTGAACATTAGACTTGTTTCCTTTTTGGAGGAGAGGAATTATGAATGATTCTTTCCAAATCATTGGAAAAGTGCACAACTCCACGGAAAGATTAAATAAGCTATAAAGGGGTCTCAAAAGACCTTCAGCACAGTACTTAAGCATACAGCGTGGTATTCCATCAGGTCCCGGTGAAAATACGGGTTTAATGGCTTTTAGATCGCTCAGTAGCGAACCTTCTGTGATCAAAGGTTCAAAAATGCAATTAGAGACATTTACATGATAAGGATAAGACAAATCTAATTGGTTAGTATACGAACTATAAGTCGTTTGAAAAAAATCAGCAAACAAATAGGCGTTAGCCTGATTTGTGTCTGCAGTCATTTTTTCAAAAAATACGGTTGATGGAAGTGCTGATGAATTACGCTTCGCATTAATGAAGGTATAAAACTGTTTAGGGTCCTGTTGAAACTGCAGCCTACATTTTCTAAGGTAATCCTTATAACACTGGCTATTCAGGGCAGAGAAACTGGATCGAGCAATCAGAAATTGTGAGAAATCAAAAGAGGAGGCAGTTTCCTTGAATTTTTTATATAATCTTGACTTTCTATTTTTCAAGTATGTTAAATCCCGTGTAAACCAAACAGGTTTGTTAGACCTACGTGGATTACACATTGGGACACATGTCAAGTAGAGTTTAAAGTTGAAAAATATCGTAATTGCACAATCCATGTCTCTGCACCTATATAGCTGAGACCAATCAGTCTGCGATAAAAGCTGAGACAGTTTATGAAAATCGGTTTTCCGAAAAAGGCGAACTCGACCCGTAGGGTTGTTACAAGGACTTAACACCCGGGATGGCAAATCCATCAGCACCTCCAAAGTTGGATGATAAGGATCTTCAGGATAGGATATAGGTTCTGTACGGGAGATAGATAAGAAAGAGGGATCTAAAGCAAAAATCAAATCAAAAAATCTGTTCAAAGAATTCGGGATATTATTGATTTGACACAATGACATCCCAAATAAATTGTCCAGAAAATCATTTTGACCCGTGGCAGTCAAAACATTAGTATTGGAACTAGAAATCCATGTAGTTCAAGTAATATTAAAACCACCAAGAACTAAATGAAATGTGTAACCCAAAAATCAATGCTGAATATATAAAATTGTAGCTGTGGGAGTTTTTTTTCGAATTGAGGGGATGCAGAGAAGTGTATTCGAGATTTGAAATAAACTTGATCTGCGAATGGTAAACAGGAACCTACATGCCAAGTTTGGTGTCTAGCTCTTGTAGTCTCTGAGATCGACGCGTTCATACAGATAGTTCGACTCGGCTGTGGATGCTGTTCAAGAACATATATAGTTTATATAGTCGAAAATGTCTCCTTCTGCCAGTTACATAAAATTGCAGTTCTTTGTAATTCCCTTTTTCCCATTTTTAATTTTTCCTGGCAGGGGTGCACAGACCACGACGCACATTTGTTTTTGTATTGCACACAGCATATAGAATGTGTGTGGGCTTGCACACGCCATTTGCTGGCGGTACACATTGGAAATTACACAAACAATTTTTTTCTTTTCGTCCACTTTGCTAGCAAAACAAAAACAATTGTGCGTCGTAAGCATAGGCTCGTAGTACCGTTACACATTAAAATGTATTTTGTTCGTGTATATTCGCTTTGTATACACTGAACAACGAAAATTTCCACTATCTTGTAAGCATTGTGATGCGTGTGTTCTATTCTCATTTAATTTTGCATGTTCCTATTTTTTTCCAGTGTACACATTAAAAAAAAAATCTTAACACTTTGTCTGCCTATGGTATATAGGTTGCTCTAGCTTCAAAACTGTAGAAAAAACTGCGTTCATACGGACGGACATTTCACAAATCGAATTAAATTGTTTAAAATTTATGAAATCTAACAATTTACAATCCAGTTTAATAACTATCATGAGCAAATCGACTGCAACCTGCAAAAATGATCCTTTTGCTCTAATTTTCTACATTTTTAGACCGTTTTCTCTTTAATATTTACTTCATATAGTGAGCTGATACTTGATGAAAGTTATTTTATAAAAATTCAATAACAACAAGCACTATCTAACAAATATGATGTCTGATCAATTTAACCTAGCTTAACTGTAAATATTCATGTGCAAAGTCACATGGAAAAATCGTACGTTCGTGACACGTACGTTCACGACCGGTATTTAAGCCAAATTAAAAAAAAAAAAACAATAGAGATAATTTATTGTGTAAATACTCGAAAGAATGAAATTAATCGCTTTAGAATATTCCGTTTCATTTCGCAGATTTTTGCATTTTACTAGATTCAGAAAAACTTGACTTCTATTTGGCGTACGTTCGCGACCATATGTTTATGGCCATCCTTATTCTCTGTATACTCGTTTTGTGTACACTGAAAAAACGAAAATGTGCACTAGCTTGTAAATCGTTGACGCGTGTGTTCAACTCTCATTTTTTCATTTGCCATTTAATTTTGCAGGTTCCTAATTTTTTTCTCTGTACACCTGGAAAACAGAAATAGATTTCGGTACATGTGTGCGTGCAGTTTCTTTTATTTGTATTGGTGCGTACACATCCATAAGACAGCTTTGGACACCCCTGGTATATATCAACATGTATACCAAGTTTGGTTGCTCTACCCTTCAGTCACTTTCCGTAATTGAGAAGTACTCTTAATGTACTTACCAACAAAACTCAACTACTTCTAAGTCCGGATTTTTGTTAAGGCATGTCCTAGAGCTTGTAGGCAAGCAGATGGTATTTTGCGTAAGCAAAGCAGTACTTCCTAGTAAGGAAAGTGGATGTATTTCCTAGCAAGCAAAGTAGAAGTACTTCCTAGTAAGAAAAGTAGATGTACTTCCAAAATGAAAAATAATTATTTTTCACACATTTTATTAATTTTTTTTTATTTATTTATATATTTATGTATAAATTTGGATGTTTTGCGGATTACATCTAAAATTTCTCCAGAAATTTGCGATTCCTGTGTCAATTTCGTTGGGTATTGGGCTGAAAATATTGCGACGTTTAGTTTGTGTATAGAAATGACTATGTAATAGTAAATATGTTTATTCTTACCTGTTATTTACTCCAAATTTTTGACGATGCTCAACTTCTGAAAATAAGTATATTATGCTCTGTTTTCCAAAATGGAAAAAAAGAGTATATTGGGTTTGTGAAATGTCCGTCTGTCTGTATGAACGCAGTTTTTTTTCCATAGTTTTGAAGCTAGAGCCACCAAACTTGGTTTACATGTTGGTATACATGTTGGTGTACATTCTATGTACTACCTTGTCGGCATTGTGTAACTTAATCAGTGAGGATCCCATATTTTGAAATTAACATTCTTTTACAGCCATCTGATCAAATAAAAAAAGAATTCAAAAAATCGACAATTCAATATATGATATCTAGAACGTATTTAAATGTTTTAATAGTTTCAGTGTAATCTTTTGCTAAACAAAGAAATTTAACATTTTTTAAACAAAATTCAAATTTCAATTTTCAATCGACTGTCAAAAATTGAAAATGGTAGAAAAAAATATTTTTCTTCTATGAACGCATCCGATGTTTATTTAAGAAGCATTTATGATAATTTTTAAACAAATAAATCTAATCTTTTTAGTGAACTTACCTGAAATCAACAATTTTGATCTAATACATTCGCTTTATATGAGTCGATTTGTTTAAAAAATATAGCAAGTGCTTTATTAATAAACATCGTATGAGTTGATGGAAGAAAAATATTTTTTTTCCTACCATTTTCTATTTTTTGCTGTCGAATGAAAATTTAAATGTAAATTTTTTCTAAAAAAAAATGTTAAATTTCTTAGTTTAGCAAGATTACATGCAAAACTATTAAATATATTTAAAAACGTTCTAGGTATCATATACAGCATGTTGAATTGAATATAGCATGTTGAATTGGTAAGCACGTTTGGTCGTGTGCATTTTATATTTTTGTTGTTTGCATGTATTTATGTATGTATCATAACATATAATTAATTCATTGTATAAACTAACAACATCATCAGTTAATTAATTCAAAGGTGTCAGCAGTCACATCAGAGATGAACACATTTCCGACAAAGATCATCCGAGGAGAAAATAACTTACAGAATACAAAGAAATTACATTTTTCTTGTTTTTGTTTTTTCATAATTATTTATGTTAGGCGCATATGTATATGCATTTATGTGTGTATGTAAGTCGGTGTGTGTGTGTATTAAGGAATATATAATTAAGGCGACACAAGGGTCCGCATGATTTGAAGTTCTATATTTTCAAAGTTGAGCAAACTAATTATGCTTAAAACAAACATCAGAGTTTAACAAAACATGCTGAAATATGTGTACGTAGTGGTGTTTGTTTGTTTGATTGTTTTCCGCCCCAACTAGATCTGGGAACGCAGACGGGGGCGTGGTAAGTCACCAAAAACTGCCTCACCGTGCACGCTCTTGGCCAGAGCTTTGATGCTAGCTGCTATATCCACAGTGTTGTCAAGTAACTGCATGAGAAAAGAAGAGTATCACATGTTAAATGAAAATTTTTCTAGGCTGCCAAGTACCAATTGTCACTTACCTCCTCATCCTCAAGCACTAGGTGGTTGTTATTGGCACGCTCAGCCAGCGGCGAGTTGGCTATCTCAACCGGTAGACTCCGGGCAAAATTGGCAAAAGCAAGTTGAGTGGATGAGACACGAGCACCAGCTCCTCCACGCATAGGTATTGGCAATGAACTGTCCAGGTCGAGAGCATCTGTGTGAAAAAGGCAAATTCCGGTAATAATTCTAATGATACCTGATTCAAATTAGAAATTTTACCCTCTGCCTCGTCGGCATCGGTCATGTCGTCTGGGAGTTGTTGGTGGTGCTGCTGGTGGTTCTGCTGCTGCCGCTGGTAATGCTGCTGCTGAATTTGCTGATAGATGTGGGCGCGTGCAAAGCTCTGCGCCGATTGTGCCTGTGTCTGTGATGTGGCATCCACATCCTCCAGATCAAACAGACAGTCGTCTGCATCATCCGCTCCAGTCGAGGCACCTGGCGTGGACGGAAGCGAGTTATTAGCTGCTGCTGTCGCTTGCTGCTGCTGTTGCCTGAAGGTGGGACTGTTGCCCACGCTCATAGGCGTGGCTTCTGGTGTGGCAGGCGGTGTATCAAAGTTGGACATTTTTCGCGTCGTTATGATTGAAGCGGTGGGTAGCAGCGTCAGCTGCTGTTGTTGCGGTTGAGTGTCCTGTGGCAGTGCAAAGAAACTGGGCGGCTGCACCAGCGGTGTGGTGGGCGTTGGAGGCACACCTAGCTCTCGTCGGCTGCTGATGGTGTTGCGACGACGCGCTCCTGGCCCGGCAGCATAGCTGATGATACCACCAGTTACCTCCAGGGCAACGGGCATGGCACGATCCAGCAGTATGCAGGCCTGCTCAGGTAGTTGCTGTATAAGACGCACCAGGAGCGCAGCTTCCTGATCGCACTTTTCCCGAAAGCTCTTGAGCAAGGCAAAGTTCTGCTCTGTGTAGCGTTCAATGCGCTCGTTGGTCTCATTGATCTCGGCCTGCAGGCGCGCCTGCTGATGGGCCTGCAGCTGGCGCAGGCGCTGCAGTTTGCCATCCAGCATGGGCGCATAGGCCAAGGCCGATATGGATCCCGAGTTGGCTATGCCCGTTGCTTGCAGCGGTGCCGTAACTTCTATAACAGCGTTAGATGCGGCATCCTCGTGATCCATGATGAGCAGCTCAAAGGTCTCTGAGTAGGATTTGTGGTTGCGTCGATGCGCCAGCTCCTCGTTGCTGCACAGCAGCGTGCAATCGACGAGGTAGTGCGTTGGCGTAACGCCAGCGCCGGCTATCAGCCTTTTGGCACACAACACCACCTTGCAGTTGATGCAGATGCTCAATTGCCAACTCTGGCCTGCCACGTCCAAGGTGAGGCTGTAGATGAGATCACGCTGATTGATGGCATTTACGGTTAGATCTGGAATGGGACCATATGCCTGCAATAAATCAATAAAGTCGATGCGTCATACATTAGTAAATGAATAACAAACAAGAATAGTCACGGCTGCTGGTCAATGACTGATAAGTTTGCTTATTTTTTCAGGGTAGATGCAATCAATATATACACATCTCCCACGTGTCTAGGATATAGCCCTAAGGATGTAACCCATTTCCGAAACCGAATGATTCAGATGCGAGTTGAGAGCTGAATGTCAAAGAAAATTTGATCTTTCCCAGTGGTTAGTTCAGGCGTGAAAAAATATATTGTGTCGATCTTTATTTTTTTTTTTATATTTGTTTTGTTCTTTTTTTTTAGCTAAGCCAATCAAGTTTTAATGGCACTCCGCTTTCCCGCACCCCCTCTACCACTTACCACGCAATTCACCAAAGTCACATATCTTCCACAGTTTTATAGATAGAATCACTAAATTTGACATTCTGACTTCCGAGTAGCTCCTTGATAAACCGGACGAAAATACATTATGCCATGCCCACCCTCGAAAATGAGCAAGATCTGTATCTCTGACTCCTACATAGCTAGAATCATACAATTTTGGAGAATGACTTATGTTGAACTTTTGGTTACATTGAGTAACAGAAAGTGTTGCCACGCCCCCCTCCGCCCCTGAAAACGTATCAACTTCACTTGCATACCAACAACACTCTCTCTCTCTCTTTAATTTGCTCTCCAAAAATGTCTGATATCAAATAAAATAAATAATTTTTTTATATAAAATATTTCTTATATTAATCAAAAAAAAAACTTCGTCACAAAATTAGATATTAGAAGTTTTGTGGCTTTAATATGCATCGTCCCTAGACTTTAACCTCGCGTAGAGGTGTTTTTATTTGATTAGATATATTTCTAGTGTTTGAGTTATTGCTGATATCTGATTTTACTGATATTTTTGCTGGCCAATGACCGATTAGAAAGAAGTTTGCTAACGACATGAAATTTCAATTATGATCGCATGTTGCAACTCTATTTTTAACCCATTGGGCAAAGCGAATCAGATTTTAATTGAATTAATTTAAATTGTATTTGAACTTGAATTTAAAGACAATCCTACCTTTCCCCCTCCCCCATCTGTGACCACGTTTCCCGCCACACAGTAGTGCAAGTGAAAATTTCTCAATTATGTTCCTGGGAATGTTCAAGTCAAGTAGGCGACGTTATCTATTGCTGCTTATCAGAGAACATTAAACCAAAGAAGAAATCAACAAACAATTAGTGCAATGACAAAATGTTGTAGGCCCACAAAAGAAACAGCACTCCTTGTTTTTGTTTTTGCACCACAATTATTGGCACATCATTTGATACACCTAACGATATGCCCAGATACGAGTGTATATTAAGGCATACATACATTGTAAATAAATTAATAAAAACGTCTTGGCACCTAAACATTAAAATGATCGACATTTTTACTCCCTGTTCCCATTAAAAATGGGAAAAAGGGAGTTATAAAGTACTGCAAATGTGTATAACAGGCAGAAGGAAGCATTTCCGACTATATAAACTATATATATTCTTGATCAGCATCAACAGCCGTCACGATCTAGCCATGTCCGTCTGTCTGTCTGTCCGTCTGTCCGTATGAACACACAGATCTCGGAGACTACAAAAGCTAGAGACACCAAACTTGGCATGTAGGTTCCTGTATACCATACGCAGATCAAGTTTATTTCAAATTTCGGATGCAAATATTTAAATTCAGTATTATTTAGGTAGAAGTATTGATAGCGTTGTAACATTAGTATTTTTGGCTATACTGCATCAGTTTTCTGATAGTAAAGATAGTAAATCATTAAGTATCCATCGTTGGTGCTCTAACACGTGTGTAATGTGTGACAGCTTTGCTAAATTTTACACTTAGTTTAAACACAATGCTCGTACTATGTACAAAGCACAATATTCATATACAAAAACATGTATTATATGTATACGACAATCAAGTCCCCCGCCAGAAAGCAATAGCAACTCGGCAAAATTTAATTGAATTAAGGTATGAAATGCAAACGTCAACACAAATCAAATGACAATGTTCTCTGCTTTGTGCCCTGTTCAGCAATTCTTCTAATGAGTGTGTTTGTGTATTTCCACACACTTGAAATTCCTATCAAAAGCAGCTGATTAAAGTCGTAAATTATTTTAAATATTATTGTAATACACTTAGGATCGATATTTCAACGTCGCAATAAACGCTGTGTCAGATAAACTAAAAAATAAATAGATAAATCAGCTGTGTGGAACAAACATTGATAAATTTTAGAAATTTGCCTCTTAATGTAATATGCACAGTTGGGGAAAAAAATAATAGCACCACTATGACACCTTTTCTTTTTGATAAAAAAAACAAACACTTAAAGGTTGAATTTTATCAAATGTTGATATTTAATATAATGCTTACTATTCCTCCTTTACGAAAAAAGTAGTTTTGCCCTTTGAATGGTCACATTTATTTTTATACCCTTGAAGGGGGTTTTATAATTTTGTCACGAAATGTGTAACGCATCGAAGGAGACGTCTCAGAAAAAAAAATTTTATATACATGATCAGCATCAAGAGCCGAGTCATGTCCGCCTGTCCGTTTGTTTATAAGCGAACTAGTCCCTCAGTTTTAAAGCTATCGTGATGAAACTTGGCACAGATGCTTGTTCTTTCTGCAAGCAGCACATATGTCAGAATCGGCCAGATCGGACCACTATAACATATAGCTGCCATAGGAACGATCGGTTTAAAAATAGGTTTTGTATGAAAAACTTTTTTGTTTTTCAAGATAACTCAACCAAACTCACATTGTCTCAGTTTAAACACTATCCACATATGTTGACAAAATTTCAGCGAAATCGGACCACTATATCTTATAGCTGCCATAGGAACGATAGGTTGAATAATAAGTTTTCTACTGCAATATACCTTTGGCACGCCGAAGACAACATTTCTTTCTTGTTTTGATTTACCCGCTCGTTTTAAAACCATCTTCTTAATTCATCGCTCTTTTTGGACGGATGCATTTGAATGTGTAAGCGAAATAATGTCCTAAGCTTATTTTCATCTCGTTAACAGTAACAAACGCAACAACAGTTTGGCTAAACTAACAGACGTAAACTTTACATTTCGCTTGCCATTCCGGCCGCAGTGAAAAGGATAAAATGTTAAGGGTCCAGGAATAAATTCTGCTATCATTCCATTTCGTTTTTATACTCTTTTTTAATTTTTTTGAAAAAAAAAAGAAAAAAGAGTATAATGGGTTTGTGAAATGTCCGTCTGTCCGTCTGTCTGTATGGTTGCAAGTTTTTTCCACAGTTTTGAAGCTAGAGCAACCAAACTTGGTATACATGTTGGTATATACCATAGGCAGACAAAGTGTCAAGATCTCCCCCCCACACCTTCCCCCTTAAACCGCAAAAACCTATATCTTCCACAGTTTTATAGCTAGAGTAACCAAATTTGGCACAAGGGCTACTTAGCACATCCTTGATTGATCTAGAAACAAAAAATTCGGCCACGCCCACCCCCGCCCCTACAAATAAGCAAAGTCTGTATCTCCCACAACCCTTCAGCTAGAGTCCCCAAATTTTGCAGGTTGAATTCTATTGTCCTATTAAATAGATTGTATAAAAATAATTTTGCACACCCTAATATAACTTCGATAGTGCAAAAAAGCCTACAGCCCAAGAAAGGTCTCTCAATTTAAACACTGAACATATTACTAAGCGCATGACGTTCGCAAAGGAACATTAAAATTGGCCACCTCGAAAATGGAGGTATATTTTATGGACAGATGAGACTAAAATGTTATATTTGCTTGAAAAGGCTTCGTACGTTAGGTGGTCTCAAAACTCCAAATATGTTCCTGGTCAAACGTAGTACTATGGGCATGTTTATCTCATTACGGAGAAGATCCAATACATTGGGTGAAAAACATATTAAACCAACACGTTTACGCCAATATTTTGGATATGTGATGCTACCTTACGTAGGATATCGGATTCCGCTAGTATGGCTCGTTCGACAATCCATTGGCTGATGTTAGTAAGGTTATTGCTGCTTTTAAGCCAACCAGCTTTGCATCACTTTGGGAAGTCATTCATGTGTCCTGGAGCAAGATTCTTATAAAAGGATACCAGGACTTTGTTGAACGATTCCAAGAGCAGCCGTTTTGGCAATAAAGGCTACGCAACTATTTATAAAATTTATAGAATAATCTTAGTTTTAATAGCCAACTATTTTTACTCTCTGTTCCCATTAAAAATGGGAAAAAGGGAGTGACAGACAGAAGGAGGCATTTCCGACTATATAAACTATATATATTCTTGATCAGTGTCAACAGCCGAGACGAACTAGCCATGTCCGTCTGTCTGTCCGTCTGAGCTAGAGACACCAAACTTGGCATGCAGGTTCCTGTATACCATACGCAAGTCAAGTTTATTTCAAATTTCGGATGCACCCCTCCGCACCCACGCAAATCGCAAAAAACTCCCACAGCCACAATTTTAAAGATAAAGCTTTAATTTTACATATATGTTGTATCAATATTGATCAGCTGTGTAAATTTCATCACGGATAAATAACACCAAAGTTATGGAAGAATCTATTACCCCCGTCTCAGCAGGCAGAAACAACAGTTTGACTGGACAAGTTAAGCGCGCTGCTTGCTCGTGTTGCCACTGAACTGCTTGAAATGCAAGTTGGGAGCAGGGAGTCTCGTAGTCGGGCACACTCGACTAGAGTATTCTTACTTGTTTTATTTAATTTGCTGAAACACACTCAAACTGAAAACCCTCTAAGCTTGTGCTACTTTCTTATACAGTTTTAAAAAATCACCAATGCCTTTTTAAACTGCTGGAAGAACATAAAAGCCGCTGGTTAGTAGAAATAACAGCAATCTGTTAAGCAGTTAACATTTTTCACAAACCGATGCTGACAGCAGTTTACATTTGAAACTGCAGTAATTGCAATTAAAACAAGTAAGAACGATGCAGTCGAATACACCCGACTGCGATATACTCTTTGTTTAGCCTCTTTGTAGAGTCAGACGATCTTGACACTTTGTCTTACTTTGGTATATATCAACATGTATACCAAGTTCGGTTGCTCTAGCTTCAAAACTGAAGAAAAAAAAACTCCGAAATTTGAAATAAACTTGATTTGCGTATGGTATACAGGAACCTGCATGCCAAGTTTGGTGTCTCTAGCTCTTATAGTCTCCGAGATCTGTGTGTTCATACAGACAGACGGAAAGACGGACATAGCTATATTGACTCGGCTGTTAATACTGATCAAGAATTTATACACTTTATATAGTCGGAAAAGCCTCCTTCTGCCTGTTACACTCATTTACAGTACTTTATAACTCCCTTTTTCTAATTTTTAATGGGAAAAGGTAGTAAATAGAAAAAAGAGTATATTGGGCTTGTGAAACGTCCGTCTGTCTGTCCGTCCGTCTGTCCGTTCGTATGTACGAAGTTTTTTCCAGAGTTTTAAAGCTAGAGCAACCAAACTTGGTATATATGTTGATGTATATCAAATAAAAACACCTCTACGCCCTCGCGTACCCAAAAAGATTCAGCTTCTTTTTATTGGTTGCCATTAAAATGTGGTTGGCTTTGGTAAAAAAAAACTTAAAAAAAAACACATATAAAATCAAACAAGTAAGAACGTTGCAGTCGGATGAACCCGACTGCGATATACTCTTTTTTTAGCCTCTTTGCGTAGTCAGAAGTTGGAGTGACAATTGTATTTTTGGTAAAATCTTTCAAGTTTTGCCATCAATTTAAATTTGGTTGGGCCCATTCTACAGGTTTGGGCGAAACAAGCATTGCTCGATTGCAAGGGCGGGGGTGGGTGTGGCAAAATTATTTTTATACAATCTATTTAATAGGGCAACAGAATTCAACCTGCAAAATTTGGTGATTCTAGCTTAAGGGGTGTGAGAGATACAGACTTTAGTTATTTGTGGAGGCGGGAGTGGGCGTGGTCAAATTTTTTTTGTCAGATCAATCAAGCAAGTGATTAGTAGCCCTTGTGAAAATTTGGTCACTCTAGCTTGAAAACTGTGGAAGATATAGTTTTTTGCGGTTTGTGGGGGAAGGGGTGGTGGTGGGGGAGTTCTAGACACTTTGTCTGACTATGGTATACACCAACATGTATACCAAGTTTGGTTGCTCTAGCTTCAAAACTGTGGAAAAAACATGCGTTCATACAGACGGACGGACAGACGGACATTTCACAAACCCAATATACTCTTTTTTCTTTTTTTTTTCAATAAAATTAAAAAAGAGTATAAAAAAATCGACTGCCTCCACTGGGAGTTGAACCCAGGTTATTTTGCAAAAAGAAGCACTACTCGTGAAGGTCTGTTGCAGTAGTAGGAGTAGGTACACTTAACAGCCAATATCTTGCGAAGTCGAATTATGACAGATATGTGTTGTGTATCAAAAGTTGCGGAATTTCAATGGCTACAACATTTATAAATTTTGTTAAAATCGTTAAGAACGTTTTCTTTTAAATTGCCAAAATGTACCAAAAAAAAAAGTTATTTCACCTGTAGTTTTTCACCTGAGTGTTTTCAGAAAAAACTGCCAAGGTAAGCTTAAAAGCTTTTACCTTTCCAATGAAATGTAGAACGTGTCTGTAGCTTCTTTGGTTTGGAAACTTTGGGCGTGTCAACTCTAGCGGTTTTAAGCGTTTTCCCGCTAAACTAGCGGTTTTTCAGAAACGTGGTGGAGTAAAAGTTTCTTGGGTTATGATGGGGAACAAATCCACAAAATTCTAGACAGCTACCTCAACGCATTGATACAAACAAACACAGACAAACTGACAACCTATTCATCTCAATTTGGAAAAGCCACTATAATTTTAAAATGTTCATAACTTTTGAACCAATTGTCAGATTGGGATGAACGAGGTGTCATTCGATAGCTCCAATTTTTAAAATTTTTCCCTTCTCACCTGCTTGCCTATACCTCATGAACCAGGTGAGTTACCAAAAGTTTTAATATGCAATTTTCTTAGTTAGATAAGTAATACCTTTCGATCGGTATATATCTCGATCTGATCGGACACTCACAGCAAATCTTTTATTCTTGCTGTTTATAATGCTAGCCGCCGTTTGCACACTTCGTGCTGCTTCGTCCCTAGCGTGGACCGCTGTCCACAGTGACCATAGGCAGACAAAGTGTCGAGATCTTTAAACACAGTTTTTAACATATTCAAGAAATTTGATGAAAAACTAAGAAAATCTGGGAAAAAAAAGCACCATTTTACAAATATGAGACTCTCTGCTCCAAACTTGCATTTCAAGCAGTTCAGCGGCAACACGAGCAAGCAGCGCACTTAACTTGTCCAGTCAAACTGTTGTTTCTGCCTGCTGAGACGGGGGAAATAGATTCTTCCATAACTTTGGTGCTACTTATCCGATCGTGATGACATTTACGCATCCGATCACCATTCATTAAACATATATGTATGTGTATCAAAAATCAAAGCTTTGTCTTTAAAATTGTGGCTGTGGGAGTTTTTTGCGATTTGCGTGGGTGCGGGGGGGTGCATCCGAAGTTTGAAATAACCTTGATCTGCGTACGGTATACAGGAACCTAAGATCGACGCGTTCATACAGACGGACAGACAGACAGACGGACATGGCTAGTTCGTCTCGGCTGTTGATGCTGATCAAGAATATATATACTTTAAATAGTCGGAAATGCCTCCTTCTGCCTGTTACACACATTTGCAGTACCTTATAACTCCCTTTTTCCCATTTTTAATGGGAACAGGGAGTAATGAGCTATCAATCTGTGCCGTACTTGAAATGTCTTGAATAAGCTAAAACAATTGTAATGCATATCAGACTGACTGCGTGCCACCCCCTCTTTTAACAGCGCCGCGCACTCCGTTAGCCCGGCTGCAAAATTTTAACAGCCTGCGTTGGCTGGTTATGCAACAGAATGCAGTGTGTCTGTAAGCAATAAAAATAACAATTTAAAATTTTAGTTTACACATTTTGCATAATTTATATTGTTGTAGTTGGTCGGTCGGATTGCAAATTTAATTGAGTACCCGCCATTAAATACATGCATGGCGCTAGTTTCCTAAGCGGTTCTCAGACTGAGACAGAATGTCTAATGCGCAGCATTCCAATTAGCTCTGCTCGACACAAAAACAAACAAATTAAACCGTAAGCTGATAGAAGTTTAGGAAATTCAAAGTTGTTAAAGCGCTCTTCAGACGATGCAATACTTGCGTGAAATTCTATTGCAACACTAAGTCCGCACTTAGACGATGACGTTTATCTCATGTCCGATCTTGAGCACAAAATTTCGTAAATTTTGCGAAAATTTCATTCCGATCGGATAATAAACAACAAAGTTATTGAAGAGTCTGTTTCCCCCCGTCTCAGTGAAGAGGAGACGCAGCAATTTTGCAGGCATTGTTAAGTTCGCTTCTGGCTTGCGTTGCCGCTGAACAACTTGTAAATGTAATGCACCGTTTGTTCAATGCACTTGTATGTGAAATTGAAGACAAATATGTTGTGATTTTCAAAGTTGGGTGCAGTCAGTCTTGTAGTTTTCATTCTTACTTGTTTATCAACTAGTTGTTAACATACTGCAGATGGTTTCTTAGCTGTTAACTGTAAGTAACAGAAAAAGGAATTGCACTTGTTACCAACTTTTAGTAACAAAGCACAACAGCTCCTAATTTGTTAACTTCTTACTAAAAAATGGATTATTTTGAAGCTATTGATTTTAAACATAGTCCAATAATGATAATATAGAGCTTTGAGCAGCAGCACTCAAAAAGTTATTAACTTGTTGCATGCCACAAACTGTGCCTCCGCATCATCATCATCATTATTATCGCTTGGCGCACCTTTCGACAACAAAATTTGTGGCTGCTTGACGTTTCTTTTGACGCATTTGCTTTTGTTTTGTTTTCTATTTATATTTTCAATTTAATTTTACTTTTTTTTGTGCTTTATGATAACTCGGCTCGTTTCGTTTCACCAGCCAAAACAGAAAATAAATTGTAAGCAAATGAACGCACAAAAGAAACTACGAAAATAATCTTTAATAGATTTGCTTAGCTTTTTATACTCTTTTTTAATTTTTTTGAAAAAAAGAGTATATTGGGTTTAAGAAATGTCCGTCTGTCTGTCTGTCCGTCTGTATGAACGCAGGTTTTTTCCACAGTTTTGAAGCTAGAGCAACCAAACTTGGTATACATGTTGGTATATACCATAGGCAGACAAAGTGTCAAGATCTCCCCCCCACCCCCATCCCTTCCCCCTCAAGCCGCAAAAACCTATATCTTCCACAGTTTTATAGCTGGAGTAACCAAATTTAACACAAAGGCAACTTATCACATCCTCGATTGATCTGACAAAAAAATTTTTTTGCCACGCCCACCCCCTCCCCCACAAATAGGCAAAGTCTGTATCTCCCCCACGTCTTTAGCTAGAATCACCAAATTTTGCAGGTTGAATTCTATTGTCCTATTAAATAGATTGGATAAAAATTATTTTGCCACGCCCACACCCGCCCTTGCATTCGAGCAATGTATGTTTCTCCCAAACCTGTACAACGGGCCTAAACAAACTTAAATTAATGGCAAAACTTGAAAGACTTGAGCAAAATACAATTGCCACGCCCACTTCTGACTCCACAAAGAGGCTAAAAAGGAGTATATCGCAGTCGGGTACATCCGACTGCAACGTTCTTACTTGTTATATATTTTGATGTTTTTTTTTAAAATATAAAAAAAACATGGTATATTTAGTTTGTGAAATGCCCACCTGGACCCTGAATTCAATCTTAATTGGTACCTCCTACAGCTGTAGAGCTGGAGCTACCAAATTTAAATCTTCTTGCAGATTTGAATAAAAACAAGTAGGAATGCTCTTGTCGAGTGTGCCCGACTACTAGACTCCCTGCTCCCAACTTGCACTTCAAGCAGTTTAGCGGCACTTAGGTTGTCCAGTGCTTGTCAACCTGTTGCTTCTGTTTGCTGAGACAGGAGGAAATAGATTCATCAATAACTTTGATGCTTGTTATTCGATCGCAACGAAATTCACGCCACTGATAAACATTAACAAAATAAATAAGTGTACCAACAATCAAAGCTGTATCTTTAAAATTGTGGCTGGGGGAGTTTTTTTTTCGATTTGCGGGGGTACGGGGGGGTGGGGTTGCATCCGAAATTTGAAATAAACTTGATCTGCGTATGGTATACAGGAACAAACACTTGACACTTTGTATGCCTATGGTATATACCAACATGCATACCAAGTTTGGTTGCTCTAGCTTCAAAATTGTGGAAAAAACCTGCGTTCATACGGACAGACGGACGGACAGACGGACACTTCACAAACCCAATATACTCTTTTTCTTTCTTTTTTTTTTAATTTTAAAAAAGAGTATAAAAAGTTGTTGTAGATCAATTTAGATAAGAAAGTAACTAAGCCATATATTTTTTTCAGAAAAGTTTTTTTTTATTTTTTTGATATACAGACATATTCTGGTTTGCATTTTCGTCGAAATTTTGAAGAAGTGAGATTACCTTAAACGTTTCAATTTTCATTACAACCATTGAGCTGGTAAATTGAATTGTTAATTTAATTCAATCCCAGACCAAAGCCAAATGAATTCAATCCGCAAAATCTTGTCAAAAGTGAAAATTTGAAACAAAAAACAAGTAAGAATACTCTAGTCGAGTGTGCCCGACTACGAGACTCCCTGCTCCCAACTTGCATTTCAAGCAGTTCAGCGGCACAACAAGCAAGCAGCGTACTCAACTTGCACAGTGCATGTCAAACTATTGTGTCTGCCTGCTGAGACAGGGGAAATAAGTTCTTCCATAACTTTGGTGCTATTTATCCGATCGTGTTGAAATTTACACATCCGAAAGACATTGATTAAACATACATGTGTACCAAAAATTAAAGCTGTATCTTTAAAATTGTGGCTGTGGGAGTCTTTTGTGATTTGCGGGGGTGCGGGGGGGGGTGCATCCGAAATTTGAAATAAACTTGATCTGCGTATGGTATACAGGAACCTACATGCTAAGTTTGGTGTCTCTAGCTTTTGTAGTCACCGAGATCTGTGTGTTCACACGGACAGACAGACAGACAGACGGACATGGCTAGATCGTCACGGCTGTTGATGCTGATCAAGAATATATATAGTTTATATAGTCGGAAATGCTTCCTTCTGCCTGTTACACACATTTGCAGAACTTTATAACTACCTTTTTCCCATTTTTAATGGGAACAGGGAGTAATTAGCTTTCGTAAAGTTTTTCCGTAAAATGGAATAAGAACATACCAAATACCAAAAATATAAGAACACATATGGGCAATTCACGCTAGGGACGAAGCAGCACGAAGTGTGCAAACGGCGGCTAGCATTATAAACAGCAAGAATAAAAGATTTGCTTGAGTGTCCGATCAGATCGAGCTATGTACCGATCGAAAGGTATTACTTATCTAACTAAGAAAATTGCATATTAAAACTTTTGGTAACTCACCTGGTTCATGAGGTATAGGCAAGCAGGTGAGAAGGGAAAAATTTTAAAAATTGGAGCTATTGGCGCCGTTGGGCTTTATGGAATTTTTTTAAATTTTTTTTTTTTAATTCTGAATACGCGTCGAATGACACCTTGTTCATCCAATTCTGACAATTCGTTCAAAAGTAATGACCATTTGAAAATTAGAGCGGCTTTTCCAACTTGAGATGAAAAGGTTGTCAGTTTGTTTGTATGTTTGTATCAACGCGTTGAGGTAGCTGTCTTGATTTTTGTGGAGTTGTTCCCCATCATAACCCAAGAAACTTTTGCTCTACCACTTTTCTGAAAAACCTCTAGTTTAGCGGGAAAATGCTAAAAGCCGCTAGAATTGACACGCCCACAGTTTCCAAACCAAAGAAGCTACTGACACGTTCTTCACTTCATTGGAAAGGTATTTTTAAGAGCTTTTAAGCTTACCTTGGCAGTTAACAATATGTAGTAGTGATACCTCTTAAAAGAATTGTGCAAAAAACAGAATTTTATGAACGAGAGTTCACTGTAATACCATTTTGTCTGCTTGCTGTTTTTGCATATTTTTTTTTTCTTTTTGTTTTGTTGTTTTTCCGCTTCTTTTTCCCAAAGCGCAAACACATTTTGCTCAGATACGTCGTCGCAGACGTTCGGCTATTATCATAATCAACAACTTTAGACAGCTGTGGCCTGGGTCTGGGTCCGAGACCAGTGCCAGTGTCTGGTGTGACGGAGCTGCCTCTTGGATTACGAATGGAATTGGCAATTCGAACTTTTTTTTGCCTGTATTAGTTTTACTATACAATTTTCCATTGGTTTTTGGTCTGCTTCGAATGAGAGTTTTATTCTATACAGGATGAGTCACACTTGCAGACACAAACACACATTATGGCGCAGAAAAACCTAACTTGGGTTTACATGATGACAAAACTAGTTTGTCATAGATGGGTTGCGTATTTTAGACCGAGTTGCAAACTGGGCAATGCTAACGAGATTATGTGACATTCAAGAGCGGTTTTTGGTTTAGGTCTCATGGAAATATACACATCTGGAAATTTAATTTTGGAAAGTAAGTATTAGCAATACATCTTTGTTTGCTAAGCCTTGATCAAAAGAAGACTTCTGATGGAAGTATCCCATATACAGTGAGATTCGACCATGATTACCACTTCTGAGTCTAAGTATGATCGATACATGTTAACAAAATGTCATCAACATCGGTATCGAAGATAGATTTTCTTTTTTGTTATTTCTTGAATCTTTGCTCTCTTTCTCTCGTTCTAACTTTTTGTTGCCTTCTTATCAAATTGCAGTCTATACGTAGCCTTTAATTTCGTTTGAAAACAAATTAAAAATCTGATAAGAGACAAAGCCAAGCAACACAGTTCAGCCAGCCAATAGCCCCAGCCCCGATCCATGAGTAAGAATTTACTAAGGGCCGCCAGCACAGCTAAAACGTGCACACGCTGTGGCTGCGGGCAGCGCTGAATGGATCTAGATTTTTTTTTATTTGCGAAATACTTCGCACGTAGCATAATATTCAGTCAAAGAAATATCACCAATCGACCCCAAGGATTTGATGATATAAGTAAAAATGAGTGTAGCGTAACGTTACAAAAAACGGAAGTGGGTTTGGGCTTGGATTACAAAATTGCAAAACTCTGCGAATTGGCCAAGGCTTTTTGTACAAATCTTTTTTATCACGATTTGAAATAACACAAGGTTGTTTTGCAAGTTATAAAATTTAAAAAATGTTTTTTATTTTATTTTTTTTTACTCTAAGTATGTGGCGTAACGTTACGTTATTTTCCGTTGACTTTGCACTTGAATATTAGCATGTAAGCTTGGTTAAATATATATATATATATATTTGTAAGTTATTTGTAAGTTAGTTGTTAATGTAATTGAATGCTTAAGAAATATTTTTCATCAATGGTCAGCTCATATGACAACGTAAATATTAAAGAGAAAACGGTCTAAAAATTTACAAATTAAGGGCAAAAAGTCATTTTTGCAGATTGCAGTCGATTTGCTCATGATAGTTATTGAACTAGATTGTAAATATTTAGATTTAATCAATATCTAATAATTTAATAAAATTATAGCATATAATTCAGAAGCAATAGTTACTAATTATGACTGCAATTTTCGGTGCTGGTGGACTTTCTGGCGGAAATGCTAATATATGTATGTATATACTATATGACGTCTGATTAGGTGGATAGACACATATCTGTATATGTGTGTGCATATATTATAAGTAAACAAATACTATGTGCATATGTTATAAGTAAACAAATAGAGTTGGGACCCGGGGAGACGTTCATAACAGTAAATTAAGCGCAACCCTGTTTACTCACCGGCTGTGGACCGGGTTCGGTTTTTATTGCCTCGCGTATCCCACTTTATTTGAACGGAGACGAAACGGATCGGGTTTGAGGCGGGCCGGGCGTTATCTAAAAACTTTGACAAACAATTTTGGTTGACGTACGTTGTTTGTTTAGAGAGTCGGGCCTGTGTGTAGGCTCTTTTGCTATATCTTTAACATATGTATACGTATGTACATTGTTCTGTATCTGTATTTGTAACTCGAATTTGATAAGCAACCAGTGGCGTGTATGTGTGCGAGTTTATGTTATGAGATCATCTTTGTGGTCTTTCACTTGACATTTTGCCTTGCGTTCTTTTTATTATTATTCTTTTTTATACCCTTTTTTTTAATTTTTCTTAAAAGAAAAGAAACAAGTAAGAATGCTCTAGTCGAGTGTGCCCGACTACGAGACTCCCTGCTACCTACTTGCATTTCAAGCAATTCAGCGGCAACACAAGCAAGCAGCGTACTCAACTTGCACAGTGCATTTCAAACTATTGTGTCTGCCTGCTGAGACAGGGGAAATAAGTTCTTCCATAACTTTGGTGCTATTTATCCGATCGTGTTGAAATTTACACATCCGAAAGACATTGATTAAACATACATGTGTACCAAAAATTAAAGCTTTATCTTTAAAATTGTGGCTGTGGGAGTCTTTTGCGGTTTGCGGGGGTGTGGGGGGGTGCATCCGAAATTTGAAATAAACTTGATCTGCGTATGGTATACTGAAACCTGCATGCCAAGTTTGGTGTCTCTAGCTCTTATAGTCTCTGAGATCGACGCGTTCATACAGACAGACGGACATGTCTGGTTCGACTCGGCTGTTGATCCTGATCAAGAATATATATAGTTTATATAGTCGGAAATGCCTCCTTCTGTCTGTTACACACATTTGCAGTACTTAATAACTCCCTTTTTCCCATTTTTAATGGGAACAGGGAGTAAAAAGAGTATATTGGGTTTGTGAAATGTCTGTATGAACGCGGTTTTTTTTCACAGTTCTGAAGCTAGAGCAACCAAAGTTAGTACACATGGTGCTATAAGCCATAGGCAGATAAAGTGTCAAGACCTCCCCCCCCCCCACCGCCTTCCCCAACAAACCGCAAAAACATATATCTTCCACAGTAACCAAATTTAGCACAAGGGCTACTAATCACTTCCTCGATTGGTCTGACAAAAAATATTTGGCCACGCCCACCCCCGTCACCACAAATAGGCAATGTCTGTATCACCCATACCCCTTTAGCTAAAGTCACCAAATTTTGCAGATTGAATTCTGTTACCTAATTAAAAAGATTGGGTAAAAATTATTTTGCCACGCCCACCCCCGCAATCGAGCAAAGTTTATTTCTCCCAAAACTGTAGAGCTGGTCCAACCAAATTTAGTTGGATGGCAAAACTTGAAAATTTTGACCAAAAATTCAATTGCCCACTTCTGACTCCGCAAAAAGGCTAAAAAAGAGTATATCGCAGTTGGGTGCATCCAACTGCAACGTTCTTACTTGTTTTGTTTTGACAATGGCTACCTTAAAACTTGATAAGCGTCGAATATGTTTGTCTATTTATAGGTTTTTATTTGTTTATTGGTTTAAGGATCGTCATTTAGTAAGATGTCATCACAAGCCCTGTTAACAGCTTTTATGTTTACACACTGTTAAATAACTAAGCGAGCCACTTTTAAACAGTTGTGCCATTTTTCTTTTCATTCTCATTTATGTTGTGTATGGACAGTATTCATATGAATGTGTATGTGTCTGCATCTATTCTGTCCTGCCCCCACAAACGGCAAAAACCTATACCTTCCACAATTTTACAGCTAGATTAACCAAATTTAGCACAAGGGCTACTAATCACTTCCTCCATTGGTCTGACAAAAAATATTTGGCCATGTCCACCCCCGCCACCAAAAAAAGGCAATTTCTGTATCTCCCACACCCTTTTAGCTAGAATCACCACTTTTTGCAGGTTGATTTCTAATGCCTTATAAAATATATTGGATACAAAAAATTGTACACACCCACCCCCGCCCTTGCAATTGAGCAAATTTTATCTCCCTGTAAGACTGAACCAACAAAATTTAAATTGATGGCAAAACTTGAGAGATTTGACAAAAAATAAAATTGCCACGCCCGCTTCTGATTCCGTAAAGATGCTAAAAAAAGAGTGATTTGCAGTCGGGTGCATCCGGGTTCTTACTTGTTTTATTTTTATTTAAAGCAAATAATTCTGCGGCCACACATTTGACACAAATTCAGTGTCATTGTTGTTGCTGTTTGGAAGTAAATATTTATGCGAGCAGAGCAACCATAATAGTGACCAAAATAAAGGGGCGGGGGGGATTGACAACAGTCCGAAGGCAACCCCCTAAATCACGCAAAAAATTCGTGCGTGAGAACCCTCTGCCTCCTACCTGCTACCCCTGCCACTGACCGCTTTACATACGCAAAGTAAACAAGCTCAAAAATAATACATCTCGTTAAAATATTCGAAATATCTGCGCTAGCCAAAAGGTGTTCATTTTCTATTGGTTATACAATTGTTGTTATGCTTGTTGTTGTTATTGCTTGGGTACAGTTTATTTTTAGGCAAAAAGCGCGCACATTGTGAATTTATTGTTTTGTTTACATGCAAATTGGCAACACTGGCGGCAACACCGAACAACCGAGAACTTGATGCAAGTGTGCTCCTCTCTGGTCATTGGCTCTGCTAGCGAGGCCTTCTCATTCCATTGCTAACGCTAAGAGGTTAAAAGTTAACCTCTTTACGCTCTTTAAACGTTATGGCAACACTGGAGAGTTCCCGTATCGGATCACCTCCATTGGCTTGCAGTTATGAGTCGTAATGTGCCTCTCCACAACGCTTGTTGCTGCCTTCAAGGTTATATTTGTTAAAGATTAACATTGGTTTTCAATTAATCGGCACGCGAGTTATACCTAAAGAGATAGATAGAGAGAGCGAAACACAGAAAGATTGGCAGTTGCTCTCAAACTGTGACCTTGTCAGCAGTGGCTTTCGGTTCTTTTGAGGGTTGCTTATAATTATTGTCGCTGTTGTTGCTTTTGTTCTTGCGCTTTAAGTTTTCCAAACTTAAAACGCTTTTCACCCTTAAGGCGTCTGTACACTTCAAATGGAATGCTTGTAAAATGAAAACTCCATATAAAAAAACGAAATGGAATGAAATGATAGCGGAATTTATTCCTGGACCCTTAACATTCTATCCTTTTCACTGCGGCCGGAATGGCTAGCGAAATGTTAAGTTTACAGCTGTTAGTTTAGCCAAACTGTTGTTGCGTCTGCTACTGTTAACGAGATGAAAATCAGCTTAGGACATTATTTCGCTTACACATAGTGTGTTTGGTAGAGTTATTTTGAAAAAAAAAAAAAAAACAGTTTTCATACAAAAACTTATTTTTTGACCGATTGTTCCTATGGCAGGTATATGTTATAGTGGTCCGATCTGGCCGATTCTGACATATGCACTGCTTGCAGAAAGAATAAGCATCTGTGCCAAGTTTCATCACGGTAGCTCTTAAAATGAGGGACTAGTTCGCATATAAACAGACAGAAGGACATGACTCTGAGACGTCTCCTTCAATGCGTTACGCATTTCGTGACAAAACTATAATACCCTCTGCAAGGGTATACAAAACAATAAACATAGACTTGAGCAATTTTTAAGGAAGAAAAATCAATACTAAAATAGCGCCGATATCTTCAGTTGAGTTTAAAGTAAGTTGTGGGATTTGTTTGGAAAGCTACAGTAGAAAAATAACATTGTCATTTTTATTAAGTACATAAATAATAGTATTTAATATATATATATATAGCATCTGCACAGATAATACCTATATAATATAACACACCTATAATAATATAACACACCAAAAATCCATTTTTAAAGTGTATTGCTCTTATTTGTTTGTTTTTTAATCATTTTTTAAAATAACCGCTGGCACTTAACATCATAATTATTGTTTTTACAGAACTATTTTGAGTAATTAACATAAATGTTAAATAAAATGAAATAATGCGATTTCAGCTTATTCCTTTTTCATTTGAAGTGTACAGACGCCTTTATCCAATTAATTAAATTAATTAAAGTGTTATCGATAGTATAAGCAGGATTGGTACTTTGAACTTAAGTATTTTATGTGCATATTTCCAAACTCAAAGAATACATTTTCTTTTGCTTCGTTTTTAGAATAAGTACATGGGCATTTTTCTTTACTTGCCATTTCCTCGAAATTTAAACAAGTCATGTTACTATGTACATACGTATGTATATACACTAGACCGGGTCAATAATTTTTTGGCAAAATCGTAGGTGCGGAAAATGTTCTACAGACAATTCTAGGATACTTTGACCAAGATATCATACATATGGGCAATTCTTTAATGTCAAACGCGACATTCGTATGCATTCAAAGTAAAACAAGTAAAAACGTTACAGTCGGATGCAGCCGACTGCGATATACGTTTTTTGAAGCCTCTTTGCGGAGTCAGAAGTGGTCGTGACAAATGTTTTGGGGGCGATTTTGACACTTTGCCCATGGTATATACCAACATGTACACCAAGTTTGGTTGCTCTAGCTTCAAAACTGTGGAAAAAACTGCGTTCATACAGACAGACATTTCACAAACCCAATTTAATCTTTTTTCTTTTTTTTTCAAAAAAAATTAAAAAACGCGTATCATAGAACATATGCCAAAACATTATTTTTATTGTTACAAAAGGCGACGCTTATACCTCTTGGTTAGCACTATAGTTGGTGTTAAGGTTGATTTTGGAAAAAAGTTGGTTTGCAAGATAATTACAAAAAGCTAGGCATTCGCACGCAACAAAAACAGAAGTCGCTTTCATGGCGAACAGTTCAAATACAGATTTTAGCGAAACGTGAAAGATTATTTTAATGCGACTAATTTTACAATTTTATTCATTGTTGTATCTTAAATATGTTTTTTATTTGATTAAAAAATATTTGGTAACTTTTTTTTTATTGCATTTTAATTACTAAGAGCCAAAAACTATTATTTCAGATTCCAGTCGATTTACTCATGATGGTTATTGAACTGGATTGTAAATTGTTAGATTTCATTAATTTCTATCGATTTACATCGATAAAATCATATATATAAAGTAATAGGTACCAATGAAATTTTCCGCCCTGGTTAACTTTTTGCTGCCTTTCAAACCTCCTATTTTGATAGAGAAGATTCAAATTTGTTTTTGGGTGCAATATATGACAGACATAGGCACAAACAGCCAAAAAAATATTTATTTTTGATATGTTCACAGCTTTTAACTCCCTGTTCCCATTAAAAATGGCAGAAAGAGGCATTTCCGACTATATAAAGTATATATTTTTTGTTAACATCAACAGCCGAGTCGATTTAGCCATGTCTGTCTGCCTGTCCGCCTGTCCGTATGAATGCACAGATCTCAGAGACTATAAGAGCTAGAGACACCAAACTTGGCATGCAGGTTCCTGTATACAATACGCAGATCAAGTTTATTTCAAATTTCGGATGTATCCCCGCACTCCCACAGCCACAATAAAGATACAGCTTTGATTTTTGGTACACATATATGTTTAATCAATGTTGATCGGTTGCGTAAATTTCATTACGATCGGATAAATAACACCAAAGTTATGGAAGAATCTATTACCTCCGTCTCAGCAGGCAGCAACAACAGTTCGACATGCACTGGACAAGTTAAGTGCGCTGCTGGCTTGTGTTGCCGCTGAACTGCTTGAAATTCAAGTTGGGAGCAGGGAGTCTCGTAGTCGGGCACACACGACTAGAGCATTCTTACTTGTTATTGCATAAAATTAAACAAAATTGGTGATTTTAATTTAATATTGACAGTGTAATTTTACAGCTGTAATATTGCTAGTGTAATTATGTGAAATGTAAAATTTACTTATTCTGGGCTATTTAAATGCTATAATTTAAAGTAGGAGGCTCGAAATCGATTTTTGGCTTATGGTTTCCGGGCAAAGTATCTTAGAACTGTCTGTAGAACATTTTCCGCGACTTAAATTTTTATTTTTTTTTTCATTGTTTACAAGTTGACCCGGTCTTATATACACACATTTTTTTATGTTAATTGTGTATATATTATAAACCTCTGCTTATCAATAAGGCTGACAAGCTTTGATTCTGATTAAATAATTGGAGATACTCAGTTCAATCAGTCGGAGATTAAATGTTTGACAAGCTGAGATTACTGTGCACATTTATGTTTATTTTTTAATTTTTTGCAGTACTTGACAGTTTTAAAGTCACTGAGTCTTGTAGCTGAGTCGTTGATACCAACAATAGCAAGTTTTTAAACTCTCTTTTTCATTCATTTATACTTATCATTTACTATTTTTTTATATGCTGCACTTACAGCATTTCTTACTTGCGCTGTGTAAACGTCTATTTATAGAGAAGTGCATTGCAATTAAAATAGTATGTCTCTTTTACTCTCTCACTATCTCGTTGCCACACGTCTACTGATAATTTGCTAAAGTCCATTAACATTGTCAAGTGATGGGGGGAAATTAAAGGTAAAAATCAACAATTGTAGAGTTTATTTGATTTCATTAGCCAATCTAAAAATATACTTATTAAAAAAGTAAAATTTAGCTTTTATTATTTATTTTATTGTTGTTTTTAAACATTTTTTGCTTAATTAAAACACATTTTTAAAGTATTTGTTCGCATGGCAATTTAAATAGTTGCCACTTACATTTTTACACCAGTGCAGCGGCGCTGAAAATTTTTGCGGCGAGAAATGAAAGAAAAAATATGCTAAAGATCTACCCACAAGTGAATTATGAATCTTATCATAAATAAATCAATTAAAAAACAAACCAAACAACAATCTGTCGCGCTGCGAAGTCGACGTCGATGTCAGCAATAAGCGTCGCATTGTTACTGCTGTCGTATTTACCTTTTGATAACCCAGAAAAGCGACTGTTGCGCAAGTCTTGTGGCGCACGCTTTGGGTGTTAAGTGATGGACTGACTAAACAAACTAAAATGTTGATAAGATTTATGCATATGTATGTAAACTCTGTGTATGTTTGTGTGTGTGCAATACTATAAAGCTGCGCTTGCCAAAATTAAAAAAAGAGTATAAAAATAAAGCATCTAAATGGATAGCTACTGTTAAGCTGTTCACTTTGGTAGCTTCTTAAATGTAAACCAAATGTGTTGTTTGAATTTTAATTTCTTTCTGTTTGATATATAGTACTAAACAGCGCTACCAGTTGCAATTTTGTACAATACATCGAAATTTAAAAATTTCATTTCGGGCCGGGCTGTGCCTGGCGCGTGTCAAACCTAAAACGAAACACACCAAAGTCTTAAATATATCCGAAATAAAATCAGAAAAGATCCACAGATTTGGCATGCAAACCTCGCAATTTTAATATTTTAAATCGCAGAATTGTGCACTTTTATAAAAATATGAAATAAAATTAAATAAAACATAAATTTTTTGGAAAATTCGTATTGGATGAGCCGTGTCGGGCCGGGCTTGACTGCAAAAGTGTCGTGCGTGCTCGTGCTTTTTTAAATGGCAAATTTGGGACCCACGCCCACCTCTAGTTTTAATATCAAAGAGCAACTGTGAATATAATGAAGAAGAAGCAGTGTATATAGAGAAGCTGCTTGTCAACTGTTTTGTCTGTTCTCTGCCCTGTCCTACACCCTGCCCTACATAAAACTCCCCCTTGCTGACTGAACTGCGCCTACCCCCCTTCCTTACCATCTAGCTGGCCATCGGTCGCATTTGGAAATCTCAAAAACTTGTTTATACAACAAAATGTAGAAACAAGTTTTGTTGTTGTTTTTTTTTTTTTTTGTTTTTTTGGTGCTGCTGCTTTTTCTTTGCTTGTGTTTGTCGCCAGTTTCGTAATTTATTCTAAAAGCGTTCCGTTTTGGGCTGTATATAGAGGGAAAATACATCTTTATGTGCACATATGTATGTACTATAAACACATACATACATATATCAGAATATGCATGTGTCTGTGTTACGATATGTATTTGAATACCCGCTTTTGCTTGCCTTTTTGTTTTGTTTTGCGCTTTGAATTATTCAAAATAATATTTTTGGTCTATTTGCTAAGCGCTTATTGTTTTTGTTCTAATTGTTGTTGTGGTTGTTGTTGTACGTCTCAGCGCTTTTCAATTGGAAGCAAACCAAAAATAACAGCAACAGCCATAAGAACTTTTGCACGATCTCCAGATCGCATCTACAAAACAAAAACAACAAAATAATGCATAACAATTCAATTTCCATCAAAATAGACGCATATTGCATATGCAAGCCAATCCATCCACAAGCATCAAAAGGGATTGTGTAGGGAGAGAGTCGGCTTGCGGTGGGCGGATAAGCTTGCGCAAAGGGTGTGGCCAGCATATGTTTGTATGTCTGTACATGTACCAATAAATGCATAAATATGTATGTATATGTTTGTCAACAGCTGCAACATACCTATACATCCATACATATTTACCTACATATGTGTATGTAATGGAGCTGAGCTTCTTCTAAAGTCTGAGCCACTGTGATACAGTGCTTGTCAAAACGTGACACGTGCAACCGGCCCCGGGAAGAGAAAGACCCGACACCGATACCAAAACAGACGCAGATTGCGCAAATTACAGCTGTTGTTTGATTCAACCTTGAAAAAGAGACGCATACACAGCACACATACACACTCAAAATACACATGCAAACATTAAGTTTTTTTCTTCTACGACTTTTGCAGTTTTTAAGCGTGTATCGTCTTGTATACATAATTATACTCTTTTTTAATTTTTTTGAAAAAAAAAAAAAGAAAAAAGAGTATATTGGGTTTAAGAAATGTTCGTCTGTCCGTCTGTCTGTATGGTTGCAAGTTTTTTCCACAGTTTTGAAGCTAGAGCAACCAAGCTTGGTATACATGTTGGTATATACCATAGTAAGACAAAGTGTCAAGATCTCCCTCCCACCCCCACCCCTTCCCCCACAAACCGCAAAAACCTATATCTTCCACAGTTTTATAGCTAGAGTAACCAAATTTGGCACAAGGGCTACTTATCACATCCTTCATTGATCTGACAAAAAAATTTGGCCACGCTCACCCCCGCCCCCACAAATAAGCAAAGTCTATATCTCCCCCACCCCTTCAGCTAGAGTCCCCAAATTTTGCAGGTTGAATTCTATTGTCCTATTAAATAGATTGTATAAAAATAATCTTGCCACGCCCACACCCGCCCTTGCAATCGAGCAATGTTTTTTGTTCCCAAACCTGTACAACGAGCCCAAAAGTCGAGTCGGGTGCATCCGACTGCAACGTTCTTACTTGTTTTTCCGGTAAGTTATTGCAAAAATAATCAAGGTAAAACATAAAATTTTTCATTTTAATAAGTTGACACAGAACAGAGAAATTTTCCTTAAAATGTGTGTATGTTATGTACATACAACTGCGGTCAAAATAATAGTAGTGCTGCTATGGTCAATGCGTTATGTCAATTATTTCCGATACAGCTTTATTATTTCGTTGACCTTTTTTTTCGCAATTCTTAAGAACTGAGTGCTTAATGATATTGTTACCATTATATAACTCTAACCCTTTTTCTTTACGTTTATTTTTGATTTTTTGACATGTTCGCCAAACTCAGTCGGTCAAAATAATAGTAGTGAGTACAGGAAGTACAAATAACAATTATCTCTGCTTGTTTAAAGTGTTGTGGGGCTTACATAATTGTAAATGAGTAACTTTAAACTGATTTTATTTTATTTTTGATTTAAATTTGTATACTCTTTTTTTAATTTTTTTTTTTTTTTTAAAAAAAAGGAAAAAAGAGTATATTGGGTTTGTGAAATGTCCGTCTGTCCGTATGAACGCAGGTTTTTTCCACAGTTTTGAAGCTAGAGCAACCAAACTTGGTATACATGTTGGTATATACCATAGGCAGACAAAGTGTCAAGATTGCGATATAACAAACTTTACGAATTAAGTCCGACGATAGACTTGTTACTCATAGAAAGACCTGTAAAAAATAGGTTGAAGTTCACCAAAGAACACCTTAATTGGCCAATGGAGAAAATATAGAAATCATGGATCAGCACAAATGTGTTCAAATCTAAGCTGAGAGTATGCCTACCCATACCATTGAAGAGATACCAATAGTTTGGAATTTCCAATATGACAACGACCAAAGACACACAAGCAAACTGGCTAAGCGATGGTTGTTCTGGCCAGCAGTCTCCAGATTTAAGCCCAATTGAAAAATTTGTAATGTAACATCAAGAAGGCTCTCTTGGAAGAAAAATCAACCATTTTCTGGCAACTTGAGAGACTGTAAGGACTTGCTTGACAGTGACTCCTCTAGAGAAATGACCAGATTTGATTGATTCCATGAAAAGACGCTGTGAGTCAGTTATTGACAATAAAGTTTATGAAACCAAATATGAAAATTAGTTCCAAATGTTTAAAAGAAACCAAATGTATTCTGCATATGAAGTTGACATAGGATTTTGATCTTTAATGAACTTCTAAAAATTACACTACTATTATTTTGACCGCCCATTTTTTCATATATTTCAGTATTTTTAATTATACTTTAAAATTTTGAAAAGTTTTTTTTACTCCCTGTTCCCAATAAAAATGGGAAGAAGGGAGTTATAAAGTACTGCAAACCTCGACCTCAGAGACTATAAGAGCTAGAGACACCAAACTTGACATGCAGGTTCCTGTATATCAAGTTTCATACTTCAAAAATGTTTTTAATTTTTTAGATTTTCCCGCAGTCAAGCATTAAAAAAGCCAAATTTGACGAGGAAAAAGCTACATTGACAATATTGACTGGCAGGCACAAGCAAGTAACGAATACAGGGTGTCTGCAAAGGATTAGGCAAAACAGGTGTAAGCACTAGCACGCACACACACAAGTATTTCTGTATGTGAAAATACTTCAATACAAATATTCCAAAAGGAAAATGCACTTACATACATATTTATGTATTATCTCAGTCCGAATTTACAAAGGCGCAGTTTTTGAATGTGCCCATGAATGACCCTACTTTTCTGCTTGCTCGCACACTTCTTTTATATTGCATACATACATAGTCTTCTGTGGAATATGGTTCTTAAAAGAATGCTTCTGTCCTGTATACTTTTGATGGACTTTGGAAAGATATGGCATTTTAACAGTGACAGAAAGATAAATAAATGCAGGAAAAAGGAAACATGAATTTATCTTCCTTTGAGAAGGTAAAACGTTTCATATCATACAGCCTTCTCTTATCTTTTCCTCAACTTGTCATGAGTTGGCTTCGGGAAACGAGAGCACAACGATCGTTCGTGTGAGGTACAGACAATTCACATATTCTAGAAGGGAAGTCTGCTGCAGGAAAAAGCAGCAATTCAAAAACGTTTGCATATCAAGCAACCTTCGCTACACTTTTCACTAATTTGTCATGTATTTAACGAAACTTGACATGTCAAAATAGAAAACAACAAAAGTAACAGATGAAAGGAAACGCAAAAAAATGTACTCGACTGTTTTGTCATCTCTTTTATTGTTCGTTGTCCGCGTTTTAGTTACTCATTGACTTGCAATTGGCAAGCACGCGTCTAAGTAAATTTATTTTTAAAGCGAATGATTTCTTGAGATATAACCATGTAAGTATTAATTTATGTGTAATGTTGTGTATTATCCCATTGTAGTTTCGGAAAATATTAACAAATTAACTCTTTTTATGTTAACAGGACAACTTAAAGGCAGCGTCAGAAGAAAAAAAGGAAATTTGGACGAGAAGAGCGATATGCTATCGATAATCCTGCCTATTACCTAATGATTTCGGAAATGGTTTCAAGAAGCGATACCTGAGCACTTCACGAATTTGCCTACCATATGCCAAAAGGCCTTCTCAAAACTACATGAGTTCATTGTTTAGAGCAGGGGTACCCAAAGCTGTCTTATGGATGTGTACGCACCAACACAAATAAAAGAAATCGCACGCACACATGTACCAAAATCTTTTTTTGTTTTCCATGTGTACACAGAAAAAAAAGTTGGAACCTGCAAAATTAAATTATAAATAAAAATATGAGAGTAGAACACACCGTGAAAGATTTACAAGCTAGTTTACATTTTCGGTTATTCAGTGTACACAGAACGACGGTACTACGAGCCTATACCCACGACGCACAATTGGTGTTATTTTGCCAGCAACAAAAGTGGACGGAAAGCGAAAAATTGTTTGTGTAATTGCAATGTCAGCATATGACGTGTGCAAGATCACACACATTCTAATGCTATGTGCAATACAAAACAAGTAAGAATGTTGTAGTCGGGGACACCCGACTATGATATACTCTTTTTTCGCCTCTTTGCGGAATCAGAAGTGGCAATTGTATTTTTGGTAAAATTATTCAACAAACATTGCCTGATTGCAAGGGAGGGCGTGTTCGTGTCAAAATTATCTATCTATCAATCAATCTATTTTATAGGGCAACAGAATTCAACCTGCAATATTTGGTGATTCTAACCTAAGGGGGTGTGGGAGATACAGCCTTTGTTCATTTTTAGGAGCGGGGGTGGGGGTGGCCAATTTTTTTTTAGTCAGATCAATCTAGGAAGTGATTAGTAGCCCTTGTTACTTTGGTTACTCTAGCTGTAAAACTGTGGAAGATATAATTTTTTGAGGTTTGTGGGGGATTGGCATCTTGACAACATGCATAACGGTGGAAAAAAAATTGCATTCAAACGGAGGGACAGACAGACGGACATTTCATAAATTTTTTTTCAAAAAAGTTAAAAAAAAAAAAAAGTAAAAAAACAAATGTGCGTTGTGGGTATAGGCTCTGGGCACCCCTGGCTTAGAGACTGTATAAAAGCGAATTAAAGACGTCAGATGACAGAAGGCATTCTGTCCTGCTTCCAAGTTCTACTGTGTATGCGTATGTATGAGTGTATGTGTGTGTGTGCGTCAAGAAGAGGCAGAGGCAGCGCTTGGCCGGCACACAAAGCATAAATAACGATAAATAACAAACATACAATGTACACACATATCTACACACATATATATATATTTATATACTCTTGGGCCCTAGCATTGTTGCTGGGTTCTAATTGTGTGGAAAATTGTTACGCTGCGCATAAAAGAGAATGCGATAAAATGCTTAAAATTAAAATCAAAATACAGATACATATAGTCTAAAAATGTATGCATTTATTATATTAACATAGTACAAATGAAAATGAATCCTGTTCACTTACATTTTTGAAGAAATCCATAAACTTGCCGTAGTATAAAAAATCCCTGGGAAATTCTTGCACGAATGCCTGCGAAAGCAACGCCAGATCAGGAGTTTCGCCGGCTTCTGTTATGGCAGCAGCAGCAGCATTGTCGCTGCTGTTATTGTTAATATTGTTGTTGTTGTTGCCAGTGCCACCAGTGCTAATGCTGCGCAGCAGCTGGGGCGAGGTGGCAACAAAATTCAAGCATTTGCACGAGATCATCATGATTAGTATTGATTTTGGTTGTGTTTTTAACGCTATCGGAATCTATTTGCTTTTCAATTCACAACTGCAAATTCAATTGCACGTTGGATATGGAGAACGTATGTAATTTGTATTTTGCGTGTGTCTTTTCGTCCTCTTTTTTCGTTTGGGTTAGCGGCGCGGGCGCGTATTAACTCACTTATAAACACCCACCAACTACTTATTTAGTTCAACATTTTAACGTCTGTCCTGTTCAATGTTGTGTTTTCGAATGAAGACTTTGATTATCGATTTATCGATTTGTGTGTCGTGTGCATTGAAACATTGTGCAGCCAACTTCACGTTTGCTTCATGCTGCCAGACAGTCAAAATGATTAACTTGTCGAATTTATGGAAATATACGACGTGCGCCAAGTTAGCATCGGTGATTTTTTGGACTTAGCGGCGATTCGTTCCCGTGATTTTTGCACTGTTTGTAAACAATAATAAAAATTAATGCAAAAAAAAATGTTAAAAGTAGTATTGTAGAGAATAAAGAGATCTACCAATAAAAAATAATAATCATTCAATTTTATGCTTTTTTATTTACTAAATGGTTATTTGAAAATTGGGTTTTCTGCATTTTTAGAAATATCTCCGATTAATAAAATGGGTGCACCTATTTCAAAAATACCAATAGATAGCCCCAAACATTAACTTAACTATGCCAAAAATTTCCAAAAAATTAAATGTTCAGTTTTCGAGAAATTCAATATTATGTGGTCCTACCTCGGTCTGAGGTACATACAAAATTGACCAAAATCATAACCACTCATTTTCTTTCCTTATACCTCTTTTCACCGACTAGGTGCGAAAATGCACGGTATACCAAATTAAAGATTGATCTTTAAGGAAGCTATTAAAGCCACAGTTTATCAACAATTATGGATTCGTTTTCGAGAAATAAGGCAATGAATCTACCCCCTTCTACTAGCTCCAAGGCGATTGTTAGTTCATCACTGTATCACATATGAATCAAATGTGGCTGATGGGCAGCACTTTTTTGCGCAATTCATAACATTTGAATTTTAGCACAATTCTAGATTTCTACACCGACTGCTGTATTGCACGGTTTATTTTCAGATTGAGCAAAAGAAATAAAAATTATTGACAATCAGACATATTTACATATATGGCCTATGTTTTGAGAAAATTGACCTAGCAAGTTAGGGTTGATCAAGGGCTTTAGCGTCGGTCCCAGGGCTGTTTGCAGTTCAAATACTACAATTGTCTTCCAACACCATGTACATACAAAAATGCAACCATGTTAAATTTTACATGCATTTTAATCCGATTTCTAGATGAGGTGCATATTGCACGGTTAATTTTTAGATTAAGCAAAAATAATAAAAATTATTGACAATCAGACATATGCACAAACATGGATTACATTTTGAGAAAATTGACCGAGAAAGTTAGCGTCGACCGAGGGCTGTAGCGTCGGTACCAGGGCTGTTTGCAGTTCAAATACTACAATTGTCTTCCAACACCATGTACATAAAAAAATGCAACTCTGTATTTGCGCCATTTTTTTTTGCTTTTTTTTTTTGTTCTCAGAATTCACGCCATTTTTTTGTTTGTTTTGTTTTGCTTTCATATTTCGTTGTACTGGCTTGTAATAATGCACGTTTAGTGCATGGAAATTGGAGTCCATCCAGCGAAACAACAACAATCACCGATCAAATGCCAACTGGCCTACTAGGTCAATATAATGAATTATAGCATAGGTTGTGAGCATGAGCACAAGCACACATCCTTACGTGAGATTACCGAATACTTCATGCAGCAGCTAGTCGAGCAGCAACTAATCACCGACAATAGCAATGAAATCGTGAGTAGACTTGTATAACATTTGTGAATGCTACAATTAAACTGTTATTTTCTTTGAAAATTATAATGCGTAGATGCTACACACCTTTTGCATCATGTTCAGCGAGCAATCGTTGTTGAGCGAATGAGATTTGTTGCATCTGTGTCCAGTTTTGCTGCATGAACTTGCAACAGGCAACGGCGGCTGCATTAAGCCCTCAGTGCTCACCGAGATTGACATCCATCATGAACAGCAGCTAAACGACATGCTTTGTGGTAAAGCAAAATATTTGTTTTAATTGAAATCACTTGTTTTATGAATAGTTGTTGTTGCAGATGGACTTTACGCCTTTCTTTCGATGTTTGCTTGCGGCCTCTTGGTCCTGGTGGGCGTGACAATTATACCAATTATGGGTTCACGCTATTACAACAGTATCTGGTTTCGCTGGCCGTCGACACCATGACGATAGATGGGTTGTTGCATTTGCTGCCGCATGTAAGTAGACATTTTTCAGACATTGAAGCAAACTTTGATTACACTTTACTGTTTCCTTTAGGCGCTGTCTGGACAGGGTGAGAACGGCATGATCATGAAGGGTATGGTGAACAACAAGCAAAATGTATGGATGCATTTGTCCGTTGGGCCCGAGGGCACTGTGTCTACAGTGGCTGCTGCTGGCGCTGGCGGTGACGCATCCGACGGTGAATGGAGCAACCCACGCTGTGATAAGCCAGAAGGAATCGAAGGTTGGAGTGAAACGGCAGCGGCCGCACAATCGCTACTTTCCACTTCGCATAACAACTACGCCGAGATGTATAATCATCATAACAAACACAACAATCATCAGCAGCAACTTGTCTTTCTGTTTATTTTTTTTTATTTGTCGCATTTAAAATTATGTTTTGATACAATTGGACCGAAAATAGATTTACACTTACACTTTCCGTTGAGGAAAGCCTTAAAAATATTAATTTTCATTCCTTAAATATGTAAAATTAAATAGGTATAAACTTCTATAAAATTCGTTGCTGGCGATCGTTGCTAATTTGACGCACGTGCTAATTTGACGCACGTTAATTTGAGACGTCCGTCAAGTTAGCAACGATCGCCAGCAACGAATTTTATACAAGTTTATACCTATTTTTCGATATTTTAGTAATGAAAATTAATATTTTTGAAAAATTAAAGATGCAGAATTGTTAAGAAAACATCAAGCTATTGTTTTATTTGGGTTTTGGTTAAATATATTTATTACAAATATTAGAAAATAGCAAATAAAAAATTGTTATTTGAATATCTCTCCTTAAAAAACTCCTCCAAGATTTGCACGATATACCAGTTTATAGGATATACTTTTAAGAGTATTTCTAAAAAAAATCAAAATATTTGTCCTACTGTGAGCTAAGAAAAATTGTTACCAGTGAAAACTTTAACAACATTTCCTCATAGTTCATAGGCAATAAACAGCTGTTTATCAAGATATTTAACGAAAAATGATAACAAGCTTCGAATGGTATGCACAAGGATGGGTTGTTTTCACACCAACATTTTCCTTTTTATTTCAAGCATTTTCATGCATTATTTATTGAGAAAATGCCATTTTTCATATATTTCCATAATTCAAATATGCGCTCTGCGACCAACTTCACGTCTTCAAAAAATATGTGCGGCCACCTTCACGTCAGAGTGCAGAGTACAGTAAACAGATTGAGATGGTGGACACGACAATGCTGCAAAAGTATCGTTACCACGGTCGATAGTATTGGAGGATTCGCCGTGGGCTGTTATCAAGAAAACAATCGATAGTTTTTAACAATATATATATTCAATTTAAGTCCTAATGCCAATATTCTAAGCAATCATCCATCGATACATTTAACTAAGCTCTTTTAAAATCGACGTATTTTTAAATTTTAAAGACTTTTGAAAAAGTTAAGAAATCTTCAACTTGACTTATTTTAACACGCCTGACACAATTTTTAATATCAAGAACACAAACGAATGCTCATCACATTGCCCTTCATTCACAAAAACGTTTACAAACAATATGAAATAAATTATATAGGACTATATGCACGAATTGCAATTGTAGCTGCCGCATTCAAATTAAAGCTAAAATTGCAACATCGACAACCGAATTAACGTGGCCAAACAACATGCATAGATAGATTTGGCAGTGAGAAGAAAATGTCATACAAAAATTACGAAAAGCATTTTATGTAAATCAATTTTTTTTTTGGTATATTTCATTGCAAGGGAACAAAAGAGTTATAAGATATGTGCGCTGGAATGTTATATGTTATTATTATAATAATAAGTAGATACAATTACGGCGATTCTTCAGTTGTGATCTCTGAACGATTGCGTTAATTTCAACCAATTTGTTAGCCAATTATGTTATGTTAGTTTGCTCTAGATCACACATAAAGCAAGCTCCGTCATATGAAATAATTTCACATTTAGAAACTGGTTAAAAGTTCGATGAATGAATTTCCTAGAAATGGTTAGTTGGGTATTATGTTTTATATACAATAGAATTTAATGCAATTGGCATTAAGCGTTGCACTTAAAGTGTAAGTTAAATAAAATACAATAATTGGTTGTACTTTAAATCAGAGAACAAAGTGTTTTGAAGTAATTAAGAGAGAGGAAAAGAATTGAAACAATAGAAACGCAATATGAAAACATAAAATTCAAAACTATCATATAATACTTACCAAACAGTTTTAGACGCTCTATGGCTGAGTGTTTGAGGAGCTGATTTCAGTAACGTCTATTTGCGACTTATTAATTTAATGAATCATTTATTGATTTTATGGTTTAAGTTGGCACGCATATTGTGTTATAATTGAATGTAGTTGTTTTGAAATTTGATTTTTGGTTTTTGGATTGATTCGATTGGCATCATGGAACAATAAATACAACAATTAATATCGCGAAAAACACTACAAAATCAAGGCATGAAGCATATTGAGAGAAAAATATACTTTAGGATATTTTGAAGGTGTAGGAAAAGTCGTTAAAGAGCAGAGATTACTTTAAAAAAAACCATACATTTAAATTAAAAAAAAAAAAACAAAACTAAGTTAAAAAAAGGAAACTGAAATGCGACAAACCAAAACAAAAACGATCTATGTACTTAGTTAATAACCCAGAATTCGAAGTCATTTACGAATATGTCTTGTTACGAAAGTTACGATTACGATATAACGTGCTTTACGGTCTTAACTCAATACTACATTGACATTGTTAAGCTGCTTCTGTCGTTGTTGCTGTTGCACCATTTCCAGCGGTATTGTTGTCAACAGAAGCCGGACGCTCGCGTCCGCCTACGGTTAGGCCATTGAGGCTGTGCAGAGGATTCTGCACGGTGACAAACTACCAAGTGAAAGACAAGTAATTAATGAGGAGAAAGGTTCAGAAGAGCCTCATTGGTACTTACCTGATTTTGATGCAAAGGCGGGGCGCTGGAGGCTCGTGGTGCCTGATTATCAGCCGCACCGACATTGGCGCGATGCACCAACACATACTGACCAGTGCCATTTTGATGCAACAGTTGCTCCGGTGTCGGCTGTGTCTGTTGCTGATTCGTTGCCAACTGCAGTTGCTGTGGCGTTCCACTGGACGCTCCAGGCGCCGCAGTTATCAAGTTTTTACCTTATATACGCCGGGTCTTCCCACACCCATAACATTGGGCGGCATGCCGGGGGGCAGCACAGGCGCTGTGGTAACAGATACAGCAGCAGCACCACCTACCAGCAGTTCTTCCTGATCCTTTGATCAGATTTTGTGGAGGTGCAGCAGCAGCAGGTGCTACAGTTACATTGCAAGCAACTGTGCTCAGATTGCTCATGGGTGCGGCAGCCACTGTGGATACGTTCAAGGCTGTGTTGCTGCTGCTGACCGTTGTTACGGTTGTGTGTGTATGCTGGTTGAGTATGGCCGTCGGCGGACGCAGTTGCGCTTTGAGGTTTTCACGATTTTGGGTGTTGATAGCTGCGTTCCAAATTAACAGCGCCTGGAGGCAGTCGATTCGTGGTCGCCTTGCGTCCCTTTCCCATGGGTATCTTTGGCTGCAATCGCTGCTGTGCAATTGTTGCGGGCACACCTGACGGCGGCAGCGATTTCAGAGTAAGCACGCTGTTAACAGACGATACTGCTGTTGTTGTTGCACTGTTGGCGGCTGCTGCTGCTGCTGTACTGCGGCATAGGTGGACGGAACCTGTGGGTTGTGTACTGTTGTTGCTGTTGCTACTCCTGGTACGGCTGCTGTGTTGGGCGAGGCATTGGTGGGTCGAGTCATTGATATAATGTTTAGCGGCTTGGCTATAAACTTAGACAGCACAACACTTTGCTGCTGCTGTTGGTAGCTCTGTTTCTGCTGCTGGTTCTGCAGTTGCTGTTGCTGTTGCTGATTGTTATTGGCCGCCTGTGCCAGCAGCTGACGCTGATGAAGCTGGGCTTGTAATGCAAATTATTGCAATTGTTGTTGCTTTTGCTGCAAATGTTGCTGCTCTAGTTGCTGTTGCTGCTGCTGTGCAAGCAAATTAGGTGGCAAAAATTGATACGCTCCATTAGTGTTGATATCAAAGGGTTTTCGTATTGTCACCGGCAGTGCTTGATGTGTTTTCAGCAGCGCATTGCTGCTAATTGGCTGTTGTTGCTGCTGTTGTTGCTGCTGTGCGACAGCTTGCAAAATCAATTGTTGTAGTAGCTGCTGTTGTTCATTTGTTGGCGCTGTTGCTGCTGCTGCTGTTGTTGCTGCAGCAGAAAGTTTCCTATAATTTGACCATTGGAGTCGACCAAAATTTGACGCTGTTGCGGTGTTGCAGACGCTACGACGCACAAACTTAAATTATTGCTGCTGTCGTTGCTGTTGCCGCTGTTGGTAATAACCGTGCTGGAGACTTCCGTTTCAGCAGCCGACATGGGCACGGCATCACACAGCAGCTCGTGGGTAATCTGTGGAGTGAATTGGAGTAGGATTTGATTATACAACATCTAGGACTATTTGATGAATTATGGAAAAATATGAAAAATGTCAATTTCTCCGCTCACAGTAGGAAAATTGAGATAAAATAAAGAGTTAAATGAATGGGAAGAAAAGACACATCGTTTTTTTTACCGTGCAAGACTTGGAGAAGTTTTTTAATAGTTAGCAGCGATTGTTTTAGTGTGTACATTTGTATGCAAAATTGATTAAATATGCGACGTGAAGTTGGCCGCAGATATGTTGTTGCATTTATTGAATTATGGAAATATATGAAAAATGTCAATTTCTCCGCTCACAGTAGGAAAATTGAGATAAAATAAAGAGTTAAATGAATGGGAAGAAAAAACACACCGTGTTTTTTACCGTGCAAGACTTGGAGGAGTTTTTTAATAGTTAGCAACGATTTTTTTTAGTGTGTACATATGTATGCAAAATTGATTAAATATGCGACGTGAAGTTGGCCGCAGATATGTTGTTGCATTTATTGAATTATGGAAATATATGAAAAATGTCAATTTCTCCGCTCACAGTAGGAAAATTGAGATGAAATAAAGAGTTAAATGAATGGGAAGAAAAAACACATCGTTTTTTTTACCGTGCAAGACTTGGAGGAGTTTTTTAATAGTTAGCAACGATTTTTTTTAGTGTGTACATATGTATGCAAAATTGATGAAATATGCGACGTGAAGTTGGCCGCAGATATGTTGTTGCATTTATTAAATTATGGAAATATATGAAAAATGTCAATTTCTCCGCTCACAGTAGGAAAATTGAGATAAAATAAAGAGTTAAATGAATGGGAAGAAAAAACACATCGTTTTTTTTTACCGTGCAAGACTTGGAGGAGTTTTTTAATAGTTAGCAACGATTTTTTTTAGTGTGTAAATATTTATGCAAAATTTATTAAATATGCGACGTGAAGTTGGCCGCAGATATGTTGTTGCATTTATTGAATTATGGAAATATATGAAAAATGTCAATTTCTCCGCTCACAGAATGAAAATTGAGATAAAATAAAGAGTTAAAAGAATGGGAAGAAAACACACATCGTTTTTTTTACCGTGCAAGACTTGGAGGAGTTTTTTAATAGTTAGCAACGATTTTTTTTAGTGTGTACATATGTATGCAAAATTGATTAAATATGCGACGTGAAGTTGGCCGCAGATATGTGGTTGCATTTATTGAATTATGGAAATATATGAAAAATGTCAATTTCTCCGCACACAGTAGGAAAATTGAGATAAAATAAAGAGTTAAATGAATGGAAGAAAAAACACATCGTTTTTTTTACCGTGCAAGACTTGGAGGAGTTTTTTAATAGTTAGCAACGATTTTTTTTAGTGTGTACATATTTATGCAAAATTGATTAGATATGCGACGTGAAGTTGGCCGCAGATATGTTGTTGCATTTATTGAATTATGGAAATATATGAAAAATGTCAATTTCTCCGCTCACAGTAGGAAAATTGAGATAAAATAAAGAGTTAAATGAATGGGAAGAAAAAACACATCGTTTTTTTACCGTGCAAGACTTGGAGGAGTTTTTTAATAGTTAGCAACGATTTTTTTTAGTGTGTACATATTTATGCAAAATTGATTAAATATGCGACGTGAAGTTGGCCGCAGATATGTTGTTGCATTTATTGAATTATGGAAATATATGAAAAATGTCAATTTCTCCGCTCACAGTAGGAAAATTGAGATAAAACAAAGAGTTAAATGAATGGGAAGAAAAAACACATCGTTTTTTTTTACCGTGCAAGACTTGGAGGAGTTTTTTAATACTTAGCAACGATTTTTTTTAGTGTGTACATATTTATGCAAAATTGATTAAATATGCGACGTGAAGTTGGCCGCAGATATGTGGTTGCATTTATTGAATTATGGAAATATATGAAAAATGTCAATTTCTCCGCTCACAGAAGGAAAATTGAGATAAAATAAAGAGTTAAATGAATGGGAAGAAAAAACACATCGTTTTTCTTACCGTGCAAGACTTGGAGGAGTTTTTTAATGGTTAGCAATAATTTTTTTTAGTGTGTACATATGTATGCAAAATTGATTAAATATGCGACGTGAAGTTGGCCGCAGATATGTTGTTGCATTTATTGAATTTTCGAAATATATGAAAAATGTCAATTTCTCCGCTCACAGTAGGAAAATTGAGATAAAATAAAGAGTTAAATGAATGGGAAGAAAAAACACATCGTTTTTTTTACCGTGCAAGACTTGGAGGAGTTTTTTAATAGTTAGCAACGATTTTTTTTAGTGTGTACATGTGTATGCAAAATTGATTAAATTTGCGACGTAAAGTTGGCCGCAAATATGTTGTTGCATTTATTGAATTATGGAAATATTTGAAAAATGTCAATTTCTCCGCTCACAGAAGGAAAATTGAGATAAAATACAGAGTTAAATGAATGGGAAGAAAAAACACATCGTTTTTTTTACCGTGCAAGACTTGGAGGAGTTTTTTAATAGTTAGCAACGATTTTTTTTAGTGTGTACATATGTATGCAAAATTGATTAAATATGCGACGTGAAGTTGGCCGCAGATATGTTGTTGCATTTATTGAATTTTCGAAATATATGAAAAATGTCAATTTCTTCGCTCACAGTAGGAAAACTGAGATGAAATAAAGAGTTAAATGAATGGGAAGAAAAAACACATCGTTTTTTTTACCGTGCAAGACTTGGAGGAGTTTTTTAATAGTTAGCAACGATTTTTTTTAGTGTGTACATATGTATGCAAAATTGATTAAATATGCGACGTGAAGTTGGCCGCAGATATGTTGTTGCATTTATTGAATTATGGAAATATATGAAAAATGTCAATTTCTCCGCTCACAGTAGGAAAATTGAGATAAAATAAAGAGTTAAATGAATGGGAAGAAAAAACACATCGTTTTTTTACCGTGCAAGACTTGGAGGAATTTTTTAATAGTTAGCAACGATTTTTTTTAGGGTGTACATATGTATGCAAAATTGATTAAATATACGACGTGAAGTTGGCCGCAGATATGTTGTTGCATTTATTGAATTATGGAAATATATGAAAAATGTCAATTTCTCCGCAAACAGTAGGAAAATTGAGATAAAATAAAGAGTTAAATGAATGGGAAGAAAAAACACATCGTTTTTTTTTACCGTGCAAGACTTGGAGGAATTTTTTAATAGTTAGCAACGATTTTTTTTAGTGTGTACATATGTATGAAAAAGTGATTAAATATGCGACGTGAAGTTGGCCGCAGATATGTTGTTGCATTTATTGAATTATGGAAATATATGAAAAATGTCAATTTCTCCGCTCACAGTAGGAAAATTGAGATAAAATAAAGAGTTAAATGAATGGGAAGAAAAAACACATCGTTTTTTTTACCGTGCAAGACTTGGAGGAGTTTTTTAATAGTTAGCAACGATTTTTTTTAGTGTGTACATATTTATGCAAAATTGATTAAATATGCGACGTGAAGTTGGCCGCAGATATGTTGTTGCATTTATTGAATTATGGAAATATATGAAAAATGTCAATTTCTCCGCTCACAGTAGGAAAATTGAGATAAAATAAGAGTTAAATGAATGGGAAGAAAAAACACATCGTTTTTTTTACCGTGCAAGACTTGGAGGAGTTTTTTAATAGTTAGCAACGATTTTTTTTAGTGTGTACATATGTATGCAAAATTGATGAAATATGCGACGTGAAGTTGGCCGCAGATATGTTGTTGCATTTATTAAATTATGGAAATATATGAAAAATGTCAATTTCTCCGCTCACAGTAGGAAAATTGAGATAAAATAAAGAGTTAAATGAATGGGAAGAAAAAACACATCGTTTTTTTTACCGTGCAAGACTTGGAGGAGTTTTTTAATAGTTAGCAACGATTTTTTTTAGTGTGTAAATATTTATGCAAAATTGATTAGATATGCGACGTGAAGTTGGCCGCAGATATGTTGTTGCATTTATTGAATTATGGAACTATATGAAAAATGTCAATTTCTCCGCTCACAGAGAAAATTGAGATAAAATAAAGAGTTAAATGAATGGGAAGAAAAAACACATCGTTTTTTTACCGTGCAAGACTTGGAGGAGTTTTTTAATAGTTAGCAACGATTTTTTTTAGTGTGTACATATGTATGCAAAATTGAATAAATATGCGACGTGAAGTTGGCCGCAGATATGTTGTTGCATTTATTGAATTATGGAAATATATGAAAAATGTCAATTTCTCCGCTCACAGTAGGAAAATTGAGATAAAATAAAGAGTTAAATGAATGGGAAGAAAAAACACATCGTTTTTTTTACCGTGCAAGACTTGGAGGAGTTTTTTAATAGTTAGCAACGATTTTTTTTAGTGTGTAAATATTTATGCAAAATTTATTAAATATGCGACGTGAAGTTGGCCGCAGATATGTTGTTGCATTTATTGAATTATGGAAATATATGAAAAATGTCAATTTTTCCGCTCACAGTAGGAAAATTGAGATAAAATAAAGAGTTAAATGAATGGGAAGAAAAAACACATCGTTTTTTCTACCGTGCAAGACTTGGAGGAGTTTTTTAATAGTTAGCAACGATTTTTTTTAGTGTGTACATATGTATGCAAAATTGAATAAATATGCGACGTGAAGTTGGCCGCAGATATGTTGTTGCATTTATTGAATTATGGAAATATATGAAAAATGTCAATTTCTCCGCTCACAGTAGGAAAATTGAGATAAAATACAGAGTTAAATGAATGGGAAGAAAAAACACATCGTTTTTTTTACCGTGCCAGACTTGGAGGAGTTTTTTAATAGTTAGCAACGATTTTTTTTAGTGTGTAAATATTTATGCAAAATTTATTAAATATGCGACGTGAAGTTGGCCGCAGATATGTTGTTGCATTTATTGAATTATGGAAATATATGAAAAATGTCAATTTCTCCGCTCACAGAATGAAAATTGAGATGAAATAAAGAGTTAAATGAATGGGAAGAAAAAACACATCGTTTTTTTTACCGTGCAAGACTTGGAGGAGTTTTTTAATAGTTAGCAACGATTTTTTTTAGTGTGTACATATGTATGCAAAATTGATTAAATATGCGACGTGAAGTTGGCCGCAGATATGTGGTTGCATTTATTGAATTATGGAAATATATGAAAAATGTCAATTTCTCCGCTCACAGTAGGAAAATTGAGATAAAATAAAGAGTTAAATGAATGGAAGAAAAAACACATCTTTTTTTTACCGTGCAAGACTTGGAGGAGTTTTTTAATAGTTAGCAACGATTTTTTTTAGTGTGTACATATTTATGCAAAATTGATTAGATATGCGACGTGAAGTTGGCCGCAGATATGTTGTTGCATTTATTGAATTATGGAAATATATGAAAAATGTCAATTTCTCCGCTCACAGTAGGAAAATTGAGATAAAATAAAGAGTTAAATGAATGGGAAGAAAAAACACATCGTTTTTTTTACCGTGCAAGACTTGGAGGAGTTTTTTAATAGTTAGCAACGATTTTTTTTAGTGTGTACATATTTATGCAAAATTGATTAAATATGCGACGTGAAGTTGGCCGCAGATATGTTGTTGCATTTATTGAATTATGGAAATATATGAAAAATGTCAATTTCTCCGCTCACAGTAGGAAAATTGAGATAAAACAAAGAGTTAAATGAATGGGAAGAAAAAACACATCGTTTTTTTTACCGTGCAAGACTTGGAGGAGTTTTTTAATACTTAGCAACGATTTTTTTTAGTGTGTACATATTTATGCAAAATTGATTAAATATGCGACGTGAAGTTGGCCGCAGATATGTGGTTGCATTTATTGAATTATGGAAATATATGAAAAATGTCAATTTCTCCGCTCACAGTAGGAAAATTGAGATGAAATAAAGAGTTAAATGAATGGGAAGAAAAAACACATCGTTTTTTTTTACCGTGCAAGACTTGGAGGAGTTTTTTAATAGTTAGCAACGATTTTTTTTAGTGTGTACATATTTATGCAAAATTGATTAGATATGCGACGTGAAGTTGGCCGCAGATATGTTGTTGCATTTATTGAATTATGGAAATATATGAAAAATGTCAATTTCTCCGCTCACAGTAGGAAAATTGAGATAAAATAAAGAGTTAAATGAATGGGAAGAAAAAACACATCGTTTTTTTTACCGTGCAAGACTTGGAGGAGTTTTTTAATAGTTAGCAACGATTTTTTTTAGTGTGTACATATGTATGCAAAATTGATTAGATATGCGACGTGAAGTTGGCCGCAGATATGTTGTTGCATTTATTGAATTATGGAAATATATGAAAAATGTCAATTTCTCCGCTCACAGTAGGAAAATTGAGATAAAATAAAGAGTTAAATGAATGGGAAGAAAAAACACATCGTTTTTTTTACCGTGCAAGACTTGGAGGAGTTTTTTAATAGTAAGTAACGATTTTTTTTAGTGTGCACTTATTTATGCAAAATTGATTAAATTTGCGACGTGAAGTTGGCCGCAGATATGTTGTTGCATTTATTGAATTATAGAAATATATGAAAAATGTCAATTTCTCCGCTCACAGTAGGAAAATTGAGATAAAATAAAGAGTTAAATGAATGGGAAGAAAAAACACATCGTTTTTTTTACCGTGCAAGACTTGGAGGAGTTTTTTTAATAGTTAGCAACGATTTTTTTTAGTGTGTAAATATTTAAGCAAAATTGATTAAATATGCGACGTGAAGTTGGCCGCAGATATGTTGTTGCATTTATTGAATTATGGAAATATATGAAAAATGTCAATTTCTCCGCTCACAGAAGGAAAATTGAGATAAAATACAGAGTTAAATGAATGGGAAGAAAAAACACATCGTTTTTTTTACCGTGCAAGACTTGGAGGAGTTTTTTAATAGTTAGCAACGATTTTTTTTAGTGTGTACATATGTATGCAAAATTGATTAAATATGCGACGTGAAGTTGGCCGCAGATATGTTGTTGCATTTATTGAATTTTCGAAATATATGAAAAATGTCAATTTCTTCGCTCACAGTAGGAAAACTGAGATGAAATAAAGAGTTAAATGAATGGGAAGAAAAAACACATCGTTTTTTTTACCGTGCAAGACTTGGAGGAGTTTTTTAATAGTTAGCAACGATTTTTTTTAGTGTGTACATATGTATGCAAAATTGATTAAATATGCGACGTGAAGTTGGCCGCAGATATGTTGTTGCATTTATTGAATTATGGAAATATATGAAAAATGTCAATTTCTCCGCAAACAGAAGGAAAATTGAGATAAAATAAAGAGTTAAATGAATGGGAAGAAAAAACACATCGTTTTTTTTTACCGTGCAAGACTTGGAGGAATTTTTTAATAGTTAGCAACGATTTTTTTTAGTGTGTACATATGTATGAAAAAGTGATTAAATATGCGACGTGAAGTTGACCGCAGATATGTTGTTGCATTTATTGAATTTTCGAAATATATGAAAAATGTCAATTTCTCCGCAAACAGTAGGAAAATTGAGATAAAATAAAGAGTTAAATGAATGGGAAGAAAAAACACATCGTTTTTTTTACCGTGCAAGACTTGGAGGAGTTTTTTAATAGTTAGCAACGATTTTTTTTAGTGTGTACATATGTATGCAAAATTGATTAAATATGCGACGTGAAGTTGGCCGCAGATATGTTGTTGCATTTATTGAATTATGGAAATATATGAAAAATGTCAATTTCTCCGCTCACAATAGAAAAATTGAGATAAAATAAAGAGTTAAATGAATGGGAAGAAAAAACACATCGTTTTTTTTACCGTGCAAGACTTGGAGGAGTTTTTTAATAGTTAGCAACGATTTTTTTTAGTGTGTACATATGTATGCAAAATTGATTAAATATGCGACGTGAAGTTGGCCGCAAATATGTTGTTGCATTTATTGAATTATGAAAATATATGAAAAATGTCAATTTCTCCGCTCACAGAAGGAAAATTGAGATAAAATAAAGAGTTAAATGAATGGGAAGAAAAAACACATCGTTTTTTTTACCGTGCAAGACTTGGAGGAGTTTTTTAATAGTTAGCAACGATTTTTTTTAGTGTGTACATATGTATGCAAAATTGATTAAATATGCGACGTGAAGTTGGCCGCAGATATGTTGTTGCATTTATTGAATTATGGAAATATATGAAAAATGTCAATTTCTCCGCTCACAGTAGGAAAATTGAGATAAAATACAGAGTTAAATGAATGGGAAGAAAAAACACATCGTTTTTTTTACCGTGCAAGACTTGGAGGAGTTTTTTAATAGTTAGCAACGATTTTTTTTAGTGTGTACATATGTATGCAAAATTGATTAAATATGCGACGTGAAGTTGGCCGCAGATATGTTGTTGCATTTATTGAATTATGGAAATATATGAAAAATGTCAATTTCTCCGCTCACAGTAGGAAAATTGAGATAAAATAAAGAGTTAAATGAATGGGAAGAAAAAACACATCGTTTTTTTTACCGTGCAAGACTTGGAGGAGTTTTTTAATAGTTAGCAACGATTTTTTTTAGTGTGTACATATGTATGCAAAATTGATTAAATATGCGACGTGAAGTTGGCCGCAGATATGTTGTTGCATTTATTGAATTATGGAAATATATGAAAAATGTCAATTTCTCCGCTCACAATAGGAAAATTGAGATAAAATAAAGAGTCAAATGAATGGGAAGAAAAAACACATCGTTTTTTTTACCGTGCAAGACTTGGAGGAGTTTTTTAATAGTTAGCAACGATATTTTTTAGTGTGTACATATGTATGCAAAATTGATTAGATATGCGACGTGAAGTTGGCCGCAGATATGTTGTTGCATTTATTGAATTTTCGAAATATATGAAAAATGTCAATTTCTCCGCTCACAGTAGGAAAATTGAGATTAAATAAAGAGTTAAATGAATGGGAAGAAAAAACACATCGTTTTTTTTACCGTGCAAGACTTGGAGGAGTTTTTTAATAGTTAGCAACGATTTTTTTGGTGTGTAAATATTTATGCAAAATTGATTAAATATGCGACGTGAAGTTGGCCGCAGATATGTTGTTGCATTTATTGAATTATGGAAATATATGAAAAATGTCAATTTCTCCCCTCACAGAAGGAAAATTGAGATAAAACAAAGAGTTAAATGAATGGGAAGAAAAAACACATCGTTTTTTTTACCGTGCAAGACTTGGAGGAGTTTTTTAATAGTTAGCAACGATTTTTTTTAGTGTGTACATATGTATGCAAAATTGATTAAATATGCGACGTGAAGTTGGCCGCAGATATGTTGTTGCATTTATTGAATTTTCGAAATATATGAAAAATGTCAATTTCTTCGCTCACAGTAGGAAAACTGAGATGAAATAAAGAGTTAAATGAATGGGAAGAAAAAACACATCGTTTTTTTTACCGTGCAAGACTTGGAGGAATTTTTTAATAGTTAGCAACGATTTTTTTTAGTGTGTACATATTTATGCAAAATTGATTAAATATGCGACGTGAAGTTGGCCGCAGATATGTTGTTGCATTTATTGAATTATGGAAATATATGAAAAATGTCAATTTCTCCGCAAACAGAAGGAAAATTGAGATAAAATAAAGAGTTAAATGAATGGGAAGAAAAAACACATCGTTTTTTTTTACCGTGCAAGACTTGGAGGAATTTTTTAATAGTTGGCAACGATTTTTTTTAGTGTGTACATATTTATGCAAAATTGATTAAATATGCGACGTGAAGTTGGCCGCAGATATGTTGTTGCATTTATTGAATTTTCGAAATATATGAAAAATGTCAATTTCTCCGCTCACAGTAGGAAAATTGAGATGAAATAAAGAGTTAAATGAATGGGAAGAAAAAACACATCGTTTTTTTTACCGTGCAAGACTTGGAGGAGTTTTTTAATAGATAGCAACGATTTTTTTTAGTGTGTACATATGTATGCAAAATTGATTAAATATGCGACGTGAAGTTGGCCGCAGATATGTTGTTGCATTTATTGAATTATGGAAATATATGAAAAATGTCAATTTCTCCGCTCACGGTAGGAAAATTGAGATAAAATAAAGAGTTAAATGAATGGGAAGAAAAAACACATCGTTTTTTTACCGTGCAAGACTTGGAGGAATTTTTTAATAGTTAGCAACGATTTTTTTTAGTGTGTACATATGTATGCAAAATTGATTAAATATGCGACGTGAAGTTGTCCGCAGATATGTTGTTGCATTTATTGAATTATGGAAATATATGAAAAATGTCAATTTCTCTGCTCACAGTAGGAAAATTGAGATAAAATACAGAGTTAAATGAATGGGAAGAAAAAACACTTCGTTTTTTTTAACCGTGCAAGACTTGGAGGAGTTTTTTAATAGTTAGCAACGATTTTTTTTAGTGTGTACATATTTAAGCAAAATTGATTAAATATGCGACGTGAAGTTGGCCGCAGATATGTTGTTGCATTTATTGAATTATGGAAATATATGAAAAATGTCAATTTCTCCGCTCACAGAAGGAAAATTGAGATAAAATACAGAGTTAAATGAATGGGAAGAAAAAACACATCGTTTTTTTACCGTGCAAGACTTGGAGGAATTTTTTAATAGTTAGCAACGATTTTTTTTAGTGTGTACATATGTATGCAAAATTGATTAAATATGCGACGTGAAGTTGGCCGCAGATATGTTGTTGCATTTATTGAATTATGGAAATATATGAAAAATGTCAATTTCTCCGCTCACGGTAGGAAAATTGAGATAAAATACAGAGTTAAATGAATGGGAAGAAAAAACACTTCGTTTTTTTTTACCGTGCAAGACTTGGAGGAGTTTTTTAATAGTTAGCAACGATTTTTTTTAGTGTGTACATATGTGTGCAAAATTGATTAAATATGCGACGTGAAGTTGGCCGCAGATATGTTGTTGCATTTATTGAATTATGGAAATATATGAAAAATGTCAATTTCTCCGCTCACAGAAGGAAAATTGAGATAAAATAAAGAGTTAAATGAATGGGAAGAAAAAACACATCGTTTTTTTACCGTGCAAGACTTGGAGGAATTTTTTAATAGTTAGCAACGATTTTTTTTAGTGTGTACATATGTATGCAAAATTGATTAAATATGCGACGTGAAGTTGGCCGCAGATATGTTGTTGCATTTATTGAATTATGGAAATATATGAAAAATGTCAATTTCTCCGCTCAAAGAAGGAAAATTGAGATAAAATAAAGAGTTAAATGAATGGGAAGAAAAAACACATCGTTTTTTTTACCGTGCAAGACTTGGAGGAGTTTTTTAATAGTTAGCAACGATTTTTTTTAGTGTGTACATATGTATGCAAAATTGATTAAATTTGCGACGTGAAGTTGGCCGCAGATATGTTGTTTCATATATTGAATTATGGAAATATATGCAAAATGTCAATTTCTCCGCTCACAGTAGGAAAATTGAGATAAAATAAGGAGTTAAATGAATGGGAAGAAAAAACACATCGTTTTTTTTACCGTGCAAGACTTGGAGGAATTTTTTAATAGTTAGCAACGATTTTTTTTAGTGTGTACATATGTATGCAAAATTGATTAAATATGCGACGTGAAGTTGGCCGCAGATATGTTGTTGCATTTATTGAATATTCGAAATATATGAAAAATGTCAATTTCTCCGCTCAAAGAAGGAAAATTGAGATAAAATAAAGAGTTAAATGAATGGGAAGAAAAAACACATCGTTTTTTTTACCGTGCAAGACTTGGAGGAGTTTTTTAATAGTTAGCAACGATTTTTTTTAGTGTGTACATATGTATGCAAAATTGATTAAATTTGCGACGTGAAGTTGGCCGCAGATATGTTGTTTCATATATTGAATTATGGAAATATATGCAAAATGTCAATTTCTCCGCTCACAGTAGGAAAATTGAGATAAAATAAAGACTTAAATGAATGGGAAGAAAAAACACATCGTTTTTTTTACCGTGCAAGACTTGGAGGAATTTTTTAATAGTTAGCAACGATTTTTTTTAGTGTGTACATATGTATGCAAAATTGATTAAATATGCGACGTGAAGTTGGCCGCAGATATGTTGTTGCATTTATTGAATTATGGAAATATATGAAAAATGTCAATTTCTCCGCTCAAAGAAGGAAAATTGAGATAAAATAAAGAGTTAAATGAATGGGAAGAAAAAACACATCGTTTTTTTTACCGTGCAAGACTTGGAGGAGTTTTTTAATAGTTAGCAACGATTTTTTTTAGTGTGTACATATGTATGCAAAATTGATTAAATTTGCGACGTGAAGTTGGCCGCAGATATGTTGTTGCATTTATTGAATTTTCGAAATATATGAAAAATGTCAATTTCTCCGCTCACAGAAGGAAAATTGAGATAAAATAAAGAGTTAAATGAATGGGAAGAAAAAACACATCGTTTTTTTTACCGTGCAAGACTTGCAGGAATTTTTTAATAGTTAGCAACGATTTTTTTTAGTGTGTACATATGTATGCAAAATTGATTAAATATGCGACGTGAATTGGCCGCAGATATGTTGTTGCATTTATTGAATTATGGAAATATATGAAAAATGTCAATTTCTCCGCTCACAGTAGGAAAATTGAGATAAAATAAAGAGTTAAATGAATGGGAAGAAAAAACACATCGTTTTTTTTACCGTGCAAGACTTGCAGGAATTTTTTAATAGTTAGCAACGATTTTTTTTAGTGTGTACATATGTATGCAAAATTGATTAAATATGCGACGTGAATTGGCCGCAGATATGTTGTTGCATTTATTGAATTATGGAAATATATGAAAAATGTCAATTTCTCCGCTCACAGTAGGAAAATTGAGATAAAATAAAGAGTTAAATGAATGGGAAGAAAAAACACATCGTTTTTTTTACCGTGCAAGACTTGGAGGAGTTTTTTAATAGTTAGCAACGATTTTTTTTAGTGTGTACATGTGTATGCAAAATTGATTAAATTTGCGACGTGAATTGGCCGCAGATATGTTGTTGCATTTATTGAATTATGGAAATATATGCAAAATGTCAATTTCTCCGCTCACAGTAGGAAAATTGAGATAAAATAAAGAGTTAAATGAATGGGAAGAAAAAACACATCGTTTTTTTTACCGTGCAAGAATTGGAGGAGTTTCTAATAGTTAGCAACGGTTTTTTTTAGTGTGTACATATGTATGCAAAATTGATTAAATATGCGACGTGAAGTTGGCCGCAGATATGTTGTTGCATTTATTGAATTATGGAAATATATGCAAAATGTCAATTTCTCCGCTCACAGTAGGAAAATTGAGATAAAATAAGGAGTTAAATGAATGGGAAGAAAAAACACATCGTTTTTTTTACCGTGCAAGACTTGCAGGAATTTTTTAATAGTTAGCAACGATTTTTTTTAGTGTGTACATATGTATGCAAAATTGATTAAATATGCGACGTGAATTGGCCGCAGATATGTTGTTGCATTTATTGAATTATGGAAATATATGAAAAATGTCAATTTCTCCGCTCACAGTAGGAAAATTGAGATAAAATAAAGAGTTAAATGAATGGGAAGAAAAAACACATCGTTTTTTTTACCGTGCAAGAATTGGAGGAGTTTCTAATAGTTAGCAACGGTTTTTTTTAGTGTGTACATATGTATGCAAAATTGATTAAATATGCGACGTGAAGTTGGCCGCAGATATGTTGTTGCATTTATTGAATTATGGAAATATATGCAAAATGTCAATTTCTCCGCTCACAGTAGGAAAATTGAGATAAAATAAGGAGTTAAATGAATGGGAAGAAAAAACACATCGTTTTTTTTACCGTGCAAGACTTGCAGGAATTTTTTAATAGTTAGCAACGATTTTTTTTAGTGTGTACATATGTATGCAAAATTGATTAAATATGCGACGTGAATTGGCCGCAGATATGTTGTTGCATTTATTGAATTATGGAAATATATGAAAAATGTCAATTTCTCCGCTCACAGTAGGAAAATTGAGATAAAATAAAGAGTTAAATGAATGGGAAGAAAAAACACATCGTTTTTTTTTACCGTGCAAGACTTGGAGGAGTTTTTTAATAGTTAGCAACGATTTTTTTTAGTGTGTACATGTGTATGCAAAATTGATTAAATTTGCGACGTGAAGTTGGCCGCAGATATGTTGTTGCATTTATTGAATTTTCGAAATATATGAAAAATGTCAATTTCTCCGCTCACAGAAGGAAAATTGAGATAAAATAAAGAGTTAAATGAATGGGAAGAAAAAACAATTCGTTTTTTTTACCGTGCAAGAATTGGAGGAGTTTCTAATAGTTAGCAACGGTTTTTTTTAGTGTGTACATATGTATGCAAAATTGATTAAATATGCGACGTGAAGTTGGCCGCAGATATGTTGTTGCATTTATTGAATTATGGAAATATATGCAAAATGTCAATTTCTCCGCTCACAGTAGGAAAATTGAGATAAAATAAGGAGTTAAATGAATGGGAAGAAAAAACACATCGTTTTTTTTACCGTGCAAGACTTGCAGGAATTTTTTAATAGTTAGCAACGATTTTTTTTAGTGTGTACATATGTATGCAAAATTGATTAAATATGCGACGTGAATTGGCCGCAGATATGTTGTTGCATTTATTGAATTATGGAAATATATGAAAAATGTCAATTTCTCCGCTCACAGTAGGAAAATTGAGATAAAATAAGGAGTTAAATGAATGGGAAGAAAAAACACATCGTTTTTTTACCGTGCAAGACTTGCAGGAATTTTTTAATAGTTAGCAACGATTTTTTTTAGTGTGTACATATGTATGCAAAATTGATTAAATTTGCGACGTGAAGTTGGCCGCAGATATGTTGTTGCATTTATTGAATTTTTGAAATATATGAAAAATGTCAATTTCTCCGCTCACAGAAGGAAAATTGAGATGAAATAAAGAGTTAAATGAATGGGAAGAAAAAACACATCGTTTTTTTTACCGTGCAAGACTTGCAGGAATTTTTTAATAGTTAGCAACGATTTTTTTTAGTGTGTACATATGTATGCAAAATTGATTAAATATGCGACGTGAAGTTGGCCGCAGATATGTTGTTGCATTTATTGAATTATGGAAATATATGAAAAATGTCAATTTCTCCGCTCACAGTAGGAAAATTGAGATAAAATAAAGAGTTAAATGAATGGGAAGAAAAAACACATCGTTTTTTTTACCGTGCAAGACTTGGAGGAGTTTTTTAATAGTTAGCAACGATTTTTTTTAGTGTGTACATGTGTATGCAAAATTGATTAAATTTGCGACGTGAAGTTGGCCGCAGATATGTTGTTGCATTTATTGAATTTTCGAAATATATGAAAAATGTCAATTTCTCCGCTCACAGAAGGAAAATTGAGATAAAATAAAGAGTTAAATGAATGGGAAGAAAAAACAATTCGTTTTTTTTACCGTGCAAGAATTGGAGGAGTTTCTAATAGTAAGCAACGGTTTTTTTTAGTGTGTACATATGTATGCAAAATTGATTAAATACGCGACGTGAAGTTGGCCGCAGATATGTTGTTGCATTTATTGAATTATGGAAATATATGAAAAATGTCAATTTCTCCGCTCACAGTAGGAAAATTGAGATAAAATAAGGAGTTAAATGAATGGGAAGAAAAAACACATCGTTTTTTTACCGTGCAAGACTTGCAGGAATTTTTTAATAGTTAGCAACGATTTTTTTTAGTGTGTACATATGTATGCAAAATTGATTAAATATGCGACGTGAAGTTGGCCACAGATATGTTGTTGCATTTATTGAATTATGGAAATATATGAAAAATGTCAATTTCTCCGCTCACAGTAGGAAAATTGAGATAAAATAACGAGTTAAATGAATGGGAAGAAAAAACACATCGTTTTTTTTACCGTGCAAGACTTGGAGGAATTTTTTAATAGTTAGCAACGATTTTTTTTAGTGTGTACATATGTATGCAAAATTGATTAAATATGCGACGTGAAGTTGGCCGCAGATATGTTGTTGCATTTATTGAATTTTCGAAATATATGAAAAATGTCAATTTCTCCGCTCACAGAAGGAAAATTGAGATAAAATAAAGAGTTAAATGAATGGGAAGAAAAAACATACGTTTTTTTTACCGTGCAAGACTTGGAGGAGTTTTTTAATAGTTAGCAACGATTTTTTTTAGTGTGTACATATGTATGCAAAATTGATTAAATATGCGACGTGAAGTTGGCCGCAGATATGTTGTTGCATTTATTGAATTTTCGAAATATATGAAAAATGTCAATTTCTCCGCTCACAGAAGGAAAATTAAGATGAAATAAAGAGTTAAATGAATGGGAAGAAAAAACAATTCGTTTTTTTTACCGTGCAAGAATTGGAGGAGTTTCTAATAGTTAGCAACGGTTTTTTTTAGTGTGTACATATGTATGCAAAATTGATTAAATATGCGACGTGAAGTTGGCCGCAGATATGTTGTTGCATTTATTGAATTATGGAAATATATGCAAAATGTCAATTTCTCCGCTCACAGTAGGAAAATTGAGATAAAATAAGGAGTTAAATGAATGGGAAGAAAAAACACATCGTTTTTTTTACCGTGCAAGACTTGCAGGAATTTTTTAATAGTTAGCAACGATTTTTTTTAGTGTGTACATATGTATGCAAAATTGATTAAATATGCGACGTGAATTGGCCGCAGATATGTTGTTGCATTTATTGAATTATGGAAATATATGAAAAATGTCAATTTCTTCGCTCACAGTAGGAAAATTGAGATAAAATAAAGAGTTAAATGAATGGGAAGAAAAAACATACGTTTTTTTTACCGTGCAAGACTTGGAGGAGTTTTTTAATAGTTAGCAACGATTTTTTTTAGTGTGTACATATGTATGCAAAATTGATTAAATTTGCGACGTGAAGTTGGCCGCAGATATGTTGTTGCATTTATTGAATTTTCGAAATATATGAAAAATGTCAATTTCTCCGCTCACAGAAGGAAAATTGAGATAAAATAAAGACTTAAATGAATGGGAAGAAAAAACACATCGTTTTTTTTACCGTGCAAGACTTGCAGGAATTTTTTAATAGTTAGCAACGATTTTTTTTAGTGTGTACATATGTATGCAAAATTGATTAAATATGCGACGTGAAGTTGGCCGCAGATATGTTGTTGCATTTATTGAATTATGGAAATATATGAAAAATGTCAATTTCTCCGCTCACAGTAGGAAAATTGAGATAAAATAAAGAGTTAAATGAATGGGAAGAAAAAACACATCGTTTTTTTTACCGTGCAAGACTTGGAGGAGTTTTTTAATAGTTAGCAACGATTTTTTTTAGTGTGTACATGTGTATGCAAAATTGATTAAATTTGCGACGTGAAGTTGGCCGCAGATATGTTGTTGCATTTATTGAATTTTCGAAATATATGAAAAATGTCAATTTCTCCGCTCACAGAAGGAAAATTGAGATAAAATAAAGAGTTAAATGAATGGGAAGAAAAAACAATTCGTTTTTTTTACCGTGCAAGAATTGGAGGAGTTTCTAATAGTAAGCAACGGTTTTTTTTAGTGTGTACATATGTATGCAAAATTGATTAAATATGCGACGTGAAGTTGGCCGCAGATATGTTGTTGCATTTATTGAATTATGGAAATATATGAAAAATGTCAATTTCTCCGCTCACAGTAGGAAAATTGAGATGAAATAAGGAGTTAAATGAATGGGAAGAAAAAACACATCGTTTTTTTACCGTGCAAGACTTGCAGGAATTTTTTAATAGTTAGCAACGATTTTTTTTAGTGTGTACATATGTATGCAAAATTGATTAAATATGCGACGTGAAGTTGGCCGCAGATATGTTGTTGCATTTATTGAATTATGGAAATATATGAAAAATGTCAATTTCTCCGCTCACAGTAGGAAAATTGAGATAAAATAAAGAGTTAAATGAATGGGAAGAAAAAACACATCGTTTTTTTTACCGTGCAAGACTTGGAGGAATTTTTTAATAGTTAGCAACGATTTTTTTTAGTGTGTACATATGTATGCAAAATTGATTAAATATGCGACGTGAAGTTGGCCGCAGATATGTTGTTGCATTTATTGAATATTCGAAATATATGAAAAATGTCAATTTCTCCGCTCACAGAAGGAAAATTGAGATAAAATAAAGAGTTAAATGAATGGGAAGAAAAAACATACGTTTTTTTTTACCGTGCAAGACTTGGAGGAGTTTTTTAATAGTTAGCAACGATTTTTTTTAGTGTGTACATATGTATGCAAAATTGATTAAATATGCGACGTGAAGTTGGCCGCAGATATGTTGTTGCATTTATTGAATTTTCGAAATATATGAAAAATGTCAATTTCTCCGCTCACAGAAGGAAAATTGAGATGAAATAAAGAGTTAAATGAATGGGAAGAAAAAACACATCGTTTTTTTTACCGTGCAAGACTTGGAGGAGTTTTTTAATAGTTAGCAACGATTTTTTTTAGTGTGTACATATGTATGCAAAATTGATTAAATATGCGACGTGAAGTTGGCCGCAGATATGTTGTTGCATTTATTGAATTATGGAAATATATGAAAAATGTCAATTTCTCCGCTCAAAGAAGGAAAATTGAGATAAAATAAAGAGTTAAATGAATGGGAAGAAAAAACAATTCGTTTTTTTTACCGTGCAAGAATTGGAGGAGTTTCTAATAGTTAGCAACGGTTTTTTTTAGTGTGTACATATGTATGCAAAATTGATTAAATATGCGACGTGAAGTTGGCCGCAGATATGTTGTTGCATTTATTGAATTATGGAAATATATGCAAAATGTCAATTTCTCCGCTCACAGTAGGAAAATTGAGATAAAATAAAGAGTTAAATGAATGGGAAGAAAAAACACATCGTTTTTTTTACCGTGCAAGACTTGGAGGAGTTTTTTAATAGTTAGCAACGGTTTTTTTTAGTGTGTACATATGTATGCAAAATTGATTAAATATGCGACGTGAAGTTGGCCGCAGATATGTTGTTGCATTTATTGAATTTTCGAAATATATGAAAAATGTCAATTTCTCCGCTCACAGAAGGAAAATTGAGACAAAATAAAGAGTTAAATGAATGGGAAGAAAAAACACATCGTTTTTTTACCGTGCAAGACTTGGAGGAGTTTTTTAATAGTTAGCAACGATTTTTTTTAGTGTGTACATATGTATGCAAAATTGATTAAATATGCGACGTGAAGTTGGCCGCAGATATGTTGTTGCATTTATTGAATTATGGAAATATATGAAAAATGTCAATTTCTCCGCTCACAGTAGGAAAATTGAGATAAAATAAAGAGTTAAATGAATGGGAAGAAAAAACACATCGTTTTTTTTACCGTGCAAGACTTGGAGGAGTTTTTTAATAGTAAGCAACGATTTTTTTTAGTGTGTACATGTTTATGCAAAATTGATTAAATATGCGACGTGAAGTTGGCCGCAAATAAGTTGTTGCATTTATTGAATTATGGAAATATATGAAAATGTCAATTTCTCCGCTCACAGTAGGAAAATTGAGATAAAATAAAGAGTTAAATGAATGGGAAGAAAAAACACATCGTTTTTTTACCGTGCAAGACTTGGAGGAGTTTTCTAATAGTTAGCAACGATTTTTTTAGTGTGTACATATGTATGCAAAATTGATTAAACATGCGACGTGAAGTTGGCCGCAGATATGTTGTTGCATTTATTGAATTATGGAAATATATGAAAAATGTCAATTTCTTCGCTCACAGTATGAAAATTGAGATAAAATAAAGAGTTAAATGAATGGGAAGAAAAAACACATCGTTTTTTTACCGTGCAAGACTTGGAGGAGTTTTCTAATAGTTAGCAACGATTTTTTTAGTGTGTACATATGTATGCAAAATTGATTAAATATGCGACGTGAAGTTGGCCGCAGATATGTTGTTGCATTTATTGAATTATGAAAATATATGAAAAATGTCAATTTCTCCGCTCACAGAAGGAAAATTGATATGAAATAAAGAGTTAAATGAATGGGAAGAAAAAACATACGTTTTTTTTACCGTGCAAGACTTGGAGGAGTTTTTTAATAGTTAGCAACGATTTTTTTTAGTGTGTACATATGTATGCAAAATTGATTAAATATGCGACGTGAAGTTGGCCGCAGATATGTTGTTGCATTTATTGAATTATGGAAATATATGAAAAATGTCAATTTCTCCGCTCACAGTAGGAAAATTGAGATAAAATAAAGAGTTAAATGAATGGGAAGAAAAAACACATCGTTTTTTTTACCGTGCAAGACTTGGAGGAGTTTTTTAATAGTTAGCAACGATTTTTTTAGTGTGCACATATGTATGCAAAATTGATTAAATATGCGACGTGAAGTTGGCCGCAGATATGTTGTTGCATTTATTGAATTTTCGAAATATATGAAAAATGTCAATTTCTCCGCTCACAGTAGGAAAATTGAGATAAAATAAAGATTTAAATGAATGGGAAAAAAAACACATCGTTTTTTTTTACCGTGCAAGACTTGGAGGAGTTTTTTAATAGTTAGCAACGATTTTTTTTAGTGTGTAAATATGTATGCAAAATTGATTAAATATGCGACGTGAAGTTGGCCGCAGATATGTTGTTGCATTTATTGAATTATGGAAATATATGAAAAATGTCAATTTCTCCGCTCACAGAAGGAAAATTGAGATAAAATTAAGAGTTAAATGAATGGGAAGAAAAAACACATCGTTTTTTAACTGTGCAAGACTTGGAGGAATTTTTTAATAGTTAGCATCGATTTTTTTTAGTGTGTACATATGTATGCAAAATTGATTAAATATGCGACGTGAAGTTGGCCGCAGATATGTTGTTGCATTTATTGAATTATGGAAATATATGAAAAATGTCAATTTCTCCGCTCACAGAAGGAAAATTGAGATAAAATACAGAGTTAAATGAATGGGAAGAAAAAACACATCGTTTTTTTACCGTGCAAGACTTGGAGGAGTTTTTTAATAGTTAGCAACGATTTATTTTAGTGTGTACATATGTATGCAAAATTGATTAAATATGCGACGTGAAGTTGGCCGCAGATATGTTGTTGCATTTATTGAATTATGGAAATATATGAAAAATGTCAATTTCTCCGCTCACAGTAGGAAAATTGAGATAAAATAAAGATTTAAATGAATGGGAAAAAAAAACACATCGTTTTTTTTACCGTGCAAGACTTGGAGGAGTTTTTTAATAGTTAGCAACGATTTTTTTTAGTGTGTACATATGTATGCAAAATTGATTAAATATGCGACGTGAAGTTGGCCGCAGACATGTTGTTGCATTTATTGAATTTTCGAAATATATGAAAAATGTCAATTTCTCCGCTCACAGTAGGAAAATTGAGATAAAATAAAGAGTTAAATGAATGGGAAAAAAAAACACATCGTTTTTTTTACCGTGCAAGACTTGGAGGAGTTTTTTAATAGTTAGCAACGATTTTTTTTAGTGTGTAAATATTTATGCAAAATTGATAAAATATGCGACGTGAAGTTGGCCGCAGATATGTTGTTGCATTTATTGAATTATGAAAATATATGAAAAATGTCAATTTCTCCGCTCACAGTAGGAAAATTGAGATGAAATAAAGAGTTAAATGAATGGGAAGAAAAAACACATCGTTTTTTAACTGTGCAAGACTTGGAGGAATTTTTTAATAGTTAGCAACGATTTTTTTTAGTGTGTACATATTTATGCAAAATTGATTAAATATGCGACGTGAAGTTGGCCGCAGATATGTTGTTGCATTTATTGAATTATGGAAATATATGAAAAATGTCAATTTCTCCGCTCACGGTAGGAAAATTGAGATTAAATAAAGAGTTAAATGAATGGGAAGAAAAAACACATCGTTTTTTTTACCGTGCAAGACTTGGAGGAGTTTTTTAATAGTTAGCAACGATTTTTTTTAGTGTGTAAATATTTATGCAAAATTGATTAAATATGCGACGTGAAGTTGGCCGCAGATATGTTGTTGCATTTATTGAATTATGAAAATATATGAAAAATGTCAATTTCTCCGCTCACAGTAGGAAAATTGAGATAAAATAAAGAGTTAAATGAATGGGAAGAAAAAACACATCGTTTTTTTTACCGTGCAAGACTTGGAGGAGTTTTGTAATAGTTAGCAACGATTTTTTTTAGTGTGTACATATGTATGCAAAATTGATTAAATATGCGACGTGAAGTTGGCCGCAGATATGTTGTTGCATTTATTGAATTATGGAAATATATGAAAAATGTCAATTTCTCCGCTCACAGAAGGAAAATTGAGACAAAATAAAGAGTTAAATGAATGGGAAGAAAAAACACATCGTTTTTTTACCGTGCAAGACTTGGAGGAGTTTTTTAATAGTTAGCATCGATTTTTTTTAGTGTGTACATATGTATGCAAAATTGATTAAATATGCGACGTGAAGTTGGCCGCAGATATGTTGTTGCATTTATTGAATTATGGAAATATATGAAAAATGTCAATTTCTCCGCTCACAGTAGGAAAATTGAGATAAAATAAAGAGTTAAATGAATGGGAAGAAAAAACACATCGTTTTTTTTACCGTGCAAGACTTGGAGGAGTTTTTTAATAGTTAGCAACGATTTTTTTTAGTGTGTAAATATTTATGCAAAATTGATTAAATATGCGACGTGAAGTTGGCCGCAGATATGTTGTTGCATTTATTGAATTATGGAAATATATGAAAAATGTCAATTTCTCCGCTCACAGAAGGAAAATTGAGATAAAATAAAGAGTTAAATGAATGGGAAGAAAAAACACATCATTTTTAAACTGTGCAAGACTTGGAGGAATTTTTTAATAGTTAGCATCGATTTTTTTTAGTGTGTACATATGTATGCAAAATTGATTAAATATGCGACGTGAAGTTGGCCGCAGATATGTTGTTGCATTTATTGAATTATGGAAATATATGAAAAATGTCAATTTCTCCGCTCACAGTAGGAAAATTGAGATAAAATAAAGAGTTAAATGAATGGGAAGAAAAAACACATCGTTTTTTTACCGTGCAAGACTTGGAGGAGTTTTTTAATAGTAAGCAACGATTTTTTTTAGTGTGTACATATGTATGCAAAATTGATTAAATATGCGACGTGAAGTTGGCCGCAGATATGTTGTTGCATTTATTGAATTTTCGAAATATATGAAAAATGTCAATTTCTCCGCTCACAGTAGGAAAATTGAGATAAAATAAAGAGTTAAATGAATGGGAAAAAAAAACACATCGTTTTTTTTACCGTGCAAGACTTGGAGGAGTTTTTTAATAGTTAGCAACGATTTTTTTTAGTGTGTAAATATTTATGCAAAATTGATAAAATATGCGACGTGAAGTTGGCCGCAGATATGTTGTTGCATTTATTGAATTATGAAAATATATGAAAAATGTCAATTTCTCCGCTCACAGTAGGAAAATTGAGATAAAATAAAGAGTTAAATGAATGGGAAGAAAAAACACATCGTTTTTTTACCGTGCAAGACTTGGAGGAGTTTTCTAATAGTTAGCAACGAATTTTTTTAGTGTGTACATATGTATGCAAAATTGATTAAATATGCGACGTGAAGTTGGCCGCAGATATGTTGTTGCATTTATTGAATTATGGAAATATATGAAAAATGTCAATTTCTCCGCTCACAGTAGGAAAATTGAGATAAAATAAAGAGTTAAATGAATGGGAAGAAAAAACACATCGTTTTTTTTACCGTGCAAGACTTGGAGGAGTTTTCTAATAGTTAGCAACGATTTTTTTTTAGTGTGTACATATGTATGCAAAATTGATTAAATATGCGACGTGAAGTTGGCCGCAGATATGTTGTTGCATTTATTGAATTATGGAAATATATGAAAAATGTCAATTTCTCCGCTCACAGAAGGAAAATTGAGACAAAATAAAGAGTTAAATAAATGGGAAGAAAAAACACATCGTTTTTTTTTACCGTGCAAGACTTGGAGGAGTTTTTTAATAGTTAGCAACGATTTTTTTTTAGTGTGTACAAATGTATGCAAAATTGATTAAATATGCGACGTGAAGTTGGCCGCAGATATGTTGTTGCATTTATTGAATTATGGAACTATATGAAAAATGTCAATTTCTCCGCTCACAGTAGGAAAATTGAGATAAAATAAAGAGTTAAATGAATGGGAAGAAAAAACACATCGTTTTTTTTACCGTGCAAGACTTGGAGGAGTTTTTTAATAGTTAGCAACGATTTTTTTTAGTGTGTAAATATTTATGCAAAATTGATTAAATATGCGACGTGAAGTTGGCCGCAGATATGTTGTTGCATTTATTGAATTATGGAAATATATGAAAAATGTCAATTTCTCCGCTCACAGAAGGAAAATTGAGACAAAATAAAGAGTTAAATAAATGGGAAGAAAAAACACATCGTTTTTTTACCGTGCAAGACTTGGAGGAGTTTTTTAATAGTTAGCAACGATTTATTTTAGTGTGTACATATGTATGCAAAATTGATTAAATATGCGACGTGAAGTTGGCCGCAGATATGTTGTTGCATTTATTGAATTATGGAAATATATGAAAAATGTCAATTTCTCCGCTCAAAGAAGGAAAATTGAGATAAAATAAAGAGTTAAATGAATGGGAAGAAAAAACACATCGTTTATTTTACCGTGCAAGACTTGGAGGAGTTTTTTAATAGTTAGCAACGATTTTTTTAGTGTGTAAATATTTATGCAAAATTGATTAAATATGCGACGTGAAGTTGGCCGCAGATATGTTGTTGCATTTATTGAATTATGGATATATATGAAAAATGTCAATTTCTCCGCTCACAGAAGGAAAATTGAGATAAAATAAAGAGTTAAATGAATGGGAAGAAAAAACACATCGTTTTTTTACCGTGCAAGACTTGGAGGAATTTTGTAATAGTTAGCAACGATTTTTTTTAGTGTGTACATATGTATGCGGCGACGTGAAGTTGGCCGCAGATATGTTGTTGCATTTATTGAATTTTCGAAATATATGAAAAATGTCAATTTCTCCGCTCACAGTAGGAAAATTGAGATAAAATAAAGAGTTAAATGAATGGGAAGAAAAAACACATCGTTTTTTTTTTACCGTGCAAGACTTGGAGGAGTTTTTTAATAGTTAGCAACGATTTTTTTTAGTGTGTAAATATTTATGCAAAATTGGTTAAATATGCGACGTGAAGTTGGCCGCAGATATGTTGTTGCATTTATTGAATTATGGAAATATATGAAAAATGTCAATTTCTCCGCTCACAGTAGGAAAATTGAGATAAAATAAAGAGTTAAATGAATGGGAAGAAAAAACACATCGTTTTTTTTACCGTGCAAGACTTGGAGGAGTTTTTTAATAGTTAGCAACGATTTTTTTTAGTGTGTACATATGTATGCAAAATTGATTAAATATGCGACGTGAAGTTGGCCGCAGATATGTTGTTGCATTTATTGAATTATGGAAATATATGAAAAATGTCAATTTCTCCGCTCACAGAAGGAAAATTGAGACAAAATAAAGAGTTAAATAAATGGGAAGAAAAAACACATCGTTTTTTTTTACCGTGCAAGACTTGGAGGAGTTTTTTAATAGTTAGCAACGATTTATTTTAGTGTGTACATATGTATGCAAAATTGATTAAATATGCGACGTGAAGTTGGCCGCAGATATGTTGTTGCATTTATTGAATTATGAAAATATATGAAAAATGTCAAAAAATTTCAATTTCTCCGCTCACAGTAGGAAAATTGAGATAAAATAAAGAGTTAAATGAATGGGAAAAAAAAACACATCGTTTTTTTTACCGTGCAAGACTTGGAGGAGTTTTTTAATAGTTAGCAACGATTTTTTTTAGTGTGTAAATATTTATGCAAAATTGATTAAATATGCGACGTGAAGTTGGCCGCAGATATGTTGTTGCATTTATTGAATTATGGAAATATATGAAAAATGTCAATTTCTCCGCTCACAGAAGGAAAATTGAGATAAAATAAAGAGTTAAATGAATGGGAAGAAAAAACACATCATTTTTAAACTGTGCAAGACTTGGAGGAATTTTTTAATAGTTAGCATCGATTTTTTTTAGTGTGTACATATGTATGCAAAATTGATTAAATATGCGACGTGAAGTTGGCCGCAGATATGTTGTTGCATTTATTGAATTTTCGAAATATATGAAAAATGTCAATTTCTCCGCTCACAGAAGGAAAATTGAGATAAAATAAAGAGTTAAATGAATGGGAAAAAAAAACACATCGTTTTTTTACCGTGCAAGACTTGGAGGAATTTTGTAATAGTTAGCAACGATTTTTTTTAGTGTGTACATATGTATGCGGCGACGTGAAGTTGGCCGCAGATATGTTGTTGCATTTATTGAATTATGGAAATATATGAAAAATGTCAATTTCTCCGCTCACAGAAGGAAAATTGAGACAAAATAAAGAGTTAAATGAATGGGAAGAAAAAACACATCGTTTTTTTACCGTGCAAGACTTGGAGGAGTTTTTTAATAGTTAGCAACGATTTTTTTTAGTGTGTACATATGTATGCAAAATTGATTAAATATGCGACGTGAAGTTGGCCGCAGATATGTATTTGCATTTATATAATTATGGAAATATTTGAAAAATGTCAATTTCTCCGCTCACGGTAGGAAAATTGAGATAAAATAAAGAGTTAAATGAATGGGAAGAAAAAACACATCGTTTTTTTTACCGTGCAAGACTTGGAGGAGTTTTTTAATAGTTAGCAACGATTTTTTTTAGTGTGTAAATATTTATGCAAAATTGATTAAATATGCGACGTGAAGTTGGCCGCAGATATGTTGTTGCATTTATTGAATTATGGAAATATATGAAAAATGTCAATTTCTCCGCTCACAGTAGGAAAATTGAGATAAAATAAAGAGTTAAATGAATGGGAAAAAAAACACATCGTTTTTTTACCGTGCAAGACTTGGAGGAGTTTTTTAATAGTTAGCAACGATTTTTTTTAGTGTGTAAATATTTATGCAAAATTGATTAAATATGCGACGTGAAGTTGGCCGCAGATATGTTGTTGCATTTATTGAATTATGGAAATATATGAAAAATGTCAATTTCTCCGCTCACAGTAGGAAAATTGAGATAAAATAAAGAGTTAAATGAATGGGAAGAAAAAACACATCGTTTTTTTACCGTGCAAGACTTGGAGGAGTTTTTTAATAGTTAGCAACGATTTTTTTTAGTGTGTACATATGTATGCAAAATTGATTAAATATGCGACGTGAAGTTGGCCGCAGATATGTTGTTGCATTTATTGAATTATGGAAATATATGAAAAATGTCAATTTCTCCGCTCACAGTAGGAAAATTGAGATGAAATAAAGAGTTAAATGAATGGGAAGAAAAAACACATCGTTTTTTTACCGTGCAAGACTTGGAGGAGTTTTTTAATAGTTAGCAACGATTTTTTTTAGTGTGTACATATGTATGCAAAATTGATTAAATATGCAACAACAAGTTGGCCGCAGATATGTTGTTGCATTTATTGAATTATGGAAATATATGAAAAATGTCAATTTCTCCGCTCACAGTAGGAAAATTGAGATAAAATAAAGAGTTAAATGAATGGGAAGAAAAAACACATCGTTTTTTTTACCGTGCAAGACTTGGAGGAGTTTTTTAATAGTTAGCAACGATGTTTTTTAGTGTGTACATATGTATGCAAAATTGATTAAATATGCGACGTGAAGTTGGCCGCAGATATGTTGTTGCATTTATTGAATTATGGAAATATATGAAAAATGTCAATTTCTCCGCTCACAGTAGGAAAATTGAGATAAAATAAAGAGTTAAATGAATGGGAAGAAAAAACACATCGTTTTTTTTACCGTGCAAGACTTGGAGGAGTTTTTTAATAGTTAGCAACGATTTTTTTTAGTGTGTACATATGTATGCAAAATTGATTAAATATGCGACGTGAAGTTGGCCGCAAATATGTTGTTGCATTTATTGAATTTTCGAAATATATGAAAAATGTCAATTTCTCCGCTCACAGAAGGAAAATTGAGATAAAATAAAGAGTTAAATGAATGGAAAGAAAAAACACATCGTTTTTTTACCGTGCAAGACTTGGAGGAGTTTTTTAATAGTTAGCAACGATTTTTTTTAGTGTGTACATATGTATGCAAAATTGATTAAATATGCGACGTGAAGTTGGCCGCAGATATGTTGTTGCATTTATTGAATTATGGAAATATATGAAAAATGTCAATTTCTCCGCTCACAGTAGGAAAATTGAGATGAAATAAAGAGTTAAATGAATGGGAAGAAAAAACACATCGTTTTTTTACCGTGCAAGACTTGGAGGAGTTTTTTAATAGTTATCAACGATTTTTATTAGTGTGTACATATGTATGCAAAATTGATTAAATATGCGACGTGAAGTTGGCCGCAGATATGTTGTTGCATTTATTGAATTATGGAAATATATGAAAAATGTCAATTTCTCCGCTCACAGTAGGAAAATTGAGATGAAATAAAGAGTTAAATGAATGGGAAGAAAAAACACATCGTTTTTTTACCGTGCAAGACTTGGAGGAGTTTTGTAATAGTTAGCAACGATTTTTTTTAGTGTGTACATATGTATGCAAAATTAATTAAATATGCGACGTGAAGTTGGCCACAGATATGTTGTTGCATTTATTGAATTATGGAAATATATGAAAAATGTCAATTTCTCCGCTCACAGTAGGAAAATTGAGATAAAATAAAGAGTTAAATGAATGGGAAAAAAAAACACATCGTTTTTTTTACCGTGCAAGACTTGGAGGAGTTTTTTAATAGTTAGCAACGATTTTTTTTAGTGTGTACATATGTACGCAAAATTGATTAAATATGCGACGTGAAGTTGGCCGCAGATATGTTGTTGCATTTATTGAATTATGGAAATATATGAAAAATGTCAATTTCTCCGCTCACAGTAGGAAAATTGAGATAAAATAAAGAGTTAAATGAATGGGAAGAAAAAATACATCGTTTTTTACCGTGCAAGACTTGGAGGAGTTTTTTAATAGTTAGCAACGATTTTTTTTAGTGTGTACATATTTATGCAAAATTGATTAAATATGCGACGTGAAGTTGGCCGCAGATATGTTGTTGCATTTATTGAATTATGGAAATATATGAAAAATGTCAATTTCTCCGCTCACAGTAGGAAAATTGAGATAAAATAAAGAGTTAAATGAATGGGAAGAAAAAACACATCGTTTTTTTTACCGTGCAAGACTTGGAGGAGTTTTTTAATAGTTAGCAACGATTTTTTTTAGTGTGTACATATGTATGCAAAATTGATTAAATATGCGACGTGAAGTTGGCCGCAGATATGTTGTTGCATTTATTGAATTATGGAAATATATGAAAAATGTCAATTTCTCCGCTCACAGTAGGAAAATTGAGATAAAATAAAGAGTTAAATGAATGGGAAGAAAAAACACATCGTTTTTTTTACCGTGCAAGACTTGGAGGAGTTTTTTAATAGTTAGCAACGATTTTTTTTAGTGTGTACATATGTATGCAAAATTGATTAAATATGCGACGTGAAGTTGGCCGCAGATATGTTGTTGCATTTATTGAATTATGGAAATATATGAAAAATGTCAATTTCTCCGCTCACAGTAGGAAAATTGAGACAAAATAAAGAGTTAAATGAATGGGAAGAAAAAACACATCGTTTTTTTTACCGTGCAAGACTTGGAGGAGTTTTTTAACAGTTAGCAACGATTTTTTTTAGTGTGTACATATGTATGCAAAATTGATTAAATATGCGACGTGAAGTTGGCCGCAAATATGTTGTTGCATTTATTGAATTATGGAAATATATGAAAAATGTCAATTTCTCCGCTCACAATAGGAAAATTGAGATAAAATAAAGAGTTAAATGAATGGGAAGAAAAAACACATCGTTTTTTTACAGTGCAAGACTTGGAGGAGTTTTTTAATAGTTAGCAACGATTTTTTTTAGTGTGTACATATGTATGCAAAATTGATTAAATATGCGACGTGAAGTTGGAAACAGATATGTTGTTGCATTTATTGAATTATGGAAATATATGAAAAATGTCAATTTCTCCGCTCACAGAAGGAAAATTGAGATAAAATAAAGAGTTAAATGAATGGGAAGAAAAAACACATCGTTTTTTTTACCGTGCAAGACTTGGAGAAGTTTTTTAATAGTTAGCAACGATGTTTTTTAGTGTGTACATATGTATGCAAAATTGATTAAATATGCGACGAGAAGTTGGCCGCAAATATGTTGTTGCATTTATTGAATTATGGAAATATATGAAAAATGTCAATTTCTCCGCTCACAGTAGGAAAATTGAGATAAAATAAAGAGTTAAATGAATGGGAAGAAAAAACACATCGTTTTTTTACCGTGCAAGACTTGGAGGAGTTTTTTAATAGTTAGCAACGGTTTTTTTTAGTGTGTACATATGTATGCAAAATTGATTAAATATGCGACGTGAAGTTGGCCGCAGATATGTTGTTGCATTTATTGAATTATGGAAATATATGAAAAATGTCAAATTCTCCGCTCACAGTAGGATAATTGAGATGAAATAAAGAGTTAAATGAATGGGAAGAAAAAACACATCGTTTTTTTTACCGTGCAAAACTTGGAGGAATTTTTTAATAGTTAGCAACGATTTTTTTTAGTGTGTACATATGTATGCAAAATTGATTAAATATGCGACGTGAAGTTGGCCGCAGATATGTTGTTGCATTTATTGAATTTTCGAAATATATGAAAAATGTCAATTTCTCCGCTCACAGTAGGAAAATTGAGATAAAATAAAGAGTTAAATGAATGGGAAAAAAAAACACATCGTTTTTTTTACCGTGCAAGACTTGGAGGAGTTTTTTAATAGTTAGCAACGATTTTTTTTAGTGTGTACATATGTATGCAAAATTGATTAAATATGCGACGTGAAGTTGGCCGCAGATATGTTGTTGCATTTATTGAATTATGGAAATATATGAAAAATGTCAATTTCTCCGCTCACAGTAGGAAAATTGAGATAAAATAAAGATTTAAATGAATGGGAAAAAAAAAACACATCGTTTTTTTTACCGTGCAAGACTTGGAGGAGTTTTTTAATAGTTAGCAACGATTTTTTTTAGTGTGTACATATGTATGCAAAATTGATTAAATATGCGACGTGAAGTTGGCCGCAAATATGTTGTTGCATTTATTGAATTATGGAAATATATGAAAAATGTCAATTTCTCCGCTCACAGAAGGAAAATTGAGATAAAATAAAGAGTTAAATGAATGGGAAGAAAAAACACATCGTTTTTTTTACCGTGCAAGACTTGGAGGAGTTTTTTAATAGTTAGCAACGATGTTTTTTAGTGTGTACATATGTATGCAAAATTGATTAAATATGCGACGAGAAGTTGGCCGCAAATATGTTGTTGCATTTATTGAATTATGAAAATATATGAAAAATGTCAATTTCTCCGCTCACAGTAGGAAAATTGAGATAAAATAAAGAGTTAAATGAATGGGAAGAAAAAACACATCGTTTTTTTACCGTGCAAGACTTGGAGGAGTTTTTTAATAGTTAGCAACGATTTTTTTTAGTGTGTACATATGTATGCAAAATTGATTAAATATGCGACGTGAAGTTGGCCGCAGATATGTTGTTGCATTTATTGAATTATGGAAATATATGAAAAATGTCAATTTCTCCGCTCACAGTAGGATAATTGAGATGAAATAAAGAGTTAAATGAATGGGAAGAAAAAACACATAGTTTTTTTTACCGTGCAAAACTTGGAGGAATTTTTTAATAGTTAGCAACGATTTTTTTTAGTGTGTACATATGTATGCAAAATTGATTAAATATGCGACGTGAAGTTGGCCGCAGATATGTTGTTGCATTTATTGAATTTTCGAAATATATGAAAAATGTCAATTTCTCCGCTCACAGTAGGAAAATTGAGATAAAATAAAGAGTTAAATGAATGGGAAAAAAAAACACATCGTTTTTTTTACCGTGCAAGACTTGTAGGAGTTTTTTAATAGTTAGCAACGATTTTTTTTAATTGTACATATGTATGCAAAATTGATTAAATATGCGACGTGAAGTTGGCCACAGATATGTTGTTGCATTTATTGAATTATGGAAATATATGAAAAATGTCAATTTCTCCGCTCACAGTAGGAAAATTGAGATAAAATAAAGAGTTAAATGAATGGGAAGAAAAAACACATCGTTTTTTTACCGTGCAAGACTTGGAGGAGTTTTTTAATAGTTAGCAACGATTTTTTTTAGTGTGTACATATGTATGCAAAATTGATTAAATATGCGACGTGAAGTTGGCCGCAGATATGTTGTTGCATTTATTGAATTATGGAAATATATGAAAAATGTCAATTTCTCCGCTCACAGAAGGAAAATTGAGATAAAATAAAGAGTTAAATGAATGGGAAGAAAAAACACATCGTTTTTTTTACCGTGCAAGACTTGGAGGAGTTTTTTAATAGTTAGCAACGATGTTTTTTAGTGTGTACATATGTATGCAAAATTGATTAAATATGCGACGTGAAGTTGGCCGCAGATATGTTGTTGCATTTATTGAATTATGGAAATATATGAAAAATGTCAATTTCTCCGCTCACAATAGGAAAATTGAGATAAAATAAAGAGTTAAATGAATGGGAAGAAAAAACACATCGTTTTTTTTACCGTGCAAGACTTGGAGGAGTTTTTTAACAGTTAGCAACGATTTTTTTTAGTGTGTACATATGTATGCAAAATTGATTAAATATGCGACGTGAAGTTGGCCGCAGATATGTTGTTGCATTTATTGAATTTTCGAAATATATGAAAAATGTCAATTTCTCCGCTCACAGTAGGAAAATTGAGATAAAATAAAGAGTTAAATGAATGGGAAAAAAAAACACATCGTTTTTTTTACCGTGCAAGACTTGGAGGAGTTTTTTAATAGTTAGCAACGATTTTTTTTAGTGTGTACATATGTATGCAAAATTGATTAAATATGCGACGTGAAGTTGGCCGCAGATATGTTGTTGCATTTATTGAATTATGGAAATATATGAAAAATGTCAATTTCTCCGCTCACAGTAGGAAAATTGAGATAAAATAAAGATTTAAATGAATGGGAAAAAAAAAACACATCGTTTTTTTTACCGTGCCAGACTTGGAGGAGTTTTTTAATAGTTAGCAACGATTTTTTTTAGTGTGTACATATGTATGCAAAATTGATTAAATATGCGACGTGAAGTTGGAAACAGATATGTTGTTGCATTTATTGAATTATGGAAATATATGAAAAATGTCAATTTCTCCGCTCACAGAAGGAAAATTGAGATAAAATAAAGAGTTAAATGAATGGGAAGAAAAAACACATCGTTTTTTTTACCGTGCAAGACTTGGAGAAGTTTTTTAATAGTTAGCAACGATGTTTTTTAGTGTGTACATATGTATGCAAAATTGATTAAATATGCGACGAGAAGTTGGCCGCAAATATGTTGTTGCATTTATTGAATTATGGAAATATATGAAAAATGTCAATTTCTCCGCTCACAGTAGGAAAATTGAGATAAAATAAAGAGTTAAATGAATGGGAAGAAAAAACACATCGTTTTTTTACCGTGCAAGACTTGGAGGAGTTTTTTAATAGTTAGCAACGATTTTTTTTAGTGTGTACATATGTATGCAAAATTGATTAAATATGCGACGTGAAGTTGGCCGCAGATATGTTGTTGCATTTATTGAATTATGGAAATATATGAAAAATGTCAATTTCTCCGCTCACAGTAGGATAATTGAGATGAAATAAAGAGTTAAATGAATGGGAAGAAAAAACACATCGTTTTTTTTACCGTGCAAAACTTGGAGGAATTTTTTAATAGTTAGCAACGATTTTTTTTAGTGTGTACATATGTATGCAAAATTGATTAAATATGCGACGTGAAGTTGGCCGCAGATATGTTGTTGCATTTATTGAATTTTCGAAATATATGAAAAATGTCAATTTCTCCGCTCACAGTAGGAAAATTGAGATTAAATAAAGAGTTAAATGAATGGGAAAAAAAAACACATCGTTTTTTTTACCGTGCAAGACTTGGAGGAGTTTTTTAATAGTTAGCAACGATTTTTTTTAGTGTGTACATATGTATGCAAAATTGATTAAATATGCGACGTGAAGTTGGCCGCAGATATGTTGTTGCATTTATTGAATTATGGAAATATATGAAAAATGTCAATTTCTCCGCTCACAGTAGGAAAATTGAGATAAAATAAAGATTTAAATGAATGGGAAAAAAAAAACACATCGTTTTTTTTACCGTGCCAGACTTGGAGGAGTTTTTTAATAGTTAGCAACGATTTTTTTTAGTGTGTACATATGTATGCAAAATTGATTAAATATGCGACGTGAAGTTGGAAACAGATATGTTGTTGCATTTATTGAATTATGGAAATATATGAAAAATGTCAATTTCTCCGCTCACAGAAGGAAAATTGAGATAAAATAAAGAGTTAAATGAATGGGAAGAAAAAACACATCGTTTTTTTTACCGTGCAAGACTTGGAGGAGTTTTTTAATAGTTAGCAACGATGTTTTTTAGTGTGTACATATGTATGCAAAATTGATTAAATATGCGACGAGAAGTTGGCCGCAAATATGTTGTTGCATTTATTGAATTATGGAAATATATGAAAAATGTCAATTTCTCCGCTCACAGTAGGAAAATTGAGATAAAATAAAGAGTTAAATGAATGGGAAGAAAAAACACATCGTTTTTTTACCGTGCAAGACTTGGAGGAGTTTTTTAATAGTTAGCAACGATTTTTTTTAGTGTGTACATATGTATGCAAAATTGATTAAATATGCGACGTGAAGTTGGCCGCAGATATGTTGTTGCATTTATTGAATTATGGAAATATATGAAAAATGTCAATTTCTCCGCTCACAGTAGGATAATTGAGATGAAATAAAGAGTTAAATGAATGGGAAGAAAAAACACATCGTTTTTTTTACCGTGCAAAACTTGGAGGAATTTTTTAATAGTTAGCAACGATTTTTTTTAGTGTGTACATATGTATGCAAAATTGATTAAATATGCGACGTGAAGTTGGCCGCAGATATGTTGTTGCATTTATTGAATTTTCGAAATATATGAAAAATGTCAATTTCTCCGCTCACAGTAGGAAAATTGAGATTAAATAAAGAGTTAAATGAATGGGAAAAAAAAACACATCGTTTTTTTTACCGTGCAAGACTTGGAGGAGTTTTTTAATAGTTAGCAACGATTTTTTTTAGTGTGTACATATGTATGCAAAATTGATTAAATATGCGACGTGAAGTTGGCCACAGATATGTTGTTGCATTTATTGAATTATGGAAATATATGAAAAATGTCAATTTCTCCGCTCACAGTAGGAAAATTGAGATAAAATAAAGAGTTAAATGAATGGGAAGAAAAAACACATCATTTTTTTACCGTGCAAGACTTGGAGGAGTTTTTTAATAGTTAGCAACGATTTTTTTTAGTGTGTACATATGTATGCAAAATTGATTAAATATGCGACGTGAAGTTGGCCGCAGATATGTTGTTGCATTTATTGAATTATGGAAATATATGAAAAATGTCAATTTCTCCGCTCACAGTAGGAAAATTGAGATAAAATAAAGATTTAAATGAATGGGAAAAAAAAACACATCGTTTTTTTTACCGTGCAAGACTTGGAGGAGTTTTTTAATAGTTAGCAACGATTTTTTTTAGTGTGTACATATGTATGCAAAATTGATTAAATATGCGACGTGAAGTTGGCCGCAGATATGTTGTTGCATTTATTGAATTATGGAAATATATGAAAAATGTCAATTTCTCCGCTCACAGAAGGAAAATTGAGATAAAATAAAGAGTTAAATGAATGGGAAGAAAAAACACATCGTTTTTTTTACCGTGCAAGACTTGGAGGAGTTTTTTAATAGTTAGCAACGATGTTTTTTAGTGTGTACATATGTTTGCAAAATTGATTAAATATGCGACGTGAAGTTGGCCGCAGATATGTTGTTGCATTTATTGAATTATGGAAATATATGAAAAATGTCAATTTCTCCGCTCACAATAGGAAAATTGAGATAAAATAAAGAGTTAAATGAATGGGAAGAAAAAACACATCGTTTTTTTTACCGTGCAAGACTTGGAGGAGTTTTTTAATAGTTAGCAACGATTTTTTTTAGTGTGTACATATGTATGCAAAATTGATTAAATATGCGACGTGAAGTTGGCCGCAGATATGTTGTTGCATTTATTGAATTATGGAAATATATGAAAAATGTCAATTTCTCCGCTCACAGAAGGAAAATTGAGATAAAATAAAGAGTTAAATGAATGGGAAGAAAAAACACATCGTTTTTTTTACCGTGCAAGACTTGGAGGAGTTTTTTAATAGTTAGCAACGATGTTTTTTAGTGTGTACATATGTATGCAAAATTGATTAAATATGCGACGTGAAGTTGGCCGCAGATATGTTGTTGCATTTATTGAATTATGGAAATATATGAAAAATGTCAATTTCTCCGCTCACAGTAGGAAAATTGAGATAAAATAAAGATTTAAATGAATGGGAAAAAAAAAACACATCGTTTTTTTTACCGTGCCAGACTTGGAGGAGTTTTTTAATAGTTAGCAACGATTTTTTTTAGTGTGTACATATGTATGCAAAATTGATTAAATATGCGACGTGAAGTTGGAAACAGATATGTTGTTGCATTAATTGAATTATGGAAATATATGAAAAATGTCAATTTCTCCGCTCACAGAAGGAAAATTGAGATAAAATAAAGAGTTAAATGAATGGGAAGAAAAAACACATCGTTTTTTTTACCGTGCAAGACTTGGAGGAGTTTTTTAATAGTTAGCAACGATGTTTTTTAGTGTGTACATATGTATGCAAAATTGATTAAATATGCGACGAGAAGTTGGCCGCAAATATGTTGTTGCATTTATTGAATTATGGAAATATATGAAAAATGTCAATTTCTCCGCTCACAGTAGGAAAATTGAGATAAAATAAAGAGTTAAATGAATGGGAAGAAAAAACACATCGTTTTTTTACCGTGCAAGACTTGGAGGAGTTTTTTAATAGTTAGCAACGATTTTTTTTAGTGTGTACATATGTATGCAAAATTGATTAAATATGCGACGTGAAGTTGGCCGCAGATATGTTGTTGCATTTATTGAATTATGGAAATATATGAAAAATGTCAATTTCTCCGCTCACAGTAGGAAAATTGAGATAAAATAAAGATTTAAATGAATGGGAAGAAAAAACACATCGTTTTTTTTACCGTGCAAGACTTGGAGGAGTTTTTTAATAGTTAGCAACGATGTTTTTTAGTGTGTACATATGTATGCAAAATTGATTAAATATGCGACGTGAAGTTGGCCGCAGATATGTTGTTGCATTTATTGAATTATGGAAATATATGAAAAATGTCAATTTCTCCGCTCACAGTAGGAAAATTGAGATAAAATAAAGATTTAAATGAATGGGAAAAAAAAAACACATCGTTTTTTTTACCGTGCCAGACTTGGAGGAGTTTTTTAATAGTTAGCAACGATTTTTTTTAGTGTGTACATATGTATGCAAAATTGATTAAATATGCGACGTGAAGTTGGAAACAGATATGTTGTTGCATTTATTGAATTATGGAAATATATGAAAAATGTCAATTTCTCCGCTCACAGTAGGAAAATTGAGATTAAATAAAGAGTTAAATGAATGGGAAAAAAAAACACATCGTTTTTTTTACCGTGCAAGACTTGGAGGAGTTTTTTAATAGTTAGCAACGATGTTTTTTAGTGTGTACATATGTATGCAAAATTGATTAAATATGCGACGTGAAGTTGGCCGCAGATATGTTGTTGCATTTATTGAATTATGGAAATATATGAAAAATGTCAATTTCTCCGCTCACAGAAGGAAAATTGAGATAAAATAAAGAGTTAAATGAATGGGAAGAAAAAACACATCGTTTTTTTACCGTGCAAGACTTGGAGGAGTTTTTTAATAGTTAGCAACGATTTTTTTTAGTGTGTACATATGTATGCAAAATTGATTAAATATGCGACGTGAAGTTGGCCGCAGATATGTTGTTGCATTTATTGAATTATGGAAATATATGAAAAATGTCAATTTCTCCGCTCACAGTAGGAAAATTGAGATAAAATAAAGATTTAAATGAATGGGAAAAAAAAACACATCGTTTTTTTTACCGTGCAAGACTTGGAGGAGTTTTTTAATAGTTAGCAACGATTTTTTTTAGTGTGTACATATGTATGCAAAATTGATTAAATATGCGACGTGAAGTTGGCCGCAGATATGTTGTTGCATTTATTGAATTATGGAAATATATGAAAAATGTCAATTTCTCCGCTCACAGAAGGAAAATTGAGATAAAATAAAGAGTTAAATGAATGGGAAGAAAAAACACATCGTTTTTTTTACCGTGCAAGACTTGGAGGAGTTTTTTAATAGTTAGCAACGATGTTTTTTAGTGTGTACATATGTATGCAAAATTGATTAAATATGCGACGTGAAGTTGGCCGCAGATATGTTGTTGCATTTATTGAATTATGGAAATATATGAAAAATGTCAATTTCTCCGCTCACAATAGGAAAATTGAGATAAAATAAAGAGTTAAATGAATGGGAAGAAAAAACACATCGTTTTTTTTACCGTGCAAGACTTGGAGGAGTTTTTTAATAGTTAGCAACGATTTTTTTTAGTGTGTACATATGTATGCAAAATTGATTAAATATGCGACGTGAAGTTGGCCGCAGATATGTTGTTGCATTTATTGAATTATGGAAATATATGAAAAATGTCAATTTCTCCGCTCACAGAAGGAAAATTGAGATAAAATAAAGAGTTAAATGAATGGGAAGAAAAAACACATCGTTTTTTTTACCGCGCGAGACTTGGAGGAGTTTTTTAATGGTTAGCAACGATGTTTTTTAGTGTGTACATATGTATGCAAAATTGATTAAATATGCGACGAGAAGATGGCCGCAGATATGTTGTTGCATTTATTGAATTATGGAAATTTATGAAAAATGTCAATTTCTCCGCTCACAGTAGGAAAATTGAGATAAAATAAAGAGTTAAATGAATGGGAAGAAAAAACACATCGTTTTTTTACCGTGCAAGACTTGGAGGAGTTTTTTAATAGTTAGCAACGATTTTTTTTTAGTGTGTACATATGTATGCAAAATTGATTAAATATGCGACGAGAAGTTGGCCGCAGATATGTTGTTGCATTTATTGAATTATGGAAATAAATGAAAAATGTCAATTTCTCCGCTCACAGTAGGAAAATTGAGATAAAATAAAGAATTAAATGAATGGGAAGAAAAAACACATCGTTTTTTTTACCGTGCAAGACTTGGAGGAGTTTTTTAATAGTTAGCAACGATTTTTTTTAGTGTGTACATATGTATGCAAAATTGATTAAATATGCGACGTGAAGTTGGAAACAGATATGTTGTTGCATTTATTGAATTATGGAAATATATGAAAAATGTCAATTTCTCCGCTCACAGTAGGAAAATTGAGATAAAATAAAGAGTTAAATGAATGGGAAGAAAAAACACATCGTTTTTTTACCGTGCAAGACTTGGAGGAGTTTTTTAATAGTTAGCAACGATTTTTTTTAGTGTGTACATATGTATGCAAAATTGATTAAATATGCGACGTGAAGTTGGCCGCAAATATGTTGTTGCATTTATTGAATTATGGAAATATATGAAAAATGTCAATTTCTCCGCTCACAGAAGGAAAATTGAGATAAAATAAAGAGTTAAATGAATGGGAAGAAAAAACACATCGTTTTTTTTACCGTGCAAGACTTGGAGGAGTTTTTTAATAGTTAGCAACGATGTTTTTTAGTGTGTACATATGTATGCAAAATTGATTAAATATGCGACGAGAAGTTGGCCGCAGATATGTTGTTGCATTTATTGAATTATGGAAATATATGAAAAATGTCAATTTCTCCGCTCACAGTAGGAAAATTGAGATAAAATAAAGAGTTAAATGAATGGGAAGAAAAAACACATCGTTTTTTTACCGTGCAAGACTTGGAGGAGTTTTTTAATAGTAAGCAACGATTTTTTTTAGTGTGTACATATTTATGCAAAATTGATTAAATATGCGACGTGAAGTTGGCCGCAGATATGTTGTTGCATTTATTGAATTATGGAAATATATGAAAAATGTCAATTTCTCCGCTCACAGAAGGAAAATTGAGATAAAATAAAGAGTTAAATGAATGGGAAGAAAAAACACATCGTTTTTTTTTACCGTGCAAGACTTGGTGGAGTTTTTTAATAGTTAGCAACGATGTTTTTTAGTGTGTACATATGTATGCAAAATTGATTAAATATGCGACGTGAAGTTGGCCGCAAATATGTTGTTGCATTTATTGAATTATGGAAATATATGAAAAATGTCAATTTCTCCGCTCACAATAGGAAAATTGAGATAAAATAAAGAGTTAAATGAATGGGAAGAAAAAACACATCGTTTTTTTACCGTGCAAGACTTGGAGGAGTTTTTTAATAGTTAGCAACGATTTTTTTTAGTGTGTACATATGTATGCAAAATTGATTAAATATGCGACGTGAAGTTGGCCGCAAATATGTTGTTGCATTTATTGAATTATGGAAATATATGAAAAATGTCAATTTCTCCGCTCACAGAAGGAAAATTGAGATAAAATAAAGAGTTAAATGAATGGGAAGAAAAAACACATCGTTTTTTTACCGTGCAAGACTTGGAGGAGTTTTTTAATAGTTAGCAACGATTTTTTTTAGTGTGTACATATGTATGCAAAATTGATTAAATATGCGACGAGAAGTTGGCCGCAGATATGTTGTTGCATTTATTGAATTATGGAAATATATGAAAAATGTCAATTTCTCCGCTCACAGTAGGAAAATTGAGATAAAATACAGAGTTAAATGAATGGAAAGAAAAAACACATCGTTTTTTTACCGTGCAAGACTTGGAGGAGTTTTTTAATAGTTAGCAACGATTTTTTTTAGTGTGTACATATGTATGCAAAATTGATTAAATATGCGACGTGAAGTTGGCCGCAGATATGTTGTTGCATTTATTGAATTATGGAAATATATGAAAAATGTCAATTTCTCCGCTCACAGTAGGAAAATTGAGATGAAATAAAGAGTTAAATGAATGGGAAGAAAAAACACATCGTTTTTTTACCGTGCAAGACTTGGAGGAGTTTTTTAATAGTTAGCAACGATTTTTTTTAGTGTGTACATATGTATGCAAAATTAATTAAATATGCGACGTGAAGTTGGCCACAGATATGTTGTTGCATTTATTGAATTATGGAAATATATGAAAAATGTCAATTTCTCCGCTCACAGTAGGAAAATTGAGATAAAATAAAGAGTTAAATGAATGGGAAGAAAAAACACATCGTTTTTTTTACCGTGCAAGACTTGGAGGAGTTTTTTAATAGTAAGCAACGATTTTTTTTAGTGTGTACATATGTATGCAAAATTGATTAAATATGCGACGTGAAGTTGGCCGCAAATATGTTGTTGCATTTATTGAATTATGGAAATATATGAAAAATGTCAATTTCTCCGCTCACAGAAGGAAAATTGAGATAAAATACAGAGTTAAATGAATGGGAAGAAAAAACACATCGTTTTTTTACCGTGCAAGACTTGGAGGAGTTTTTTAATAGTTAGCAACGATTTTTTTTAGTGTGTACATATGTATGCAAAATTGATTAAATATGCGACGAGAAGTTGGCCGCAGATATGTTGTTGCATTTATTGAATTATGGAAATATATGAAAAATGTCAATTTCTCCGCTCACAGAAGGAAAATTGAGTTAAAATACAGAGTTAAATGAATGGGAAGAAAAAACACATCGTTTTTTTACCGTGCAAGACTTGGAGGAGTTTTTTAATAGTTAGCAACGACTTGGAGGAGTTTTTTAATAGTTAGCAACGATTTTTTTTAGTGTGTACATATGTATGCAAAATTGATTAAATATGCGACGTGAAGTTGGCCGCAAATATGTTGTTGCATTTATTGAATTATGGAAATATATGAAAAATGTCAATTTCTCCGCTCACAGAAGGAAAATTGAGATGAAATAAAGAGTTAAATGAATTGGAAGAAAAAACACATCGTTTTTTTACCGTGCAAGACTTGGAGGAGTTTTTTAATAGTTAGCAACGATTTTTTTTAGTGTGTACATATGTATGCAAAATTGATTAAATATGCAACAACAAGTTGGCCGCAGATATGTTGTTGCATTTATTGAATTATGGAAATATATGAAAAATGTCAATTTCTCCGCTCACAGAAAGAAAATTGAGATAAAATAAAGAGTTAAATGAATGGGAAGAAAAAACACATCGTTTTTTTTACCGTGCAAGACTTGGAGGAGTTTTTTAATAGTTAGCAACGATGTTTTTTAGTGTGTACATATGTATGCAAAATTGATTAAATATGCGACGTGAAGTTGGCCGCAAATATGTTGTTGCATTTATTGAATTATGGAAATATATGAAAAATGTCAATTTCTCCGCTCACAGTAGGAAAATTGAGATAAAATAAAGAGTTAAATGAATGGGAAGAAAAAACACATCGTTTTTTTACCGTGCAAGACTTGGAGGAGTTTTTTAATAGTTAGCAACGATTTTTTTTAGTGTGTACATATGTATGCAAAATTGATTAAATATGCGACGTGAAGTTGGCCGCAGATATGTTGTTGCATTTATTGAATTATGGAAATATATGAAAAATGTCAATTTCTCCGCTCACAGTAGGATAATTGAGATGAAATAAAGAGTTAAATGAATGGGAAGAAAAAACACATCGTTTTTTTAACCGTGCAAAACTTGGAGGAATTTTTTAATAGTTAGCAACGATTTTTTTTAGTGTGTACATATGTATGCAAAATTGATTAAATATGCGACGTGAAGTTGGCCGCAGATATGTTGTTGCATTTATTGAATTATGGAAATATATGAAAAATGTCAATTTCTCCGCTCACAGTAGGAAAATTGAGATAAAATAAAGAGTTAAATGAATGGGAAGAAAAAACACATCGTTTTTTTACCGTGCAAGACTTGGAGGAATTTTTTAATAGTTAGCATCGATTTTTTTTAGTGTGTACATATGTATGCAAAATTGATTAAATATGCGACGAGAAGTTGGCCGCAGATATGTTGTTGCATTTATTGAATTATGGAAATATATGAAAAATGTCAATTTCTCCGCTCACAGTAGGAAAATTGAGATAAAATAAAGAGTTAAATGAATGGGAAGAAAAAACACATCGTTTTTTTTACCGTGCAAGACTTGGAGGAGTTTTTTAATAGTTAGCAACGATTTTTTTTAGTGTGTACATATGTATGCAAAATTGATTAAATATGCGACGTGAAGTTGGCCGCAGATATGTTGTTGCATTTATTGAATTATGGAAATATATGAAAAATGTCAATTTCTCCGCTCACAGTAGGAAAATTGAGATAAAATAAAGATTTAAATGATTGGGAAAAAAAAACACATCGTTTTTTTACCGTGCAAGACTTGGAGGAGTTTTTTAATAGTTAGCAACGATTTTTTTTAGTTTGTACATATGTATGAAAAATTGATTAAATATGCGACGTGAAGTTGGCCGCAGATATGTTGTTGCATTTATTGAATTATGGAAATATATGAAAAATGTCAATTTCTCCGCTCACAGAAGGAAAATTGAGATAAAATAAAGAGTTAAATGAATGGGAAGAAAAAACACATCGTTTTTTTTACCGTGCAAGACTTGGAGGAGTTTTTTAATAGTTAGCAACGATGTTTTTTAGTGTGTACATATGTATGCAAAATTGATTAAATATGCGACGTGAAGTTGGCCGCAGATATGTTGTTGCATTTATTGAATTATGGAAATATATGAAAAATGTCAATTTCTCCGCTCACAATAGGAAAATTGAGATAAAATAAAGAGTTAAATGAATGGGAAGAAAAAACACATTCTTTTTTTTTACCGTGCAAGACTTGGAGGAGTTTTTTAATAGTTAGCAACGATTTTTTTTAGTGTGTACATATGTATGCAAAATTGATTAAATATGCGACGTGAAGTTGGCCGCAAATATGTTGTTGCATTTATTGAATTTTCGAAATATATGAAAAATGTCAATTTCTCCGCTCACAGAAGGAAAATTGAGATAAAATAAAGAGTTAAATGAATGGGAAGAAAAAACACATCGTTTTTTTACCGTGCAAGACTTGGAGGAGTTTTTTAATAGTTAGCAACGATGTTTTTTAGTGTGTACATATGTATGCAAAATTGATTAAATATGCGACGAGAAGTTGGCCGCAGATATGTTGTTGCATTTATTGAATTATGGAAATATATGAAAAATGTCAATTTCTCCGCTCACAGTAGGAAAATTGAGATAAAATAAAGAGTTAAATGAATGGGAAGAAAAAACACATCGTTTTTTTACCGTGCAAGACTTGGAGGAGTTTTTTAATAGTTAGCAACGATTTTTTTTAGTGTGTACATATGTATGCAAAATTGATTAAATATGCGACGAGAAGTTGGCCGCAGATATGTTGTTGCATTTATTGAATTATGGAAATATATGAAAAATGTCAATTTCTCCGCTCACAGAAGGAAAATTGAGATAAAATACAGAGTTAAATGAATGGGAAGAAAAAACACATCGTTTTTTTACCGTGCAAGACTTGGAGGAGTTTTTTAATAGTTAGCAACGACTTGGAGGAGTTTTTTAATAGTTAGCAACGATTTTTTTTAGTGTGTACATATGTATGCAAAATTGATTAAATATGCGACGTGAAGTTGGCCGCAAATATGTTGTTGCATTTATTGAATTATGGAAATATATGAAAAATGTCAATTTCTCCGCTCACAGAAGGAAAATTGAGATGAAATAAAGAGTTAAATGAATGGGAAGAAAAAACACATCGTTTTTTTTACCGTGCAAGACTTGGAGGAGTTTTTTAATAGTTAGCAACGATTTTTTTTAGTGTGTACATATGTATGCAAAATTGATTAAATATGCGACGTGAAGTTGGCCGCAGATATGTTGTTGCATTTATTGAATTATGGAAATATATGAAAAATGTCAATTTCTCCGCTCACAGTAGGAAAATTGAGATAAAATAAAGATTTAAATGAATGGGAAAAAAAAACACATCGTTTTTTTACCGTGCAAGACTTGGAGGAGTTTTTTAATAGTTAGCAACGATTTTTTTTAGTTTGTACATATGTATGAAAAATTGATTAAATATGCGACGTGAAGTTGGCCGCAGATATGTTGTTGCATTTATTGAATTATGGAAATATATGAAAAATGTCAATTTCTCCGCTCACAGAAGGAAAATTGAGATAAAATAAAGAGTTAAATGAATGGGAAGAAAAAACACATCGTTTTTTTTACCGTGCAAGACTTGGAGGAGTTTTTTAATAGTTAGCAACGATGTTTTTTAGTGTGTACATATGTATGCAAAATTGATTAAATATGCGACGTGAAGTTGGCCGCAGATATGTTGTTGCATTTATTGAATTATGGAAATATATGAAAAATGTCAATTTCTCCGCTCACAATAGGAAAATTGAGATAAAATAAAGAGTTAAATGAATGGGAAGAAAAAACACATCGTTTTTTTTACCGTGCAAGACTTGGAGGAGTTTTTTAATAGTTAGCAACGATTTTTTTTAGTGTGTACATATGTATGCAAAATTGATTAAATATGCGACGTGAAGTTGGCCGCAAATATGTTGTTGCATTTATTGAATTTTCGAAATATATGAAAAATGTCAATTTCTCCGCTCACAGAAGGAAAATTGAGATAAAATAAAGAGTTAAATGAATGGGAAGAAAAAACACATCGTTTTTTTACCGTGCAAGACTTGGAGGAGTTTTTTAATAGTTAGCAACGACTTGGAGGAGTTTTTTAATAGTTAGCAACGATTTTTTTTAGTGTGTACATATGTATGCAAAATTGATTAAATATGCGACGTGAAGTTGGCCGTAGATATGTTGTTGCATTTATTGAATTATGGAAATATATGAAAAATGTCAATTTCTCCGCTCACAGTAGGAAAATTGAGATAAAATAAAGAGTTAAATGAATGGGAAGAAAAAACACATCGTTTTTTTACCGTGCAAGACTTGGAGGAGTTTTTTAATAGTTAGCAACGATTTTTTTTTAGTGTGTACATATGTATGCAAAATTGATTAAATATGCGACGTGAAGTTGGCCGCAGATATGTTGTTGCATTTATTGAATTTTCGAAATATATGAAAAATGTCAATTTCTCCGCTCACAGTAGGAAAATTGAGATAAAACAAAGAGTTAAATGAATGGGAAAAAAAACACATCGTTTTTTTTACCGTGCAAGACTTGGAGGAGTTTTTTAATAGTTAGCAACGATTTTTTTTAGTGTGTACATATGTATGCAAAATTGATTAAATATGCGACGTGAAGTTGGCCGCAGATATGTTGTTGCATTTAATGAATTTTCGAAATATATGAAAAATGTCAATTTCTCCGCTCACAGTAGGAAAATTGAGATAAAATAAAGAGTTAAATGAAAGGGAAGAAAAAACACATCGTTTTTTTTACCGTGCAAGACTTGGAGGAGTTTTTTAATAGTTAGCAACGATGTTTTTTAGTGTGTACATATGTATGCAAAATTGATTAAATATGCGACGTGAAGTTGGCCGCAAATATGTTGTTGCATTTATTGAATTATGGAAATATATGAAAAATGTCAATTTCTCCGCTCACAGTAGGAAAATTGAGATAAAATAAAGAGTTAAATGAATGGGAAGAAAAAACACATCGTTTTTTTACCGTGCAAGACTTGGAGGAGTTTTTTAATAGTTAGCAACGATTTTTTTTAGTGTGTACATATGTATGCAAAATTGATTAAATATGCGACGTGAAGTTGGCCGCAGATATGTTGTTGCATTTATTGAATTATGGAAATATATGAAAAATGTCAATTTCTCCGCTCACAGTAGGAAAATTGAGATGAAATAAAGAGTTAAATGAATGGGAAGAAAAAACACATCGTTTATTTTACCGTGCAAAACTTGGAGGAATTTTTTAATAGTTAGCAACGATTTTTTTTAAGTGTGTACATATGTATGCAAAATTGATTAAATATGCGACGTGAAGTTGGCCGCAAATATGTTGTTGCATTTATTGAATTTTCGAAATATATGAAAAATGTCAATTTCTCCGCTCACAGTAGGAAAATTGAGATAAAATAAAGACTCAAATGAATGGGAAAAAAAAACACATCGTTTTTTTTACCGTGCAAGACTTGGAGGAGTTTTTTAATAGTTAGCAACGATTTTTTTTAGTGTGTACATATGTATGCAAAATTGATTAAATATGCGACGAGAAGTTGGCCGCAGATATGTTGTTGCATTTATTGAATTATGGAAATATATGAAAAATGTCAATTTCTCCGCTCACAGTAGGAAAATTGAGATAAAATAAAGAGTTAAATGAATGGGAAGAAAAAACACATCGTTTTTTTTACCGTGCAAGACTTGGAGGAGTTTTTTAATAGTTAGCAACGATTTTTTTTAGTGTGTACATATGTATGCAAAATTGATTAAATATGCGACGAGAAGTTGGCCGCAGATATGTTGTTGCATTTATTGAATTATGGAAATATATGAAAAATGTCAATTTCTCCGCTCACAGTAGGAAAATTGAGATAAAATAAAGATTTAAATGAATGGGAAAAAAAACACATCGTTTTTTTTACCGTGCAAGACTTGGAGGAGTTTTTTAATAGTTAGCAACGATTTTTTTTAGTTTGTACATATGTATGAAAAATTGATTAAATATGCGACGTGAAGTTGGCCGCAGATATGTTGTTGCATTTATTGAATTATGGAAATATATGAAAAATGTCAATTTCTTCGCTCACAGAAGGAAAATTGAGATAAAATAAAGAGTTAAATGAATGGGAAGAAAAAACACATCGTTTTTTTTACCGTGCAAGACTTGGAGGAGTTTTTTAATAGTTAGCAACGATGTTTTTTAGTGTGTACATATGTATGCAAAATTGATTAAATATGCGACGTGAAGTTGGCCGCAGATATGTTGTTGCATTTATTGAATTATGGAAATATATGAAAAATGTCAATTTCTCCGCTCACAATAGGAAAATTGAGATAAAATAAAGAGTTAAATGAATGGGAAGAAAAAACACATCGTTTTTTTTACCGTGCAAGACTTGGAGGAGTTTTTTAATAGTTAGCAACGATTTTTTTTAGTGTGTACATATGTATGCAAAATTGATTAAATATGCGACGAGAAGTTGGCCGCAGATATGTTGTTGCATTTATTGAATTATGGAAATATATGAAAAATGTCAATTTCTCCGCTCACAGTAGGAAAATTGAGATAAAATAAAGAGTTAAATGAATGGGAAGAAAAAACACATCGTTTTTTTTACCGTGCAAGACTTGGAGGAGTTTTTTAATAGTTAGCAACGATTTTTTTTAGTGTGTACATATGTATGCAAAATTGATTAAATATGCGACGTGAAGTTGGCCGCAGATATGTTGTTGCATTGATTGAATTATGGAAATATATGAAAAATGTCAATTTCTCCGCTCACAGTAGGAAAATTGAGATAAAATAAAGAGTTAAATGAATGGGAAGAAAAAACACATCGTTTTTTTACCGTGCAAGACTTGGAGGAGTTTTTTAATAGTTAGCAACGATTTTTTTTAGTGTGTACATATTTATGCAAAATTGATTAAATATGCGACGTGAAGTTGGCCGCAGATATGTTGTTGCATTTATTGAATTATGGAAATATATGAAAAATGTCAATTTCTCCGCTCACAGTAGGAAAATTGAGATAAAATAAAGAGTTAAATGAATGGGAAGAAAAAACACATCGTTTTTTTTACCGTGCAAGACTTGGAGGAGTTTTTTAATAGTTAGCAACGATTTTTTTTAGTGTGTACATATGTATGCAAAATTGATTAAATATGCGACGTGAAGTTGGCCGCAGATATGTTGTTGCATTTATTGAATTATGGAAATATATGAAAAATGTCAATTTCTCCGCTCACAGAAGGAAAATTGAGATAAAATAAAGAGTTAAATGAATGGGAAGAAAAAACACATCGTTTTTTTTACCGTGCAAGACTTGGTGGAGTTTTTTAATAGTTAGCAACGATGTTTTTTAGTGTGTACATATGTATGCAAAATTGATTAAATATGCGACGTGAAGTTGGCCGCAAATATGTTGTTGCATTTATTGAAATATAGAAATATATGAAAAATGTCAATTTCTCCGCTCACAATAGGAAAATTGAGATTAAATAAAGAGTTAAATGAATGGGAAGAAAAAACACATCGTTTTTTTACCGTGCAAGACTTGGAGGAGTTTTTTTAATAGCTAGCAACGATTTTTTTTAGTGTGTACATATGTATGCAAAATTGATTAAATATGCGACGTGAAGTTGGCCGCAAATATGTTGTTGCATTTATTGAATTATGGAAATATATGAAAAATGTCAATTTCTCCGCTCACAGAAGGAAAATTGAGATGAAATAAAGAGTTAAATGAATGGGAAGAAAAAACACATAGTTTTTTTACCGTGCAAGACTTGGAGGAGTTTTTTAATAGTTAGCAACGATTTTTTTTAGTGTGTACATATGTATGCAAAATTGATAAAATATGCGACGTGAAGTTGGCCGCAAATATGTTGTTGCATTTATTGAATTATGGAAATATATGAAAAATGTCAATTTCTCCGCTCACAGAAGGAAAATTGAGATAAAATACAGAGTTAAATGAATGGGAAGAAAAAACACATCGTTTTTTTACCGTGCAAGACTTGGAGGAGTTTTTTAATAGTTAGCAACGACTTGGAGGAGTTTTTTAATAGTTAGCAACGATTTTTTTTAGTGTGTACATATGTATGCAAAATTGATTAAATATGCGACGTGAAGTTGGCCGCAAATATGTTGTTGCATTTATTGAATTATGGAAATATATGAAAAATGTCAATTTCTCCGCTCACAGAAGGAAAATTGAGATAAAATACAGAGTTAAATGAATGGGAAGAAAAAACACATCGTTTTTTTACCGTGCAAGACTTGGAGGAGTTTTTTTAATAGCTAGCAACGATTTTTTTTAGTGTGTACATATGTATGCAAAATTGATTAAATATGCGACGTGAAGTTGGCCGCAAATATGTTGTTGCATTTATTGAATTATGGAAATATATGAAAAATGTCAATTTCTCCGCTCACAGTAGGAAAATTGAGATAAAATAAAGAGTTAAATGAATGGGAAGAAAAAACACATCGTTTTTTTTACCGTGCAAGACTTGGAGGAGTTTTTTAATAGTTAGCAACGATTTTTTTTTGTGTGTACATATGTATGCAAAATTGATTAAATATGCGACGTGAAGTTGGCCGCAGATATGATGTTGCATTTATTGAATTATGGAAATATATGAAAAATGTCAATTTCTCCGCTCACAGTAGGAAAATTGAGATAAAATAAAGAGTTAAATGAATGGGAAGAAAAAACACATCGTTTTTTTTACCGTGCAAGACTTGGAGGAGTTTTTTAATAGTTAGCAACGATTTTTTTTAGTGTGTACATATGTATGCAAAATTGATTAAATATGCGACGTGAAGTTGGCCGCAGATATGTTGTTGCATTTATTGAATTATGGAAATATATGAAAAATGTCAATTTCTCCGCTCACAGAAGGAAAATTGAGATAAAATACAGAGTTAAATGAATGGGAAAAAAAAACACATCGTTTTTTTACCGTGCAAGACTTGGAGGAGTTTTTTAATAGTTAGCAACGACTTGGAGGAGTTTTTTAATAGTAAGCAACGATTTTTTTTAGTGTGTACATATGTATGCAAAATTGATTAAATATGCGACGTGAAGTTGGCCGCAAATATGTTGTTGCATTTATTGAATTATGAAAATATATGAAAAATGTCAATTTCTCCGCTCACAGAAGGAAAATTGAGATGAAATAAAGAGTTAAATGAATGGGAAGAAAAAACACATCGTTTTTTTACCGTGCAAGACTTGGAGGAGTTTTTTAATAGTTAGCAACGATTTTTTTTAGTGTGTACATATGTATGCAAAATTGATTAAATATGCGACGTGAAGTTGGCCGCAGATATGTTGTTGCATTTATTGAATTATGGAAATATATGAAAAATGTCAATTTCTCCGCTCACAGAAGGAAAATTGAGATTAAATAAAGAGTTAAATGAATGGGAAGAAAAAACACATCGTTTTTTTTACCGTGCAAGACTTGGAGGAGTTTTTTAATAGTTAGCAACGATGTTTTTTAGTGTGTACATATGTATGCAAAATTGATTAAATATGCGACGTGAAGTTGGCCGCAAATATGTTGTTGCATTTATTGAATTATGGAAATATATGAAAAATGTCAATTTCTCCGCTCACAGAAGGAAAATTGAGATTAAATAAAGAGTTAAATGAATGGGAAGAAAAAACACATCGTTTTTTTTACCGTGCAAGACTTGGAGGAGTTTTTTAATAGTTAGCAACGATTTTTTTTAGTGTGTACATATGTATGCAAAATTGATTAAATATGCGACGTGAAGTTGGCCGCAAATATGTTGTTGCATTTATTGAATTATGGAAATATATGAAAAATGTCAATTTCTCCGCTCACAGTAGGAAAATTGAGATAAAATAAGGAGTTAAATGAATGGGAAGAAAAAACACATCGTTTTTTTTACCGTGCAAGACTTGGAGGAGTTTTTTAATAGTTAGCAACGATTTTTTTTAGTGTGTACATATGTATGCAAAATTGATTAAATATGCGACGTGAAGTTGGCCGCAGATATGTTGTTGCATTTATTGAATTATGGAAATATATGAAAAATGTCAATTTCTCCGCTCACAATAGGAAAATTGAGATAAAATAAAGAGTGAAATGAATGGGAAGAAAAAACACATCGTTTTTTTTACCGTGAAAGACTTGGAGGAGTTTTTTAATAGTTAGCAACGATTTTTTTTAGTGTGTACATATGTATGCAAAATTGATTAAATATGCGACGTGAAGTTGGCCGCAAATATGTTGTTGCATTTATTGAATTATGGAAATATATGAAAAATGTCAATTTCTCCGCTCACAGAAGGAAAATTGAGATAAAATACAGAGTTAAATGAATGGGAAGAAAAAACACATCGTTTTTTTACCGCGCAAGACTTGGAGGAGTTTTTTAATAGTTAGCAACGATTTTTTTTAGTGTGTACATATGTATGCAAAATTGATTAAATATGCGACGAGAAGTTGGCCGCAGATATGTTGTTGCATTTATTGAATTATGGAAATATATGAAAAATGTAAATTTCTCCGCTCACAGTAGGAAAATTGAGATAAAATAAAGAGTTAAATGAATGGGAAGAAAAAACACATCGTTTTTTTTACCGTGCAAGACTTGGAGGAGTTTTTTAAAAGTTAGCAACGATTTTATTTAGTGTGTACATATGTATGCAAAATTGATTAAATATGCGACGTGAAGTTGGCCGCAGATATGTTGTTGCATTTATTGAATTATGGAAATATATGAAAAATGTCAATTTCTCCGCTCACAGTAGGAAAATTGAGATAAAATAAGGAGTTCAATGAATGGGAAGAAAAAACACATCGTTTTTTTTACCGTGCAAGACTTGGAGGAGTTTTTTAATAGTTAGCAACGATTTTTTTTAGTGTGTACATATGTATGCAAAATTGATTAAATATGCGACGTGAAGTTGGCCGCAAATATGTTGTTGCATTTATTGAATTATGAAAATGTATGAAAAATGTCAATTTCTCCGCTCACAGAAGGAAAATTGAGATGAAATAAAGAGTTAAATGAATGGGAAGAAAAAACACATCGTTTTTTTTACCGTGCAAGACTTGGAGGAGTTTTTTAATAGTTAGCAACGATTTTTTTAGTGTGTACATATGTATGCAAAATTGATTAAATATGCGACGTGAAGTTGGCCGCAGATATGTTGTTGCATTTATTGAATTATGGAAATATATGAAAAATGTCAATTTCTCCGCTCACAGAAGGAAAATTGAGTTAAATAAAGAGTTAAATGAATGGGAAGAAAAAACACATAGTTTTTTTACCGTGCAAGACTTGTAGGAATTTTTTAATAGTTAGCAACGATTTTTTTTAGTGTGTACATATGTATGCAAAATTGATTAAATATGCGACGTGAAGTTGGCCGCAGATATGTTGTTGCATTTATTGAATTATGGAAATATATGAAAAATGTCAATTTCTCCGCTCACAGTACGAAAATTGAGATAAAATAAAGAGTGAAATGAATGGGAAGAAAAAACACATCGTTTTTTTTACCGTGAAAGACTTGGAGGAGTTTTTTAATAGTTAGCAACGATTTTTTTTAGTGTGTACATATGTATGCAAAATTGATTAAATATGCGACGTGAAGTTGGCCACAGATATGTTGTTGCATTTATTGAATTATGGAGATATATGAAAAATGTCAATTTTTCCGCTCACAATAGGAAAATTGAGATAAAAAAAAGAGTTAAATGAATGGGAAGAAAAAACACATCGTTTTTTTTACCGTGCAAGACTTGGAGGAGTTTTTTAATAGTTAGCAACGATTTTTTTTAGTGTGTACATATGTATGCAAAATTGATTAAATATGCGACGTGAAGTTGGCCGCAAATATGTTGTTGCATTTATTGAATTTTCGAAATATATGAAAAATGTCAATTTCTCCGCTCACAGAAGGAAAATTGAGATAAAATACAGAGTTAAATGAATGGGAAGAAAAAACACATCGTTTTTTTACCGTGCAAGACTTGGAGGAGTTTTTTAATAGTTAGCAACGATTTTTTTTAGTGTGTACATATGTATGCAAAATTGATTAAATATGCGACGAGAAGTTGGCCGCAGATATGTTGTTGCATTTATTGAATTATTGAAATATATGAAAAATGTCAATTTCTCCGCTCAAAGTAGGAAAATTGAGATAAAATAAAGAGTTAAATGAATGGGAAGAAAAAACACATCGTTTTTTTTACCGTGCAAGACTTGGAGGAGTTTTTTAATAGTTAGCAACGATTTTTTTAGTGTGTAAATATTTATGCAAAATTGATTAAATATGCGACGTGAAGTTGGCCGCAGATATGTTGTTGCATTTATTGAATTATGGAAATATATGAAAAATGTCAATTTCTCCGCTCACAGAAGGAAAATTGAGATAAAATAAAGAGTTAAATGAATGGGAAGAAAAAACACATCGTTTTTTTACCGTGCAAGACTTGGAGGAATTTTTTAATAGTTAGCAACGATTTTTTTTAGTGTGTACATATGTATGCAAAATTGATTAAATATGCGACGTGAAGTTGGCCGCAGATATGTTGTTGCATTTATTGAATTATGGAAATTTATGAAAAATGTCAATTTCTCCGCTCACAGAAGGAAAATTGAGATAAAATAAAGAGTTAAATGAATGGGAAGAAAAAACACATCGTTTTTTTTACCATGCAAGACTAAGAGGAGTTTTTTAATAGTTAGCAACGATGTTTTTTAGTGTGTACATATGTATGCAAAATTGATTAAATATGCGACGTGAAGTTGGCCGCAGATATGTTGTTGCATTTATTGAATTATGGAAATATATGAAAAATGTCAATTTCTCCGCTCACAGTAGGAAAATTGAGATAAAATAAAGAGTTATATGAATGGGAAGAAAAAACACATCGTTTTTTTTACCGTGCAAGACTTGGAGGAGTTTTTTAATAGTAAGCAACGATTTTTTTTAGTGTGTACATATGTATGCAAAATTGATTAAATATGCGACGTGAAGTTGGCCGCAAATATGTTGTTGCATTTATTGAATTATGGAAATATATGAAAAATGTCAATTTCTCCGCTCACAGAAGGAAAATTGAGATAAAATAAAGAGTTAAATAAATGGGAAGAAAAAACAAAATTGATTAAATATGCGACGTGAAGTTGGCCGCAAATATGTTGTTGCATTTATTGAATTATGGAAATATATGAAAAATGTCAATTTCTCCGCTCACAGAAGGAAAATTGAGATAAAATACAGAGTTAAATGAATGGGAAGAAAAAACACATCGTTTTTTTACCGCGCAAGACTTGGAGGAGTTTTTTAGTAGTTAGCAACGATTTTTTTTAGTGTGTACATATGTATGCAAAATTGTTTAAATATGCGACGAGAAGTTGGCCGCAGATATGTTGTTGCATTTATTGAATTATGGAAATATATGAAAAATGTAAATTTCTCCGCTCACAGTAGGAAAATTGAGATAAAATAAAGAGTTAAATGAATGGGAAGAAAAAACACATCGTTTTTTTTACCGTGCAAGACTTGGAGGAGTTTTTTAAAAGTTAGCAACGATTTTATTTAGTGTGTACATATGTATGCAAAATTGATTAAATATGCGACGTGAAGTTGGCCGCAGATATGTTGTTGCATTTATTGAATTATGGAAATATATGAAAAATGTCAATTTCTCCGCTCACAGTAGGAAAATTGAGATAAAATAAGGAGTTCAATGAATGGGAAGAAAAAACACATCGTTTTTTTTACCGTGCAAGACTTGGAGGAGTTTTTTAATAGTTAGCAACGATTTTTTTTAGTGTGTACATATGTATGCAAAATTGATTAAATATGCGACGTGAAGTTGGCCGCAAATATGTTGTTGCATTTATTGAATTATGAAAATGTATGAAAAATGTCAATTTCTCCGCTCACAGAAGGAAAATTGAGATGAAATAAAGAGTTAAATGAATGGGAAGAAAAAACACACAGTTTTTTTTACCGTGCAAGACTTGGAGGAGTTTTTTAATAGTTAGCAACGATTTTTTTAGTGTGTACATATGTATGCAAAATTGATTAAATATGCGACGTGAAGTTGGCCGCAGATATGTTGTTGCATTTATTGAATTATGGAAATATATGAAAAATGTCAATTTCTCCGCTCACAGAAGGAAAATTGAGTTAAATAAAGAGTTAAATGAATGGGAAGAAAAAACACATAGTTTTTTTACCGTGCAAGACTTGTAGGAATTTTTTAATAGTTAGCAACGATTTTTTTTAGTGTGTACATATGTATGCAAAATTGATTAAATATGCGACGTGAAGTTGGCCGCAGATATGTTGTTGCATTTATTGAATTATGGAAATATATGAAAAATGTCAATTTCTCCGCTCACAGTACGAAAATTGAGATAAAATAAAGAGTGAAATGAATGGGAAGAAAAAACACATCGTTTTTTTTACCGTGAAAGACTTGGAGGAGTTTTTTAATAGTTAGCAACGATTTTTTTTAGTGTGTACATATGTATGCAAAATTGATTAAATATGCGACGTGAAGTTGGCCACAGATATGTTGTTGCATTTATTGAATTATGGAGATATATGAAAAATGTCAATTTTTCCGCTCACAATAGGAAAATTGAGATAAAAAAAAGAGTTAAATGAATGGGAAGAAAAAACACATCGTTTTTTTTACCGTGCAAGACTTGGAGGAGTTTTTTAATAGTTAGCAACGATTTTTTTTAGTGTGTACATATGTATGCAAAATTGATTAAATATGCGACGTGAAGTTGGCCGCAAATATGTTGTTGCATTTATTGAATTTTCGAAATATATGAAAAATGTCAATTTCTCCGCTCACAGAAGGAAAATTGAGATAAAATACAGAGTTAAATGAATAGGAAGAAAAAACACATCGTTTTTTTACCGTGCAAGACTTGGAGGAGTTTTTTAATAGTTAGCAACGATTTTTTTTAGTGTGTACATATGTATGCAAAATTGATTAAATATGCGACGAGAAGTTGGCCGCAGATATGTTGTTGCATTTATTGAATTATTGAAATATATGAAAAATGTCAATTTCTCCGCTCAAAGTAGGAAAATTGAGATTAAATAAAGAGTTAAATGAATGGGAAGAAAAAACACATCGTTTTTTTTACCGTGCAAGACTTGGAGGAGTTTTTTAATAGTTAGCAACGATTTTTTTAGTGTGTAAATATTTATGCAAAATTGATTAAATATGCGACGTGAAGTTGGCCGCAGATATGTTGTTGCATTTATTGAATTATGGAAATATATGAAAAATGTCAATTTCTCCGCTCACAGAAGGAAAATTGAGATAAAATAAAGAGTTAAATGAATGGGAAGAAAAAACACATCGTTTTTTTACCGTGCAAGACTTGGAGGAATTTTTTAATAGTTAGCAACGATTTTTTTTAGTGTGTACATATGTATGCAAAATTGATTAAATATGCGACGTGAAGTTGGCCGCAGATATGTTGTTGCATTTATTGAATTATGGAAATTTATGAAAAATGTCAATTTCTCCGCTCACAGAAGGAAAATTGAGATAAAATAAAGAGTTAAATGAATGGGAAGAAAAAACACATCGTTTTTTTTACCATGCAAGACTAAGAGGAGTTTTTTAATAGTTAGCAACGATGTTTTTTAGTGTGTAAATATGTATGCAAAATTGATTAAATATGCGACGTGAAGTTGGCCGCAGATATGTTGTTGCATTTATTGAATTATGGAAATATATGAAAAATGTCAATTTCTCCGCTCACAGTAGGAAAATTGAGATAAAATAAAGAGTTAAATGAATGGGAAGAAAAAACACATCGTTTTTTTTACCGTGCAAGACTTGGAGGAGTTTTTTAATAGTAAGCAACGATTTTTTTTAGTGTGTACATATGTATGCAAAATTGATTAAATATGCGACGTGAAGTTGGCCGCAAATATGTTGTTGCATTTATTGAATTATGGAAATATATGAAAAATGTCAATTTCTCCGCTCACAGAAGGAAAATTGAGATAAAATAAAGAGTTAAATGAATGGGAAGAAAAAACACATCGTTTTTTTACCGTGCAAGACTTGGAGGAGTTTTTTAATAGTTAGCAACGATTTTTTTTAGTGTGTACATATGTATGCAAAATTGATTAAATATGCGACGTGAAGTTGGCCGCAGATTTGTTGTTGCATTTATTGAATTATGGAAATATATGAAAAATGTCAATTTCTCCGCTCACAGTAGGAAAATTGAGATAAAATAAGGAGTTAAATGAATGGGAAGAAAAAACACATCGTTTTTTTTACCGTGCAAGACTTGGAGGAGTTTTTTAATAGTTAGCAACGATTTTTTTTAGTGTGTACATATGTATGCAAAATTGATTAAATATGCGACGTGAAGTTGGCCGCAGATATGTTGTTGCATTTATTGAATTATGGAAATATATGAAAAATGTCAATTTCTCCGCTCACAGTAGGAAAATTGAGATTAAATAAAGAGTTAAATGAATGGGAAGAAAAAACACATCGTTTTTTTTTACCGTGCAAGACTTGGAGGAGTTTTTTTATAGTTAGCAACGATTTTTTTTAGTGTGTACATATGTATGCAAAATTGATTAAATATGCGACGTGAAGTTGGCCGCAGATATGTTGTTGCATTTATTGAATTATGGAAATATATGAAAAATGTCAATTTCTCCGCTCACAATAGGAAAATTGAGATAAAATAAAGAGTTAAATGAATGGGAAGAAAAAACACATCGTTTTTTTTACCGTGCAAGACTTGGAGGAGTTTTTTAATAGTTAGCAACGATTTTTTTTAGTGTGTACATATTTATGCAAAATTGATTAAATATGCGACGTGAAGTTGGCCGCAGATATGTTGTTGCATTTATTGAATTATGGAAATATATGAAAAATGTCAATTTCTCCGCTCACAGTAGGAAAATTGAGATAAAATAAAGAGTTAAATGAATGGGAAGAAAAAACACATCGTTTTTTTTACCGTGCAAGACTTGGAGGAGTTTTTTAATAGTAAGCAACGATTTTTTTTAGTGTGTACATATTTATGCAAAATTGATTAAATATGCGACGTGAAGTTGGCCGCAGATATGTTGTTGCATTTATTGAATTATAGAAATATATGAAAAATGTCAATTTCTTCGCTCACAGTAGGAAAATTGAGATAAAATAAAGAGTTAAATGAATGGGAAGAAAAAACACATCGTTTTTTTTTACCGTGCAAGACTTGGAGGAGTTTTTTAATAGTTAGCAACGATTTTTTTTAGTGTGTACATATGTATGCAAAATTGATTAAATATGCAACAACAAGTTGGCCGCAGATATGTTGTTGCATTTATTGAATTATGGAAATATATGAAAAATGTCAATTTCTCCGCTCACAGAAGGAAAATTGAGATAAAATAAAGAGTTAAATGAATGGGAAGAAAAAACACATAGTTTTTTTACCGTGCAAGACTTGGAGGAATTTTTTAATAGTTAGCAACGATTTTTTTTAGTGTGTACATATGTATGCAAAATTGATTAAATATGCGACGTGAAGTTGGCCGCAGATTTGTTGTTGCATTTATTGAATTTTCGAAATATATGAAAAATGTCAATTTCTCCGCTCACAGTAGGAAAATTGAGATAAAATAAAGATTTAAAGGAATGGGAAGAAAAAACACATCGTTTTTTTTACCGTGCAAGACTTGGAGGAGTTTTTTAATAGTTAGCAACGATTTTTTTTAGTGTGTACATATGTATGCAAAATTGATTAAATATGCGACGTGAAGTTGGCCGCAGATATGTTGTTGCATTTATTGAATTATGGAAATATATGAAAAATGTCAATTTCTCCGCTCACAGAAGGAAAATTGAGATGAAATAAAGAGTTTAATGAATGGGAAGAAAAAACACATCGTTTTTTTTACCGTGCAAGACTTGGAGGAGTTTTTTAATAGTTAGCAACGATTTTTTTTAGTGTGTACATATGTATGCAAAATTGATTAAATATGCGACGTGAAGTTGGCCGCAGATATGTTGTTGCATTTATTGAATTATGAAAATATATGAAAAATGTCAATTTCTCCGCTCACAGAAGGAAAATTGAGTTGAAATAAAGAGTTAAATGAATGGGAAGAAAAAACACACAGTTTTTTTTTACCGTGCAAGACTTGGAGGAGTTTTTTAATAGTTAGCAACGATTTTTTTTAGTGTGTACATATTTATGCAAAATTGATTAAATATGCGACGTGAAGCTGGCCGCAGATATGTTGTTGCATTTATTGAATTATGGAAATATATGAAAAATGTCAATTTCTCCGCTCACAGTAGGAAAATTGAGATAAAATAAAGAGTTAAATGAATGGAAGAAAAAACACATCGTTTTTTTTACCGTGCAAGACTTGGAGGAGTTTTTTAATAGTTAGCAACGATTTTTTTTAGTGTGTACATATTTATGCAAAATTGATTAGATATGCGACGTGAAGTTGGCCGCAGATATGTTGTTGCATTTATTGAATTATGGAAATATATGAAAAATGTCAATTTCTCCGCTCACAGAAGGAAAATTGAGATAAAATAAAGAGTTAAATGAATGGGAAGAATAAACACATCGTTTTTTTTACAGTGCAAACTTGGAGGAGTTTTTTAATAGTTAGCAACGATTTTTTTTAGTGTGTACATATGTATGCAAAATTGATTAAATATGCGACGTGAAGTTGGCCGCAGATATGTTGTTGCATTTATTGAATTATGGAAATTTATGAAAAATGTCAATTTCTCCGCTCACAATAGGAAAATTGAGATAAAAAAAAGAGTTAAATGAATGGGAAGAAAAAACACATCGTTTTTTTTACCGTGCAAGACTTGGAGGAGTTTTTTAATAGTTAGCAACGATTTTTTTTAGTGTGTACATATGTATGCAAAATTGATTAAATATGCGACGTGAAGTTGGCCGCAAATATGTTGTTGCATTTATTGAATTTTCGAAATATATGAAAAATGTCAATTTCTCCGCTCACAGAAGGAAAATTGAGATAAAATACAGAGTTAAATGAATGGGAAGAAAAAACACATAGTTTTTTTACCGTGCAAGACTTGGAGGAATTTTTTAATAGTTAGCAACGATTTTTTTTAGTGTGTACATATGTATGAAAAATTGATTAAATATGCGACGTGAAGTTGGCCGCAGATATGTTGTTGCATTTATTGAATTATTGAAATATATGAAAAATGTCAATTTCTCCGCTCACAGAAGGAAAATTGAGATGAAATAAAGAGTTAAATGAATGGGAAGAAAAAACACATCGTTTTTTTACCGTGCAAGACTTGGAGGAGTTTTTTAAATAGTAAGCAACGATTTTTTTAGTGTGTATACATGTATGCAAAATTGATTAAATATGCGACGTGAAGTTGGCCGCAAATGTGTTGTTGCATTTATTGAATTATGGAAATATATGAAAAATGTCAATTTCTCCGCTCACAGTAGGAAAATTGAGATAAAATAAAGAGTTAAATGAATGGGAAGAAAAAACACATCTTTTTTTTACCGTGCAAGACTTGGAGGAATTTTTTAATAGTTAGCAACGATTTTTTTTAGTGTTAACATATGTATGAAAAATTGATTAAATATGCGACGTGAAGTTGGCCGCAGATATGTTGTTGCATTTATTGAATTATGGAAATATATGAAAAATGTCAATTTCTCCGCTCACAGTAGGAAAATTGAGATAAAATAAAGAGTTAAATGAATGGGAAGAAAAAACACATCGTTTTTTTTACCGTGCAAGACTTGGAGGAGTTTTTTAATAGTTAGCAACGATTTTTTTTAGTGTGTACATATGTATGCAAAATTGATTAAATATGCGACGTGAAGTTGGCCGCAAATATGTTGTTGCATTTATTGAATTTTCGATATATATGAAAAATGTCAATTTCTCCGCTCACAGTAGGAAAATTGTGATAAAACAAAGAGTTAAATGAATGGGAAGAAAAAACACATCGTTTTTTTTTACCGTGCAAGACTTGGAGGAGTTTTTTAATAGTAAGCAACGATTTTTTTTAGTGTGTACATATGTATGCAAAATTGATTAAATATGCGACGTGAAGTTGGCCGCAGATATGTTATTGCATTTATTGAATTATGGAAATATATGAAAAATGTCAATTTCTCCGCTCACAGTAGGAAAATTGAGATAAAATAAAGAGTTAAATGAATGGGAAGAAAAAACACATCGTTTTTTTTACCGTGCAAGACTTGGAGGAGTTTTTTAATAGTTAGCAACGATTTTTTTTAGTGTGTACATATGTGTGCAAAATTGATTAAATATGCGACGTGAAGTTGGCCGCAGATATGTTGTTGCATTTATTGAATTATGGAAATATATGAAAAATGTCAATTTCTCCGCTCACAGTAGGAAAATTGAGATAAAACAAAGAGTTAAATGAATGGGAAGAAAAAACACATCGTTTTTTTTACCGTGCAAGACTTGGAGGAGTTTTTTAATAGTAAGCAACGATTTTTTTTTAGTGTGCACATATGTATGAAAAATTGATTAAATATGCGACGTGAAGTTGGCCGCAGATATGTTGTTGCATTTATTGAATTATGGAAATATATGAAAAATGTCAATTTCTCCGCTCACAGTAGGAAAATTGAGATAAAATAAAGAGTTAAATGAATGGGAAGATAAAACACATCGTTTTTTTACCGTGCAAGACTTGGAGGAATTTTTTAATAGTTAGCAACGATTTTTTTTAGTGTGTACATATGTATGCAAAATTGATTAAATATGCGACGTGAAGTTGGCCGCAGATATGTTGTTGCATTTATTGAATTATGTAAATATATGAAAAATGTCAATTTCTCCGCTCACAGTAGGAAAATTGAGATAAAACAAAGAGTTAAATGAATGGGAAGAAAAAACACATCGTTTTTTTTACCGTGCAAGACTTGGAGGAGTTTTTTAATAGTAAGCAACGATTTTTTTTTAGTGTGCACATATGTATGAAAAATTGATTAAATATGCGACGTGAAGTTGGCCGCAGATATGTTGTTGCATTTATTGAATTATGGAAATATATGAAAAATGTCAATTTCTCCGCTCACAGTAGGAAAATTGAGATAAAATAAAGAGTTAAATGAATGGGAAGAAAAAACACATCGTTTTTTTACCGTGCAAGACTTGGAGGAATTTTTTAATAGTTAGCAACGATTTTTTTTAGTGTGTACATATGTATGCAAAATTGATTAAATATGCGACGTGAAGTTGGCCGCAGATATGTTGTTGCATTTATTGAATTATGGAAATATATGAAAAATGTCAATTTCTCCGCTCACGGTAGGAAAATTGAGATAAAATAAGGAGGTAAATGAATGGGAAGAAAAAACACATCGTTTTTTTTACCGTGCAAGACTTGGAGGAGTTTTTTAATAGTAAGCAACGATTTTTTTTAGTGTGTACATATGTATGCAAAATTGATTAAATATGCGACGTGAAGTTGGCCGCAGATATGTTGTTGCATTTATTGAATTATGTAAATATATGAAAAATGTCAATTTCTCCGCTCACAGTAGGAAAATTGAGATAAAACAAAGAGTTAAATGAATGGGAAGAAAAAACACATCGTTTTTTTTACCGTGCAAGACTTGGAGGAGTTTTTTAATAGTTAGCAACGATTTTTTTTAGTGTGTACATATGTATGCAAAATTGATTAAATATGCGACGTGAAGTTGGCCGCAGATATGTTGTTGCATTTATTGAATTATGGAAATATATGAAAAATGTCAATTTCTCCGCTCACAGAAGGAAAATTGAGATGAAATAAAGAGTTAAATGAATGGGAAGAAAAGACACATCGTTTTTTTTACCGTGCAAGACTTGGAGGAGTTTTTTAATAGTTAGCAACGATGTTTTTTAGTGTGTACATATGTATGCAAAATTGTTTAAATATGCGACGTGAAGTTGGCCGCAGATATGTTGTTGCATTTATTGAATTATGGAAATATATGGAAAATGTCAATTTCTCCGCTCACAGTAGGAAAATTGAGATAAAATAAAGAGTTAAATGAATGGGAAGAAGAAACACATCGTTTTTTTTACCGTGCAAGACTTGGAGGAGTTTTTTAATAGTAAGCAACGATTTTTTTTAGTGTGTACATATGTATGCAAAATTGATTAAATATGCGACGTGAAGTTGGCCGCAGATATGTTGTTGCATTTATTGAATTATGGAAATATATGAAAAATGTCAATTTCTCCGCTCACAGAAGGAAAATTGAGATAAAATAAAGAGTTAAATGAATGGGAAGAAAAGACACATCGTTTTTTTTACCATGCAAGACTTGGAGGAGTTTTTTAATAGTTAGCAACGATTTTTTTTAGTGTGTACATATGTATGCAAAATTGTTTAAATATGCGACGTGAAGTTGGCCGCAGATATGTTGTTGCATTTATTGAATTTTCGAAATATATGAAAAATGTCAATTTCTCCGCTCACAGTAGGAAAATTGAGATAAAATAAAGAGTTAAATGAATGGGAAGAAAAAACACATCGTTTTTTCTACCGTGCAAGACTTGGAGGAGTTTTTTAATAGTTAGCAACGATTTTTTTTAGTGTGTACATATGTATGCAAAATTGATTAAATATGCGACGTGAAGTTGGCCGCAGAAATGTTGTTGCATTTATTGAATTATTGAAATATATGAAAAATGTCAATTTCTCCGCTCACAGAAGGAAAATTGAGATAAAATAAAGAGTTAAATGAATGGGAAGAAAAAACACATCGTTTTTTTTACCGTGCAAGACTTGGAGGAATTTTTTAATAGTAAGCAACGATTTTTTTTAGTGTGTACATATGTATGAAAAATTGATTAAATATGCGACGTGAAGTTGGCCGTAGATATGTTGTTGCATTTATTGAATTATGGAAATATATGAAAAATGTCAATTTCTCCGCTCACAGTTGGAAAATTGAGATAAGATAAAGAGTTAAATGAATGGGAAGAAAAAACACATCGCTTTTTTTACTGTGCAAGACTTGGAGGAGTTTTTTAATAGTTAGCAACAATTTTTTTTAGTGTGTACATATGTATGCAAAATTGATTAAATATGCGACGTGAAGTTGGTTGCAGATATGTTGTTGCATTTATTGAATTATGGAAATATATGAAAAATGTCAATTTCTCCGCTCACAGTAGGAAAATTGAGATAAAATACAGAGTTAAATGAATGGGAAGAAAAAACACATCGTTTTTTTTACCGTGCAAGACTTGGAGGAGTTTTTTAATAGTTAGCAACGATTTTTTTAGTGTGTACATATGTATGCAAAATTGATTAAATATGCGACGTGAAGTTGGTTGCAGATATGTTGTTGCATTTATTGAATTATGGAAATATATGGAAAATGTCAATTTCTCCGCTCACAGTAGGAAAATTGAGATAAAATAAAGAGTTAAATGAATGGGAAGAAAAAACACATCGTTTTTTTTACCGTGCAAGACTTGGAGGAGTTTTTTAATAGTTAGCAACGATTTTTTTTAGTGTGTACATATGTATGCAAAATTGATTAAATATGCGACGTGAAGTTGGCCGCAGATATGTTGTTGCATTTATTGAATTATGAAAATATATGAAAAATGTCAATTTCTCCGCTCACAGAAGGAAAATTGAGTTGAAATAAAGAGTTAAATGAATGGGAAGAAAAAACACACAGTTTTTTTTTACCGTGCAAGACTTGGAGGAGTTTTTTAATAGTTAGCAACGATTTTTTTTAGTGTGTACATATGTATGCAAAATTGATTAAATATGCGACGTGAAGTTGGCCGCAGATATGTTGTTGCATTTATTGAATTATTGAAATATATGAAAAATGTCAATTTCTCCGCTCACAGTAGGAAAATTGAGATAAAATAAAGAGTTAAATGAATGGGAAGAAAAAACACATCGTTTTTTTACCGTGCATGACTTGGAGGAGTTTTTTAATAGTTAGCAACGATTTTTTTTAGTGTGTACATATTTATGCAAAATTGATTAAATATGCGACGTGAAGTTGGCCGCAGATATGTTGTTGCATTTATTGAATTATGGAAATATATGAAAAATGTCAATTTCTCCGCTCACAGTAGGAAAATTGAGATAAAATACAGAGTTAAATGAATGGGAAGAAAAAACACATCGTTTTTTTACCGTGCAAGACTTGGAGGAGTTTTTTAATAGTTAGCAACGATTTATTTTAGTGTGTACATATGTATGCAAAATTGATTAAATATGCGACGTGAAGTTGGCCGCAGATATGTTGTTGCATTTATTGAATTATGGAAATATATGAAAAATGTCAATTTCTCCGCTCACAGTTGGAAAATTGAGATAAAATAAAGAGTTAAATGAATGGGAAGAAAAAACACATCGTTTTTTTTACCGTGCAAGACTTGGAGGAGTTTTTTAATAGTTAGCAACGATTTATTTTAGTGTGTACATATGTATGCAAAATTGATTAAATATGCGACGTGAAGTTGGTTGCAGATATGTTGTTGCATTTATTGAATTATGGAAATATATGAAAAATGTCAATTTCTCCGCTCACAGATAAAATAAAGAGTTAAATGAATGGGAAGAAAAAACACATCGTTTTTTTTACCGTGCAAGACTTGGAGGAGTTTTTTAATAGTTAGCAACGATTTTTTTTAGTGTGTACATATGTATGCAAAATTGATTAAATATGCGACGTGAAGTTGGCCGCAGATATGTTGTTGCATTTATTGAATTATTGAAATATATGAAAAATGTCAATTTCTCCGCTCACAGAAGGAAAATTGAGATAAAATAAAGAGTTAAATGAATGGGAAGAAAAAACACATCGTTTTTTTTACCGTGCAAGACTTGGAGGAATTTTTTAATAGTTAGCAACGATTTTTTTTAGTGTGTACATATGTATGAAAAATTGCTTAAATATGCGACGTGAAGTTGGCCGCAGATATGTTGTTGCATTTATTGAATTATGGAAATATATGAAAACTGTCAATTTCTCCGCTCACAGTTGGAAAATTGAGATAAAATAAAGAGTTAAATGAATGGGAAGAAAAAACACATCGTTTTTTTTACCGTGCAAGACTTGGAGGAGTTTTTTAATAGTTAGCAACGATTTATTTTAGTGTGTACATATGTATGCAAAATTGATTAAATATGCGACGTGAAGTTGGTTGCAGATATGTTGTTGCATTTATTGAATTATGGAAATATATGAAAAATGTCAATTTCTCCGCTCACAGTAGGAAAATTGAGATAAAATACAGAGTTAAATGAATGGGAAGAAAAAACACATCGTTTTTTTACCGTGCAAGACTTGGAGGAGTTTTTTAATAGTTAGCAACGATTTTTTTTAGTGTGTACATATGTATGCAAAATTGATTAAATATGCGACGTGATGTTGGCCGCAGATATGTTGTTGGATTTATTGAATTATGGAAATTTATGAAAAATGTCAATTTCTCCGCTCACAGAAGGAAAATTGAGATAAAATAAGGAGTTAAATGAATGGGAAGAAAAAACACATCGTTTTTTTTACCGTGCAAGACTAAGAGGAGTTTTTTAATAGTTAGAAACGATTTTTTTTAGTGTGTACATATGTATGCAAAATTGATTAAATATGCGAAGTGAAGTTGGCCGCAGATATGTTGTTGCATTTATTGAATTATGGAAATATATGAAAAATGTCAATTTCTCCGCTCACAGTAGGAAAATTGAGATGAAATAAAGAGTTAAATGAATGGGAAGAAAAAACACATCGTTTTTTTTACCGTGCAAGACTTGGAGGAGTTTTTTAATAGTTAGCAACGATTTTTTTTAGTGTGTACATATTTATGCAAAATTGATTAAATATGCGACGTGAAGTTGGCCGCAGATATGTTGTTGCATTTATTGAATTATGGAAATATATGAAAAATGTCAATTTCTCCGCTCACAGAAGGAAAATTGAGATAAAATAAAGAGTTAAATGAATGGGAAAAGAAAACACATCGTTTTTTTTTACCGTGCAAGACTTGGAGGAGTTTTTTAATAGTTAGCAACGATTTATTTTAGTGTGTACATATGTATGCAAAATTGATTAAATATGCGACGTGAAGTTGGTTGCAGATATGTTGTTGCATTTATTGAATTATGGAAATATATGAAAAATGTCAATTTCTCCGCTCACAGTAGGAAAATTGAGATGAAATAAAGAGTTAAATGAATGAGAAGAAAAAACACATCGTTTTTTTTACCGTGCAAGACTTGGAGGAGTTTTTTAATAGTTAGCAACGATTTTTTTTAGTGTGTACATATGTATGCAAAATTGATTAAATATGCGACGTGAAGTTGGCCGCAGAAATGTTGTTGCATTTATTGAATTATGTAAATATATGAAAAATGTCAATTTCTCCGCTCACAGAAGGAAAATTGAGATAAAATAAAGAGTTAAATGAATGGGAAGAAAAAACACATCGTTTTTTTTACCGTGCAAGACTTGGAGGAGTTTTTTAAATAGTAAGCAACGATTTTTTTAGTGTGTACATATGTATGCAAAATTGATTAAATATGCGACGTGAAGTTGGCCGCAAATGTGTTGTTGCATTTATTGAATTATGGAAATATATGAAAAATGTCAATTTCTCCGCTCACAGTAGGAAAATTGAGATAAAATACAGAGTTAAATGAATGGGAAGAAAAAACACATCGTTTTTTTACCGTGCAAGACTTGGAGGAGTTTTTTAATAGTTAGCAACAATTTTTTTTAGTGTGTACATATGTATGCAAAATTGATTAAATATGCGACGTGAAGTTGGTTGCAGATATGTTGTTGCATTTATTGAATTATGGAAATTTATGAAAAATGTCAATTTCTCCGCTCACAGAAGGAAAATTGAGATAAAATAAGGAGTTAAATGAATGGGAAGAAAAAACACATCGTTTTTTTTACCGTGCAAGACTTGGAGGAGTTTTTTAATAGTTAGCAACGATTTTTTTAGTGTGTACATATGTATGCAAAATTGATTAAATATGCGACGTGAAGTTGGCCGCAGATATGTTGTTGCATTTATTGAATTATGGAAATATATGGAAAATGTCAATTTCTCCGCTCACAGTAGGAAAATTGAGATAAAATAAAGAGTTAAATGAATGGGAAGAAAAAACACATCGTTTTTTTTACCGTGCAAGACTTGGAGGAGTTTTTTAATAGTTAGCAACGATTTTTTTTAGTGTGTACATATGTATGCAAAATTGATTAAATATGCGACGTGAAGTTGGCCGCAGATATGTTGTTGCATTTATTGAATTATTGAAATATATGAAAAATGTCAATTTCTCCGCTCACAGAAGGAAAATTGAGATAAAATAAAGAGTTAAATGAATGGGAAGAAAAAACACATCGTTTTTTTTACCGTGCAAGACTTGGAGGAATTTTTTAATAGTTAGCAACGATTTTTTTTAGTGTGTACATATGTATGAAAAATTGCTTAAATATGCGACGTGAAGTTGGCCGCAGATATGTTGTTGCATTTATTGAATTATGGAAATATATGAAAACTGTCAATTTCTCCGCTCACAGTTGGAAAATTGAGATAAAATAAAGAGTTAAATGAATGGGAAGAAAAAACACATCGTTTTTTTTACCGTGCAAGACTTGGAGGAGTTTTTTAATAGTTAGCAACGATTTATTTTAGTGTGTACATATGTATGCAAAATTGATTAAATATGCGACGTGAAGTTGGTTGCAGATATGTTGTTGCATTTATTGAATTATGGAAATATATGAAAAATGTCAATTTCTCCGCTCACAGTAGGAAAATTGAGATAAAATACAGAGTTAAATGAATGGGAAGAAAAAACACATCGTTTTTTTTACCGTGCAAGACTTGGAGGAGTTTTTTAAATAGTTAGCAACGATTTTTTTTAGTGTGTACATATGTATGCAAAATTGATTAAATATGCGACGTGATGTTGGCCGCAGATATGTTGTTGGATTTATTGAATTATGGAAATTTATGAAAAATGTCAATTTCTCCGCTCACAGAAGGAAAATTGAGATAAAATAAGGAGTTAAATGAATGGGAAGAAAAAACACATCGTTTTTTTTACCGTGCAAGACTAAGAGGAGTTTTTTAATAGTTAGCAACGATTTATTTTAGTGTGTACATATGTATGCAAAATTGATTAAATATGCGACGTGAAGTTGGTTGCAGATATGTTGTTGCATTTATTGAATTATGGAAATATATGAAAAATGTCAATTTCTCCGCTCACAGTAGGAAAATTGAGATGAAATAAAGAGTTAAATGAATGAGAAGAAAAAACACATCGTTTTTTTTACCGTGCAAGACTTGGAGGAGTTTTTTAAATAGTAAGCAACGATACATATGTATGCAAAATTGATTAAATATGCGACGTGAAGTTGGTTGCAGATATGTTGTTGCATTTATTGAATTATGGAAATATATGAAAAATGTCAATTTCTCCGCTCACAGTAGGAAAATTGAGATGAAATAAAGAGTTAAATGAATGAGAAGAAAAAACACATCGTTTTTTTTACCGTGCAAGACTTGGAGGAGTTTTTTAATAGTTAGCAACGATTTTTTTTAGTGTGTACATATGTATGCAAAATTGATTAAATATGCGACGTGAAGTTGGCCGCAGAAATGTTGTTGCATTTATTGAATTATGTAAATATATGAAAAATGTCAATTTCTCCGCTCACAGAAGGAAAATTGAGATAAAATAAAGAGTTAAATGAATGGGAAGAAAAAACACATCGTTTTTTTTACCGTGCAAGACTTGGAGGAGTTTTTTAAATAGTAAGCAACGATTTTTTTAGTGTGTACATATGTATGCAAAATTGATTCAATATGCGACGTGAAGTTGGCCGCAAATGTGTTGTTGCATTTATTGAATTATGGAAATATATGAAAAATGTCAATTTCTCCGCTCACAGTAGTAAAATTGAGATAAAATAAAGAGTTAAAATGAATGGGAAGAAAAAACACATCGTTTTTTCTACCGTGCAAGACTTGGAGGAGTTTTTTAATACATATGTATGCAAAATTGATTAAATATGCGACGTGAAGTTGGCCGCAGATATGTTGTTGCATTTATTGAATTTTCGAAATATATGAAAAATGTCAATTTCTCCGCTCACAGTAGGAAAATTGAGATAAAATAAAGAGTTAAATGAATGGGAAAAAAAAACACATCGTTTTTTTTACCGTGCAAGACTAAGATGAGTTTTTTAATAGTTAGAAACGATTTTTTTTAGTGTGTACATATGTATGCAAAATTGATTAAATCTGCGACGTGATGTTGGCCGCAGATATGTTGTTGCATTTATTGAATTATGGAAATATATGAAAAATGTCAATTTCTCCGCTCACAGAAGGAAAATTGAGATAAAATAAAGAGTTAAATGAATGGGAAGAAAAAACACATCGTTTTTTTTTACCGTGCAAGACTTGGAGGAGTTTTTTAATAGTTAGCAACGATTTTTTTTAGTGTGTACATATTTATGCAAAATTGATTAAATATGCGACGTGAAGTTGGCCGCAGATATGTTGTTGCATTTATTGAATTATGGAAATATATGAAAAATGTCAATTTCTCCGCTCACAGTAGGAAAATTGAGATAAAATACAGAGTTAAATGAATGGGAAGAAAAAACACATCGATTTTTTTACCGTGCAAGACTTGGAGGAGTTTTTTAAATAGTAAGCAACGATTTTTTTTAGTGTGTATATATGTATGCAAAATTGATTAAATATGCGACGTGAAGTTGGCCGCAAATGTGTTTTTGCATTTATTGAATTATGGAAATATATGAAAAATGTCAATTTCTCCGCTCACAGTAGGAAAATTGAGATAAAATAAAGAGTTAAATGAATGAGAAGAAAAAACACATCGTTTTTTTCACCGTGCAGGACTTGGAGGAGTTTTTTAAATAGTCAGCAACGATTTTTTTAGTGTGTACATATGTATGCAAAATTGATTAAATATGCGACGTGAAGTTGGCCGCAAATGTGTTGTTGCATTTATTGAATTGTTGAAATATATGAAAAATGTCAATTTCTCCGCTCACAGTAGGAAAATTGAGATAAAATGAAGATTTAAATGAATGGGAAGAAATAACACATCGTTTTTTTTATGTATGCAAATGATTTTTTGCATTTATTGAATTATGGAAATATATGAAAAATGTCAATTTCTCCGCTCACAGTAGGAAAATTGAGATAAAATAAAGAGTTAAATGAATGGGAAGAAAAAACACATCGTTTTTTTTACCGTGCAAGACTTGGAGGAGTTTTTTAATAGTTAGCAACGATTTTTTTTAGTGTGTACATATGTATGCAAAATTGATTAAATATGCGACGTGAAGTTGGCCGCAGATATGTTGTTGCATTTATTGAATTATGGAAATATATGAAAAATGTCAATTTCTCCGCTCACAGTAGGAAAATTGAGATAAAATAAAGAGTTAAAATGAATGGGAAGAAAAAACACATCGTTTTTTCTACCGTGCAAGACTTGGAGGAGTTTTTTAATACATATGTATGCAAAATTGATTAAATATGCGACGTGAAGTTGGCCGCAGATATGTTGTTGCATTTATTGAATTATGGAAATATATGAAAAATGTCAATTTCTCCGCTCACAGTAGTAAAATTGAGATAAAATAAAGAGTTAAATGAATGAGAAGAAAAAACACATCGTTTTTTTTACCGTGCAAGACTTGGAGGAGTTTTTTAAATAGTAAGCAACGATTTTTTTAGTGTGTACATATGTATGCAAAATTGATTAAATATGCGACGTGAAGTTGGCCGCAAATGTGTTGTTGCATTTATTGAATTATGGAAATATATGAAAAATGTCAATTTCTCCGCTCACAGTAGTAAAATTGAGATAAAATAAAGAGTTAATTGAATGGGAAGAAAAAACACATCGTTTTTTTACCGTGCAAGACTTGGAGAAGTTTTTTAATAGTTGGCAACGATTTTTTTTAGTGTGTACATATTTATGCAAAATTGATTAAATATGCAACGTGAAGCTGGCCGCATATATGTTGTTGCATTTATTGAATTATGGAAATATATGAAAAATGTCAATTTCTCCGCTCACAGAAGGAAAATTGAGATAAAATAAAGAGTTAAATGAATGGGAAGAAAAAACACATCGTTTTTTTACCGTGCAAGACTTGGAGGAGTTTTTTAATAGTTAGCAACGATTTTTTTTAGTGTGTACATATGTATGCAAAATTGATTAAATATGCAACGTGAAGTTGGCCGCAGATATGTTGTTGCATTTATTGAATTATGGAAATATATGAAAAATGTCAATTTCTCCGCTCACAGTAGGTAAATTGAGATAAAATAAAGAGTTAAATGAATGGTGTTGCATGTGGGCCTTTGCCTATCGATAGCGGAGCAAAAATATTGGGCTTAGGTGGCAACGCCGCTTGTTAAGAGTAGCCGTTTTGAATTTTGGCTGTCTCTTTTGTGCTTCTCCTTTGTCAATATTGGATTCAAAGTACGCTCGCTTATCCGAAAGGGCATAAGCGAGAGTATGATAAAGTGGGATGATTCAAGCTTAGCGGAAAGGCAACGACATTGTCTTCATTTTGGAGGTCAGTTGTAGAAAACGCGTGCAGCGTCGAAGTCACAAGTGAAGGTGCGCAGCAAATCTTAAGTGTAGTGCTTTGTTTTAAAAGGTACGTTAGTGTTTGCATAGTGTAAAATTGCTTTAATGTGGAGTATAATTACAGCATCACCCGTATGTGTCGCAAGGCCCTCCCAAAGCTCAGCTTTTTATCGTGCGCAGGCGTGCCTCGCAAACATAACCTCGCAGTGCTGTAGCAGCCCCTCGGCGAGTGAAGGTTGCCTAAGTGTGCCTAGTGAGGGTGCTCCACTGGGTTACCGTGGAGTGGAACAACACCAGCAGCCCCAGATTAGGAGGCAATCCGCTAATTGGTGATCGTGCGGAGTACGCCCAGCGTTGTTCACGCAGCAGCCTTAGCGAGTTTGCGGAGTTTTTGTGTTGTTGCCGACTGCCAGAGCCTGGCATAATCTTCGTGTCTGCCTTGACGCATCGTGCCCACACTGAAGGCTGAAATTAAGCGTTGACGGGGATAATTGTGGTTGACAACGCCACCATCCAACACCGTCGCGCAGACGCACTGCCGTCTACACATGTATCTGTGTTTTAAATTTAATCCCTTTGTTCATTGTACATTGCAACTAAAAGCATCATCATATTGTTCAAGTTTTAGTTTGTTATTGTTTACAAAAATCAGCTGATCGGTTCAATCGCTTTTGTTTGGCCGCCTCAGCCACGGCAGCACAGTAACCGCTGCCGCTGTTAAGATAACAGCCGGCTGTTTTGTTTATAGTGAGCCGCTGTTAAGCAAGCTCAATTAAAATGTATAATTAATTGTATTTGTTTGTTTATATTTAAAATTAAGATTTAGAAACGATCTTCGCCTTAAAAGTAACTATGAAATAATATGCCGATACTTAGGTGCCATGGATGTTATTTATAGTAGTGTCATTATACTTAATATGCCTTTGCTTATTTAACAGAACATCACGCTACGTCATCCTGGGCCCAAGATCAACGTATATAATTTAATGATGTGTGAGTACAATATATATGGAAAAAGTAAGTGTTATTGACATGACTTAATAATATCCGCCCCCTTATTTATCGGCTTAGATTACTTATTTGGCCCTTCTGGCCTAATTTTAAATTAAATTCAAACGTTAACGATTTTTTTTGAATATGGCACATTAGTGTGACCATCTTTTTAATCCTGTTTATTTATTTATTAATTTATTTATATGTATATTATTTAATGCCCTAATCTACCGCATTATTATTTACGTGCGCGTTATGTTTGGTTAAAAACCCAAACCCCCTTTGTTAGTTATATATTTAACATGCCCAAGAAAGGCCAATGTTAACCTTCAATAAGGGCATTCCCTAAATTAATTAATTATGTTAGGCTATTATTATTATTGAATTAAATGCACTTTTATAACGTTTAATAAGACTGGTTAAGTGTAATTTGTGGAGGAGAGGGGAAATTTAATGTTGTTTGGATAGGTGCCAGTTAAAATCTGGCATTATAGGGTGTTGTTCTAAAATTATGATTTAACAACACAGGCAGGGCGGGTACGCTGTGGCGATAACAGCTGAGCCACCGCTTAAATGCCGAAGTTTTTGATATCGTTTCTGTTGTTGTCTTTTGGTTTGTTTTGTATTTTTTTGTAGTTTAGTGATGATTTCGTGTTTTTCGTGATTGTACGTGACGGCGGGCATGGGTAGACCCACCCCTAAAGAGAGAACTGTCTGGCCGGCGCTGCCCCTTAGTAACCCGTTCGTAACAATACGGCGCCCAAATAGAAAATGTTGCACGGTGTTCCCTTTTGGGCAACATCGATGCAATCTTTTCGTTTAAATAAAATAAAAATATGAGATGACGAAATCTCGCGAAAGTGGTCTGTCTTTTTGGTCATTCCGAATCCGCGACTTGTTAGGAGCGAAGACTCACTTCAATCGCGCGGACCAGGGATGACCGAAAGGACATTCGCACAAGGATAGGAACATATAGGGACAGAATAGGACTTGGAGGCTGGAGCGTTTTAAGTGAAGGCGCGTACATTGCTCCAAGGTTGTTTTTGTCGGGACCGTTCAAGTCGCAATTGGTGCCGGTGTGTCATCGCTGCTTATTGAGAGCAGGCGATTCGCCACTGGTTCGTATCCTGGTGGATTTTTGTGATGGGAACGATTCTGTGATAAAATACTGTGATATAGTCTAGGTCAGATAGTTTTTCTTTAGGCGACGATGTTATTTAAATTATTTTGTTTGTGCGTAATCACATAATCGTCCGTTTTCTGCTAGTCTGTGGTCGTCAACGATCTGGCTTGGGGTCTGGTGTCCCGTAGGATCTTAAAGTCGCTACGCGTTGCATCCGGAGTCCAGTTCAGAGGGAAGATAACTAGATTTTCTTGAAAACGCAACGGATTAATTAATTCGGGTGGGGCAAGGATCTTGACTATCGGCCATCCACCAGTTGGATGACCCGTATAGTCGACTATCATGCCCGAATCCGGTAATGAAGTGGTAATAGCGTTGTGTGGATAATGGCACTCCAGCATATACTGTATAATTCCCTCTCCTCCTTTTTGTTTATGATTTATTTTTGAGAGACAATTTGTGTTCAGCGTTATTGAGAGAAAATTTTGTTTTTTTTTGGTTTTGTTCGGTTGTTTTGATTGGGTAGATTATTAGTATTTATTAATTCGGATTAGTAATTTATTAAAAATTTATAACGGCCCTAAAATGTCGACAGCTGGTCAGCAAGGTGATCACCACCATCATACTCGCTCGAAAGGCACCGCCTGACGAGCTGATGTGGAGCGACAACGAAGGTGCCAGTAATGGGCATCTGCCGTCGTTGAACATGCGGCGATGGCGCAGGCTCAGGCTACTTATAGGCAGTCTTTGTCTCCGAATATCAGCGAAGTGCTGCGAGAGGAAATTAGAATCGGGATGCAAAACATGATGCAGCTTTTGGGTGAAGCACTTCGTCCACTCGCGGGTCTGCAAAATCTGCCCGGCATGTTAGTTCCTGACCCACTTCAGACCGCTAGACCTTTATATAAGGAACCCCCTCCGGTGGCTCCGAAACCCCTTGGGGCGGTACCCAAATAACGCAATAGCGAACAGGGTCGTGAGATAACTCCGCCGCTAAAGCCGAGGCGTTCGAATTTCGAGTACGAAAGGGGTAGACCGGATTTAGAAGATCTACAGGCTCGCGAATGGCGCAATCCTTTTGCGAATCAACGAGAGAGAGAGGATAATAGAGGCAGGGAAAATGGGCGTTACGAACCCATCTACTCTAATTATTCTGAGAGGACCAACCGTTCATGGGGAGTTTCTTTTGACGGCAATAGTCATCAAGCCTCCGTGGAGGATTTTGTGTTTCGGATTGAGTTCCTGCAGCACCATTTTCGTTGCCCCTGGGGAGAGATATTGCGTGCTTTCCACACCTTACTCTCGGGTAAAGCTAGAGATTGGTATTGGCTCCATGTACGCCAATTAAGAGTCGACAGCTGGCCATCCTTGAGGAGTGCTTTGCTAGATAGATTCCGAGGTCCTTGGACCGAGCACGATAAGCTGCACGAGTTGTTAAAACGAGAGCAACAGTCAGGAGAAATGGTGGAAGATTATATCCATGCGATGCGACAACTAGCATCTCGGTTGCAGAAGCCTTTAACGGATCGTCACTTGGTGAAGATCATCAAAAAGGGTCTGCGCGAGAACTTAGCCCGCTATTTGTACGCTATGGATCTATTCACAGTAGACTAGCTGCGAGACGAAGCGTGCGAAGTAGAAGCTACTTTTGGAAGGCGATATAGCCGACCAACATACGGTGACTCACAACGTTTTGTGGGGAAGAAAGCGGTGGTCGAAGAGATAGGAGAAGAGCACGAAGAAGTAGTAGAAGCGGCGAGGTTTGTACCAAGGCGTTTAGGGCGATCCGGTTGTTGGAACTGCCAGGAGGCGGGCCACGACTTCCGTGAGTGTCCCTCGACAGAACGGAAGCTTTTCTGTTATAAGTGTGGTTGTCCAGGAACCGTATCGACAAAGTGTCCTGAATGTTTGGGAAACGGTCCCGTGAACGTGAAAATAACGGGGGACTCACGTTCGAGAGCACCACCCCTGTAGGAGAAGGGTTAGAGTCAGAGCAGGAGAAAGTTAGTAGGATTAAGGATGCCTGTCAGGTTAAGGTTACTCTTCGTCATCTTCCCCATGAGGAAAAGATGAGGAAATATTTAGAAATAAGAAATAGGATATTTAACACTAGGCAATTAGATGGGATGAGAATGGTGACTCGCCGAGTGAGAAAAGCACGAGATCGCTTTCGGAAACGTCGCGAAGTGAAAAGGCAGGTCGTAGAAGCGATCGCACGAGGTGAACAGTCCGACTCGCGCGTCTTTGCCGAAGTGGTGGTGGGCAATCAAGCCATACGAGGTCTCTTGGACACAGGCGCTAGTGTCAGTTTGCTAGGGAAAGGGAGTCGAGAATTCATTGAGGAACTTGGGGTACCGATGCAGCGTTACATGTCAATAGTTCGTACTGCTGGCGGAGAGGATCGGTCGATTATTGGCCGAGTTGAGTTACCAGTGAAGTACGAGAATCAGTGGCAGAACATAACGTTTTTCATATGCCCTTATCTGGAGCAACGAGCATATTTCGGGGTTGATTTCTGGAGAGTTTTCAAACTTGCACCCTCAATTTTAGGTCCCGCAAAGCCTGAACCCTCTATCGACAAGGTGGAAGAGTTGCTAGCCGGTACGATGAGGCACTATTGGGATGAGGAAGAGGAAGTGGTAGAAAGTGAGCCAGATTCTTGGGAGTTGTCTAGAGAGGAAAGAGTGGAGTTCGAAAACGTAAAGGGAGAGTTTTTAACTTTCGAACAAGCAGGGTTGGGGAATACCGAGATGGAACGACACACTATTGATTTAGTTGAGGGTTCCCAACCTTTCAAAGAAAGACCCTATCCGCTGTCTCCGGCCATGCAAAAAGTAGTGGACGACGAAGTGGACAAAATGTTGAGTCTTAATATCATCGGGGAAAGTAACAGTCCGTGGAGTAACCGAACCACCGTAGTTCGACGGCCGGGCAAAGATCGTTTCTGCCTCGATGCACGTAAACTCAACAATTTGACGATAAAAGACGCTTATCCACTATCCTGCATAGAAGGCATCCTCTCCAGAATTGATAGGACACATTACACCTCCAGCGTCGATTTAAAATTCGCTTACTGGCAAGTAGAGTTGGACGAAAAAAGTAAGCCTTACACAGCCTTTACGGTTCCTGGCAGGCCCCTCTACCAGTTCCGAGTCATGCCATTCGGCCTATGTAATGCAGCACAGAGACTGGTTCGTCTTATGGACAAAGTTGTACCCACAGAGTTGCGTTCTAACGTCTTCGTTTATCTAGACGATCTGTTGATCATAGCTTCCGATTTTCAGACCCATCTCAAGTATTTACGTAGAGTAGGCCAGTGCTTGAGAGAAGCGAATCTCTCCATCGGATTGCAAAAATCAAAGTTCTGTTTCAAAGCCCTGAAATACTTAGGTTTTATCATCGGCGGTGGCATGCTACGCATGGACCCCGAACGCGTCATAGCAATCCAACGAATTCCAGCGCCTCGTTCACGCAAGGAAGTTAGAGCTTTTCTGGGAACGGCAGGATGGTATCGACGCTATATTAGAGATTTCGCTACGTTGGCGGTACCGCTGACTGAATCACTTAAGAAAGACAGAGGGAAGTTTGTGTTGAGTGAGGAGGCAGTACAGTCAGTGGAAAAGTTAAAGACCGCTCTGACTACCGCACCAGTGCTCACACACGCAGATTTTTCGAAGTGTTTCTTTGTGCAGTGTGACTCGTCACAGTTTGGAGTAGGAGCGGTGTTGTTCCAAAAGGATGCCGACCAACAAGAGCATCCTATAGCCTTCTTCTCCTCGAAGCTGAATAAACATCAGCGGAACTATTCCGTCACGGAGCAGGAGTACCAAGAACTGCTGGAACAAGTACGTCTAGATCAACGCAAGTTGCCCGACATACGAATTGAAGGAGGCATCTTGTTTAAGCGCATGAGTTTCACGAGGCTGGAAGACGAATTGGAAGGCTCTACGTGGAAGCTATGGATGCCAAGGGAATTGACAGGCGGTTTGATCGAGAAGGCCCATGTACAGGAAACTGCTGGACACGGGGGTGTGGTAAAGACTTTGGAGATCTTGCGGCGTCAATTCTATTGGCCTGGCATGACTATACAAGTTGGAGATTGGGTAAAGCAGTGCGTGACTTGCAAGGAGAGTAAGGCTCCAAACTTTAACATGCAGGTGGGGATCGGGAAGGAAGTCATCACGGATCGACCATTCCAAAAGCTTTATATAAACTTTTTAGGGAAGTATCCACGGTCAAAGCAAGGACAGGCGTGTATCTTCATCGTTGTGGACCATTTCTCAAAATTTACGTTTTTGAAAGCCATGCGCGAGGCAACGGCGTCAAACGTGATTAATTTCCTGATTAACGAAGTATTCTACAAATTTGGAGTGCCCGAAGTCATCCACTCCGACAACGGATGCCAATTTGTGTCGAAGATCTTCCAAAATATGGTCGATGCCTTTGGCATTTTCCTTTTGCGTACGGCGGTGTACTCGCCACAGAGCAATGCCGCGGAACGCGTTAATCACACCGTGCTCTTTGCCATCCGAGCGTATCTCGATCAAGATTATCGAGAATGGGATCGGTATTTACCGGAGATCGAGGTAGCTATCAGAAACGCAGTACATACGGCGACGGGCGTAACCCCATTTTTCTCGGTTTTCGGACATCACATGTTCCTTAACGGAGCGAACTACAAGCTGGCTCGCAAATTAGGATCTCTGACTGATCATGAGATAGCTCATCTGCATCCAACAGACAAGCTCCAAATCATAAGGCAGAGAGTCCAAAGCCAGTTGCATACGGCTTATGAACGTAGCCAACAACGTTCCGACCAGAGAACGAGGGTGTTCAAGGCTAGCCCGGGACAGGAAGCTTATCGACGAAATTTTGTGGTTAGCGACTTTGGTAAAGCCTTTAACGCCAAGTTTGCTCGTAAATTTCTGAGAGCCAGAGTAGTACGAAGAGTTGGTAACAACTCTCACTTGCTCGAAGATATGCAAGAACGGTCGTTAGGGGTCTATCACGCTAAAGATATAAGGTTTTAGTCCGTAGTCGTGGTGTGCCTCACGTTGGGGCGCTGTTCTAAGGTTTTGATATGGCAGGCCGGCCAGATTGGGCAGCAGGCGAAGAACGAAAATCTCAGTAGCGGTCCACTTTGCTCCCTCAGATGCCGTCGGTGGTTTCTCGTCCCTGGAAATCCTTCGGTGATGTTGCATGTGGGCCTTTGCCTATCGATAGCGGAGCAAAAATATTGGGCTTAGGTGGCAACGCCGCTTGTTAAGAGTAGCCGTTTTGAATTTTGGCTGTCTCTTTTGTGCTTCTCTTTGTCAATATTGAATTCAAAGTACGCTCGCTTATCCGAAAGGGCATAAGCGAGAGTATGATAATTCAAGCTTAGCGGAAAGGCATCGACATTGTCTTCATTTTGGAGGTCAGTTGTAGAAAACGCGTGCAGCGTCGAAGTCACAAGTGAAGGTGCGCAGCAAATCTTAAGTGTAGTGCTTTATTTTAAAAGGTACGTTAGTGTTTGCATAGTGTAAAATTGCTTTAATGTGGAGTATAATTACAGCATCACCCGTATGTGTCGCAAGGCCCTCCCAAAGCTCAGCTTTTTATCGTGCGCAGGCGTGCCTCGCAAACATAACCTCGCAGTGCTGTAGCAGCCCCTCGGCGAGTGAAGGTTGCCTAAGTGTGCCTAGTGAGGGTGCTCCACTGGGTTACCGTGGAGTGGAACAACACCAGCAGCCCCAGATTAGGAGGCAATCCGCTAATTGGTGATCGTGCGGAGTACGCCCAGCGTTGTTCACGCAGCAGCCTTAGCGAGTTTGCGGAGTTTTTGTGTTGTTGCCGACTGCCAGAGCCTGGCATAATCTTCGTGTCTGCCTTGACGCATCGTGCCCACACTGAAGGCTGAAATTAAGCGTTGACGGGGATAATTGTGGTTGACAACGCCACCATCCAACACCGTCGCGCAGACGCACTGCCGTCTACACATGTATCTGTGTTTTAAATTTAATCCCTTTGTTCATTGTACATTGCAACTAAAAGCATCAGCATATTGTTCAAGTGTTAGTTTGTTATTGTTTACAAAAATCAGCTGATCGGTTCAAACGCTTTTGTTTGGCCGCCTCAGCCACGGCAGCACAGTAACCGCTGTTAAGATAACAGCCGGCTGTTTTGTTTATAATGAGCCGCTGTTAAGCAAGCTCAATTAAAATGTATAATTAATTGTATTTGTTTGTTTATATTTAAAATTAAGATTTAGAAACGATCTTCGCCTTAAAAGTAACTATGAAATAATATGCCGATACTTAGGTGCCATGGATGCTATTTATAGTAGTGTCATTATACTTAATATGCCTTTGCTTATTTAACAGAACATCACGCTACGTCATCCTGGGCCCAAGATCAACGTATATAATTTAATGATGTGTGAGTACAATATATATGGAAAAAGTAAGTGTTATTGACATGACTTAATAATATCCGCCCCCTTATTTATCGGCTTAGATTACTTATTTGGCCCTTCTGGCTTAATTTTAAATTAAATTCAAACGTTAACGATTTTTTTTGAATATGGCACATTAGTGTGACCATCTTTTTTGTAATCCTGTTTATTTATTTATTAATTTATTTATATGTATATTATTTAATGCCCTAATCTACCGCATTATTATTAACGTGCGCGTTATGTTTGGTTAAAAACCCAAACCCCCTTTGTTAGTTATATATTTAACATGCCCAAGAAAGGCCAATGTTAACCTTCAATAAGGGCATTCCCTAAATTAATTAATTATGTTAGGCTATTATTATTGTTGAATTAAATGCACTTTTATAACGTTTAATAAGACTGGTTAAGTGTAATTTGTGGAGGAGAGGGGAAATTTAATGTTGTTTGGATAGGTGCCAGTTAAAATCTGGCATTTTGGTTTGTTTTGTATTTTTTTGTAGTTTAGTGATGATTTCGTGTTTTTCGTGATTGTACGTGACGGCGGGCATGGGTAGACCCACCCCTAAAGAGAGAACTGTCTGGCCGGCGCTGCCCCTTAGTAACCCGTACGTAACAATGGGAAGAAAAAACACATCGTTTTTTTACCGTGCAAGACTTGGAGGAGTTTTTTAATAGTTAGCAACGATTTTTTAGTGTGTACATATGTATGCAAAATTGATTAAATATGCGACGTGAAGTTGGCCGCAGATATGTTGTTGCATTTATTGAACTATGGAAATATATGAAAAATGTCAATTTCTCCGCTCACAGTAGGAAAATTGAGATAAAATAAAGAGTTAAATGAATGCGAAGAAAAAACACATCGTTTTTTTTCCGTGCAAGACTTGGAGGAGTTTTTTAATAGTTAGCAACGATTTTTTTTAGTGTGTACATATTTATGCAAAATTGATTAAATATGCGACGTGAAGCTGGCCGCGATATGTTGTTGCATTTATTGAATTATGGAAATATATAAAAAATGTCAATTTCTCCGCTCACAGTAGGAAATTTGAGATAAAATAAAGAGTTAAATGAATGGGAAGAAAAAACACATCGTTTTTTTACCGTGCAAGACTTGGAGGAGTTTTTTAATAGTTAGAAAAATTGATTAAATATGCGACGTGAAGTTGGCCGCACATATGTTGTTGCATTTCTGACGATGTGATGGTGGCCGCACATATTTTTTGAGGACGTGAAGTTGATCGCAGAGCGCATATTTGAATTATGGAAATATATGAAAAATGGCATTTTCTCAATAAATAATGCATGAAAATGCTTGAAATAAAAAGGAAAATGTTGGGGTGAAAACAACTCATCCTTGTGCATACCATTCGAAGCTTGTTATCATTTTTCGTTAAATATCTTGTTGAACAGCTGTTTAATCATAAACAGCTGTTGCCTATGAACTATGAGGAAAAGTTGTTAAAGTTTTCACTGTTAACAATTTTTCTTAGCTCACAGTAGGACAAATATTTTGATTTTTTTTAGAAATACTCTTTAAAAGTATATCCTATAAACTGGTTTATCGTGCAAATCTTGGAGGAGTTTTTTAAGCATGTTTTTAAAGCATCGAAAAATTTTCGACCTATTTTGTATGGACAACTTTCGAGGTTGGTTAACATTTTGGCCAATAGCTCAATACACAGTAGGACAAATGTTTTGCAATTTTTTTAGAAATACTCTTAAAAGTATTTTCCATAAACTGAAGTATCGTGCAAATCTTGCAGAAGTTTTTTAATGAGAGATATTCAATAAACAATTTTTTATTTGCTATTTTTTAATATTTGTAATAAATATATTTAACCAAAACCCAAATAAAACAATAGCTTGATGTTTTCTTAACAATTCTGAGTCTTTAATTTTTCAAAAATGTTAATTTTCATTACTAAAATATCGAAAATAAAATAGGTATAAGCTTGTATAAAATTCGTTGCTGGCGATCGATGCTAACTTGACGGACGTAAATTAAATGAAATAATGCGATTTCAGCTCATTCCATTTCATTTGAAGTTTGTTAACGAAGAATTACCAAAACAATAAAATGTTAAGGGGCCAGGAATAAATTCCGTTAGCATTCCATTTCGTTTTTTTTATATGCAGTTTTTCATTTCGCGAGCATTCCATTTAAAGTGTACAGACGCCTATAGTCATAAAAGTCAACCTCCGATGCCGGTTTTGTAATCGTAGAATTTTTCCGCTTTTTTGAGACCAAACCCAGATTCTTGGATCGGTCTTTATGTGGGCTGGCTGTATCGAAACATTACCTGCATTTTTTGAGGGTGCTGTTAAATATAACATTTTCTGTTCAGCCGAAATTAATCAGTTGTTTTAGGTAAAATGGCGGATTGATTGAACGGTAACACAAAAAAGAAGAAGAGCGACAGTTTTTCCGAGCAGTTTATGTGCATTAATAAGAAAATGAACGGTCTAATAGTATTC